>ML996088.1:422844-1054940 GCA_010093895.1 Myriangium duriaei CBS 260.36
GGGGGGGGGGGGGGGGGGGGGGGGGGGGGGGGGGGGGGGGGGGAACGGGACCCTTTTTAGCGAGCCCGCAGGGGGCCGATGTTGGCTATCAGGCACGCGACACATGTGGCAGAAAAAGCACTGATCCCTGGAACCGGCGACTGAGAAGTCGGAGCTCTCCGACCGCTGCTGCTACAACCGCTATACCATACCGGCTGAGGGGTTCAATCCTTGTCTTGCCCGCTTATCACTCTTTTGCTTGATTGTACTGCGTGTCAGCCGTTCCCTTCTGTCGTCCGCCATATACCTTCTTTCTACAGACCGACCCTCCACTAGCAGCAGCAGCAGCGGGGGACGACTATCCACCATGGCCCAGCGACCAGACATTGGCGAGCGCCAGCCCACGCCCTCGCAATGCATTGGACCCGACTACCGCAACGAGAGCCAGAAGCCCACAGCGACCGTGTCCAAGAAAGTCAGCTATGACAACGTGCACGTCCTGCCTCAGACCCCGCAGCTCATTGCACTGCTAACGTACGTCCTTTTCCCCTCACCAACACCAACCACCCCCCACCCCCCCCACTTCTTAGTAAAGCTACTGACTGGAACCAAAGCATGATCCGCGACAAAAACACCAAGCGCGGAGACTTCATCTTCTACTCGAACCGCATCATTCGGCTGCTCGTGGAAGAAGGGCTGAACCACCTCCCCGTGATACCCAAGGACATCACCACCCCGGTAGGACGGACATATGCGGGCGTCAAGTTCGAGGGCAAGATCTGCGGAGTGAGCATCATGCGGGCGGGCGAGGCCATGGAGCAAGGACTACGGGACTGCTGCCGCAGCGTGCGGATCGGCAAGATCCTGATCCAGCGGGACGAGGAGACGGCCCAGCCACGGCTGTTCTACGACAAGCTGCCTGAGGACATCAAGGAGCGGTGGGTGCTGCTGCTGGACCCCATGTTGGCGACGGGTAAGAGTCATCACCACACGTTCAAGAGCACAGCAGGGCGCGCCAAAGACTGGACAAGAATTGGGCTGATATGTTGTTACAGGTGGTTCCGCGCTCATGGCAGTCGAAGTGCTGCTCAAAAAGGGCGTGCCCGAAGAGCGCATCTTATTCCTCAACGTCATCGCCTCCCCGGAAGGCGTGGCCAGCTTCGCCAAAAAGTACCCCAAGCTGCGCGTCGTGACGGCGTTTGTCGACTCCGGCCTCGACGAGCGGAATTACATCGTCCCCGGGCTGGGCGACTTCGGCGACCGCTTCTTCACCATGTAGATATACCACCGCTGGGCGCCTCGAATCAAACAACGTGAAAGATATCTTGCTGTGCCCCGTAAGACTCCGGCTCGACACCCGCTAATCCCAGTCTGCCCGTAGTAGTGTCGTCACATCGTAACATAGTGCCATGCGCCGCTCATTCGTCGCCATACTCTCCTTCCGCATCCCCCTCGTCATCCTCAATGAATCCATCATCCTCCGCCGTCCTCTTCTCGCCCGGCGCAGCGCGCTGTGCTCCTCCCCTCGCGCCGCCTACCGCCGCCCGTGCAGTAGCCGGTCTCCCCGCGCCAGCAGCCGCCTCCTTAGCCACGGCGTCGCACGCGTCGATCCAATCCGAATACACGTCCACGGGGTCCGTGAGATCTGGTTCTGTCAGCGCTGTACCCTCTTCTGCTCTACCGCCTGCCCGGCCCCCCTGGTTCCTCTCCATACTGGGTCAAACGGTGTATACTTACAGTTGATCGTCGTCTGGTACGTCTGCCCGCACACCTTACACGTCAGCTCGCCGGTGCTGGTCTTCTTGTCCAGCTTCACCGTCACGGCGTTCTCGTGGTTGCAGAACAGGCACTGGAACGACGTCGCGAGACCTTCGCGCTTCTTGGGGCCTTGCGGCTTGGCGGCGGACTTGCGCTTGCCCTGCGTCCGGGGTCAGTGAGAGGTGGAAGCGGAGGAGGGTGGTGCGGACGTACCATGTTTCTTCTTGATCGCGGCGAAAGAACTTTGTCGGGTCCGGTTGCGGGGGTGTGTGATGAAGTTGTGATGAGGTGAAAAGGCGGACTAGAGAGATGTTACGAAGGACAGGTATTAGGCCGTGGTGCTGAGAGGTTGGTGGGTTGTGGAATGGGAACACAAAGGCAGGAGTTGATTGCGACAGACTGAAGTTTCGAGGTCACGTGCCCGCATTGTGAAAATGAATAATGCGGGGAAGTTCGGCGGAGTCGTCTTCAAGGAGTGACAGTGGTCACTTCCTTTGATGATACCTCACATTGTCCCAATAATATTCGTTGTGTGTCTGTTCGAAGAGACTACACAAGTCAACGAGCAAAATTTATGAAGGCAGTCGAGAGAGAGCGTGCGCGATCAAGCTCAAGTATATACATTCGGATCTGTGAAACGCAAACCACCAATAGGCTTCGTGACTGCAACTGAAGCCAATATCCCATATCAGGGAAGTAATCAGTAGATTTTAAAGCTACCGCCGGTTTCCCCTTTGTCCGACACCCGACTACTTCAAGACTACTCTAGCTGGACCTAGAGGTGAGGATTGTCATCGGCACACTCCCAGTTGCCCGCCTCGTCCAAATTGCCGCCAAGGAAAACAGGCTTTTTGGGGTAAGGACAGATTGGACGCTGCTTCTGTACGCCCTGCTTGTAGTCATTGTTCTTCCACGTGGTAGCGATAATGTCATCGGGAGGAGTGCCATGTTCCGTCCATTCCATCAGCGCCAACAAGATATCATGCCGGGGATCATTGAAACCTGGAGTAGAATGCAGGCTGGTATCTACCATGCCGGCCTGGTTCGGGCCTGCAAAGTACCACGGCGCCTGCTGAATAGGTGGTGTACCACCACAGTGCTGCATACCTGGCGCCAGGAAGAAGCGGAAGAAGTCGTCAATGTCGTTCACCCCCTTGGACCGCATGGTGGTCTCAACCGCCTCGCGGAAGTAGACGCTTGATCCTGTGGGGATGAGGGCATCGGCAGTCCCATGGTACGTGATTAGCTTACCACCTCGCGCCCGGAAGGCGGAGAGATCGAAATTGTCGGCTGTCGAGTTGGACGGATTGATACGATCTGCTAGTTGTACAATACTATAGTTGAACTTGTCGTAAGTCCATGTGGTATCGTTAAGCAACCAGTCCTTGACGTAGTCGTATCCCAAGGGCACAGGTCCGGGACCACCGAAGAACAACGGCCATTGTGCTTCTGAGCCGGGCTCGAAGCGTGGAAAGACGAAAGTGTTGTTGGTCTCGTAGTAGTCGCTGTAAATGTTGCGAAGCGTCTGTATTTGAGGAGGCGTAAGGCATGAGGCGGTAGCGTTGCTGGTGGCATTTGCAGGGCAAAGCAGGGCATTCAGGTATAAATTGCAGCCTCGGGGGTCTGATATGATGCCATCTCGGACTCCATCTTGAGGATCGCATTGACGCTGGATTTCCTTCTCGATCACAGAGAACTTACTGACCGGGATGCGGTTGGGTCCGTCCACAGGAAGATTATATGTCGAGACTTTGACTGTCCAAGTTTGCAAATGTGTCGACCACCACGCTGCGCACCCTGCGAGTACGCCATCAAAGTCTTCAGGATACAGCTGCATGTCCTTGAGACCTTGTCGACCACCAGTGGAGCAGCCACTGTAATAGCTCCAGGCGATATCAGAGCGATAGTAGCCCTTTACGATCTGCTTGGCTGCCACAACTGAGCCATGCATAGCGCGATAGCCCCAGTCGATCAGCTTCTCGGGTTGGTTCAAGCCCCAAGTGCCATTCAAAGCTGAGCTATTGTGTCCGGTATCAGTGGAAATGGAAGCGAAGCCGTAGCCAACTCCCGTGCCCATGTCGAGCCAATTGATACCTCCGGCGAGTCCGCCATTGCCAACAGCCAAAAACCGGTGGTTCCATTGGTTTGGCAGGAAGAGACCAAACTGGTAGAAGCTGGAGTTGCTCGATGGAACCTGGACCTGGAGCGCGCAGAGTGCCTTGAGGCCTGTTGGAGACGTAGGATATGCTATGTTGCCTGGCGGGACTTGAAATGTCCCATTGTCCTGCACCGTGGTAGCGGCCACCACTGTGGCCCCGGGGGAAAGCAGAGATGAGAAAGCCGCCGGAGTGCAGTCCAAGAGTGCGGCGGTCTCTCCGACTAGCGAAAGAAGAGCAAAGTGAAGGCTACGCATGGTTATCCGCCTTTTCACCCTTGATGATCTGAAGAAATGCCAAAAGTTGGCTCACTCCCTACTTGCTTGAGCACAACGAATTGATGAATGAAAGGTACAAACCATTCGAGCAAGGACTTTTCGAGGTAGATATATGCTGGAAGCCCAACATGACCTCGGTGGAGTCTTCACGACCTCGGTGGACACTCGCCCTACCTGAGCAGGTACCGCACATGGTGTTTGAGCAAAGTCATCTGCCGGACGTGCTGCCGGGCAGGGGTATTTATTTGAAAGAAATAGGCCACCAGGTACAAATTGGAGGATCCTACCTTGCCGACCTGCTTAGGGTTGCCTTAGGCCCTCACGTGCCGCAAGGATCGCTGCGGGGAAGCATATCGGACGAGCTTGTGCGGGTGAAGTCTGGGAGAAGCGAGAACACCAGGGAAGCGAGCAGGATCCAGCGACGAGGGAGTGTCTCGAGTGTGGAGTGGATTAAATTTCCGAAAAACTCCCGGCTGGGACAGCGGTAGGCCCCATCACAAGACGTCACTCGCCAAGCCAGCGTGTCACGTGGTCCCGGCGCATCAGAAACTCCGCTCTGGTCTCTGTCGTCCATCAACCATACGGGGACGGGGACACCGATGCATGCCAAGCCGAGAAGACAGAATGGTCAGCTCCTGATAACAGCGACTTCGATTGTTATCGGCGCCTGCTTACGAACCTCGAATCATGCATTGCCCACGCCGTGTATATTGTCAGCATCCTGCTGCTACATCGGCATCAGCTGGAGGAAATTGAGGTCCAGGTGTTACAATTCTCTTGCTAAATAGACCCATTCACTCTCCTACGTCCTTTACTTCGTCCTTTATTTTCATTCAGCTCCCTTGCAAGTATAAAGCGTCAATTTACGCTCACTTCACAATGTTTGTCCGGTCTGCCGCATCAACAGACTCAACACTTCACCTACCTCGCATACTCTGTCTCCATGGCGGCGGCACCAACGCCCACATCTTTCGTCTACAATGCCGAGTGCTCGAGCGTACCCTTCAGTCCTCTTTCCGCTTCGTCTACGCCCAGGCGCCTTTCCCCGCTGAGCCCGGCTCGGATGTCACTTCCGTATACATGAAAGATGGACCTTTCACTGGCTGGCTGCAATCCGACCCGACGGACGCCCATCGCAGTGACGATGAGGTTATAGATGAGATCGATGCCGCTTTGTCCCTTGCTATGTGCGCTGATGACCTCCGGGGAGCTACAGGTGACTGGGTAGCGTTGCTGGGTTTCAGTCAGGGGGCAAAGATCGCGGCGAGCATACTGTATGCACAGCAGGTGTGCCAGGAACGCGCAGGGAAGAATGCTATCTGGCCAAGGTTCTCATTCGCCATCCTTTTTGCTGGCCGGGGCCCGCTTGTGTGGCTGCAGAGTGGTATAGTCATGCCGCACGGCTTGATCGATGCGAAGCAGCTGTCAACATCAAATTACAGACCGGCGGTCAAGAAAGGATCGGATGAGCATGTTCTCAAGCTACCGACTATACATGTGCATGGTTTGAACGACCCGGGAATTGAGCTTCATCGCGGACTGCTTGATCGATACTGCGACTCGCGATCTACATTCCTTCTCGAATGGGATGGCGACCATAGAATGCCGATACAGACTAAAGATGTTGCCGCAGTGGTGGAGGCGATCTACTTGATGGCTTGGAAAACGGGGGTGTTAAACTTACATACATAGACCGTCGATACTGGACAAGAGCTACTTCCTCAATTCCTCGGATGTTCACCAAACGGATAAACCGTAAGCCCTTCCAGTGCTGTAAAGTTGCGCCTTGCACATTGCTGTCATGCAAGTTCCCGTACCTACCAAAATCTGAGGGTCCAGAAGCATCGGACAAGTTGAAACTCCGTCACACAGGCCAATTAGGCGCGTGGCTCGAGAGACCTGAGCGGGCTTCCAAAGTAAGCTGCATTGACCCGACCCTGGGCCAAGGTTATATCAGTCATACTGACCACAAACAAATTGATGGAAAGGCACTCTAACCTTGCTCGATCCTTCCCACGTCTTCGAATCTTACCCCTCCTAAGGAACATGCCCGACGACAATCACCAAGATGAACGACTTGAAATTGCCATCATCGGTGGGGGCATCGTGGGGCTCATCCTCGCCGCTGGCCTGGTACGGCGCAACGTCGATGTCAAACTCTACGAGCAAGCCCGAGGCTTCCGAGAGATTGGAGCCGGAATAGCCTTCACCGCCAACGCTATCAAATGCATGAACCTCATTAATCCTGATATCGTTTCCGCTCTCCGTTCTGGAGGTTCAGTAGCTACATCTGCAGACAAGGAAGACCCCAACGACTATCTCCGCTGGACGGACGGCTACAATGAGAGAGCCGGAGATCCTCGAAGCCCAGGAATGCTGTACAGGATAAGTGCCGGGATCAAAGGCTTCGAGGGCTGCCGACGAGACCAGTTCCTCGAAGCTCTTGTCGAGAAGATTCCTCCTGAAGTCGTATTCCTCAGGAAGCGATTGACCAGTCTTTCCGACTCCGATGACAACGACAGAGTCATCCTGACTTTCGAAGACGGCACCCTTGCCCGTGCTGACGCAGGTCCGTACCACGAGTCCTCCTCTATCAACTCTCTCTGACAACTATCTCAGTGATAGCCTGCGACGGCATCAAATCGACCGTCCGCCGTCTAATGTACGGCACCGACTCCCCCATCTCCCATCCCCACTACACGCACAAAGTCGCCTACCGTACCCTGATCCCTATGCCCGCCGCCATCGAGGCCCTAGGCAACTACCGCGCAACCAACCAACACAACCACATCGGTCCCGGCGCGCACCTGATCCACTACCCCGTCGCACACGGGAAGCTCATCAACGCCACAGCCTTCATCTCTGACCCCCACCCATGGCCAAGCGATACGAACCTCGTCGCGCCCGGCTCCCGCACGGATATAGTGGCGGCGTTCAAGGACTGGATCCCCGCCGTGAGGGACGTGATCAACCTCTTCCCGGAGCAGCCAGAGCGATGGGCGGTGTTCGACAGCTACGACTACCCCGCGCCGCACTACAACAAGGGGCGGGTGGTGCTAGCCGGGGATGCGGCGCATGCTGCAAGCCCGCATCACGGAGCCGGGGCTTGCATGGGCGTCGAGGATGTGCTTTGTCTGTGCACGCTGGCCGAAGAGATACACAGCGCCCGGACCTCCCTCCCCTCGACAGCTAGAGCGGGAGCCAAGGCCAAAGCCGTAGCGATCAAAAACGCATGGCAAGTCTTCGACAGCACGCGGCGGGCGCGGACGCAATGGTTGGTCAACAGCAGTCGGCGGGTGTGCGAACTGTACCACCAACCTGAGTGGGCGGTGAGGGAGAAGTGGACGAAGGCCGAGACGTGTTTTGAGGAGATCCAGGATCGGTCGTTGAAGATTTGGAATTTTGACTATGAGGACATGATCAAGATTACGACTGGGCAGTTTAGATTGCTGATGCATGCGGGGCAGATAGATGTTGAGCGGATCCACCGGACCACGGAGAAGCTGGGACAGGTGGACCCATAGTGTCTGGCTCGGCTTGTGGATTGTAGAGACAGGGAGATGAAGTCACCATCCTACTGAGCTGCTCGTGCGATGTCCGGATAGCCTGCTTCAGCTGGGCAATCTTTGTCGCTAGATCCTGCCATGTCCGAGCATCGAGTAGCATGGCTCTTATCTTCCCTCGTCGGAGCAAAAGGATCATGTCGTACAACCTTTGGGTCCACCCTGGTGGCACGGCACATTCCAGATCCCTTCTTCGTCCCAGCTCTCGACTTTCCCCGTTCGTATATTGATCCCTAGATACCCAAGTACAGCCGCTTTTGACAGCTGAACCCGGAAGTATGCCGCTCTTGCCACTCCTCCGGGACACCGTACCTGAGCCTACACGTGGTCGCCTTTCCGTGCCACGTGCATATCTGACTCAGATGCCGAGCCGCGAAGCGAGCTGCATCCACCTTTTGCTCAGAACGTGTCTGGCTACCGCACGATGATGCATCGCGGGTTGGGGTGTTGGTATCTGCGCAGAACACGTATGCGGCTGCATCGATAGCCTAATGCAGGCAGCAGCCGGTTGTTTGCATTCACACTGACACTGCTGTTGTGGTCTATCATGCTCATAAGGCTTGAATAGCAGTCATGTGTGCTTTTACCTTGACTAAATCCAAACCGTTTATCAGCTTGTATGTTGCTAAAAAAAAAGATGTTCTCTTCATCTGGTGCTGCCTTTCCTGAAAGCTTAAACGCCACAAGTTGGTCTCGTAGCACTATCTCCTCCCACTTCGCCAGCTTCGTGGCCGAGCTTCGACAAGCACGTTTGCGCCAGCCTATTCACGAGCCGGAGATCGCTAAGGGTCTCACAGACGGCGAGAAATACGCCCTGAAATTCAGAGTCTGTTCTACGGAAAGCGCGGGCAAACTCTGCGCACAGATATAGCGGGAGGGGTGTGAGTGGATGCACCTATTTGACCTGGTCAGCGCAGGGGTTTCACAGGTCAAGCTGTGCTAGAAGGACTTACTTTGTAGTAATTGAGCTCGACAAGCCGTTTGGATAGTGTCGTGATCTCGTGTGCAGAGCGAACAGCTCGTTTCTCGTAGTCTCGTACGATGTCGTGATATTTGCCTGATCCACAGTCGACTGATCGCATAGCCATGTATAGAGACAATGTAGTTGCGTGTGCCATCATGTTCGTGAACAAAGCCATTGGCTCAGCTGGCTCGCTTTCGTGTCCCGATAGTGCCAGCATGCTCTGGATCTTGGAAGTGAGAATACCATCTAGCCACTGATGTCGCTCCCAGAACTCCTCGTTCACATTGCCATAGAGTCTCTCCACACTGCCTTGTTGTTGATGGGAAAGGCAACGGCCACTGATGGTGACAAGGATGATTGATTGTGTGAACGGCGATAAGGTTTCGTCTCCATTACCCGTGATGATCTGTGACAGAAACTTGGTCTCGATTGGTTGCTCACGTTGGAAGGCAGATTCTGATGCAGGAAGGCGTGTTGAAATCTGTGCTCAATGGTTACATTTATAAAACACAGAAGGATTTTATACACACCACCTGTTCATTCAGCATCAGTGGAAGCTGATTCATAAGATTCATGAAGCGGTCCAGCGAGTATGCCGTCCAGAACGTTCGTCTTCGTTCTTCTACATCCACCCAGTCAAGGTCGGTCTGAAGCGCATCGACTGACGGAGTGTCCAGCATGTGGAGTTTCAAGAGCTGTACCAGTCTGAAGCAGCGGCCCGCGCTCAGCCAGCCCCGTCGGAAGTCAACTTGCGTGATCTCATATATAGCGAGCAGTGCCCATATTTGTGCGTAATCTAGAGGAATTTTCTCGGTGGAAGCATCCAGATCGAGAATCTCGAGCATCATTCGGGTCTGAGAGTATAACATGCTCTGTATGTGCTGGAATTGACTCGACGTCGAGGCTGCTAGCGTCCAAATGGCATTTTGTAGGCATGTGAATGGGGTTATTGTGCCTTCCAAACGAGATGCTCTTGCAAAATACCGCCGTCGATTCAGTATCGGGATGAACATGTGAACTCTGTCAAAGTAGAGATGATTTCTGGTGCGATACAATCAGTCCAGTAAGCATGCAACTGATCCGTAGTAGACTTACAGATCTGCCCTGGTCAGATCATTCAATAGCACAGCAAGCGGAGTCGCCGGGATAGGTGGCAATGATGGCATCTGACCAGTGGTTGACGATCCGGAGCAGGAATCGGTGTATAGGAAAGGTACAGTCGGTAGTGCAGGCGACGGAAGTATATCGGGTTCGGATGGAGTGGTTGTGAAATCGAAATATAACGATGGCGGCTTGTGATACTCGGACTGATCCAAGCCAACGAGACCGGATGTGAAAGGGCTTATGGGTACATTTGAAGCAAGTTGCGGCGAGCTGAAGTTTCCTTGCGAGCTCATGTATGGCTGTGGGGGTACAACATCTTTCGGTGTGATATCTTCTAGAGATCCTTGCATCTGGAAGTCTTCTTCATCGACTGCATGGCTCCCGTGCATGGTTTGAATATTGGTCTCATGCTCGGACGAGGCCTCGGCCGAGGCAACGCATCGTGCATGACTGGCAGATACGCCAGTTCCAGTTTCGGTCAGGTCGCTCAACATCTTTTCCAGTGCCGCTGAGGAAGTTATACTGTCAGCGATGCCCTCATTTGCCTTGTTCCGTACACCTTACAGAGTCGAGACTGCATGGCCTTGATGTGTCCTTTCTTGGGGCCGCGCGGCTGGCGGACTGTACTGGGATTGCACGAGATCCCAAGAGACTTGCACGAGGCACATTGCGGTTGTGTCCTATCGCAGCGGAGCTTCCTGGCTCGACATTGCTCGCAAGCAAGCCCCGGCTGCTGGCGGGAAGTATTCGTGCTGCGTTCCTCGTCTGTATTCGAATTGGGCATACTCGTGCAACTCGGTGATGAGTGAGGCGTCTGGAACTATGGCAATGCTCAGCAAAGCCGCGGCAAGAAGGTGGTAGCTTGCAGATAGAATGATAGTAGAAGAACAGATGGGATGGCAAAAACCATGAGCAGGGACTTTACAAGATCGTAAGCGATCTCTGCCGTCGAGATCTCTTTGATGTAGTAGCTGTTCCAATGGAGACAAGCCGCGAATGATCAGGCAACAAATGTTCCTTATTCATAACGCTGACAGCCGGCATGGGCGGCGTTTGCCAAGTCTAGCTGGGCATGTGCGGCATGAAGGCGTGAAGCCATACTCCTTCGGTGTCCAATATCAGCTGTGCTGTCACACCACTTGTCCAAACTTACTAGCATTCAAACCGAACGGGATCGCCGAACCGAGATATCACCGCACCACTGCTCTTGGCCCGACCAATGCTTCAAGTCTTCATTGAGACGAAATGAAAGAGCGGAACTCAGCTGTCTGACACAGGTGGCACGAATACCGCTCTTTTGTCGGATCGTAGCGTTTCACCGTCTAGGGGAGCATCGAACAGGCGGTGGTAGCAGTCAGAGCACACGGGGATGGAATCCGAGGGCTGACGGTGTGCGTTCCACGAACAGTTAGGGGCAGCTCAGAGATCGGGAGCGTCAGCGGCTGCCCCAGCCTGGCACAGAACAGTACACCATGCCATGGCAATCGCGTTCTGCACGTACTAAGTCGGCCAAAGCGAGATCAGTCTTCGCGGCTTTGGTCGAGTCCTGATTGGGTGGAAACCAGGCAGCGAACCCGGTTTGCCAGGGTTCACTGCTTCGAAAATAGCATACTGAGTGGGAGGCTGCCGCTAAGGCAACGTGGTCACCATGTGTCGCAATGACAGCGTATAAGCTGGCGGAAGGTGCCGAAGGTGGCGTCGAGGTGTCACTGTATTGTGCAAGTCGACGACTTAGGACATCAGTCCACAGGAAGCGGTACAACCTCTGACCGCTGCACATCTGCGTTTTTGCTGCAGTGTAACTTCCTCTTGCCGGACAGGAAGGCGGATGTCTGGCGTGTCACCAGTGGGCCTGCATTAGCTGACTGAGGCTCATCCCACGCTACTCGTACAAGTTAGTTGCTACCTTCAACTCCAAAGGGTAATGCCTTCGTCCGATGCGGAATCAATACGGCTGGCACTTTCAGGCCTCCATCAGCTCATGACAACAGTACATTGCCGGGTTTCGTGGTCGTGATGGGGATCCGAGTGATACGAACGTGGTCGATTGTGGAGAAGGGATTCCGCTGCCCAGCCGTAATGCATGGCATCGTTCCCCACAGGCAGCTGAACACTCATTCTCAAAGACGCCAGCGAACTCGAACTCGACATTGGGCAATGAAGGCGAGCCAATTGACATTGGTCATCTCATAGCTGAGTGGCTGCGAATTCTGCATTGCTTCAACCGGTTTACATGATGCAAATATGTGGAGCATGTTGCCTTTATTGCAATGTAAAGTCTATGTGGCGACAGGGACCACGCCAATTGCCATTTCAGGACCATGACTACCGAACGTCATAGCTGATGACCAACATGCCTAAAGGTGAAGAGAAGGGTAAATGGTGTGATTGTGCGCTCGAAATCCCTCACGTCGAAGCCAGCCGACGACCCCATACTCTATCAATGCTATTCCTGACATAAAATCGACCCAACCGTGGCAGGCTTAATCTAGCCACAATATTCGCAAATCGAAATGCATTGCTCTCGTCAAAGATCTTCCACATCCGACTCTTCTACGTCGTTCATAGCAGCTTTATGTCGTCTTTCTTCGTCCATCTCTCTATACGTTGCGTATGACAGGAGCAAAAACGCACCAATGATGAGACATCCGCCCGCGATCGCAGCACCGGACAGAGGATTGTTCAGAGGCGGAGGTAGCAGCTGGTCAACCACAGCGACCAAGAATATCGTCAACAAAGCAGCCACAGAGCTTAGGACCGGCGAGGTGAGACTGATCAGCACCAGGAAGGAGCCCGAGAAGGTAGCGTTGGCCATGACCGAGATCAGAAGCATCCAAGCCGCTTCACCACGCGGTAAAGCAAAAGGTTCTATTCCTGTGACGTGGAGGATAGGAATGGGAATCCAGAGAACTGTTAGAGTGAAAAGACCGATCATAGACCCAAAAGTATTGGCAAAGATCATGCCTCTTCCTGGTGAGCAGCCATCAGGAGGGCAGGCAACACGTTTGTACAGAACCTCATAAAAGCCGTAGAGGATCGACCCAAAGCCGATCATGATGTTTCCTAGCGCTCGATTCGATGCCTCGTCATGGGCAGGCGCATTGGGCCCTCCCGCGCCGCCACCAGACTTGTTACCATGCTTGCCCGGCGAAACATCACCGTAAGCAACAACCAGGACACCGATGATAGCGACCCCGACCGCAAATACCTTGCTCCACTTCAGCTTCTCTTTCAGGATCGGGATCGCAAAGGCGTAGGCGAAGAAAGCGGAGCAATTGTAGATTGCCGTGAGATCAGAAGCCGTGGTCAGGTCTACAGCCACATACCAGGAACCACCGGCGACAGTCAGGGCGCAGGTCACAAATGCAGTGGTCTTGATGAAGTATGGGACGGGCGACTTGCGTGACTGCGGCGATGGCACGTGCAATGTCTGATGCTCCACCATTTGAGCGGTCTGGCGGAGGATCTGGACGTGTCGTCGCCAGAAAGGTCGCCAGGGCATCTTAGCTTTGTGAACACGTAGGATTAGAAGCTGAACAGGCCAGAGTATAACCCATGAGCCGTGGGTAAGGTATCTATTCGCAGGTCAGCGTTGTTCAAATCCGCCAAGGAGCGGACGCTACATACAGCATACAGTAGGCTTTGTTCCATTTTAGGTTATGCTGAATGTAGACTGCCGTTTCCGTCTGGACCGTGAAGGATATCAGACTGAGGACCAAGAAGGCAGCAGCATATGTATATCGCTTCCTGGTCCCTTTGCTGGCTGACGTCTCGGGGTCTCTCTCGTGAAATCTCGATGTCGACCTGCGAGGAGCGAGGGGTCTATGTGGTGAGGCGTAGTCGCGGGGTTTGTCGTTAGCCAGAAGTGGAGTCTGGGATTTGCCATCGCCGTGACGCGGCGGTGGTCTCAAGTCTGAAGGCATGTCGTCGTCCCAGGCTTCGAAGTCGTCGTCACCCGATTCCTCTGCGCCCTCCTCTTGAAATTGCGAAGGACCGCCGTTGTGCCGGTGATTGTTGGATTGATCAAACTCGTTCGAAGGCGGAAGCCTGACAAAAGGCGACGGCTCCCTAGAGATCTGCTGCGAGAGATGAACAGGGCTGCTGCTAAAGCGATCCGAGGCTGAAGACGACGAATTCAATTCGTCGCTGGTGTGATCGCGGTCACGGCTGGTGGTGGGTGCTCGCAAAGATTTATTCTGAAGACCGAGTCTTGAGGACGTGGAGGACATCAGGCGGTAACGAGGTCATTGAGCAATTTTTGGTGTTGCAGATGATCAGGAACTTTGATGGTTGAGGTGCGTCGTAAGGGGACGTGACTTGTTCCCAGGCAGTTGGCCTCACCGTTGACGTAGGGGTCCAAGCCCCGTGTACGGTAAGCCCCATTCAAATTTGCCTTTGCTTGTTAAAAATACTTCTACTTCCGTATCGACTGTGTTGGGATACTCTTGTATCAGAGTCAACAATGACATCGCTTCTACAATTTGTTTAAAGTAAGACTAAACCTAGGCGAACAGTATGCGGTATTTATTTGACGATCTGGCATCTTTCCCTACAAGGCAACTGCCGAGTTCACCATGATGCTTTGGGAAGGAGCATCAGCCAAAACCACACGTCTCCGCACTTTCAACCGATTTAGCCATGTTTAGCCACGCAATTCGTCATCGCGGGGTCCATATGATAGAACCTCAAGTTCGAATAAAGAATGTAGAGAATATGCGCCATTTCCATCCTCTTTCCATCTAGAATCATCTTCGTCAACGTCAAGAAATCATAATGCTTATCGCCCAGAACCCCAAGCCCCGGGTCATCCTGGGGTTAATGACTTTCGGGTAAGTACCTGCATCAAAGTATCGTATATATCCAATGTGTACGGGCAAAAATCCACTGCTGTGCTGTACGAGTTTCCGTATATCTCGACTCATTATCTCTATGGCCCGAGAAGCAGAATTGACATTACCTCTAGCCCCGATACGAGTGCCGGCGCCCGTATCACCGACCTGAGCGACTACAACAATTATCTCGACTACTTCCAGTCCCAAGGCTACAATGAAGTCGACACAGCCAGAACCTACATCGATGGCAAACAGGAAGCCTTCACTCGCGAAGCCAACTGGAAAGACCGTGGTCTGACCCTCGCCACAAAATGCTACCCGCGTGATCCAGGCCAGCACAAGCCCGATCGCTTGACCGAGAGCATCAACACCTCACTCAAGGAACTGGGCGCTGACTGCGTCGATATCTTCTACCTACATGCTGCCGACCGCTCTGTGCCTTTCGAGGAAACTCTGCGCTGCGTCAATGACCTCCACAAGCAGGGCAAGTTCGTTCAGCTAGGACTGTCCAACTTTACTGCGTCTGAGGTGGCTGAGGTGGTTATGACCTGCAAGTACAACGGCTGGGTGCGACCCACCATCTACCAAGGTTAGTCTTCCTGGAATTGGGCTTTTCATAAGACTGACGAAGCCCAGGCATGTACAACGCCATCACGCGGTCTATCGAAGCCGAACTCATTCCAACACTCCACCGATATGGTATCGATTTTGTTGCGTACAATCCCGTGGCTGGAGGGCTCTTCTCAGGACGATACAAGACGTCCGAAGTGCCCAAAGACGGCCGTTTCAGCGACGAGGCGAAAAGCGGAGCCATGTACCGCGGCCGGTACTTCAAGGATGCTACCTTTGACGCACTACGAGTCATCGAGCCGGTCGTAGCTAAGCACAACCTGACCCTGATCGAGACGGCACTGCGATGGGTGGTGCACCACAGTAAGCTTAATGTACTACCTGGCAAGGGCAATGACGGTATCATTATCGGGGTCAGCAACATCGATCAGTTGAAGGGCAATCTGAAGGATATCGAGAAAGGGCCATTGCCGGAGGATGTACTCAAAGCGCTTGACGAGGCGTGGCTGATCTGCAAGCCTACCACGGCCAACTACTGGCATTTGGATTACAAATATACCTATGACACCAAGAAGGCACTGTTCGGATAGGATAGTGCTCAGCCCATATGGAAACTAGGAAGAGAGGGAAAGTCAGCACATAGATGGATTTATTACACTTTATGTCTTGTTGGTTATTAGAATGCTCTGTGATAATGAATACGGTCAACGCCGCGACAGGCTTTCATGCCGGAGGCAAGAAACTCGCGTACAACCCAGCCTGAACGACAGCGTAGATCATCATTCCCTTTACCACACGTCGTTGAACCCGTCGCGACTGAAGGAATGAAAGAACCTGCGACGAATCTTGCTTGGCGCCTTTCTGTCCCACAACTGTGACAGCCAATATGACATACCAAGTTGGATACCCTGAAGCAATGCGATTGATTATCTGCACATGGAAAGAGGTCAGAGCTAGCACAGCGAGGGCCAGCTGTGGGGCCGCTGTCGCAGCGGACGACACCAATGATGGCCGCGATCCTGCGCTATGTGTTCCCAGTGCTTGAACATACGGCCAGATGTTGGCGACAGCGGTTGCAGAGAGTAGAGCGAGCAATGGCAAAGCTATGAGAAACAAAGGCAGATTCGACAAGGTCCAATACTTCAAGAACCCAACATTCCTTTCCCACTGTTTAGCTGCTGTTCGTACCATGCATCTGTATAGATTCACTCACCAGTAATGTGCTTGCACAAAGGAGAAAATGCCGGGCGGGACGTTAGTGCACCAAGGCCGCAATTCAAAAGACTCCCCCAAACAGTATTCCCTGAAAGCTATGTATTGAGGTATCACATACCCGGCTAGAGGCAGTACCGCTCCCAGAATGAGGCCTGGTAGAGTGCAAAGCTCGCTCGCCGAGACGGTGCGAGTCAAAGTCCGAAGTGCGATGGGCAAAGCATATACTCCAAATGCTAAAACGCTGAGTAGACCGTTGCCGCGCCATGTCGATGCCACAGCAAAGCACACACCGCCCCAGACGGCCAGGAGATTGTGGAAGATCACATCTTTCAATGACCTCGGAGTTTCAGTTGTGAAGCTCAGAAGTAAAAAGCCGAGGATATTGAGGCATGAGAAGGGAGCCTCGGCGTAGAATGTGATCAGAAAAACACCCGCGGGCGACAAGACATGAAGACAGGCGGCCAATGTTGCGATAGCAGAACGGTTCCGGGAATCGGCGGGAAGTAGACGAAGGGTCAGTGCATAGAGGAACAGACAAGAGAGCAGATGCGCAATGTGCGAGATAACGACACCAGCGAGGGCCTGACGCAACAACGATGATTGCGGAAAATCATTAGGGAACACTATAGGACTTAGCTTGGGCATCGCGAGGTCAAGGGCAAAGGCACACCTTGAGCGACGATCGAATTGAAGGTAGTAAAGCCGCGGCCGAATGCCCATTCTTGCTCGAACAGGTAGCCCCGGTGAGCGATATTCACAAAATACACAGCATCCCATCGCACCAGGCGAATCAAGAGATGAGAGAACAGTCGCTGTAGTGCAGAGATCGGGCCGGTGGATGCTGCAGGTATAGAAGCAAATGGATCTCGATGGTCGGCCAGTAACAGGTCTGTTGACGTGTCATAGCCAGGGCCGGGACTTGCAGCAACCACAACCAAAAGCAAAATCTTCCAGAATGCGAATAACGACGCTATCGACGCAACGTTGGCGGTGTGTCGCGGCTCCTCCGGAGCTGAAGATGGATCCCTGGTGGATTTTGACCGGGGTTTAGGCGGCGCCATTGCCCAGTGCTTCCGCGTAACGAGGTGTCAAAATATCGAGGAGGGACGGTTTGGCGGCTCTGGTTCGGCTGGAAGATTTTCGGCGAAGGAAATAAGATGGCTGGCTGAGGTACCAAAATAGTCTCAGTTCATCAAATCCTCCGAAAATCGACGGGTGCCGCAAATGTGGGACGCAAGGAAAATTCTTTGAAGGTTTCAGAAGCAGGCTGAGATGAAATGGTGATGGTGAAGGCAGTGAGATGGCTTGGACCGCAAGGTGCGCAATGTGGAGATGAACACAAAGGATTGCACCAGATCCACGGACCCCGTAGGCGATTGGACCCAAAATTCGGCCGAGGGATCAGTGGGAACTCGAGCGAAGGGATGAATGGCATGCGACCAGATTCCTGCACCTGCTACTGTCGTCCCAGTGACGATGCACAGAAGCAGTCAATGTGGAGGCGCGGAGTGCATTGCAGCGCATGAAGGTGTCGTCTGGCCGCCTAAGAGAAGGTCGGTGAATCGCGGTGCATAACAGCCCGACCAGTCGGTGGAGGTTGAACGTTTGCACGTGTTCGGTCGTGGCCGATGCTAAAATCAGCGCAACACGGGCTTGACATAATTTCGTGCGCGGTCCTGGGCTTGACATGTCACGGTGGGCCTTGCCGCGGGTTTTGAACAAACGAATCTCGCACAAGGCTGCGTATCCCATACGCAGAAATAATAATGGTAATACGGGACTGGCTCACGGACGTCCTATACACGGCAACCAATAGCACAGCAGGGTTGCAAAGGGAACAGTGGAACGATTGGACAAGCCGCCAAGCCACCAGATCGGACTCCCCGCCGCCGCACGCGCCATATTTCGGATTCAGCTCGGATGGCCGCCCCTGCCAATCCGAGCCACCCAATTGAGATGCTCTGGTCAGCCGCAAGCGGGGACCAACAACGATCTACTCAGCAGCCACTCAGCAATCAGCAACCGGCTGTGAACAAGGCTCTGCAGTGGCTTGGCCCATTCCGACAAGAAAGGCAATGGCTTGGCTGTGGACTATGGACTGTGGAAAGGAGGCCAACATCCAGCAATCCCCATGATCACAAATAATCTCCCCCATAGCGGACTGCAAAATGAAAGCCCTACCGGTCGACAAACAGCAGCCGCGCAAACCCCGTGGTGGTCGGACGACGGGGTGTCTCTCGCTCCGCGCGCCGTTCATGTTGGTGTGTCAGTGTCTCAAGTGGGCTTCCGCAGCAATCCGCACAATTAAGGTTGTAGGAAAGGCACAAAGTCAGACACGATAGCTGCTAGGCTGCCTGTCATCTGATGCTCACTTGTGCAGCCCGTGCAGATTATGCGTGCCATTTGCGGCCCTGGAGCCTGGAGGGCAGCGCAAGGGCATGCACATCGTACGTATTCCTGAATTCGGCCTTACAGTCGGATCATCGCCCTGCGCCGTCCCCGCCTGCACATCGTTCTTCTTGTTCCTCGGGCTCTGTCTGACCGTCGGGCTGACCACCTGACATAACATCAGCCTCTTCCCTGCTCTCGCACTCCTACGGGTCCTACCTTTGTCACTTGTACCTCGTTCCATCATCTGCAAGAGTGGTGTGACGATTTTTTGTTCCTAGCACACCCCGTTCCGGCGTTGCTGTTGCTTTAATTATTCTGTGGTGCCTGCCATTTTATTACTGCGTACCGGCCCTCATCTCACCACTCTGTCGCATCGTACGACTGCGCACACACCCAAAACACAAACAACTCCCGCCTGCAGGTCCAATTGAGCAGGCAACTCCAGCCTTTCGGGTGGGAATATATTCATTATATTCGGTGCAGCACCAGGAAAAGGAAAAAGAGATGGCTTGAAGATCGAAGGCGCGCCTGCCAGACTGATGTTGCTCATCTCCAGCCCTCCCCAGCACCAGCCAGCCACCCGCCGACCACGAATATACAACCACAGCCATGTCGACCGCAGATCCAGAACCGCAACAACGTTCAAAACCAGGCATCCTGCCTAATCTCCCTAATATTTCTACTACCATTTCCTCCATCCTCCAGACCTCGACTTCGGCCCCCACGCTCGCTCAGTCCAATGCTCCGTCAGTAACTCCGCCCGCGACATTAGCGTCATACTTGCCCGCCAGCGTTTCCGCCGCGCCCATGACTGCCTGGTTCAAGAAGCCGGCCACAAAATCGGCCATTAAATCGACAAACATGGACTCTCGCGATTCAAGCCCGTCGAAAAGCGTCATGTTCTCCTCGTCCGCCCGCGGCGTCGACAGCACAGAAATTGACCGTCAATCGCAAGATACCAACAGCGACCGCGGCCGCAGATCCAAGCGGTGCAGCAAGCCAAAGTCCTGCTACTCCATCTGTTACGCCCCACCTCGGAGCGGCAACCGCCACAAAATCCAAGTAAGGGCTCGGCCCCTGCTGCAGCTTCATAAACTCGAGGCCAGGTCCCGACCACGACCAGAATTCGAATTGCTCAACTCTGCCATCTTTTCCTCTCGCCTCAACAAAGCAATAGCCAGGTTTTCTCCATCAAAGCATGGAATCTCGCCTACCGACCTTGCTATTGTCCGTGCCGAGAAATACCACGAGCATGAAGCATCGCTCGTCGAGGAGGATGAGACCAGGGATATCCTTGCTATCATCAGTGGTCTCTCCAAGAGCGGACATGCCGCCAAGCTCCATCTCGAGCGCGGAGTCGAGTGGGAGGCATACCGACTGCCCAACGGTGGTTACGAGTGTGTCACCACGGATGCTCATGGCTTGAAGAGGACCGTCAGGTGGGTTCCAAAGAAGAATACGAAGGCGGAGCTCGCAGATGAGTCTTCTTCAACAAAGAAGTTCAAGTTCAGCACCATCACTCCTGGCACTCGCCGACATCCCGTCATCGCAAATCTGGCCGGCACTGGTCTGGATATCAACGATGTTTACACACTCCCCACCCCCACCAGCAACCCTAACTCGCGCGCCGCCTCGCCTATGCAGCGTCAGGACTCTGATATGAGCATCGACACCAGCGAACAGATGATGACCACCACTGACGACCTGCGCAACATCATCACCTCTACTGCTATCTTCGTCGCGCTTTGCGAAGGATGGTGTCCTGGCTACCGCAGCGAAGACATTTTATCGCGCTCGCCCTCACTGAAGTCCGTTGCGTCCTCAAAGTCTCCAAACAATCCTCACAAACGCAACATGTCCTTTGGTGACAACGAGTCCCTGCGCAGGAATGGTAGTATGCGCCAGGCCCTGCGGTCGCCCAGCTTCTTCCGTACTGGTAGTTTCAAGCACGACAGCAGGCCTTCATCATCATCATCATCTGTCGCTCTGGACAACATGTCAATCCCGCCCATTCCTGAGCAAGACGCGGCAGCGCCCGTCACTGAGCAATCCGATCCGCCACGTCGTGCCCGTGCCGACACAGTCAGCACCGTCATCGTTCGTGACAGTGGCAGTCAGTGGCGACCGACTTACGACGACGAGACCGAAGACGAGGCCGAGCCCGAGGAGGAAGATCACGACATCAAGTCCGAGAAGGATTCCGAGATTGGCGACAAGCGCCGTCATTCAGGTATGACACTCCTTGATGGACCTGCCGAGACTCGATCCCGCGCCAACACAATCGGATCTACAACAATTCCGGAGAAGCGCACCGTGTCATCGTCCACTACACGTAGCGATAACTCAGGTCCATCAATGCGGAAAGAGAAGGAAAAGAAGTTTTCGACTGCGAGCACCATAGTCGCCGACGAGCCGAGCGGCCGGAAGAAGGTGTCCGAAAAACAGCCGAAAAAGAAGAGCACATTGCTGCGCATATTATTCTGCGGCATGGTTTGAGTTCAGCATTGTACATTTCAACAGCAAGGAGTCCTGTCAGCATCAGGGGCAAAAAGAGCCCGTGTTTGTCATTCGGGAACTGCGAATTTAGCGAGATCGCTCGGTTTTTTAACCTAGAGCACATGAGAGCATGCATTGTCTACGGAATATGGGAATATGGAATACGGTATCTGCATGAACGGCCGAAAGAAGCTACCACTGTACCAACACACTCCCTCTGGCAAGGGTCATGTAGAACTTGATATTCTAGAGAATACAATTGATATCATCAATACCTGCATCCATTGTTCTTGTCTACTCTGTGAAATCCCGTCTATTGCTTGAAATGCTCACGTGAAGCATGATGCCCGTCCCGCCACCACAGGACACAATGCGTAACACAACTTTGCTCTCGTTATGCCTCCCACCATCAACTAAGCCTTCACCAAGTCCTGCATCTCCAAGTCTCGCTTCGCATCCCGCTCAACAGAGGCGCTAGACACAGACTCCACAATTCCAACCTTCTCTTTTACTTCCCGCTTCGTAGGACTCTCCAGACTCTCATCCGTCTTCCTGCTCGATATGAACCCAAGCTTAAGCGCTGCCTCCGGTGTACGGGCGGGCTTCCTCGGCGCATCACTCACAGACGCAGCCCAGAGAGATGTCAGCGGAAGACTAATAGCGACAGATGTGAGGACGACGCCATCGACCTTTGTCTCGGGGAAGATGAACTGCAGGATGGCGAAGATGGCTGTCACACATATCAGCGTTGTCTCTGACACAAGACATTGAGAAGGGAGGTTGGGTGGGAACTTACCAGGGATGACAAGCGTCTGCGTCCCGCCGATAAAGATCACGCGCATAGGTCCATACTGGCTCACCCCTAGACGTCGGCGCTCGCGCATCGACCACCCCAGCTTGGCGCAGAAGACGGCGGAGAAGAAGCAGATGCTTGCTGCGAGGGTGATGTCTCGTGCTTTCATGATGGGGATGATGCCTGGGTTGTTCTCCATGCGGAGGATGTTGATGAGGGTGTTGGAGACGAGCTGGATGATGCGGAGGGTGATGGCCGACAGAGCGATGAGGAGGGAGAGGAGAAGGAGAATGAGGCGGTGGAGGAAGGGGAGGGTGATGGTCACGACGTGGACTTGGAGGATGAGGCTGGCTTCGATCGTGATGAGGAGAGCAGAAGCCAGGATGCCCCCGATGATGGAGTCGAATTTGGCCGCGATGGTGACGTGGGAGTAGTCTAGAGTCAGGAGGGCGTAGGGGTGGAACCAGGAGGAGGTCCAGTAGAGGCAGGCGGTAAGTTGGGTGGTGAAGACCAGGAAGAGTGCGAGACAATTGAGGAGGAAGACAGGAGAACGGCGTTTATCCGGCTTAGTCAGGACGAGGAGGACGGTGAGGATGGTAAGGGCGGCGCCAATCTGGGAGGCTGAGACGATGGACTCTTGGATACCAACGCGTATCCAGTAGTTGAGGTAGCCCAGGTCGGCGGGGACTTCTTCGCCGTCGCTGATAAGGAGGAGGAAGGACTGGTTTAGGGGGTTAAAGTCGGAAATCATGGCGCTGGATTTGCTGGCTCGTGAGATGGTTGTCTGGGCAGGTGTTGAGGAATTGAGAATTGACGCGATGATCGAACAGACAGCAAGAATCAGCAGCAGCAGTGAGGAGAATGTAGAAGAGTTTTAGGAAAGTGTAGGTAGAAAAGCCGAGATATATATCTTCGAACCCTCAACATCATGCAGGACCAAGTACAATACTAAGTGCTTGATTCAAAGCACGCCCCATGGTAGCATGACGGAAGTCTGCATTGGAGAATAGATGTGATTGTGGTACAGCACAGAATAGGAAGAATTGAATGCATGTCGGACATGGTGGTGAATGTTCAAACCCTTGGTATTGTTCTCTTAATATTGTCCTGCGGAACGCGGACTGAGACCAACCGCAAAACACCTCACTTACTCGGGTGGACGCACCTATGAAACTATAGAAGACAATCGGAATCGAATACTGGTTCTTGTTCCTTTGAGTTGTAATCTATCCATCTAACGATGATCTATTCATCTGACGATGAGATGAATTAAATTCCCGCAATCGCCATGGGAGGATGATGGACAAGAAGCGAGAAGATTGGTTAAAACCACGGCAACAAAAGTCGTGATGGGGGCCTGCTTGGCGTCGCGACTTCCCCGCGGTTTCAGCATGACGCGAACTGCTTGAGGCACTTGACCTTTCACCTTCCGCATCTCTTGTCCACATTGCCCTATCGGTCATGCCACACTCCCACAGCAGTGAGATCTTCAGTCACAGTCAAGATGGGGATTCCCCCAAAGTTTGTCAAGCAGACAAAAGACAAATCACCAGAAACCCAGGAGGCAGAGTGGAACTTACACTTGCACGGTGATAGAGTCGCCGAGCCATCGACGTCCCTGTTCAGCGCCTCTGCCGATGAGCTTACAACGCGAGTCGTCGCTGAGAATCCAGCTGGGCTATGGATCATCACCCACGGGATCGATCGATCTCAAGACGATAGAAAGTGCATCGCCGAGATAAGTAAGCAATTCTGTTCTGACCACCACCTTCTTCTTTCTGAACATAAATTAAGCGGTGGGCAAAGGTGTTGTTCGGATCAAAACTTTTGTAAAAGGTACTACTGTCAACCCTTTGCCTGCATTTGAGTCTCCAGCACTTCGTTTCGAACTCGATCTCACTGCGGAGGGTCCTGTGCCCATTGCCTTTCTCCGACCTGGCGATCAAATCTCGTTCTCGGAGCAAATGATATCTGTTAATGTTGAGTCATGTGTGTCTAAGAACGAGTCCGCTTCGACAAAGCCAAGTGTCGAAGTCCGATCCTCTGGTGCTGCGCCAAATGATGCTCTCGATGGCTGTGAACCCGTCATTGGCGAGGACGAAGATGAAACCGACGACGATGACTTGGACGCACTCCCACATCCCACTGCAGAAACACAAGCCACTGCAGCACCCTTCTCGACAGCACAGAGCAATCTCATAGTGGAGGAGACACCCAGAGCTGTTCAGGCTGCTAGGTCTTCTTCGACACAATCGCCCACACTCAGGGCCGCCAAAACCAAATCTTCGACAGAATTGCCCACACGCAAGGACGTGCCTGGCAACGGCGGCGAGATCAATGGTAGCTCTCCTGATCCGCAGATTGCTCCCGCAGCGTTGGAGGCCCTAGAAGCTGCCGGTACACCTGATTCACCTCCGACACCTCTGTCGGAGAACAAGCCGGAAAGTCCTGCCCAAGCAACACTGCAATTCGAGGAGCCTAAAACAGCCGATCAAGACAAGGACACTGGTCTGCCAGAAATCATGGTTTCCAAGAAGCAACCTTCGAAACGGAACTATTCTGGCCGCGGCCGCGGACGCAAACCTCATGTCGAAGAGGTAGAGGAGACTATCATGGAAGATGCTGTCGAGGAAGCTAGTGATCACGACGACAAAAAGAAGGACCCAGAGCAGATCGCTACTCGTCGTGGACCCCCACGCAAGCTCGCGGTTGACGACGATGGTGATGATGATGATGTTTCCATGCAGGAGACAGATGCGGCAGAGCCTCAAGGCAAGCAGCAGCCTTCAACACGCATCGCTTCTGGCCGTGGTCGTGGACGTAAATCCGCGGTCAAAGAAAATGGTGAAGATGTTGCGATGGAAGATTCAGGTTCAGGAGAGCCGGACGACACGGAGCAAACCTCGACGCGGTCTGCACCTGGTCGTGGCCGTGGACGCAAGCGTTCCATCGATGATGTGGAGACCCCTAAGCCAATGTCCAAGGCAGCCAACGCAAGCAAACGCTATAAGAAAAAGCTACATGATGAGGAAGCATCTCCAACAATCGAGGACACTACTGGTACCCCTGTCTCCTCGTCCGGAGCGTCTCGCGGCCCCAAACAGAGCCAGCCAACACCGAAGTCCGCCTCCAACCAAGTCCGCGTTGTCTTTTCGATGAGCGGTGTCGTGACCGAGGGCAGAGGGTCTATCGCCCCATTCCTCAAAAAGCACAATATTATTGTCGTCCAAGAACTCACAGCTAAATCTCGCACAGGGGAAACGCAGACGATCTGTTGCGTTGGCAAGGGGAAACTGCAGACAACTGCCAAGGTCCTCATGACGCTCGCACTGGGTTGCATGGTGGTATCGGAAGAATGGATCGAGAAGAGTGTGAGGGCGAAAACCCTCCTAGATCCCGACCCATTTATCATCGAGAGCCTGCGGACAGAGAAAGCTGAAGATCGAAGGGAGCTCTTTGCAGGGAAGACCGTCATATTCACTCCGGCTGCGAAGAAGTCTTATGCTAAAGGGTATGACGCTATTCGCGACATTCTCAAAGCCGCTGGTGCGGACAAGGTGGACTTCAAGCCAGCCCAAGAAGTTGAGACTAGTACCTCCGTGATCGTCATTGGGTCGGAAAACGAAGACGGTGATGCGCTTGCTCTGTTGCAGAAAGATCTGATCTGCTACAAGAAAGACCTGATTGCAGCGAGTCTTATGCAGGCGGAGCTGTTGACGGAGGATCCAGACCTTCAACTAGCGGCGCCCGACGAGTCTAAGAGTGCGCCGGCTGAGAAGAGACGAGGGGGAAGACGTGGGTGATTGCCTACCACTGATTTTGATGTGTGGTAAGAGATGGCTAGACTTGATGTGGTGTTCGTGAAGATTGGACTCTTGAAGTCCCTGGTCGGAGGACGTCTTTGATTGCATGATACCCATGACTTTGCAGCAACCGCTAACTCGCGTTGCACCTTTCCAATTTTGCTTGGGAGTGTCAATAGAGCAAGAGAATCAATTGCACTCGGTCATAACACAATTTCAATGATCTATTCCCGTAGCACTAATCAAATGCTCTAGCCCTCGATATTGGACTCCCCGCGTCCCCGTGGTACGAAGGAATTCGGTTTCCAAAGGCGGACGATCGTGGCACGGTGAGTTGCCCTCGGCAATATCTCCAGGTCTGTACACGAGGTGTTTGCTTCTTTATTATCAATACTAAATCCTAGTATCGTCCTATATATGTGATTGCATTCAATGGATGTTTTATAATTGCCTGGTATCACACGAGGACTTACAGGGTTGTTAGTCTGCTTCGATCGAACGGTAGTGGCAGACCAAGGTCTTTTGTCCATGGGCGGCCCCCCCCCAATCATGCCCCGCGATCCCAGTCTCAGCCCCGCCAAAAAAATTCACCGCGGGACCAACGTCAACTTCAGTACAACAACAGCACACATCCAATCCAGCCCTCTACCCACACCGACATTCCTCCACGAACATCACAAATGGCGAAAGAGACCCACCTCCCCCTCCCCGCGCCCTTCTCCCACCACCCTTCCTCTCCAGACATACAGCTCATCTCCCAAGGCGCCGAAGCCCTCCTCCTCCGCACGCCCTTCCTCTCCACCACGGCAGCAGTGAAATACCGCCCGCCGAAACCTTACCGCCACTCCACACTCGACCGCCGCTTGACGCGCGCCCGGATCCTGGCCGAAGCCCGACTACTCCTCAAGTGTGCGAAAGCAGGTGTGAAAGTACCGGCTGTGCTCGGGCTGGCGGCGGAGGAAGGGTGGGTTGCGCTGTCGTGGGTGCCGGGGCGGACGGTGAAGGAGGTGCTGAGGGGTTGGAAGGGGGAGGATAGAGAGGAAGAGGTGAGGAGGGTGTTGACGCTGGTGGGGCAGGCGGTGGGGGCGCTGCATAAGGCCGGGGTGGTGCATGGGGATTTGACGAGTAGTAATATGATGCTGGCCCCAGGCTCTAGTATACAAGATGGGAAGGAGGGGGAGGAAGGGGAAGAGCTGGTTCTGATTGACTTTGGGCTGGCGGCGCTGTCGAGTGCGGATGAGGATAGGGCGGTGGATTTGTATGTCCTGGAGAGAGCGTTTGGGAGTACGCATCCGGAGCTTGAAGAGGTGTTTAATGAGGTTGTGTGGGGGGCTTATGGAGGGAGCTATAAAGGTGCTAAGGTGGTGTTGAAGAGATTGGAGGATGTGAGGATGAGGGGGAGGAAGAAGAGTATGCTTGGTTAGAAGGGGGGAATACTTGTCGTCATTGGAACAATGGTGGAAACAGGTACAGGTATTATGATATCACGATCTATGCGACAGATACATGGCAGTGTCAAGACTTCGGTTTGTCGACACGTAGGTAACTTCCACTCCGAAAGTGACTTTCCGGTGCAAAACGAAGAGGACTGAATAATACGGAAAGACAAATGGCGAAGGCACAAGAACGGTTCTGGTTGAATGACTTTTATTCTCCGGATCTTCGTCCGTCAATCTATCTAAGATGTTTATGCAGAGCTGTCTGCAGCTCTTGCTATCCTCCTTCGCGCCGGAAAGGTGCCAGCCGAGCGCTCGAGAATCTAAGGTCCTCCAGGGAACCGACCCCCTTTGGAGGTGGCTGAAGAAAAAGTGAAATGATAAAATCAATCGCTTGCTGATGCAATGCAACACAATCGGATCAAAAAGCCCGCTGAACTTCTTCCCAAAAGCTCCAAGCCCTGTCCTTCAAAATCAAAAAAAGTAATGGTTGGTGGGAAAGATGGTATAAATGCCGGAGCGGCCTTGCACGTCCGGCTCCGTCAGCTGCAGTGCTCGAGTATCCTGATAATCAAGCTTGCTGGAAAGACGGACACCATTGTCTAGAACAAGGTCATGCCGGCAAGAGCAGCCACTGCCAGATAGGCGCTGACTTGACCCTTGGACGCCGCACCGGTGTATGCCTCGGGAGCCGCAGGAGACGCAGTCGTCGAAGGCGCGCCTGCGGTGTAGACGGGCACGGGGCTGACGGTGACGGTCGTGGGAGCGGTGCTGTTAGACCACTTGTAGGGCGTGCTGTTAGTGGCGTTCGAGGCGCCCGTGGCGAGATATGCAGCCGGAGCGGTACCGGTGGGAACGAGGTTACGAGGCATGCCCGTGGGGATGAGGTTGCGCGACATGCCGCCGGTGGGCATGATGGTGCCGGGAATTGGATACGGGGAGCCACTCTGAGCGCCAGAGCCCGAGGAAGGGTAGACGAGGCCGGCTTTGGTGCAAGCAGCGTCACCCGAGGAGGGGGAGCTCTGGTAGCATCCTGCTAGACCATTGTTGCCGATGGGTTGCTCGCCAGCCAGGTTGTCATTGCAGTTGCCCGCATAGCCTTTGCCGTTGTTGCAGCGGATGATGATGTCGCCGCCAGCGCAGTACGCTGCGAGGCCGGTCTCTTGACCGCAGATGAAGGAGTTGGTGCCAGAGTCGTACTTGAACGAAGCCGAGGCAAGAGCAATGGAGGAGAGCACAGCAAGAGTGCTGGAGAACTTCATTTTGAAGGTGGACCGTGAGGTGGGTATTTGAAATTTTGAGTGATAAGGTCGAATATAAGCAGATATGATTCTTGATTTGCTTTGATGAGGTAGAGTGAAGAGTGTGTTTGATGGAAGGAAAGAGGGCTGCACCTACCGCCGGAACGCACATAACTTATACCATGGATTTTCCATTTCTCCCGCCATTCGATTACGCACAATCGATACCAGCCTCACGAAGTTTTTACGGTGGGCTGGTCAACGGGTTTTTCGTAACGGCTCTGGATTGCTAAGCCACGACAGAGGCTGGTATTCGTATCTACGATCTGATCAGATCAGCAGAGGGAACGTTCAGTCGATTTTGTTCAGCACGTTATTGACCACCTCTTTGCTGCTTGCTTGTTCACGACTTGTTCCGTCAAAGGCGGGAATGAGAATGGTTGAAAGATACAGCATGGATGCGAGGGAGGAGGTGTGGTCGGGGACGGAAGCGGCCCGGTAAACTGTGTTGCGCCGAACCTCGACCCGTAGAAACGCAACGGGATGGAATGCAAAAACGCAAGGCGAAGGCAACGATCGGCCTAATGGACAGGAACCTCTGGCCTGGTAAATCCAGTAACGCACCATTCAACTGCGGATCTATTTCTGCATCTTCATATATATCTAATCTTTTCTTTCTACAATGTAATTATTCCAGCGCATTTCTCGGAATGACATTGAGCAATTAGACAAAACATGTCTGTGCCTACCATCCCGCCACCATGCATCAGAGGTTCCAGCAGTCCCTACCCTCGAAATTAGATGGCTATTCAGAGTGGACCAAACTTCATTCTTCGCTTTGCAAGCCAAACAGTATATTGAGGGGAACTCATGGGCATACCCATAGCAAGATGATATTTGATAACCTGGCGTACCGCCTTCCCTTGTCTGGATATTTGATTGGGACCACAATCATATAAGTCACTAGGGAAGTGGGGCTCCCCGGGAATGTCGAAGTGAACGAGTCGATCTCTCCTTTGGTCTTTCTCCCACAGATTGTCAAAGTGCAGGTATCGCAAACGTGTCCGAACATAATCGAACACTCCTCGAAATCCGCCTTCTTCTAGTCGTACCCCTTCCAGTACGAGAGTGCTTAGAAGGGGCACGTGGGCGAAGAATGCCAGTAAAGCAGCCTGAGATGTATGAATGCCTTTCAAGGATAAGGCTTTGAGACGGGGTAATTTAATAACTATATGGTCGAAGAAGCATTGTGTGCATTTTTGTGCCTCCGTATGTGGAGATGAGAGTTGGAACCAATGCAATTCCCACTCCTCGAGTCGAGGGCATTTCCGTAACAGGCGAGAAACGTCTTCGGCGAGAGCTCTCGCGGTAACGTTGAGCTGAGTATTCTTTTCTTCGTCCGCGACTTCGTCCCGGTTGTTCGCCTCGAGCACGGGATTTGACAAGCTCAAAGACAATCGCTCCAGATGTTCAATAGATACAGTAATATCTGTAACATCTAGGGCTGTCGTCAGCTGGTCATACGCCAGACTGCAAAATTGTACGCTCCCGAAGATGTCGAATTTTCTTATAGCAAGGCCACTAGATTGTAACGCAAGACAAGTCACAAGAAACAAGGATTTCGCGGAATGCCATGTAGGCTCCCAGTCTCCAGCCGTCCTTCTTGCGGGTATAAGCCCACGACCCGGGCTCGGCTCCAATACTTCGCAAGCCAATGTCACGCATTCTAAACAAGGATGGCCCGAATTAGATTGCAGATTCTTGAGCGCTCGACCCAAGCGGTGAGCATGGGTCTGCAAAGTCTCTTCATTGGCGTTATGCTTGCGATTTGGTAAGGTGTATTTGAGCGTCAAGCGTCGGAGGAGGCAACCCATCTGCTTAGCTTCAGTCATATACTCAAACTCGCTGAGCTGTTCAACCGAGTCAAGCGTAATGGTTTTGTTTTCTAGGAAGGATCCAAAACAGCCTTGAGTGGTTTTTGCAGCAATATCTTTAGCAGTCAACCGTAAGTTGCGAAGGTCTTGTAAGTCGAGTTTTATAGTTATGGCATCGAAAACCGCCGACGGAAGAGTGGAGAGGCTTGAATGTGGCATGGTAGAGGTCGTTCTTCCCATAAGATACCAGTATTCGCAAGTGGCTCAGAAGATACATGGCTGGTCAATTAGGTTCAGCCACAGCCGACAGCTTTTGTAGCCTGCCAAGATACGAGCTGTTTGGTCATTCATTCTGTCGCTGCTTGTTTACGTACGGATTGAAATGTTAAGAAGATTAGTGAGAATGGTTAAAAGACATTGATGCTGGGAAGGAGATGTTGTCGGGGACGGAAGCGGCCCGGTAGGCCTCGTTAAGACGAACCTCGACCCGTAGAAACGAAGGTGGGGCGGTACGCAAAAATGCAGGGCGGGGTCAACGATCGGTCTAACGGACGGGGACTTTTGGTGGCTAAAGCAATGCACCGTTCGGCTGTGAACCTATTTCTGCATTCTTTACATCTGTCCGGCCATTCGTATTCCTGTCACACAATTATCAGCTATTCTCAACGGTCATTGTCAAGCTGACGATCATACATCCCAACAGTGTCTAGCTAGCACGAGGTTACAACCATGGGTGTCGAAATACCCATCACTTTCACTCTGGACACGATATGTCCTTGGACGTATCTCTCAAAGCGAAGACTGGGCAAAGCACTGGCCCAGGTTAGAGAGAAGCATCCGGATGTCGATATCACAGTGAAATACTTGCCATATCAGCTTAACCCTGATGCGTCGGTGGAAGGTGAGGACAAGTACGAATGGTATCGCAAATCCAAATATGGCGACAGCGAGGAGAAGATGCATATGTACACGACCTTGATGACTGCGTATGGCGATTCCGAGGATATCCACTTCAAGTTTGGCGGTATAATGGCAAATACCTTGCAAGCGCACAGAATAATTCAGCATTTTCAGGAGGCAAAAGGTCTCGAAGTGTCTGACAAAATCGTCAACGGACTGTACAGACGGTACTTTGAGGAGGAACAGCATCCTAGTTCACCTGAGACACTACTCGCAGCGACCACGGAGGCTGGCATCCCCGAGTCGGAAGCGAAAGCAGTCATCGACGACAAAGATGAGGGTCTGATGGACGTGAAGATGCTGATCAGGGAGCAAGCTGGCAATGGTGTCGACAGCGTCCCGTATATTGTCATCGAAGGCAAGCGGAGAGACTTTACATTGGTTGGTGCCAAGGAAGTCAACGAGTATGTCAAAACTATAGAGCAGTGTATCAAGGAGAGCAAGTGAAACCAAAGTCTAATGAATGCGGAAGATATTGATTTGGCACTGGTCGAAACATGATCATAGGCAAGCACGCAGCAGGTCTATGCTTTGAGAAGTCGTACTCATATTAGGCCTGCCACTGCGGACGGTGTGGACTCGACGATCGAAGCTTGGACGCCAGCTATTTCAGGTTCCATGGTTGACAAAAGGCTGTTGTTCAGGCCGACATGGTCGGAGTTTGGAGACAGCCGTAACGAGGCAATTGGTCGCTTGCTGGGGCTTTGCCCCAATCTTGAGGGCCTGACGCTACATTGGTATACCTTGCCCTATGGTTCTACTGATGCGCAAGTCAGAGAGCGCCGCCTCTTCAACCACATAGCAGAAACGATCCAATTGCCTCTCCTGAATCATATCTCTCTGCAAGGCATATACACTTCTGAAGCGGCACTCCTCAAGTTCTTCTCACACCGTCCGCATCTGAACAGTCTGACCATGGAAGGGCTCCACCTTGAGGGTTGCAAGATCTGAGAGTATTTTCCAGCGCATTGTCCTGCAGCTAGACCGCCCTCACTTTGATGATCTCTGGAGAAGCAGGCTTATCAATTTTGTGGCGCCCGGAGAGCTCCATTTCCATACTTAAGGGCGTGTGAACCAAGGTCCGAACAGATTGACCAGAGAAGGTCCAGAAGCACGCAAGTCTCTCGAGTATCGTCTGAATCAAGGAAGATAGATGGGCTCTCCAGCCTTCAAAAGATGGATGGCGCGTAAGAATTTGCTCTATGGACCACCTCACTAAAGGTGGTATCATAGTGGATACCTTCTTGGCTGTTTCAACTTGGCCTTGTTCCGTAATTTGGAAAGCTTTCATTGAACATCGCCAGCACTCCGGTATGGCCTCAGACTCAATGGTCCAGACTGGTCAGAATGTGACAGAAAGAGCAGATTCAATCTGCCGGGGTCCCAGGAGCTTCCTATTTTCGCGCGGCCTCGCATACAGTGACCACTTGACATCCTTCTCCGTCTTAAGTTGTTGTCTTGCGTAACCACTCATCATCGATCGTGCGATCATGGAGGACCATAGTATGCCGCTTGCTTCGAAATCCACGATACAAAGCGAGGGTGGCTGCAGCCCGGGCCCATAGTGTGCCTGTATCTGATACGTCTGCGCAATTCTTTCCCTTGTCTGGTCAAATGATTAGGTCCACTTTTCGGTCCCGAGCTCAGGAAGTGAGGTTTCCCTGAAGCGTCAAAGTTTATCAAATGGCGCTCCGTCGGGCCTTGCTCGTGAAGGTCATCAATATGCAGGTATTCTAGGCGGGGCGTGAGGTAGTCGAACACTGCTCGAAAGCTGCCGGACTCGAGCTCTACACCTTCCATAGTAAGACTTTGCAGAAGCGGTGTGTGGGCAAAGAACCGGAGAAGGCCAGCATCAGAGGTGTGGATGCCTTTCAAGGACAGAACTCTGAGCCTCGGTAGTTGCACCTCCAAATGGTCGAAGAAACACCGTGCACGTCTTTGTGCCTCTGATCGTGGGATATACAGGGAGTACCAGTGCAGCTCCAATGCTTCGAGCTCAGAGCATTGTTGCAGGAGGCGGCATACGTCCTCGGCTGGCGAATTACTGCCGTTATCAGACTGGGCATGCATAGTGCTGGACACACTTAAGGACAGGCGCTTCAGTTTCTTGACTGAGGCGGTGATGTTGGCATTGTCCAGAGCCAAAGAGATGCGATCATATGCCAGACGACATCGCCGTACACTTCCAAAGACGTCCAACTCGTTGATAGGGATAGAACTGGTCTGCAGTGCAAGACATACGACACGAAACGTGCATTCTGCGGAGCACCACGTAGGTTCCCAGTCTTTCTTCGTACGTGGTGGGGGTAAAAGACCGACGCCTCTGGGCGTTTGTATGATTTCGCCTGTCAAGATCAAGCAATCCAAGCGTCTATGCGGTGAGTGAAGTCGCAAATTATTCAAAGCTTTCCCAAGGCGATCAGCACGAGTTTGCAGCCCTTTGGTGTCTCCATGTCGTCGATGCGGTAAGGCGTGTTTCAGCGTCAGGCGTTGCAAGAGGCATCCCAGCATGTTCGCTTCAGTCATGTATACAAACTCATCGATCTCGTCAGTCGAGTTCAGCTTGATAGTTCTACAGTGATAGAACGTAGTGAAGTACCCCTGAGCAGTTCTCGCGGCGAGAATCCTTCCAGTCAATCTACCGCATCAAAGATCTCCGTCGGAAGATCACCAATGCTTGGACGAGGCATTGTCAATGTCAGCGCAACCGTGTGGATCTCGTATTAGCACACGGACGTCCTTTCGTTTCTAGAACTGATGGTAGAGCACGAAGTCTGGTGCGGTGTGTTCAGTTGAGAAAAAACCGAAGTGGCATAGACGCATTTTGAAAAACTGTCAACGTACCTAGGACAGAGCGCATTCACTTACCCTTAGACTTTGGCCAATCTCATGCTGAAGGGAGAAATTCGATAATGCTGAATAGGTGGAAATGAGAGATGGGGCCTAACCGAGAAACCAAGGTAGAACAAATTTAGACCTCCCCGGGCTGAAGCCAACCCTTCGTACTGGTATCGACTACACCACCTCGCTAGCATTTTCTGTCACTTATATCACCCTTCTGACTTCCCACCTACTGGTGACGGAGACCATCTACATGATTACCATCTCCCATAGGTCCACCTCTAGTGTAAAGGGATCCGCTGTGCCCGTTGCAGTCTATCCACATGAATTTGCCTCTACTGGATACCTAAGAACGAGTAGAGTACTCGAGCTGCTTCTTCAACTCACATACAGCTTCGTTATGTATCTCGGGAAGACGCTTGGAGTTCATATGCTCGCTGTTATACATGTGTGTCTTTGTGCATGTTCCCAGCGTCGGCAGCCCAGTATGAACTGCAAGTAATGATGCCTCCCACCAAATTGACTCCCCGAAGGAGTAGCGTACCTGATCTTCATCTCTGGCACCGCAGTAATGTCTTTGCCAGCTCGTCTACAGTCTGCTTTCCGCAAGACCAGAACCGGTGCTCCATGTTCCTGATTCCAATGGAACGGCCATGTAGAGTTATAGGAGATGCGAACGCAAAGTCGATGTCGAATGAGCTCAAAGACAGTGGAGGATGGAGCGAGGCGACAATCTTCATGTAGGCGCGGGAATCATTTAGCTGAGGTCCAAATGTATCAGCAGCGAGCGAACGCCAACGATGATATGGGAAAAGGACAATCGATGGAGGATCACAGTAGCAATAGGAACAAGATTGAGAGAAATTGTAATTACTCCATTCCAAGGTCTGCGTAGGGTATAAAGTTCGCTGGCTCTTAAGACCTCATAACTGCTCGTCCATCACATCCACTTTCGAGTCTGTATTACTGCTCCATCGCGATTGTCGGCCTCAATACTTAAGAATAATGTACAACGCGTGGATCTGGATGCTGTTAGCTGTGTCCTAATGTACGGGAGTAGCGTACACGTACAATTCCGGGAATGTAACCGAGGATCGTCAGCAGGATGTTGATGAGGAGATCGGCGCCGCAGCCACGCTCAAGGAAGACACCGAGAGGTGGGAGGAAGATGGCGATGATGATCTTGAGGATGTCGCTGTGAGTAGGTTAGAAGAGATGTGCGGAAGTGGGCGCTTAGCAGCAGCGTATGCGGACCTTGCGGTGAAAGGCATGGTGGCGGTTGTTTAAAGGTTTGTGGTTGGTGAGGTATGTGCAAGAAAAGCGGATTTTGTTCTGGTGTGCGTGTGGGATGGAGACAGGAAGCTGACGAAGCGGTGCGACGGTTGGTTTAAGTACGGCTGGAGAGCAGTGACCAGCCTCGCGATGATGGAGAGGAGAAGGCTACACGAGCAGAGGTCCGGTGACGTCAGGCTGCCTCGGAAACCAAGGCCACGGCGGACATCGGAGATGCAGCAGGAGTGTCGTCAATTTTTCATGGCGCGCCCGCGCCTGATCAATTACACTTTTCCTTGGTCTTGGTCCTTGATACTGTTGGCTGCAATTGGCCGTGATTTTTATGCCCGAACCTGGCATTGGCGTACTTCATCCAAGCTGAGGCGTCGTCTTGCAATCGTCAGAGGTAAGCGGACCGTGAGCATCTCATCTCCTTTGCGCAGCCATTGTGGCGTTACGCACGGAGCCAGAAACATTCTACGTAGTCAGGCCCGACCCAGGCTCTAACATTCTCACTTACCAACGTCCTGTCTAATTCTTGGTCATCATGCTTCAGCTTGCGACTTTGAGGTCAGAGTGGCTGAGACTTCGGCAGTGCCGATCGCGCCTCGAGATCGGCGACATATGTGGCGCAGCTCGCGCCACATCTCGATCACGAGCCACACGGACAAGATAACTACGCCATCACGACCGAGCACGCGCGGCATCTAGGCTTCTGCTTTGCCATTCCAATGCATATCTTCGTTCCAAAAGAGGATATCTCTGTGCCAATCCAGTAGTCCTTCCCAGTTTCCCTGCTCGATTCCCCAACTACCTCAAAGCCTTCTTAGCGAAAGTTGGCAACACAAATGCGGCTTTGTGCACCTCCGAGTTGTAGTACTTGCACAACTTCTCCTCTTCCTCCTGCGACCACTTCCTGAGTGGCGTGGTGAGATCGCGCTTCGCATCCTTGGAGCACACCATGAAGCCGATCTGGCCGGAAGGATAAGTGGGGATGGTGGTGTACCCGTACTCGACGTTGGGGAAAACCTCCTTGCAAGACTTCTTGAGGCCAGTGATGAGTGGCAAGTGCAACCATTGGTTCTCGGCTAATGAATGAGTTAGCTGGCAAGGATCAAACAAGATCTATCGAGGCATAACAAAAGCAAGGGCTTACAACCTTGTGTGGTGATCACTCCACCCTCCCTCAATGCGCCATGGAGCAGCTCGAAGTATGGCTTCTGGAACAGACTCTCCGCAGGACCGTCGGGGTCGCTGCTGTCGGTGATGATGACGTCGAAGGTATCCTTCTTGTCGTCCAAGAACTTGAAGCCATCTCCAACGTGCACCTTGACGGCCGGGTGCTGGAAGCCGACGGACATGCCAGGCAGGTACTTCTTGCTGAGACGAATGACCGCCTCATCTATGTCGCACAGAACCGCCTCTTCAACGCACTCGTGCTTGACGACTTCACGAAGGACACCGCCATCTCCACCACCGATAACAAGGACCTTCTTAGGGTTGGGGTGGGAGTTCATGGCGAGGTGGGTGATCATCTCCTGGTAGGAGAACTCGTCGCGCTCGGTGCATTGGATCACATTGTCCAGGACCAAAACCATGCCGTAGTCGGAGGACTCGAAGATGAGAACATCCTGGTACTTGGACTTTTCGTGGTGAACAACCTGGTTGACCTTCAAACCCATGTATTGGCCAGGCCACATGTGGGAAATTTCGCGGAACCATCCATCTGCGCACGGTGAGCGAGCTGGCGCATGCAATTGATGCAAGCGGTCTACTTACCCTTGATGGTGGGGTGTGTGATCTCGCCCATTGCGGAGGTGGAGGGGTTGTTGTAGGAGTGAAATCGGCGACAATTGATAGAGAGGGGACGAGAAAAGGTAAGTCTGCGCGCGAGACAAGCCAGTTGGTTTTGAAGAGCGACAAGAAGTAAAAAGGCGGTAGTATTACTGTGCTCGAAGGAAGTTTTTTCTGTTTGGGCGTCAGCCAGCGAGCGGTGCACAAAATTCCCAAAATTCGTCCAATCCCAAGGTCCCACCAAGCCCCGCCTTTGCCCGAACCAGAGGGAACGAGAGGCAACCCCACCACCCGTTTCTTCCACAAGCTTTTCCTCCTGCTCCATGCGCCAGGCAGCATCCTTGTTATAAGAGCACCGATGATTGAGCAATGTAAAATATGTTGGTCCAATTCTACGCTCGAACTAAATGCGCGTCGCGTGTCGTCCAATTGCAATACGCTGGTGCCTGGCCCGACATCGGGCAAACCATTTGCGTCATGGCCGAACCGGTTGTACGGCATCGCTTGCAGCAGATGCAACACCAAGGGAACTGATTCAGTGATGTATATAACTTGGCCTATTCCGTTCATTCAGGTGTACTCCAATATTGTCTCTATCACTCAAGAAAAGAAGTACCGCTTCTGCATTAGTCATCCCAAGCATCATTAGCATGACACTCCCAGAGTAAGTCAAGCGGATGCCAGGATGGAGGATCAGCTAACACTAAGGTTTGCAGGGCCATCAACCGTGATTTTTACGCAAAGGAGCTCGAGATATCTCAAAATACAAGGGAAATTCTCGAACGATACAGCAAAATCGCTCCTGAAAAGGTCGTACCTCACTGCTTCGCGATTGTGAGTTGCCGCTGGTCTGTCGAGTCTGAAGAGGAAGCCTAATCACATCGACCGACAGCGGGAGAAAGCATGGGCTGTTTGGCAGTATCCCTGCATTGGCTCCTTCCGTTTCCTCGATCTCTCAGTCTCGTATCTCCCGGCATATGACGAAGTCATCAACAGGCTCAAGACCAAGAACAATGTCCTTCTTGATCTCGGCTGTTGCTTCGGACAAGACCTTCGAAGGCTTGTCTACGACGGCGCCCCGTCGGAGAATTTGTACGGCTCTGATTTGAGACTGGACTTTATGAACATGGGCTATGATCTTTTTCTAGACAAAGAGACACTCAAGTCTAAATTTATTGCAGCAGATGTGTTCGACGAGAACTCAGACCTCAAGCATTTGGATGGCAGGGTTGACATCATCGTGACTTCGGCCTTTTTCCATCTATTCGACCGCTCGCGCCAGAAGACGATTGCACATCGTATCCTCAAATTGTTCAGACCACAAAAAGACGCTCTACTCATTGGCCGTCAGGGAGGAAGTGAGACTCCCGGGGAACGGGAGCGTGTACGTGAAAGTGGCACATCTTTCCATCATAATCCTGAGTCGTGGCAACGATTCTGGGATGAAATTGGTGCCGAGACTGGCACGAAATGGCAGGCCCAGGCGGTGTGGGATAATGGGACAGTCACCACGAAAGCTGCATCCCAGACATTTGCCGATCGTCGGTGGTTGTTATTTGCGGTGCGACGAATTGAATAGTAGAGTAGGGTAGGCAGACGATTTTATCGCAGCGCTGACAGTCGGAGGTGGTGGTCCCCCACTCTCGCATTGGCGTGATCCCAACCCTACCTTTTTTAATCTACGCCAAGACCAACGCACAATTCCCCTTTGGAATTTGGAAAAAAAGCTCCATTTCATAACGCCCACGCCCAATTCTCACAACCAGATCATCTTGATCCGACAACACCGTCAAGATGCCTTTCGTAAGTGACCTCCTGCTGTTCCAACACAGCGCAGACTCGACAGCCGTTTTGTAGAGTCTCTGCAAGATGCTTCGGATGCGGCCTCTGAAGCGAACAATTGCTGACTCGTGGATGTGATAGACCAAGTTGGTCAAGAACTCTGCCTACTTCTCGTGAGTTTCTACTGCTGCAGTACACTCACAATCATTTCCACTGACAAACATTCAGGCGGTACCAAGTCAAGTACAAGCGCAGACGGTCCGGAAAGACCGACTACTACGCCCGCAAGAGGCTCATCACCCAGGCCAAGAACAAGTACAATGCCCCCAAGTACCGCCTGGTGGTGCGCTTCACCAACCGCGACATCATTGCTCAGATCGTGAGCTCCGAGATCACCGGCGACAAGGTCTTCATGGCCGCCTACGGCCACGAGCTCAAGCGCTACGGCATCAACCACGGTCTGACCAACTGGGCCTCCGCCTACGCCGTCGGTCTTCTGCTCGCCCGCCGCACCTTGAAGAAGCTCAATCTCGACGAGCACTTCGAGGGTGTCGCCGAGCCTGATGGAGAGTTCAAGCTCACCGAGGAGGCTGACGTTGACGGCGAGTCCCGCCGTCCTTTCAAGGCCTTCCTCGATGTCGGTCTCACCCGCACCTCGACCGGTGCCCGTGTCTTCGGTGCCATGAAGGGTGCCTCTGACGGTGGTCTTTACATCCCCCACTCCGAGAAGCGTTTCCCCGGCTACGACATCGAGTCCAAGGAGCTCGACGCCGAGACCCTCCGCAAGTACATCTTCGGAGGCCACGTTGCTGAGTACATGGAGACCCTCGCCGATGACGATGAGGAGCGCTACAAGTCCCAGTTCCAGGGCTACATTGACGATGAGGTCGAGGCTGACGGTCTCGAGGAGCTCTACGCCGAGGCCCACTCGCAGATCCGCGAGGACCCCTTCAAGAAGGATGAGGAGGAGGGTGAGAAGAAGTCCAAGGACCACTGGAAGGCCGAGAGCAAGAAGTACAGGTCGACCAAGATCAGCCGTGAGGAGAAGAAACAGCGCGTGCAGGAGAAGATCAAGCAGCTCAAGGCCGATGCCGAGTAGATGCTATGATCTTGGACTGGTTGTTGGCATGGACATCACCATCGCCGGGAGTCACGGCAGTCTACGGACAGATGTGGGCGATGGCGATGGTGATGGTGATGAAGGCGTTTGGGGAACAGTGATGAGACATCCAAAAAGAACTTTTCTTCCTTTTCCGGCTCTTCAAATGAACCCGACTTGCCTTCTTTATAAATGTGCCCTATGTGATCATGTGCACGCTATATGTTCGCCTTCCCCTAATGTTCCCACCCAACTAGATGACAACCGCCTGCCGTTGCTTAGGTTCAATATCAGGCTCTAAAACTTGACCATGTCTGTTCTGCACTCTTGGTGCCGTTCTCAACAAGTATCCAACACCTTTCACTTGTAGTATTGAGTTCTTAATGGACGTGGTTTGCTGAATGAGCACAAGGCAGCATGAACCACGGCGAAATATCTTCGATTCACAGCTGAAACAAGAGGAGAGTCACGGGTTGGATCCGTCACCGAACTCTTCAAATCTTCCGATGATACTGACCAGAATTAGTGTTGAGATATACCTCAAGACTGCTGTGGCGGGCAACTTACATCAAGGTTATTTGAAAAGGCAAGCCAGGCTGGTACCTCACCTAGCACAACTCAAGCCACCAGGGCAGTAACACACAAGCGTATTCACCATTTGAAATTGAAAGCGAGGCAGTAAAAGAAAGAAGAGTCATTGTGGATATTAACTATTCTCTATACCGAAACGAGTAACTTTCAAACCCTTTTGTATTGGTTCAATTTCGATTGCTTGTAACCCCGTCGTTAATCGAATTCCAGAATGCAAGATACACATCTCCCCTTTTCTGCCAAAAGGGAGTGGACACGTGAAAATGAAAGAAGAGGCCGAAACAGCCAAGCACTCTGCTCTGCAAAGCATCAATAACCATTTGACTCCCGTACAACTACCACTCTGACAAACTGTTTCTCGTCCATTGTGGCGTAATATGTCCAAGAAACACCCCTGTAAAGCATCTTACAACAACAGAGCACCGAACAACGAGCTCATGACGACGATGCCAACGGTCCAGACGCCAGAGTAGCCCATAGGTACGGCAGAGTGCATGGAGCTAGCGGCACCCTTGCTCGACGTGGCGCTGGCGCCGGAGACCTGAGCGGTGGCGGAACCAGAGCCAGGGGTGGCGGTGGCGCTGCTACCACCTGGCGCGTCCTGGGAACCGTCGCCCTTGAGACCGGGACCGGTGCCGGCACCCTGCGACATGAACTTCGCAGCACCTGATGGCAGAGCGGGGAGGGAGTCCGAGGAGAAAGCAGTCAGCTGCCACTCGGAGGAGTCGGTTGGGCAAGCATTGGCGGTGACCGAGGCGGTCTTAGCACCACCATTACCGGTAGGGGCAGGGTTCTGGCTGAGCTGAGTGGCAAGAGCAGCGAATTGATCGTTGGTCTGAACCGAGCTTCCGCTGATGGTAACGAGACCGTAGTTGTTGCCCTCTTCGGAGTATTCGTAGACCATACCACCGGAGTAGACAGGGGTCATGTCGGAGTAGATGTTCTTGACGTAGCTGAAAGTACGCTTGTTCTGGATGCAGCCGTACTCAGACATGAAAAGAGGAAGAGAGTAGTTGCCGTACTGCTGAACCTTCTGAGCCCACTGCGAGCCGGTGTATGAATCGGGGTCGCACAGCGAGTAGTCGTTGAAGGCAAAGAAGTCGGAGCGCTCATCGTCAGTGCCGCAGTTGAAGTAAAGAGCAGTCTGGTAGCGGTTGGTATCGACATCGGCGGCCGAGTATCCAATAGGGATGGGACGCAGACCGCGAGAAACACGGTAAGTCTTCATGTCACGGCCGACAGCCTTGACATATGGGGCAGTGTTGGTGTTGTTGGGGTTGTTGATGACCTCGTTACCGTTGAAGAACAACAAAGTGTTGGTGTACTTTGAGAACTCTTCCATGGTAGCAAAGATGGACTGGAGGTAGGTGGGGTTGTACGAAGGCCCAGGGTTGTCACGGTTGATGGAGTACTTGGGGGTGTTGACGTCAAGGGCGACGTAGATGCCAGCAGCAGCCAAGGCGTTCATGCAGTCATCGTGGTTGGCTGAGTTATCAACAGTGTAGACACGAATAGTGTTGATGCCCAGCTTCTGGAAGTATGGGATATCACGACCGCAAATGCTCTTGTCGGCCAGCGGGTCAGCAGCGTCGGAGGATCCACCAGGCTGGTAGTCGAGACCACGAATGTAGAAGCGGCTGCTGCCTGCCCAGAAAGCTGCAAGAAATCAGTGTCAGATTCGACTGGTATACGCTAACCGTGTAGACTCACCATTGCCCGACACGGTGACGGTGGGCAAAGACGTAGCGGTGCCACTGGCGGCACGAGCCTCAACTTGGACTGGGGTAGGAGCAGGGTTTGCTGCAGCGAGCGAGGCAATGGCAATAGTGCCAGCCACACGGGTGGAAATGCCCTTCATATTGTATGTGTATTAAGACTGGAACGAGTCCGTTGTTTGTAGGAGCTGTGAACTGGATTTCGAGCTGAAAGAGCAATTACCAAAGATGGCTGTGCTGCTGTCGATAACAGAGGAAGGTGTACGAAATGGTCGAGTGATTAAAGTGCGTATGGAAGTTGCTGGCTGAGGGAAGCTGGAGCTTGAGTGAGAGACACGAATTGGTTGAGAGCGATGGTGGGTTGGTAAGACGAGAAAGCCAGGAAGCTGCGAAACGAGGGAGGCAGCAAGGCAGTCGTGGTAGGAGAAAGCAAGAAAGAAAAACGACCGATGGTCGACAATGAGAAAATCTGAAACCGAGATGTGAGAGAGGAAGGAGAATTGATGGGAGGATGATGTGTAGATAAAAAAAATGGAGGGAGCACACGCGTGCACAGCACCACACCGCGGGCAGATCGGCCCCCAGAAAACGAGACAGGCCCCAGTTTGTTGACCACACAAAAGGCCAAGGTCTTGGGCCCAGCACGGCCAAGGAGGAGCGCTGGCATCGAATCATCGAGCCCTCTCTCCTTGCAGTGTGTCAGTTGGCCCTGATGATCGCGGGTATGCAGCCAATAGACACAGCCCTGCGCCAAATCCCATTCACCATCGAATGCTATTTGATATGACACAAAACCAGCAAATTGCCGTGACTTGATTCATGTTCGCAGAGAGAGTATTCCTACTGTCGCGCTCGTACTGCTGCTGTGTCGCCTTGCTCGTGTTTGACCCGCTCTGACTTGTCATCCCACGTCCCATCGCTCTCTCGTACAGCCTCCTTTCGCGTGTTTGGCATTATTGGCCTCCCTCCCCTTTCCCGGTTGGGGCCCGCCGTGACGGTCTCGCAGCCGTCCGTGCGGGCCCCCACCCGGTTGTCGCTCCTCTTTGCGGCGCCCGCAACTCAAAAGCTGAGTGGCTGCCGCCCCGTCACAGCCTCATTCGGAAATTCGCGCCCGTGTTTCGGGCCGCCCGTCTGGGTCTAGCGCGGCGCAGTGTTTGCATATCTCTGTTGCATCTCACAATTTCCCGGAGATGAAACCAAGAAGAGGTGGCGGCGAATCGACGACAGACGCAACTCGTGTGAATCGCCTCCGTCTCGTGCATTCATTGTCTGTCTGCTAGGCATTGGCCTAGCTCGCTATATCGATCAAATCGTAAACTAAAATGCCTCCCTCGTTGCTTCGCAGCGAAGAAGGTCGAGTCTTCGTAATCGCAAAATTCATGCTCCTTTTTGTCCATGCTTTGTACCGAATCCTGCTCCATGCAAAAAATGCTGCCCTCAATGTCCATCAGAAATCAGATGCTGTCATGAATATGCCTCTTTCAACCGCGTGTCTCTTCTGTCCGTGAACTTTTACCTTTCCAGAACATTAGCTTGCTCATACGCTTTTCCTTCTTCCGTCCTGCATGCTTGCCACTGATCAAGTCTGGCGATGATGCGTTGCCGTGCTCGAGGCTGATCTTGTTCTTGCTCTCCCCAAATGGCCCTGACATGAGTTTGGTGAGGCTCTGGATGCTTGACCGCTTTCGACGTCGTTGCTCCTGCTGCTCCGCCGAGAGTTGACGCGACCGTGTTGAGCTAGGTCTATCGGAGATGTCCCGTTTCGAGAGATGCATACTGCTGATCATGGTTGATCGGCTGCTCGTCAGTGATGGTACATCATCCACAGAGGGTCGTGTCTCCGGTCGTTCACTTGCGAACGAGCTCAGGGTGCGACATTCTGCTGCCGAAGATGCCGAAGTCCCCAATCGTGGCATGTCGAACGATGTCTGCCGCCGGCTCACATCAGGGGTCGAAAAGGCGGAACCACCCAAGGTGCTTGGCGTCATAAAGTTACTGATGTTCGTCTGCTGTGGTGCCAACGTCACATTCGGATCCGCCGGCAGTGTCGCTGTATCGCTTGAATCCGACGACTTGGTCATTGTCGATGCCCGCGGCTCTTCGTGCGCCTCCACAATCTCCAACGGTCCGACCTCGCTAGTGTCTGTGGGACTCACTCCTGGCCCATCAGGTAACATTGATGTAGCCGTTGGTGTTGCCGGTGTCGCCGAGGCATCATTGCGGATTCCGAGACCATCGTCTTGCGACAGTGGCGACCCGGTCTCTATCGGACCTTGAGGAAAACTGAATTGAGGAGCTGCACCTCTAGGTGGACTTGGACCTGTCTTAGCATTCTCATCCTCTTCCTCTTCTTCGAAAACATCTGCCATAGGAGAATGCATCGGTGAAGCGCTCTTTCCATAGTCGAAGGGTGTCAACACGGGAGCGCTTTCCGCTCGCCTGTGGTAGATGTTCCCAGGACTGTTGAAATCTCGGTTCATGCGACTACTGTGCAATTGGCGGCGAGCCCCAAATCCAGGTGATTTACCGTCGCGAGAAGGCGTTTGTGATGAGTTCATTGCCGCGTCCAAATCGATCATCAGGTCCGTGTCGTTCGAGTCGCCGAAAGTTGGGTTGAAGTCCTTCAAACTTTCCATGTTCATGCGCGAGCCCAGATCCATTGTGCGGTCTTGATCGCCATCCGGCTGACTGAAGGGATCCTGACTAAATAGTTCTTCCAAATCAGCTTCTGACATTGGCGTGCAATCGTCCTGAGCAGGAGGGGAGATTTCGTCCGGTTTGGCTGGATCAAATTCGATTCTTGAAGGTCTCTTGGCGCCCTTCCGCTCCTTCCTGTTCATCATTGAGTTTGCCCAGGCCTTGACTCTACTAGCCGACGATTTTCTCTTCACGCCTGCCGTCAAGACTTCGGGCTCTGGTGTTATGCTCTCAGGCGACGTAAGTGGCTCACGGAGTGACACCGACGATCGTCTTGGTTTCTGAAGAGTACCATACGACAGTGAGGGTTCGGAACATCGGCGGTCGAGGTTGAAAGCCGGCTTGTTCAGTGGCCATACGACAGTCTGCTTTTGCGAACCATTCGTTCTTTCAAAGTCCTCTTCTATGTGTGTAAGCCCATCCTTATTATTCTCGTTGGAATCTTCATCCTGCTCCATTCCAAACCGATCTTCGAGTGATGATCTCAAATGCGATGCAAATTCCACCTCCGAAAGACTACTACGTGCTGAACGCGATTTGCGTTTGTTGGTGGGGCTGAAGGCGCCGGATTGGCGAGGTGAAGTGGCTGACGAAGATGGCGATTGGGCACCGGTCCCAGAAGCAATGCTTTCGGCTTCTGACGATATCGTTGATAGTGGTCGTGGAATGATTTCAATGTTGCTCGAGAATCCCACCCGAGGACGACCGACAGGGAAAGATGGGGGCGGTGGAGGAGCCTGTTGTTGGGATGAAGCAATGAGAGGATCTTGAGCCGACAGGAGTGGCTGAGGGGGTGCTTCTGAGTCCTGACTCGACATGATATTAGCGTCTCTCGGCTGCAAAATGCTCGAAACATCGTGAGAAGAAATTGCGGCAGAACGCCTGTGAGCATGGCCCCTCTTTCTGACAGGTGAACCCAAAGCAGCAGCAGTAGCGGTGGTCGCAGGCATTCCAAGTCCATCAACCGGCTTCAAGGGGCTCACGGCAATAAGATCCGCAGCGCCTCCATGTTTCCCATTGCCCCCGATGAACTCGCTAGCACCACGTCTGTGGCCATAGCTACGGGCGCTGAGTGAAGGTGTAAAATCCATCAGGTCTGAGTCGGCGGCTGGACTGGCAGCACGACCGGAAGTATCAGCTGCATTGAAGCTGAATGTTGGCAGTGTGGATGCCGATCTCGTGTCGAGTCCACTGATTCTTTGAGGGGTTATTGGTGGCTTGGAGCTGAGATGCAGGGAGGCTGCTCGACGCGGACCGTGATGTTGTGATGGGAGTCGAGATGGGTCCGGTTGGGCGGGGAATGAGAAGTCTGGATTAGGAATATATTCTATTGGCGCCACCTGGTAGGCGACAGAATCTGTTGAGTCTGCCATCATGAAGACGGAGACAGATACGAAGCGTCGTCACAAGGAGGAGTCGAAAGTCAAGACAGAAGGTGTAGGGCGACCATGTCCACTCAGTGAAGTGAAATTGGGGTGCAACGACTTGCAATGTTCCCGTAGCTTGCTCTTGAGTAACAATTCGCCCTTCAAATGTATCTGCGGTGGTGTAGAACGCGAAAGTTTGCGAGGAGAGATGGCCACCGGAATGGGTCAAATTATAAGCGTAATAGTCGTAAGAAATTGGTATATGTCCAGAAATGTGAAGTATCGTTGCTACCAGGTATAGTCAGCGACACTGAATGCAGCAGCAGTCAAAGCGAAGGTGTTCACTGACTCGAGCTGAATTATCCTCGGTAGTATGTTCGAGGGATATTGGTTTTGGGTGACGGGGTCGGGTGGGGGTTGTTGTTTTATCGAGGGAGGGTCTAAAGGAGCGGACGGCAACAACGCGAGCAAACGAATAGAGGCCTGCTCGACGAATGCTGCCACACGTGTTTTTTTTGGTAAATTTTGGGCGCGTTGAAAGACGTGTCGGGGAATATCGAAGAGGGACAGGTGGAATTGGTCGGATGGGGCGAAGAAAAATGAGAGAATTGGGTTCGGACTGCGGTGAGGGAGATTTGGACGGTGAGAAGGGAGAAATCGAAGCTAAGGTTCGAGTGGTACCGGGCGATTATTGCAGGGAGAGTTTGAGGATATGCAGCAAGAGTGGGAGAGACCGAGAAAGAGAGCCTCGGGAGCGAAGGGAGCCACAGCAGCAAGCCACAGCAGCTCATTATTCGCGGTGACGGCGTGACGGGAAGGGAACCACCCAAAGGAACCTGCAGTGTCCCGCAACGCGCCAGACGCACAACACCCCGCCGCAGGCAATCAAATAAATAATAAAAATCGCGTACCAAGCCGCTAAACTGCCGTAATGTCCGTCGCCATCATCATCGCAACCACACACCTCCCTGAACGCACATACACTCGCTTGCTGTATCATCGCGACTTCCGAATCTTCCGCTCTGTATTATTTGTCTGCGCTGCGGCCGCGTCTACAACGCAACTGCCCTGCAACCGACGCGCACCGCCGAACTAGCGCCACGCAACAGCAGGCCCTGACTCGTCGCCCCATATCGTCCGGAACTGCTGATCTCTGTCCAGGGTTGGGGGCTGCCGTTGATCAAAGCACCACGCCAGCTCCATGCGTTCAGCGCCCTCGTCGGCTTCCAGCAGCAACGGCAGGTAGATCAGCCATTTTCTGCATCGCTTGTGCTGTCACCCGTCGAGAACCGAGCTGTATATGCGCAGCGCAATTTATGACTGGCTGTCATCCTCCGTTCCTGACTCGATGTAGCTACATATTACTCTCTGTACTGTGATTGACTCGCGGGTCGAGCCTTTTCCTGCGTGTGATAACGCAATACAAACAGGTTGTAGAGCAGACTAGCAGGAGTTACGTGAGGCCCCGTTTGTGGTGGTGGTCTTGTGGTGGCTAGCAAGCATCAGGCGGACGAGGGATCCACCCATCGCCAATCCGTCGAATCCTTCTGTCGTATCCGGCCACTGTAGTCTCTGATCACTCCTCCAACGCTGCCTCACGTGGTGTACACAGCGCTGCACGCCTGAGTGCTCACCCCGCGTTGACTCGACTTTTTCAGGCAAAGGACGGAAATGCCATAATGCCTGATCGCCATGGTTAAGACCGTCGTTGCGCCAATGTGTAGCTCATATTATCAATTTTACCTGCGTGGTATCTTTTACGTTTGCCCGTTGACGGCCCACAGATGAAAGCCTCAGGGTCTGACTGGCGATCCCTCGAATCTGCATGTTCGTCAATTCCTGACGTTCGCATGATTGTCGAGTCCCTCTCATGGGCTTTCTAGGACCAAAGCCGGGACCGAGACGTGGTCGAGAGGGCTCGAGTGCAAGCACACACGGAGGGTGCTGCAGCTAACAAGCCCAGATCCACCGCCCTGCATCTGTGGAGCTCGCTGAACCTGCCGGCGGCCTTGCTGGTGCTGCATGTACACAAGCCACAACTCATCTCCTTCGTAGACCTTTACCAATTTCATTCGCTGCTGGTGAGACCAGGGCCGGTTCCCCGGACGCTGCAGAGGTTTGATGCGTCGATCAGCGGGCCCTTTCGTGGTTGTGAGGTTGAGCGAAAGCTGTGACAGCCTTGAATTTAGGGTTGCTCTGTCTGCACATGCCCGCCCTATCATATCAGTACCAATATCAGTGCGTGCATGAGCACCCTCTGACGGTCCGACGATACAAGACAAGTCTAGATCATTCCGCGGATAGTCAAATGCAATACATAAATTGTGGTCAGCTTCGAGCCGAAGAGAGTCCAGCGGGAGTCAGAGTCCAGCGGGAGTCGTGGGGACGAAACCTTCGATACAACAACCCCGTTCAGCTCCACACGGCCACCCTCCGCTCCACACCCACACACATATGCTTGCTTGCTTGCTTCGCTCGCCACCTTCGTGATCGAGGAGACTGGGGCACGGCGCACCTCAATCCGCGGCTCTGCTGCAAGAGACCGCCGCATTCAGGCATTTGTGCTTCCGTGGCGGCTGACCGGCACCACGCAGTAGCCACACCTTTGACAGGTGACAGGCCTTCACATGCCATGCTGTACTCCTTACCCAAAGCAGATTGCCGACAGCTGTAATGTGCGCAGCAAACTTGACACCAGCTCCACCCTGGCCGCATGTAGCCGACGCCATATCTGTTCGTCACGACTTCTGTTCTCCTCACCAAGACCGGAGCAGTCTATGCACACTGCCTGCACCACTTGATCCTTCGATACCAGAGCGACGCAAACCCGTATGCACCAGTCTGCACTCCGCACGGACAGTCCCCCCTCACGAGTGCTATACTGGCCCAAGAGCGGCGCTCGTACAGCGCGCACTGTCTTGACTCAGAGACCTGCTAACAGGGGCTGCATTACATTTATGAGTCAGCTCGGAAGGCTGGTTCCGGAGCAGCATTCTATTCCTGTGCTTACCGACTGTGCACCTTTGCAAAACTTCTTGATGATACAGATCAGCAGCTGGGCTTGACCCAGCCCAGCTCAACTCAGTGCAGTGCACCGCGTACAGGCAATTTAGCGCTGAGCAGCTAAGTGGACAAAATTTGCTATCTGTTCTTCAGAGTTACACGAGTCATTTGTCTCCGCTACACATGTCAGCGCAGCTGTCTAGTCTGCCCAACGGATAGGCAATATCGATCGTGCTCCTGTCTGGCACTATATCTGGAACGCGCTCAAGCGCCGGCGGCTCTATCACTCGCTTGGCCAGCGCGGGCGTTCTCCGTATCCGCGTCAAGGACTCGATCTGATACGCCATCTGCAACAATGTTTCTTCAGCCCACGGCAGCCCAAGCAATTCCATCCCTATTGGAATGCCTTCTGGCGCCGACTTCGATCTAGGGCTGAACCCCGCTGGCATCGCCACCACCGGAAAGCCCGTCACCGCCGCGAGGATGCCATTTCTCCCCGACTGCGACGCAGCACCAACACGGACCACCAGATTCCTCTGCTGAGGATACATGACTGCGTCTAGTCTGTGCGCGGCAAATGTCTGGTGTAGCGCCAACGTCACATTCGCCACTCGCTGTTTAACAGCCGCGTAGCTCGGCCGCATGTCGGTGGTTCTGTTGTCTGTACTACTGGCCAACGCATCTTTGACATGATCCCACTGCGCAGGTATGGCCAGATAATCGGCATACTTGCACGAATACAGCTCTGACAAGCTCGTCGGATGTTTCCCACCTAGGAACGGGTCGGCGAGATACTCGTCCATCAGCTGTCGATACTCAAACCGCTGCGTGTCAATCGTCCTCAACAACTCCACCGCATCGAACATGTGATCCGAGACTTCCACGAATTCGACGCCTGCATTCTCCAGCTGTACTCTCATGCGCTCCATCGCATCGTTAACGGGATCCGTTTCCGCGCTCTTCGTAAGGTTGAAGAACCCCGTCAACCAACCAATCCGCTTCCCTCTCAGCCTTCCCCCCATGAGCCCCACCGTATAATCTACAGCCCTACTACTCGGCGGGGCCAAGGCAGTTGCATTATCCCTGTCGTCATACCCGCACCTCTTCATCACCGTCAACGCAACAGCAACATCCTCCACCCGCCTCCCCATCATCCCCACAACATCCTGCGTGTAGCTAACAGGCATTACTCCCGCACGCGACACCAACCCCCTCGTCCCCCTCACACTGACCAACGCATTCCCCGACGCCGGACTCCGACAGCTATTCACCGTGTCCGTACATGTCCCCAACACCGCTAATCCCGCCGCCACCGCTGCGCCAGAACCCCCCGACGATCCTCCTGGCGTTCGGCTGAGGTCGTAGGGGTTGAAAGTCTGCCCGCCATGACTCGACACGCTCAACCCCTCCAGGGCAAGTTCGTGCATGTTCGTCTTACCGAGCAGCACAGCGCCCGCCTCTCTCAGTGCCGCCACAGTCGGCGCATCGCGACTGGGCCGGGAGTCCGCTAGCGCCGCACAAGCCCCGGTAGTAGGCAAGGAGGTGGTGTCGAAGTTGTCCTTCACCAGCACCGGGACGCAGAAGAGCGGTGGCAGAGCGCCGTCAGCCGCGAGTTGCGCGTCGAGTCTGTCTGCGGTCTGCAGTGCGTCTGGATCGAGGGATATGATGGCATTGATGGCCGGATTCAGCGCAGCGATGCGCGCGAGGTGCGTCGCTACTATATGGTGGCAGGTCGTTTGTCCCGTCATTAGAGCGTGGCGGATTGAGGCGACAGTGGCTTCTGTGGCGTCGAAGGCGGGATGGAAGTTGGGTTGAATGGGGGATTGGAGCATGAGGAAAGCCGTCATGCCGTGTAGGAGGTTGGTGAGTGGCTGCATCGCTGCGGCTGGATGGTGGAGATTGATGTCGTAGTCGAATCGCTATAGCCGCATTGTATGATTGGACGAATAAATACCAGCGATTGCAGGGATATCGCGCGCAGTCAATTGGGTATCTCAGACCTGTGGGATTGTGTTTGGTGGAACATTGATACGTGTCGGTATGTGTTAATGCCCTAGGGATTGTCCGGCGTGCCTGGAGGTCAAGTCGAGGCCGCCGAATGGTTTGGTGGTGCCGTCGTCATCATCGTGGGGTCGTGGCTTTCGCGGGCAATGAATGCCCCGCAATTTGCTAAACAGGTATCACATCTTTGGCAGGCATATTTGGGGAGGGCTACTGAATCGTGTCTGAAGGCCTTTTATTATGCAAACTTGTCTAAGAGCAGTGTTAATCACGGTGCCTCGGTCTCTGGCTGATGTGGATGCAGTGATGCGGAAAATAAATTTCGACAATTACCATAATGAACTCTGTTCCCGAGCTGCTTTCGTGGGCAAGCTTCCATTTCAGGGTTTCACAACAATTTCTGAGTGGATATGAATATTTCCCTCGGCCATTGGCTTGACACGAACAATGTTACTTTTGTAACCCATGCGAATAGATACAGTATCTCTTTCAACCCAAGGCAAGTTCTCCGTGGCACGTTGTTCTACTACGTACTAAATCTGCTCGCTAGCCAGGCCCCAGCCCGCTCCCTGAGAATCTCGATGTCAGATCAACCCTATTGCTAAAGCTGCATGTTGTCCAAGAGTACGGATAAATCCCCCCGAGGTCTTGTAAGTGAAGTGCGGATCCGACGTGGCATTGCCTTCATACTCGATCCCATCGTAGCTCACCATGCACTTACCAGGCGGTACTAGAAGTCTGCCGAGATTGTCACTAATGCATAGAGGAATAGAACAGCGTTAGGGAAACAGATCTAGAGAAAGGCCTTGAGTTGCTTGGGGGTCCGAATAAAGCTTGATAGTGATCCCACCTTGTACACTGTCTGGGAAGGATAGCCGACGAAAACACTATTTCTGAAGCGAAGCGTGATCAGCTGTACCTAGCTTTGGGTGTGATTTTGTCTCCGGAAGAGAAGTGGAAAGTGGAGAGGTTCCCGCTGGGTGCAACAAACAGAGAGACATGCTTCAGGTTTGCGCGCTTCAGAGGCAGATCATGGTCAGAGACAGTACGGGCCAACTTGTGTCACGACTCTCGGTATTTGCGTATACCAAACGTCAAATGCCATATTTTAACAGCCGCATATACAGCCACTGATTGTATCGCTGCGAGCCCATCCCCCGTCCTGAGAATGTCCGATATTTGATGCTGCGACGAGCTTCGGGTCCGCACCTGGTAAGTTCATTCGGACCTTTCTTGGCTCCAGTGCTTGGGAAATGTGGCTCTCCCGGCAAGTCAAAGTCGATCAAGCTCGGTGCGAAGAGGTCGTCAAGTCGCAAATAATCCAGCTGTGGGAGAACCATGTCAAAGATTCTGTGGAACGTACCTTCCTGAAGGTGCAATCCCTCCAAGGTCAAACTGTGCAGCAATGGCGTATTAGAGAGAAACTTTGTGAGTGCGGCCTCGCAAGTGTAGACACCCTTGAGCGACAAACAAAGCAGATGTGGGAGCTTGACAGACTCGGCGACGAGATCGAAGAAGCGCCGCTCACGTTCCATTGCACTTATACGATTGCGGGAATAGTTGAACCAGTGGATTTCGAGCGACTCGAGACCAGGAAAGCATTGCAAGAATCGACATAGATGTTGAATGTGGTGGTTAGCGGATGTGACAAACTCAAAGCCTTGGGAATCAAGATTGTGCATGCGTTCAGAGAGACTCAGCGACAAGCATCGTAAGTTTTTCATCGCCATTGGTACCTCCACAACGTTCATGGTTTTCGCGAGCTGGTCACAAGCCAGGCTGCCACGCTTTGCGCCATCGAAGATATTGAATTGGTTGATAGGTAGACGACTAGTGTCGAGTGCAAGACAGGCAGTTTCGAATGTCCATGCTGCCGACGCCCAAATGAGCTCCTTGTTGCCAAAGCTCTTTGGGTTCCGCCAAGTGCCGTCGGTGAGATCATCTCCATCACGTTCGACCTTCAAGGTCAGAGACTGCAATCGACTGTGTTCGGAATGGACCAGAATGTTCTTGAATGCCAGCGTTAAGCACCAAACGACGACTTGCGCATCCTGTTTAGGTTTACTCGTTTCGGCATCGTCACCCAGAGGCGGAAGAACATATACCAGCGTCAGATGCTCTAGGAGGCATCCCACTTGGTTTCTCTCGGTCATGCGGACGAAGTCATCAAGTTGGGCCTTGGATGTGAGCTCGATCCTTTTGCGACTAAACCATGATGTGAACCGACACTGCGAAGCCTTCGCAGAGACCAAAGTGCCTGTCAGCCGCAATGCGCATACATCTGCGAAATCCAGCATAGATACGATGGTCTCCACGACTTCTGGGGGTAAACTGTCGAGACTCAACTGTGATGCCATGCCTGTGGTGGTTTGAAGTGCCACAGAGCATGATGGAGCGGCTTGTAGTGCAGTAAGAATGGGTTGTTGCGGGGATTAAATAGCCTCATCGCTATAACAAGGTTCTTGGCCCAGATGGTTCTCCGTATTATTTCCGGCAGCCACGTGAATGTAGGACAATTCTGTAATTGCCTCAGACCGGGGCCAAGTGCTGACTTGGTGATGCTCAGGTTGTTTGGGCCGCTGCAGTTCACGACCTGCCTGGACTTCTTCTCGTACCTGCCCATACTGGGTCTACACGTTGTGTACTTAGTGCACTACCATTCAACTCATAGTTGAGGGCTAGATAGCGCTGCTATCAGCATTTGACATTCCGTACCCTCAGTGCTGTGCAGTGGCTGGAATCGTGTCAAATCTCATGACTTGTATCCTCGGACTTGCCCGTCCGTTTCCAGTCTTGACCATTTCCGCGACCTGCTTTTCAACCTCAAGCACCCCAGAGACGCAGAAGCTTCTCCAACCCATGCTCGCCCACGATATCCTTGAAGTCTTCAATCTTCCGCGCCAGTACGCTATCCTGGTGCCCCACCAGTCTGGCGCAACCATCTCCAGATCCACTTCCGGCCCCCGTCTGGCCCCAATTCCCATATCCATGTAACCTTCCGTGCTTTCTGTCACGAGCAGGGTAGACCGCGCACCCTCTGATCATCTCTCCCAAGCTACAGAATAGCTCGCGTGACACATCAACGTCATACTTAGACACTTGCCCTGCAGTAAGCAATACTTCCTCCGGCGTAGCTTGTTTGGAAGTCGAGAGCAGTGGTGCATTCAGCGCAGCCACATATGTTTGCAAGACTTGAGGTATCGCAACTGGTGACGCGGACAACAGTATAGATACTGCCGGGATGTCCGGGTCAAGCATGAGCGCCTGCAATCTAGCGTATGCTTCAGACCCGCTCTGGGCATCGTTGGGCGTAAGGAGGAAGATCACAGCGAGATCTTGAGGAGTCGTGAAGGAGGTGAAGTGCGTGAGGTGCTGTTTGGTGGCTGTCACCTTGGAATGTCCAAGATCGTCGGCGCAGAAAAGGAGCACGAACAGCTTTCTTTTGTTGTCAGAGGTGAGTGGAATGACGATGTCGTGCGTTGTCAGGCGTGACTCTGGGAAGGTCAATAAAGGCGCAGCAGCTGCAGAGAGAAATCCAACCTTTTATTCGAATGGTAGGGTGCGAAAGAAGAGGCTGAACGACCGCGGAAAGGGCAGGACGCTGGCGCAGGGTTGTGCAGAACATTCTGTTTGGACTAAAGAATTGATGTGCTGACGCGCGATGGCGCTCTTCGCTAAGGGACTTGTGGTGCAACTTCCTGATCTAGCATCGGTCATAAATTCGCAAGTGAAGTCGAAATCCAGTTCGTCATTCGTGTGATAGTTCTAGTGTGGTGTGATATCCAAATCCTCCGGTGTTCTAGAGTTGAGCTTTCCTATTATGTACACTACCTGATATTTTTAACCGCAGTCTCCGACAATTTCATTACATGTCATGAGTTCAAGAAGCTGCGACGACCTGAACTTCTTTCTCGCCTTCCTTGACCAGTGTCGGATCCTCCTCTTTCGCCTTGGAAGGAGGCTCAGGCACGGTCTCGCCTCGTAACCGCCTAATTTCCCTCTCCAGGTGGCTCACTCGTTCCGTTTGCTCCTCTAACGACCTCAGCCTCTCTACGACATGCTCGTCCTTGACCGCTTCTTTCCTCTTGCTCCACCAGCGCTCAAAAACAAGTAATCCGGCGGCAACCATGAATATGAATGTCTCGGATGCAAAGTTGGCGCCCAATTCTATCGCGCGTGCATCGGTCAGTGGTCGGATCTTAGGCTTCTTTTTCTCTTCTTTGGGCGGCTCCTTTTTAGCCCCTTCGCCGCCAGCCGACTCCTTGGCTTTCTGCACTTCTGCATCAAACTTGACTTGGGCGGCTTCAGTTCGTACTGTTGGCGTAGCCGCCTCTAATCGTTTCTTCGCCACTGCAGCGGCTTGCTCCGCTGCTTCCCGTGCATGCATTCGTTCTTGTGCTGCAGCATCGTGAAGGATTCCAAGTCGCATGCGCATGTCGACTCTGTGAAGGCCTTGCGCAAACTTAATGAACAGCCGCCGGAAGCCATCGTGTTCGCGGGCACGAGCTTTGATCGAGTTCTGGAAGCTAGTTTTAGTCTATCGGGGTGAAGTTTGAGTAAGAAAGAAGGCACGTACACCCACTGGCTTAGCTAGTGTACGTATGGCGAGCGAGGCGAGTTTGAGGGTCAGAGACATGATGTAGCGATGTGGGGCAGTAGATGGCGGGCAACTCGAGGGGTGCCGGTGTTGGGACCTGTCCAAGCAGGCTTATCGTAACTTTATGGCAAGCATGGTTCAATTCTGAAGATTTTCCTCGGTTTTCTGAGCCGTAGCGGTATCAATTGCTAAATCAAACAAGTAAAGTCGTGGTCAGGCAGGCATCTTTAATGGTCGAGGATGACTGTAGTCGGTCGGGCAATTCGGGCTCCGACTGGCCGAGTGCATAAGGGTTAGGGTTGTTGCTGTGTGGACCTCACAACACACACGGCACGATCCGCCCGACAAAGACTCGAGTCTGTTTCCATATTCATACGACGTAGCACACAATTTCATAGGACTGTTCAGTCCCGGCCACACCATACTAATCCAGACAGACAGTAATAGACTGGCACCATGTCGGTCCACGCTGATCCTCCGCCTCCTCTTGTGACAGAGCCATATGGCACGAATTATGCGACGTCCAACCAGTTAGGAAAAGGCGGCTTCGCCATCTGCTATAAGGCCGAACGACTTGAGGGCGACAGACCGACAGGACACATGGTAGCGCTGAAGATTGTACGGATGAAGATGGAGCCCGCAAAGCTGGCCCAGAAGGTATATCCAAGATACAAGAAGACCAGAAGAGGGTCGTAAATACTGATGGGAACAACAGTTCATCACCGAGTTGCAAATACACTCCAAGCTCTCTCACCCGAACATTGTCGCCTTTCACCGCGCTTTCGCGTTCACTGAAAACACCTATGTGGTACTCGAACTCTGCTCGAACGGCTCGCTGGCCGACATGCTGAAGAGGCGCAAGTGTGTCACTATGCCGGAGATCAGACGTTTCATGATTCAAGTCTGCGGTGCAGTGAAGTACCTGCACGCTCGAAACATCGTGCATCGAGATCTTAAGACTGGTAACCTCTTCCTCGATGAGCACATGAACGTCAAAGTTGGTGATTTCGGCCTCGCCGCCCTCCTTGTCAGTGGCAAGGATATGGACGCCAAGCGTCGAACGACCATGTGCGGCACGCCGAACTACCTTGCACCAGAAATTTTGGAGAAGGGTAAGGGCCATAATGAGAAAGTCGACCTTTGGGCTATCGGAATTATATCCTACACTCTGGCGGTTGGCAAGGCGCCGTTCCACGCTGCATCTAAGGAAGAGATTTACAAAAAACTAAAAGCTGGTGAATACACATGGCCGGAACTATCATCCATCACGAACGATATATCAGCCGATCTTCGTACGCTTGTTCAAAGTCTACTGGTCCCCGAAGAACTACGCCCTAACCCGGATAAGATCGTCTCGCACGCTTTCTTCAAAATGGCATTTGTACCACAGAAAATGAGCCGGATACAAGTCTCGAAGACGCCTACTTGGCCTATACAGCCGCCAAATCCGGAGGCCATTAAACGTGGCTACACCGAAAGTTGGTACAATGTTTGCAAGGAGACCGGAGTGGGCGAGTACGAAGAAGACAAGTGCTTTGCGTTGAATGGTGGCCAAAGGATACGCAGTGTGGTCAAGGATATCGAAAAAGAGGTTGCTGCAGGCCGGCAGCCCGTCATTCCGATACCAGCTGACACAATCTACACGCCGTATCCCAACGGAATCAGCTGGAACACTCCGATCGAAGGACTGGCAGAGATTGCCGAAGAGAGAGAAGTCCCCATCGTTCGTCACCTCAAGGAGCTTTCGCACAACGAGGTTCAGGCGGTAGTCAGCAGCCGACGACAGTTGAACGCGGATACGGACGCGAAGCGGAAACGAGACGCAGAGTTAATGCCTCCACCACGGCGGAGAAATGACCTCAGTGTCAGAAAGACCCGTGCAGAGACAGACAAGCCGAAAACGGTAGCTGTGCCAGAACCAGTTACCACCACTGAAGCCCCTAGAAAGATGTCGGCTGCATCAGCAGCAAGAGCAGCGATGCAGAGCTACCAACATGACGAAGTGGAGAATAAAGACCCAGAGGCCGATCAGACTAAGCCCAGAGCTGCGGATGCTACCCTTGCGCGTCGACCAAGATCTGTGCGGCGACAACCTACAGCTCAAACCTCAACACCTGCTGCAGAAACAGAGCCCACGACGAGCACGGTCAGACGTGCACCATCCACAAGGACTACCAGGACGAGGACGAAGCAAGCAGCAGCCGAAGTGATCGAGATTTTCGACGAGGAGCAGCAGCAGCAGCAGCAGCCAGCACAGGTCCATAATTTGGTCCTCCCGCCCGCGCCCGTCATGAGCGGTAGACTCCCAGTTCCCGCCAGGAAGCCAGTCGATGCAGCGTCCGTCCTATCAGGATCGACTCCCGACGCGGTGCTGGAGAGGCTGCATACTTTCCGCAACAACCTCGTCTCTGCACTACAAAACACCACGGCTCATTCTCGGAAACGCAGCGCCCAGTCACCTCCCAACTTGCCCTTTGTCAGCCGCTGGGTGGACTACAGCCGCAAGCACGGCGTCGGGTACGTGCTGGAAGATGGCACGGTGGGATTCATCGCCACGTCGAACGCAGAGGCCAAAGTGCCCGTCATGCACGTCGCTGCCCGCAACGGAGAGCGATGGCTCAAGCGCATCGGCAAGCGGTTCGAGAACCTTGACAAGGTGCCTCTCCATATTCTCGAAGACCAGGAAGGAGGGATTGGTAGGGTTAGAAGCCTAGCCATGACCGAGGAACAGCGAGAGCGCATCAAGACGTTGAGGGTGCTTTGGGTCAAGTTCGGGCGGTACATGAGCTTGAGCTTGAATTCGGCCGAGGACTCGGATGGCGCGGACAAGTCAGTTACCCAGGGCGATCTGCAGTTCGTGAGGTTCTACCAGCGGATGGGTAATGTTGGGATTTGGGTGTTCGCCGATGGGTGCATCCAGGTCAGTCAACTCCATTTCATTTACTCCTCAAAGACAAGTACTGACGATGTGTCCCAGTTGCACTTCCCGGACCACACGAAACTAGTCTTCTCCGCTGACGGGTTGTACATCTCAGCGACGCTCGTGTCGGAGCAAGGCGCTGCTGCCATGTCGGCGCAGAACGAGCTTCCGGCCGAGCTGCTCAGAGATAGACAGGTGCTGGCGCATTCGACAGAGTCGTTCCTCCAGGCTGCTAGGTCGTCCTCGGCATCCAACGCTACTGCCCGGTTGGTCAGGGCCAATATGTTGGAGGAGAAGCTGCTGTTTGTGGTACAGGTATTGGACCAGTGGACGCAGGCGGGAGGTGTGGGATGTTCGAAGGAGGGCGATGCAAGGTTACGATGGGATGGATTGTGGGTCAAGGACCATGCGAAGAAGGTGGATTGGATCACCGTCGGACGTTATGGCGGTGATTAAGGCCAATTGTGCATAGCGTGTGCTCTGAGTGGCGTTTTGATTATCCGTACAAGAACTGCGTTGGATACCAATGGGAATGGTCTACCTTGTCCACTTTATTGAAGTCGTGATGTGAAGCCGTGTATTGTGGTTAGGGCTAGTGTTGGTGGGTGTTCACGGACTGATGACAATGTCTTTTTAAGTTATACTTTATCTGTTTCCACGAAAAGCCCAACTATGTTTGGTATCATACTTTTCAGCTCTTGCTATATGGATGTAGCTCAGTTGACACTACTTTCTTGGGTCTGATTGCCAATTTGTCTTGACATGTGTAGCGCCTTCTCATCAGTCTTGAAATGGTTCATTTTGGCATCTACAACGTCTTCTCGATCATCTCAATCCCGTGCTTCTCCTTCAGCTCCAATCGCAAAGGTTCAACGATTGATGGCTCCATGGGCGCAAGCACGCCGCGCTCCTTAATCGTCCCGTTGAGAACCTGCTTGACCGCAACAGCGCAAGGAACACCGACCAGCTTAGCCATGGCGGTGTAACCCTTGGGATCACCGTACTCGCACAGTGTGCTCGTGCGTGTTTCCTTCTTACCGTTTGCGTGCTCAATCTCGAACTTATGCTGCAGCATGACAAAATCGCGCTCGCCCTCCTCGTATTGCATCTTCTTCTCGAGCGTAGCGCACAAAGTGTCGAGAGGAGTGCCGCGGGGCTCGATCTTGTCGTCGCTGAAGAGCCCCAGCCACTTGAGACCGTTTACAATGCGTGCCTTCTCGTCATTGTCCTTGAATTGAGTCTTGGACGAGATGGCCCAAATCAGATCGCTGAGGGTGAATTAGCGAATATCCACTTGAAACCATTAGCCAAGTGCACATACCTTTCACTGTCAGACGTGGTTGAGCCCACAATCTTGGCTGTGGCCTCCTTCCATGACAAAAGAGGCTGGTCGATAATAGGCTTGAGGTATGGCTGCTCCTCTTCCGACAAGAAACCCATGTCTACCAGGGTTCGCACAAACTCTGGGAAACCTTGGTAACGAAGGGTGCCACGAATGATCGTCTCGGCTTCTGGGATCTTGTATCGTCCCTTGTACGGTGTCGAGTCACGGTTGGGGTAAGCGACGAACGCATATCCTGGGTAGATGAAGAAAGGCTTGGCGGTGCCCATGAGGTCAGGGCCAGCAACATCGACGATCTTGCCATCCTGGTAAAACTTGGCAGCATTGCGCAGAGCGAGCAGGACACCACGGCTGCTCCAAGAGAACTTGTAGCCGAGCGGGTTGTCACTGGCCTCAGGCGCAGGAAGACCACCGCAGTAGCTCAAGAAGCTGGTGATCTTGCCACCGGAGCGGTGCACCTCGTCGATGGTCTTGACGGCGTAGAGATGATCAATACCGGGGTCAAGACCAATTTCGTTCATGACGGTGATGCCAGCGTCCTTGGCCTGCTGGTCAAGCTCCATCATAGCGGGAGAAACATATGAAGTGGTGACAACGTGCTTCTTCTGGTTGATCGCAGCCTTGATGACGGTGGCGTGGAAGGTGTAAGGGATGAGAGAGATAGCGAGAGAGACCTTGGCAATTTCTGCTTCGAGAGCAGCTGAGTCGGTCACGTCGAGTGAGATGGGAGTTGCATACTTCAGGCCTTCGCAAAGCTTCTTTGCCGACTCGAATGTTCTGCAGGCTATAGCAGCGTTAGCAAGCCGCATTGCTAGATACAGAGCTCTTTTGAGTGCGACTGACCGACGGTGACAGCAATACCCGCATCGTCGAGCTCCTGGGCGGTTGGTCTGGTCACGAAACCAGCTCCGAGAAGGAGCACCTTCCTGAAAGTTATGTTAATTCTTATGGACCGGCAAACGACTCAGCGTCATTGAGACTTACTCTGAGCTGCTTCTGATGGGCAAGAGAGAGTCCATAGCTGCTGTGTCTGTATCAGAATTGCTATGTGCAGAATTGAGGTCTATGTGAGGTCGGTCAAGGAATAAACCTGGCAGGGATGAGTCTTCACATTTGGAACCCCACCCATCCCAATATTTTGGCGGGGCAGCACGAAACAAACTCCGATCTTCGGCGTTACGTCACGTGGCGAAGCTTCGATTGTGGAAGGTATCCCCGGCGGAACTCCGGGCTTGGCTCAAGGCTGCAATTTTCTACTTCAACGTGGCTTCAAGTGTTGATCTGTATCGATTTCGTTTCCCGAGTCATCGCTTCTACCATGAGCTGATCGTCCAATCCTTGCTGCACAGCAGCCACAGACCTGAACCTTTGTCTTTTCATCGTTGACAACACTTCTGCACTCTCAAAATGTCGGTGTCCAACGACATTGTCCACCTCTTCTGGGCGACTCCACCAGTCACCAGGTATATGGTCGCCGCCACCCTTGCGCTCAGCGTTTCCTCCCATGTGTTACACATCATCCCGATCTACTCGCTTCTCTTCTGGTGGCAGGCTGTGTTCACCTACCGTCGAATCCCCCAAGTGTGGCGTCTGGTCACCACTTTCCTTCTCTCGGGAGGTGGGCTAAGCATCATTTTCGATCCGTACTTTATGTACACGTATGGAAAACAGCTTGAGACTGGATCGCCACGCTTCACACCACCCGGGGAATTCCTCACCTTCGTCATTTTCTGTGGTAGCGTCATTTTGGTAAGTCGCGACGTTTTTACTCGCTTGGTTTTTCCCCCTCCCCCAAGTTACCTCGAAATATCTGCCCGCCCAGCCCTATTCTAGCTGAAGCGGTTCCTGGAATCGAGGAAGATTGCCTCTCGCCTTTGCGCGGTTGTCGTCATTCGCAAACATTAAAAAGATGGCCGTGTGGAGCTGCTGGGATTATAGGTGGAGTCGCCGTATAGGAAGCTGTGTCATCTTCGCCCTCGAGGTGGATGCGGTGGTTTTGGCCTCCTAAATTTCACGTGTTTTCTATTTACCTGTTATGTGAACTGGTCATTCGAGGGTTTACTAACGCCGCAAAGTTTCTCGCCGGCTACCTCCTGGGAGGCTCCAGTCTGTTGGGCCCGTTGATCATGTCGTGGGCATATATGTACAGCGTTGACTCTCCAGAACATACTATCAACTTTTGGTTTGTCAAGATCAAGGCTCGCTACTTGCCATGGGCTATGCTGGTCATTACACTGCTTCTCTCCGGGCCATACGGGGTTTTGCTAGAGGGCACTGGCATCGTCGCGTCGCACATGTACGATTTTCTGACCCGCCTTTGGCCCGAATATGGCGGAGGTAGGAATTATATCCACGCACCCCAGTTCATCAAGCGCTTGTTCTACGGACCTGCAGACGCCGGCACTCGTAGAAAGTATGGTACAGCATTCCAGCCGCGCACCGGGCCTGCAGCCGGATCGACGTCGCCGCCCACTAGCGGATCGAGCTGGACAAGCGGCTTCACATCGGGTGGTTCGTCATGGAGCAACAGGGGCGCAGGCCATAGACTGGGAGGAGACTAGACTTCCCAAACAAATATACGCCTTTAATTCACATCATGAATGTATCAATATCACGATCGCACTGCTCAAACAAGCCAAGCATTAAGAATGATTGTCTTAATATGTTGACAGTTAAAATATGTTCACGCCCTCCCTATGTTTTTCCCAAGCGCATATGCTGTATTCGGCGCTATCCCGCTCCTATGCTCGCCAAAAACGCCCAAATTCCCGCCTGCGGGTACCTATATTTTTTTGCCATCCACTCACATATACACAAAACCTCCTGATATCACACCAATCCCTAAGCCAACCCAAACGCATCCTTCGTCGGCGTCCTCATCTCATCCCTTATTCCTAATCCGTGAATCTCCAGCCCTTCATCATCAACAGGGCTCTTAGTCTCCTCGTCCTCTCCATCCCAAGTTGGACTAGCAGGACTCATCGGACTCGCAGCCCCATCCGCAAACACCCCCGTATCGAGCCTAAGATCCAGCGCTCCAAGCGGCTGCAAAGCCCTCTGCAATCTCTCATCCAGACTAGCAACGCTTCTATTCCTCCCATGGCCCGTAAAGTCCATACCCTGCCTCTCCGCGGTCGGCGTAGAATCAATCTTGACCTTCTCCAGCACCGCGCCCAGACTCCCGACACTTGCCGGCCGCTCAAAGTCCTCGTCTTGCACCGCAAGCGGCACGTCCATCCCCTGCAGCACGCACCAGTTGCGGTGCAAGTACTGCTGCAGTCGGTACTGCTGGCGGTCCCAGGACTCTGCCACAAGCCGGAGGGCTGCGATGACGTCTTGCTCCGACAACTGCGGCAGAGGCGCCGAAGCGGGGAGAGACGAGCCTGCCACGCGGGACTTCTGTGGGGAGATGAGTGAGGGCGTGGAAGCGGCGTGGCGGGAGGTCAGGGATGGGAAAGAAGGGCTGGAACTTGCGCTTCGGGACGCATGTCGCTTGACTGTCGCGAGGCCGCGGCGCATGCCGAAGCCCCCTGCGGCTTTGGACATAGGGGAGGCGGGTGTGGCGGGCGACGAGGCGGCTTCGTCGCGGATCTGCTTGACTTGTTTCTCTGTCTGGCGGAGGGCCATGGCGCGGCCTTCGTCCATCATGGGAAGGTAGAGGAGGCAAGTGTTTTTGAGAAGGGAGTTGACAAGGTCGGTAAAGGAGGACAGGGGAATATCGTTGTTGGCACAGTAGAGCTCGCGGAGCGTGTCGTTCTCTTTTAGGACTTCGGCTAGGATGCTGGCTCCGCGTATGCCGAGCTTTTGGAACTCCACGCGCAGCACCTTGAGCATACGGTTTGACTTGAGGCCGCCGAGGGCGCGGTTAAGTCCACTTCCGAACTTCGATGTTTCTAGCCTTGAGTCTTCGCCGGAGATGTCAAGTTCTTCGAGGGTGTCGTTCTCGGCGAACAATCGTTCCAATGCTAAACTTGTCTCGTCACTGGCATCGCCAGGCAGTGAAGACCGAGAAATATCTAGACACCTTGTACTGTGATTCTGACGAAGTGCGTTCAGTAGATGTCGTAACACTCCTTCGTCGCGATATTCCATTGCCCTTAGTGTCACGTGAGTAGGCGAATGGCCAGCTATGAAGGCTGCACACAGTTTATCGTTATCTCGGTAGATGTTGTTATGGCTGATGTCCAGATGTAAGTTACGAGGTTCGCTGGAATGCGAAGCCATGGCTCTCATCAGGGTAGCGATGTCATGACCGGATAGGTAGGCATTGTCCAAAATCAACTCGTGAAGTGTGTTAGACTTCAGACTCCGCAGGTAGGTAGCCAGCGCATCCACCGTCCGTTCATTGATGCTCATGCCGCTCAACCTCAAGGCCTCGAGCCGCCAAGTAAGGAGTGTATCAGCATGAAGGAGAGGCTCTGACCCAGATGTACGGGACAAATTGGAGAGGTCAAGTTGGCGAATGAAACCGAAGACACTGATCTGACTATCAAATGCGTTAGGGCTCAGCCTGGCGAGGTTCCCGGAAATATCCAATGCCTCTAGTGTGTTATCGTGGGCCCGCAAAGCATCAAGGACCAACCCAAGACTTCGATCGCTGAGACCACATCTGCTCAGCTCGAGCGCTCGGAAATGACAATTTCTATCCACGGCAGCACCAACCAGGTAATCGAGATCCAGATCACTGAGTGTGATGCCGTTCAAAATGATCCAATCAACATTGGTAGTCTGATGTCTGCACAAGGGAAACAGAGCTTCGGCGATGCCACTTCCAATATCTTTTGCTCGGTACTCTCCATCGTCGAGGGTTTCTGGTGGTTTAATATGGATACATTCGGAAAAGTCAAGCCTTCGAAGCCGCTTACTTGTCGATGCGAGAGCGCGTACTTCTTGGATCAAAATCGAAGCGCGGCTCAATTCTGCATGTGTGAGCTTCAGTGGCGTCCCACGCTTCGTGCGCACGCAGACGTATTCCACTCCATATCCGTCGTAAAGCCCGTGCAACGAGTCAAGACATATACCCGCGAACGAGATGGAGGAAAAAGATTCGTTGTATCTCAACGCTCGCAGAACCGCCAGTAACTCGATCGGATTATATTCTTGCCGTCGCGAATCTGCTATCGGCATTAGCTCGAACCGTGGGGCATCTTCGCACTCGTAGTTGATAGTATATCTGATCTTGGCGGGGTTGACATCATACGCAATGCAGTATGCCGTTAGTGTCCTATCCAAGAAGCAGTGATCTTGCTCAGATGATTCCACCGGTACGGCCACCTGCTCCTCAACCTCAGGAGGAACATTGAATTTGTAAAGCCAATGGGCGCATTCGGGCCGAAGATAGTGCTCCCTACCATGAATCTTGAGCGAAATGTCATGAGAGGCAAGCGAAGCAAGGTGGAGTGTTTTTGGCCGCTTGAGCGGTTGCCGGAAGGTCAGCTCTAATGAATCATCTTTGGGGCTAACTCTTATAGCGCTTATTGTCAAGATGCCATATGAGCCGCCAGCACTTTGATTCAACGCAGGAGAAGATGTGCGGCCAGAACCCTTGGCGAGTGGTATCAGATGGACCTTATGAATGCCAACAGCCAGGAAGCAAACGACAGAGACGATTTTGGAAAGGTCATCGGTAGATGATCTCCCCCCAGCCTTTTGTGATGATCTCTGGATGACCTTGTATATTTGAAATTGAGCAGGATCGTAGTCGCCCTCGCGCTCAACAGTACGAGCGATATAATTGGCATTGTAATGACCGATGGGCCTCGGGTCTAGGGCCCTCATCGTTGATGCGGCCGAGCGTATCGCACCTAACCATAGATCTCTCTCGTCCGGTTGGTTGAATTGTAAAGTCATTGCAGAGGCCTGATTGCTGTCTTCATCGAGGTAGCAGATTTCGAGGGCGAAGTAAGGTCGTCCATCCTCGTGCGCGTAGACCGCCACGACCTGTCGCAGAGGTATCTTTCCATCCTTGTCGCCGGAAGAATCTGACCCTAAAGAATGCGCATCGTGGGTGGACCCTATCGATTGCGACGAACTGTGTCGAATTGTAGGGCTTCTGCCAAAAGGCGGGGGTATGGTATGGAATGTCTCGGATGCCTTTCCCTGGCTCTTACATCGTACGAGGTGCGTCTCCGTGAGGACCAGATACTCCTTCTTCTTACGAAACATGCTGCCACTCGTCTGTACCTCGCCGTGGTGCAGTACTGCTTTGGAAGACGCAGCAGCAACTTCGGCATCGCCGGACTTTGCGGATTGTGGGAGAGGGTCGTCCTCGTTCGAGCGCATTGATCGCAAAGAGCCAAAGACGGAAGTGGGACGATGCATGTTGGATCGAAGACTGATGGACGGCCGCCGAATCTTACTTGGCGACGAGGTGAAGGTCGAAGTGGGAAGATCGCTGGCATCATCTTGGATGAGATCGACTGAAGGCGGAGCGCCATCGGACGGGGCCGTGACTCTCCTCTTGCGCAAACGGTGGTGGCCATCGCTTTGGGATTTCTCGTCTTTAGCTGGAGGATGGATCTGGGTTAGAGAGGAGAGGGCGAAGAGGCTCTTCCGCTTAGTCCGAGAGGCGCCATCCCGGCTTCCGGGGTGAGGCATATCCGGCGAATAGCCTATAGTGGGGTATCAAGTCGATGTCCGGCGCACTGCACAGCAATTCGGGCGGCATATGAGCGGTTTGGCGGGAGAAGCAAGGTCAAGAGTCGAACATGTTCAGCACAGATGGCGACTCGAGGGCAATTGACCGGATGCGGTGACCTGAAGATTGTTCAAACAGCGGGCTGCGCGAATGCGGCGAGGTGGAATCGTCAGAGCGATGCTTGTCTGCGCGAATACGAGCGGTGGACGGAGATAGCAAATTGGCAGAGGTCGGAACTCTGTGAAGGTGCAGCAGCAATAGCAGCAAATGAAACCAGATGAGGCAGTTTGAGACCAGCTCTATAGCGAGGCGGATGAAGTGACAAAAGAGGGTGGCCGTTGGGTGGTCTGAGGTTCCGGGAACTGGTGAATTGAACGTCTGTCGTCGGATGCTTGTTCTGTAAATATCAAAGTAGCCAAGTACATGCAAGTAGTACACGCAAGTACACGCAATCCACCAGCAATGCAGAGAGCGCTCCTTCCGCAGCAAGATGCAGAAATCGCCAAGCTGCCGTCCGCGATCGCGCGCTTGTTCGGTGCTGGATGTGGACGGTGGGGCGGCGGCGGCGGCGAACCATGCGATGCGATGGACGATGTCCGGTTGAGCCTCAGCTGCCACCGTGACCCTCGTTCGTCATCGTCACGATCAGGTCGCGAGGTCGAGTCTGATTGGCCCCACGGCGGTTGGCGGCCAACGGGCACCTTGTTTTGGATTTTTTCCTGGCATTTTTCGGCGAAAGCGCGACGGGTATTGTCTTGGCGGTGCCACGTGCCGTTCCGAGACTCCAGTGGTTTTCGATGGCTTGGGCGGTGGGCGTGATGTTAGGAGACTGACGGTGGTCCAGATGTCCGGTGGCTGATTGCAACACTGCTGACTCAGCACGCACGTGCCTTCCTCGCTCTCCCCCCAACCTCTCCGACCTCTATCCCCACAACTCGCCGCATGCATTCCTCGTAGATTATCTACCGTCGATCCGAGCGGGGTACTTTCTTCCGTCGGCTGACGCGGCAGCTGTCATGCTGCAGAGCACACGGAGATGTTCCCGTCAGTCCATCTCAGAAATTGGTGCTCAATTTAGTGCTTGTCCGAGCCAGGCAGGTCCTAGTCAGGGAGCCCAGCGTGGTGTCGTTGGTCCTGCCGATCACCCAGCTGAGGGGTTTCGACCATCATGTATAATACGACAAGCAATCTCATGTAGGCAGATTCCTTGGCAGCATCACAGTCTTGTCATTTCTTATCTATTCTCACTCTCGTCATGTCAACTTTTATGCTCGTCATCACATGTATCTATGTGCTTCTCTTTGCAAGACCTACTTTTGGACAGACATGTCTCCCAAACTCTAACTTCACTTTGACTTCCCAGCAAATTCAAGCTGCTAAGCTCTCTCCCGCCGAGGCCAAGCTCTTCGAGGCTGCTCTGAATCTGGAGCGGTCTAGCTATGCGGATGGATTCGTACACGACGACGCGTTCTATGATGTGCCAACCAGCTTCGATCCGGCCAATCCTCCGCCACCAGGGACTATCCTCAAGGTGGAGGCGCTGACCAATACCACTTTGTACACGATACCCCCGAGCTTGACCATGTCAAGGTTTCTCTATACCTCCGAAACGCTGAATGGCACATCCATCCCAGCATCTGCTTATATACTCTGGCCGTACACCCCAAGGAAGTTTGCCGGCTTGACATGCGGTACCAATTCGACGGGTAGCACGACATTTCCTGTGGTGGGGCTAGCGCACGGGACATCTGGACAGACACCCGAATGCGCCTGCTCGCACATACGCAATCTGTGCGACGAGTTCCACGAGCCTTTCGCACTTGCACTCTCCGGATATGCTGTTGTGGCACCCGATTATGCCGGGCTGGGTGTTTCCGGCGTTCCGTCCCCCTATTTTGTACTACCCGCCCAGGCCAATGATCTCATTCACGCCGTACAAGCAGCCCAAAGCCATTTCCCAAGCCTGAGTAAGGAATTCGTCATCATGGGGCAGAGCCAAGGTGGTGGTGTCGCATGGTCATACGCCCAGAGGCAAGCCGAGAGACCTGTCCCTGGCTACCTCGGTACTGTCGCCGCGTCCCCATTCACAGACATCTTTGGATCCATCGCCGCTGACATCCAATCCGAGAATAACGCAAGAGTGGTGGGCATTGCTCAAGGGCTTAACACAGTCTTAGAATCGTTCCAACTGTCAGATTGGATCACTGATCTCGGCATCGAAAGACTGCGATTGATTCAACAAGTCGGCGCGTGCACCACATCTGCTACATCCATTGGCGGATCCGCAGTCCAAATCCTCAAGTATGGCTGGAATTACACGAGTTCGGCAAGGTGGTATCAAAATGTTGCTGATAACGGCAGAAAGCCCTTCGGTGGCCCAATGCTCGTGCTGCAAGGAGATATTGATGGAAATGCGTATGCCCCAGTGACTTTCGCAGCTGTGAACGCCACGTGCGCCATGTTTCCACGCAACAGCCTTCACTATATTCAATACACAAACATCTCCCATGTCCCCGTCCTCTACTCGTCGCAGCACGTCTGGATGGATTGGATCAGGGATCGCTTCGCTGGCGTCAAGGTGCCTGAGGGCTGCGTCAAAGAGGTACTTTATCCAGCGACCGGCTTTGCTAATGGTGCAGGCCAAAATTGGGGCATCCAACTAGTCGTTTAGTCATGGATATAAATACAGAAGAGTGGTGGAATATGTGATGTTCGTTAGCCGCGTTAAGCGCGTGGCGTCTCTTTTGGGTTTGATGCCGCGGTAGCTTCCGTTCCGTCTGGGGAAGGCCGCATCTCCAAAAAGTTTTTGGGTGAAGCTTCATGTTTGTCCGGCTCAGCTGATTTACCCATTCGTGCCACTCATGCAGCCCGTCGTGTCGTATCGGCGGCCCACGCATTTTCTGTCAATATGCCTGCAATGCCGGATCAGAATACAGTCTGGGCGCGGCATCCGTGTCAATCAGACTGTACGACTACCGTCTCAGCGTCGGCAGCACCACTTTGGTTCTGAAGCTCTAAGGAACGCCCGGGCAACTTGCGCCCACAGGTCTCTTACCAGCCCTTCCACATGCTATCTTCCCCGCGCCTCTGTGGCTCTGTTTCCTGTCATTTATCCTGGGCAAGGCCGAGCTTTGTCCCACCAGTCCTCGAAATCTGGTAAACAGCGTACGATTGATCCGAAAGTACTTTCGCAAAGACTTATGTCTGGTCCGGGAAGACCTACCATCGCCTCTCGCTCGGAACTTCCCAAGAGACAAGACACTGAACGCGCTGAGTCACAGGCGATCGATGAAATACCCAAGACCGCTTCTCGCAAAGGCGGCTTCTCAAATTGGATCTCCGGTTTTGTGAAGAGCTTACGAGAACCGAATGAGTCAAGCCAATCGCCTGACTCTTCTTCGAACAGTAAAGTAGCGCCCCACCATCCGGCTCAGGCTGCTAGTGTGGTGACGAAAGTGGATACCGAAGAGCCTCAAAAGCCTGTAGCTCATTCTGCGAGTGCCAAAGAGCAGAAAGAGTCGCGTGCCGAAGTTGTCAACAATCAAAAGACCAGCAAGGATGGTAAGAAAAGGGTGCCAGCCACATCCCATGTCAAACTCAAAGCGAAAAAGGCCAAAGGGTCGAAACCAAGCGCAAAAGAGCCCAATTCCCTTACAAAACTGGCCGATGGTCTAGAAAGCACTGAAAAGCACGGGCGGAAGAGGCACAAAAGGGCACCATTGATCGGAAAGTTGCCCGTTAAGAGTCACAGTAAGGAAACGACTACGGCGTTCAAACCAAAAGATGTGGCAACCACAAGCCTTGATCAAGGACACGTCGAGCAAAAAGCAACGGTGACAGAGCCAAAGAGCCCGCAAGATTCCACAGAGAAATCTCTGGAGACCGCCGCGACACCCGCGGGAGCTATAATAACTGAGGACACTTTACCAAAGAAGAAACCGCGGAAGAAGGCGAATAAACAGAAGAAGAATGAAGAAAACGATCTCAGTATACAAATTTTGCCAAAGGAGTTGCCATTTACAGGTAAGGACTCTTTCCTTCAGGAGAATATTTGGTGCTGATAAAGATCAGCACTCCAAGTCGAACAGCCTCCAGTACCGAGACTTGCACACAATCTGGACCGCGTGCTCTTCAAGTGAGTCCCTCAACGCTTTCTTACCCTGCTTCAAGCTACTGACTTCTGCTAGCCGTGGTGTGTATAGTCTTCGGGATCGGCATTCTGGGGTCTACAATTTCGATCCGTATCTCGAAAACATAATGCCAGCTACAGAGTTTAATTTCAATGCTATACCAGCTTACAAGACGTCATCCGAGGATGAGTTCCTGTCAAAGGTAGCTGAGGAACATGACTTGAGATACGTGGGGTCTACATCAAGCATGACTTCGATGCTCACCCACTTTCACTACCTACTTTCGCATTGGAGAGAGCTCGACTTATCCATGCTTTCTAGAGGTTTTGGCATTTCTGGAACCAAGAACTCGAGAAACTTCACTGAGATCTATCGTTCTCCACAGGCAATCTTTCTGCGGTACAAGAATGGCAGGTATGCCATCGACGCAGACAAAGAGTTCTCGACACCCAATATCTTGATGCATCTGGGACAGTCGCTGGAAAAGCTTCTGACTCTGCCCGCTGATACATTTGAGCGCTTCCGGAGGAGTGATTCAAGAGGCGTGCCACACGAAAAAATGGACTCCCCGCAGTCCTTCCATTACTCAAAGCAAGGGAAAATCCTCATGCGATCGCAGTTGGATGCTTACGACCCTCGACTGCCCGGATCTGGTGTGTTTGACCTCAAGACTAGAGCTGTTCTACCGATACGAATGAGTTCTCGAGAGTACCAGGACATGGTTGGGTACCAGATCCTGTCTGACATGGGCACATACGAAAGCTACGAGAGAGAATTTTACGACATGTTCCGCTCTACCTTTCTGAAATACTCACTCCAAGTCCGCATGGGGCGTATGGAGGGTATCTTCGTCGCCTACCACAACGTAGAGGAGATCTTTGGCTTCCAATTCATGAACCTCGGCGAAATGGACCGTGTGCTCCACGGTCAGGAAGATCCGTCTCTCGGCGACCAAGAGTTTCGCGCCAGTCTCGCCATCGTCCACGATATCCTGGACCAAGCGACCGCTGAGTTCCCTGAAAAATCCATCCGTCTCCACTTTGATACCCGCGCTGGCGTGGTCCCGATGATGTATATCTTCGCTGAGCCTATGGAAGAAGAGGACATAGAGAAGATCCAGAATAGCGGCAATGAAGCGATGATGGCATTCGAGCGCGAGATCAAAGGGGAGTCCGAGCCCACCGAGTCTGAAGCCGTTGCTCCCTCCGCCAAGTCCAAGCCCATCACGCTCGAAGCCGAGGACTCCTCCAGCTCCATAGAAGCAGCCATGCTCTCCGGCTCCGACCCCGCAGCCGCCACTCAAGCCGCTACCGAAAACAGCGAGCCCGCCCATAAGCCCCTCCTCGCCTGGACCCTCACTACCACCTCCTTGGTCAACGGCGCAAAAGTCTCTCGCCCGGAGTCCCTCTCGCCCAACGACAAATGGGAACTCAAGTACGACCTGCACCGCATCGCAGACGCCGAAAAAGCAGCGACATGGTACAACATGACGAAGAACCGCCGCCGGTCGGTGCTGGACTGGGGTAGCGATGACGAGACGCCTGCTGATGAGGGGAACGAGGGCGCGACGATGGAGGATATGATGAAGGGCGTGGCGGAGGAACCGAAGAAGAAGAGGAGGGCGCTGCCGGCGGCCTATTTGAATGAGTTGAGAGCGATGGCGAAGAAGGGACGGGCGATTAGGGAGGAGAGGTTGAGGGAGATGGAGGGGAAGGGGAAAGTCGTGGTTGGGTTGGAGGGGTTGAAGAACTCGACTCCTGTTGGTGAGAAGATGGTGGTGGGTGGTGGGGAGGTGCCGGAGGGAGAGGTGAAGGATGTTAAGGGGTATATGGAGTGGTTGTATCGGAAGTAATGGATGATGTATGGGGTGGTTTAAAATGTGTATCAATAAAAGTCGAACCATATAATATCACTCCTGCGCGGCGCACGAGCCGTTGCTCGCCTCTCTCCATTCTTCAAGCCGTGTACAAACGATCAAGACTGCCTGTGAGTATTGTTCGGAGAGCCAGACGTACTGAACAACAGAGCTCTTGACGACCGTACGGCAACAAAATGAACAGCGACAATATGAACAATGTCTGCCATAGACACCAATGCAAACCGGCCACCAGCTGTCGATCCAGGGCCAACCAAGAGCACATCTATGATACAAGTTCTCATTCGCCATGTTTACTTTTTTCCTCCTCTGTTCGTGCGACCCTCCTAGAATCCACCATCAACCTGTCCATCCGCCACCGCAAGACGTTGCTGTATCGTCTTGGCCTTCTTGCTGATCCGCTTCTTCTTGACCGGTGGGCCATCCTCTGCAATGACAGGCGTTGCAGCTCCAGAAGGCTTGTTGGAATTGTCGTCGTCAAATTTGCCTTCGCCTGTGACCAATGTCAGTAATCTGTCTCGCGCTATGGGGAGGATGCAGCGAAGAACTCACCTTCATGGTACATGTCGTCCATGCTAATCTCCTTCTTGCGTCCGCCAGTCTGCTTGTCACGTTTCCGTTTCTTGGTCGGATCCTTGGCTTCTTGTTCCGCGAGCTCAGCTTCCTTCTGCTCGATGGCAGCAGCTTGCTCGTCATCCGCGAGCCAAAGGGCGATATCCTTGGTGCGGTTGTCCTTGCTTCTGGTGTTGAAGTCGACAGTGCGATCGCCACCAGCGGAAGCGCCGCCGCTGATGACGACGCGCTGCACTTCTTCCTTCTGCAAAGCACGCTTCCGAATGCGTTCTTCGATGGTGCCGCGTGTGATCAGCCGGTACACTGTGACTTGTCGAGTTTGACCCAAACGATGTGCTCTGTCCATGGCCTGACTATCGATGGTAGGGTTCCAGTCGCTGTCGTAGAAGATGACCGTGTCGGCTGATGTAAGGTTGATACCAAGACCACCAGCACGAGTTGAGAGCAGGAACACGAAGATCTCGTTCGATGATTGGAAAGCAGCAACGGTATCACGACGGTCTTCGAGTTTTGTGGATCCGTCAAGACGGCAATACTTATAGTTCCGGTAGGTGAGATACTCCTCCATCAAGTCGATCATTCGAGTCATCTGGAAATAGAGCAGAACTCTGTGGCCACCAGCCTTGAGTTGTTTCAGCAGCTCATCGAGCTTGGCAAGCTTGCCACAATCGCTGACGAAGCGTCTCATAGACGGTACCTGGATTCGGGTGTAGCGCTGCTTTTCAGAGTCAGGATGCGGCAACATGTTGGTGACCGGGAAACGCGAGGGCGACACATTCGCCCTGAGCAATTCGAGCTCCGTCGCAGCCGAGATAGGGTAAAGCGCACGCCGGAAAGGGACATTGAAGAACGCATTCTCCTTCTCGAGTATAGACCCTTGGCTTGGGCACACGAGCTCGATTGGAGGCGCGGTCGCATTCGGGATAAAGCACTTTTCAATGACGTCGTAGCCGGTTTCTTCCTGAGCAAAGCGGGAAATATTGAGAAGCTGCTGAAGATGGCTGTTGTCATTGATTTCTGACAAAGGCTGCCGCACGTGGGGCTTGACGATTTCAAGCATCTTGTGTGCATGACTGAAAGGCTTTGTTGAGGCGTCGTCGTCTTCCAAGACTTCCAATAAGGGCTTCTGATTTCCCCGTAGCTCAAGACACCGTTCAGCAAAAGTGCTATTTGACAACTTCGCCAGCTCGCCGGGCGAACTGTCAACGAAGCGAAGCCAAGAAAATGCTTGCGCATGTGAGGAATTTGATCGTATGTGTTCCGGGTCAAAGATGCTCATCAAATGACGGAGGTTTTGCTTGCGCCACCCCGCCTGGAGGTTGTCCGGGCCAGCCAGGTCAAGGCGTCCATCACCTGATAGTAGCCTTTTCGGAACCCAGTACTCGACAGAGTTCTTGACCGAATATGCCACGTTGATGTTGAAGCCTTCACGCATGAAAGAAGCTGTCTCAGCCCAAGTCGACATGGACAGCGGAGATGTGATATCGGCTCGCTCGAACAGGTCGGGATGGTTGCAGACTTTGCGGAATTGCATGACAAGATTCATCAGAGTGGCCGTGTCCTGATCATCGCCTACAGCAGCCTTCTCTATGAGGTCCATGAAGCTGATCCTGTTCCGGAGACTAGTGTAGTAAGCGCGCTGACGGTACGTCAGGTCGCAGAAAACGTCCTCCTCGACCTTGTCGCCAAGTTCTTTCTGAACGTGCTTCTTGACACGCCGAAGCATGAAAGGCTTCAGAATCATGTGGAGACGCTTCAGTTGGTCCTCATTCAGCTTCGTGTTACTCTGCGCATGACTCTCGATGTCCTTTGAAAACCAGTCGCTGAACTCGTCGTGCGAATCGAACAAACTCGGCATGATAAAGTGCAGCAGCGCCCAAAGCTCTTGCATGTTGTTCTGGATTGGGGTGCCAGTGAGCAGCAGTCGATTACGGCAGTGGAATCCAAGCAGTGCTTTCCACCGAGAGCTTTGAGATGACTTGATTGCTTGCGCCTCGTCTAGAATCATGTATTGCCAGCGAATCTTTTGGAAGTAAGCAGTATCTTGGACAACCAGCTGATAGGATGTGACGAGCACATGAAAAGACGAGTCGCGATTGTAAGTGATGTGCTTGCGATCCCAGAACTTTCGCAGAACCTTTCTGTCCTTTGCATTGCCCCAGTAAGGAAGAACCTTGAGATCCGGCACGAATTTGGCGATTTCCTGCTGCCAATTGTGGAGCGTAGACGCCGGCGCGATGACAAGGAAAGGACCCCAGATATTGTGAACCTCGGCGAGATAGGACATGACGGAGATGGACTGCACCGTCTTTCCAAGACCCATTTCGTCGGCCAAGATACCGTTGATGCCTTGCTCGTACAAGTTGACCAGCCAGTTCAGACCCTTTAGCTGATACTCCTTTAGCTGGCATGTCAGCATCTTCGGCTGCGACACATCCATGTTCTGTAAACTGGTAGGGTTTTGAAAGTTCATCTCGCCGTCGTCGAATTGTTCCTGCAGCTGGCCTTCCGTGTTGAACGCACGAGCTCTGTCTTGAGCTTCTTTGACCGCATTCTGAGCGTTCGCCATGGCAGCTGCCTGGAGTGCTGACTCGTCCTCGGCATCGAAGTCAAGATCCTCAAAGTTCGTGACTTTCGTTCCAAGCTTAGCATTGCTGTCAGGAAGGGTAATGGTATGCGCGCCAGGCGGGCCGTCTCTTGTTGTTTGAGCAGAGGTTGCAACATCATCAGTCGAGCGTTCGAGCTCATCAGTCTTCACCTTCTTGCCAATGAAATGCGAGTACAACTCAGTCTGTGAGATCAAGAAGTTCAGCTTCCTCTTCTGGCGTGCAGCTTCGCGATCAGCTTCTGCCTTGCGGGCGTTTTCGAGCTCCTGCTTCTCAGCCATCTTGCGTTGATCTCGCTCGTCTCGCTCATTACGCTTCCAGAATGAGAGCATCTCCCTCATACTACGCTTCGCTCTTGCTTGGACATCTTTAGTACTCTTATTGGTGCGCAATTGCCATCTGCGAGCTTCCTTGGCGGCCAGTTGAGCCGTCTTTCGCAGATTGGACTGCTTGGTGTCGAGGGATCCATTTCGTATGCGGTAGACCTTGTTGACATGGTTCTTGGCCAGATCCTTCCAGATCTGTTCGTAAATCTGGTTGTAACCTTTGGATGTGTAGGGTGCGACTTCGACTGGCGCAGCTTTCGAGACCTTCTCAGCCTTGTCTTTCGGCTCAGCTTTGCTGGTCTTTGGCTCCTCCTTGGGGGCGAGTGCAGGCGGCTCGTCACCCCTGTCAAGATAGGCTTGACCAGCTGCAGCGCTCTCCTTCTCTGCGAGTTTTTGTTCTTTGCTTTTCCGAGGTCGGTTGCCTTTACCGCCCCTTCGAGGCTTTGAGTCCGTTTGAGCTTCCTCTTTGACTGGGCTGGCATTACCATCGTCGAGCTCGGTGGGCGACTGGTCGCGGAAGTCCTTAATGGGAACCTTGCCCAGCAGAAGATCTTCAGTGTTCTTAATCTTCTTACCAGCCTTCTGTACATCTTTCAAGACCTTGGAACGTTCCTCTTCGTCCTCTAGATGTTGGAGTCGTTCCATTGCCTCGTCACGCTTGGCAGTTTCGTTCTGGAGAGTACGCTCCCGCCGACGCTTGCGCTGCATATCTTTCTTGCGCTCTTTCTCCATTTCGATGTCTTTGCTCTTGACTTCTTCCTCCGCGTCGGCTTCATGCGCGATGACAAAAAGTTCTTTCGCGGAGTCGGCGCTTGTGGAGAACGACTCTTGGTACTGCTCTAGAAGATACTTCCTTCGGCGCTAGAAAGACGTCAGTCCCCGGAGTTACATTGAAAGGGTCTCAAAAGATAGAACACTGACCTTACGGCGTACAGCTTCTTTGAACTCAATCTCTACCATCCTCTTCCTGGATCTCTGACGCCATTCTTCCCAGGGGTGTTCGAAGCCAGGCATTTCAACATCACTTAGATCTTTTGCTTCGATGGCCGCGTATGCTTCCTCGGTTCCCTTCACCGTCAACTCTGGGGGACCGGTGGCTGGTGGTAAAGCATATGACGGCGGTGTAGGTTGCGAGACCTCGCGAGGTTTCCCGTTCATCTCAGCGTCGGAGCGGGACAATTTTGGGCTCTGTTTCGTGACCGGTATGTCTATATGCTGAGCCACAGGACTCTGCGCAGACTTGCTATGAGGCTGTTGCACGGAATCCGACTGTCGAGAATCTCTTGGAGCATTTACGGGAGGGGGTGAGCGTGCAATCGCGTGCTGTGGAGCAGGTCCGCTATCAGCAAGAAGATTCGACATGGACATGGGATTAGAATTCCTAGGAGGTGGCTGTACAGCAATTGTAAGCGAGTTGAAGGACATATAAGGTGATAAGAACATACATCCACAGGCTTAGAGTGTTGGCTACTAGCGTGCGTCGCGGAGTCTGCACTGTTTTGATAAGGATGAGGGGCTTGAGGATGATAGACACTGCTTGGAATGCCGTTGGGTGCGGGAGCGTGTGGGTGGCTGCCGTTCATGTCCGATCTGTGGTCCAAAATCGGCACTCCATAAGGATGATGCCGTGACTATGCAGACTTGATGTCAGTCCTGTCAAATGTCATTCAATGAGTACGGTGCTTACCTGCACAGGGGATCGTGGAGAGGAATGGACGGGTGCCTGCATTGGCAGCGGCTGTCGTGCGTCCATGGTTGGATCGTAGTATCCGCTGCTGGACCTGCCGTGAGCTACTGGTGGCATCGGAGTGCGAGTTATCGCGGGTGAAGTAGGCTGGCTCATATGTGCCTGAGGTGAGTGTGGGGGGGCAGCCAAAGGGGGCAGTGGGCGAGCTGGAGGCGGAAGACCGTATGCTTGTGGATGAGCAGGGTGTTGTTGCGGCGAGTTGCCAGGATGTGGTGGATAGTGGCTTGGAGGCTGCTCGCCCGATTGTCTTTGTGTGGGATACATGATGCCCGGTATTCCTGGCTCTTGGCTGCTGCAAGCACGCCTCGACGGGTCACTCGATGCGAGATTCTATTTTGCCGCATGAACCATGGCTTTCAGGCGGATCGAGGGGGGGGTGATATTGCGGCAGCACCGGACGGTGCTTGACGATATGCGATAGCTGGGGGTCCACAGACCGCCAGGTGCGCAGGGAGATGGTTGACGAGTAGATGGAATTCAGCTGAATTTGCCGGCTCCGATCCGGGTCTTGCGCCTGGCTGGCTCAGCGCCGGGGGAAGATGAGGTGGTGTATCGAGCGCGCAACGGTTGGATGGATGGCGATGATGAGATGGCGGAGTGCCGGTGATGTATGATGGATGGTGGAATGGGCGATGGATGGTGGGGATCAATGCGCTTGAGGACTGTGGGCTTCACACACACGGACAAGCACGCGCACGATGGCAGTCGGGGGATGATGGAGGCCGCCGGCTGGAGTCGTTTGGACTGGCGGCTGCTGCAAGTTGCGACCCCTTCCAAAAAGTGTTATACGCTTGTGTAAAATGCTACAAATGCGAATAATTGTATATCTACAATTCGCTTTCCGTCTGCGACTCTCTGATCTGTCGATCATAAAACTAACATCACAGATAATTCATTTTCAATGCCATTCGTGCTGTTGCGGGCTCTGCCGTGGCACCAAAGTAGCAGGCTGGCCCTGATGATTGATCCAATACCCAAGCTTCAGGTGAGGATGCCGCGACACGTTAGTTCCGCTTTCGGCAGGAATACCCGCGTCTTCCCTTTTTCGGCTGTAATTGAGATTTTTTTGCTAACTCCACGATTTGCTGTCGCTATCCAGGGAGCGATCGAATTTATTCACAGTACACGACTTAGAAGCAATGGCCGCCGTTTATAAATCTCTGTCCAAGGGCAAGAGGAAAGCAGAGGATGCGCCTGCATCCGATGCTCCAAGGAACAAGCAAAGGGTCCTCATGCTTTCATCCAGAGGCGTGACTTACAGGTGAGCTACATCCTCACGAGAATGTAAGCGCAACACTTTTGCTGATGGCAGATAGGCACCGACATCTCATGAACGACTTGTACTCGCTACTCCCTCATAGCCGAAAAGACGCCAAATTTGACACCAAATCAAAACTCTACCAGCTCAACGAGGTTGCCGACCTCTACAATTGCAACAATGTCTTCTTTTTCGAGGCTCGCAAGGGCAAGGATCTCTACGTATGGATGAGCAAGGCTCCAAACGGACCGACGGTCAAAATGCACCTTCAAAACCTTCACACGACGGAAGAACTCCACTTCACCGGCAATTGTCTCAAGGGGTCGCGTCCGATTTTGTCCTTCGACGCTACATTCGATTCGCAGCCACACTTGAAGGTCATGAAGGAGCTTTTCACACACATATTCGGTGTTCCTCAAGGCGCGAGGAAGTCAAAGCCATTCGTGGACCACGTTATGAACTTCACTGTTGCTGGCGGCAAGGTGTGGGTGAGATGTTATCAGATCAATGAGACGGAAGCAGGCAAGCAGAGCGCTATCCCCGAGGCGAATGGAGCCATGGACGTCGACGACGATGCTTCAACTAAGAAGAATCGCGGTCATGAGACGAAGCTCGGTTTGGTGGAGATCGGCCCTCGTTTCGTGCTCACGCCTATCGTCATACAAGAATCGAGCTTTGGTGGGCCAATCATCTATGAGAACAAGGAGTTCGTATCGCCTAACCAGGTCCGTCGGGAGGTCAGGTTGGCAAAGGCAGGACGCTACAATCGCCGTACGGATGCTGGCACCGACAGGAAGGTCAGGAAGGGTGATTTGGGTCTTGCTTCTGAGGGTGGCGCGAAGAAGCCGCGGGATGAACTTGCAGATCGCGAGCTCTTTGCGTGAAGGAGAGTCCGGTCAGCCGCTCAACTACCCGGCGTGCTCACGAACGCTCGCCCCTTTGCTTGTTCTGCCCTCCCGTGAGAGACGAGCACATGGACATCCCAGGACAGGAGGGCAAACAAGTTCACGAGCATTCAGCATCTGAAACGTGGGGCCAATACCACGCATCAACGATATTGGCGTGAACCTAGGCCGTGCGATTGAGTGATGGCGAGTGATCTCCAGATTACATCCTGGGATTCTAAGCAATCATTTCACTCAGCTTCGAAGATACCCGGCCATCCATCAGCAATTAGTTTCTTGTAGTGAGGACGACACTTTTTTGGTAGCCTTGTACAATTTGACGTGTCATGACAATCTCATTTCCAGCTCGGTCGAGCTTGCGTGCTATCCGGTCTATGTCCATTCCCCGTTCATCCGAACCATCGATCCGGGTCCCCAATAGTCCGCCTTGGTTGTACAAGTAATATTCCATCGCGAAGTATTCCTATAAAAATCGTGCCCGTCTGCCAGAGTCATTTCACCGGACCAATGCAGGGGTGGTCATTCATGAAGATCGGCATTTGCCGAATGCTAGCCGTAGGTCGCCACTCATGCAGGGCCAAGATCTTTCTGACGAGCTGTGACGGCTTTTGCAAACAATGACCGCCTAGGCATCGATTGCTTGTTGATCTGCTTCTGTTTGAAGTCTGACAGCTTCTTGCTGGCAGGGCTCATGATGGCGTCCGACGGCGAGACGTAGGCCTGCTTCTGTGAGCTGGAGGTCGGTCAGTGGCGTTCTTGATCTGCGGTCCTACAGTGGTGGCCGCGCGATGTCCTCACCTCTCATCATCTTTCAGGCGCTCCTCATAATCCTGGCATGTAGACTGCGGAATAGACTCCGAGCTCATCATATGCTTGCCCTCGACCGGCTTGTTGGTATTAGTGGCCTGAGCATTGATATCCCGGTCGCGAAGAATTTGAGTAGACATTTTCGTATAATGCTAACGCAGCTCAATGCAAGGTATGGTGTGTAGCTGGTTCGAGAAATTGAGGATCTGCTAAGTGTGCTTGCGGCAGTAATTGTGCACATTCGATAGCGTGGTTCGACGGACGAATAAACAGCGCCCAGTTGCCCGGGACAACAGCCTTGGCGACAACTGCCATTGACCGCCGCCCGCCCTTCTCACCGTAGCCCAAGCCTCCTACCTCAGGCCTACCTCAGGCTGCGATCATCTAGTAATCACGGATCGTCGCGGCTGTGACATTGCGCCCTTGACAGCTGGACAAACCCTGCTCTGCACAGTATCGTGCCGTGTCGCATGTGTCGTGTGGCACACTTCCTCTGCGGCAGTGTTGCAAGCAAGGGGCGAATCGCCCTCAGACTTCCTTGGTTTGGCAAATGTAGACTCGAATACCCCTGCCACGTCCTGGTCTCGACCCAAGGCGAACGCTGTACTGAGTACAGAACTGGTGTGGTGCAATGGACGATCCATCATGCACTTGACAGTGTGACTATCGTACCCAGTCATATCAGTTAGCTTTGCCATGATTGGAGCCCACAAGGAGGGAGGTCAGCATGAGCTGACTATTCATGAGAGGCAACTCATCCGACAGATTTGTGGTGACCGTTTCCGAAACACGCACATTGCATCTCCGCTGTTGTCCGCTACGGCAAAGCTCTACAAATTGGTGCCGCGGTGTTGAGGTGGCACCGGCATCCCCGCGAGGCGACGGATAACATTTCATCCACATATGTGTTGGCGACCGTACGCGAATCTCAGCACATCTTGACAGTGGCCCTGTCAGTGGCTGGGGAGTTGGCGAGGACGAATGGTGTACATTACTCGTGTAGGCGGTGTCCACAAGCCACGTCTGCCGGCAACGGAACATCCTCCGACGGCAATCCATCGCCTGCCCGTCCACCACACCACACCGCACCACACCATCCCGCCATCCCTCCCGATCCGTCGGATAAACTGCGCGCTGCTGCAAGGGCATTCTCGAATGCGGCCCAGAGACTCGCGGCGGTACGGAAGCCAACGCTAGATCTGCAAGCAACGCTGACTGGATGCATGGCAAAGTATTTGCCTCTCGCTAAGATTCGCCCTCACGGCTGGCGGGAATAATCATACGTGGTGGCGGTACAGAAAGGGTGAAAACTAGCGTATTCCAGCTTGCGCGTCGAATTTCTCGACGAGCACACCATGTCAGCAATTCGATTCGAAGATAGCCACCATCCGGGCGTTATGCATGATCGCCGAGAGCCGCAAGATCGCATCGCATTGTTCCAAGATGCGATTCACTCTACAAGACTACATACAGCACAACATCTGTACACCATTCCCCACGCAGGGGTGACAATCGAGCCGGAAACAGTCTATCTAGGCGGACGCGATCAACCAATCCAGCGTCTGCATCGGTTGCATTGACACGCGGTGTGATGTACTGTGTACTTTGCCATGCTTCGCATTAGGGCAGCATGCGCATCGTGTGTGCCAAGAGACGGAGGGGGCAAATCGAGTCGAGTGGAAGATAAAGCATAAGCACATGACTTGGAAAACCTTGGCTGGTGCTTGTGAGCAACTGCAGTGCAGCACTACTTGTGAGTGTATCGAAGTCTAGCAGGTGGGATCACAGATCAGAGATCACAGATCCAAGGTGCATGCTAAAGCTATCTCGCATGCGACTCGAAAGGGGGGAAAGGCCCTAAAAGCGGCCTGGTTGATCTGAGCTCGGCAATCTCGGAAGGTGATATTAATGCTCCTCGAGATGCCTCGCATAGACCGCCATCGATCTCTGGTCGTGCCGCTATGGTTATGCTGATTGTTGTATAAGTGCAATAACCTCTAGACTGGGCCAAACTCCGAACATGTTCGCCAGCTCTATGGTTAAGAGCTTGCATCTCGAGCGATCATTTCACAGTTGCAACCTTCGGTCATGGTGATGTCAACGCGACGGACCATTGGCATGGCGTTATCAGTCTGCTCTTGAGGCCGTTGCGAACGGACTGACAGAGCCTGTGCTTACGGTGCTGTGTAGATGAAGGAAGCGGGGCCAGGGATGACTTGCCTCCTCACTGGTCTTTGAGCTTTGTGTCCTATGTCTCTGAGGCACGGGGCAAGCGGCCAGTCTTCATTACGGCTGAATGGCCGCAGTAGCCCTGGTTAGCGGGTGCTGGGGTGAGCACGAGTCGTACGCACAGGTTAGGTTGTGGATCCCCCTCATTCATGCTGAAAAGGCTAAAAGTAGCTTATGTTGTGCAGGACCAACGGTCTCAGCCCGCCATCTTGAGCATCAAAGCAGCTTTGGCCACAGGTCATGGGTCTTGGGGGAAGGCCAATTCTGAAGCCTGTGCGGAAAGTGTCGCCCCGCCCATTGACAGCAGCCAGGGCCAGGGCGGCAATGCAGGTCATTTTGATGATCGATTGATAGACACCTTTCCGCCCTTTACCTACGGCAGATGGCGTCGCTTGATCATTGCTTGACACTTCCACGACGTAGCCATAGGGGTGCAGTGGCGTGCAGACCCGACAATTAGGAATAGGCGCTGATCTGGTCGGAAGGATCCAAGATCCCCATCCATGGTGCCATTTCCACGCGGGCGGATCTCACCAGCCCTGCAGTGGCGTGCGAGGCCGACGGCCCTCGAACATTGGCATCCTCCTCGGACAAATAGGCGTAACTCTATTGCGGGTTGTCTCGATCATTGCATACCCGCCCGTGCGAGGCGGATACCGTAACCTTCATGCCTCCACCGAGGTCATCCGAACGACCATTATAGCCTGGTGCAAATGCCAATCCCGGGCGCGGTATAATCGGTGAGTACATACATTACATGTACCTACCTGTACCTGATCTCGGTCGTGCCGTGCGTGTCGCACCAATTGCCCTCCACCCCTGTCGTCTTGACACACGTAGTCGTGTGCCGCTCCCGCATACGGTCACTTGTCAAAGCAGACCCGGTGTGACAAGCCAAGCAAGGCTGGCGAGAGTCCACAGTCGTCGCGGTTACGAAGCGCAGACGCCATGGCTGCCGGATGCGGATGCGGATTTATCGAGGCTGGGGCGCATGTGGACCGCCGACATCGATAGATCCCCCATCCTTCCCTGGTCGCCGGGACTCGTGCACCCATCCAAAGTACGCGAGTGAATCGGGGCGATCTGCGGCGGAGATGGTGCGTGTGGGACGGCGCCGCACGATGCACTTGTTTGCTTCCCCGGCCAGACCGAGGATTGTCATTGGCTGAAGCATTCGCATCTTTCGATCGCGCGCATGGGTGTCTCTGCTTCCTCGCTTCCGCTCGAGTCGTGGGCCCGCTCTCGTTGGCCACCGGCCCTCCATCGAGACTGTCACGCTGCACTGCACATGTTGGCGCGCTCATGTTACTGAGTGCGCCTACGAGCGCAAGACCGCTACTGTGGGTCGCCGCCCCGGCCGGTGGATCCCTGTCGATGTCATCCCCCTGCCGTGCTGCAGCATGGTCTACGAGTACGTAGTATCGCACCGCATCGCATCACATCGCACCGCACTCTAGCATCACGGCAGCGTTCAGCTCTAGTCCTTCTCCAGCTCGAAGCTTAGAGCTCCTGCTCCAGCGCTTCTCCGGTGGCTGCGCCCTTCTTCCGCCAACGTTGTGCTTCTGCAGACCTTGCCGGGGCGCGCGCTGCAGGTCGCATCTCGGAAATCGCATATCACCCGCAAATCCCATCGCGCTTGCCCATGCCACACCTGCGCGCATTTAGCACGCTCCATACCCTTCTTGTCTGATCCGCCGTCCCAATCGGATCAGGCACGCGAACTTCTCATTCCCATCTCGTCGCCTGTCTTTAATTCCGCCTCGACCGCCAAAACCCCCCTTTCTCCAACCATCTTCTTTCTTCTGGCGCCTACTTCCCTCGTCGAGCAGTTTTCCTTCACTCGAGCATTTATAACGACGTTGCTCGCACAGATTTCTTTTCGTCTCACCGCACGGATAGGCTTTGCGTGTGTCAACGGCCTTCGCTGTCAAACAGCTGCTTGAGTGCACAGGCACCCTTGTCCGCATCATTCCCCACTCTTGCACCATGCTGGAGGTGATCCCTCAGCAACCCGCTGCTGGTCTGCTGCAGCACAACCAGCATGGGTTCCCACGCATAGACAACGCAAACATGGACGCTTACCTTTCTTCTTGCTTTGCTTTCAACAACAAGCAATCCAACCCATATCCTTCCTTTCCTATGCGAGATACCGTCCACAAACCACCGCTGCCGGATCCTATGTCACATCATGTCACATACACTGAGCCTGGCACGTACCAGCTGCCGACTCCCACTTCCGACACCACCCCGATCATGAGTCATCCCTCATCCATGCCTGAGTCTGTTCCGCCCACAACTATGCACCAGGCGCCCTTGAGCGTCAACACTGACCTTGCCGCCCACTACAATCACTTCCCCCTGCAATATCACGACCATGTCCCCTCTTCAGCCATGGATCGTATGTCACTGGATCCTATCTGGTCTGGATCCGAGCCACTACCAATCGCCGTCATGAACGGCCAATTTGCCGCTATCAGGAGAGAAAGTATGCCAGCCTTAAGGACTCATCACTCTTCGTCGTTGTCATTTGATTCGTGCTCCACGCCATTCATTAAGGCAGAAGATGATTCACATAGTGCGCCCCAGTCCGCTTATGGGAGCACAAGTTTCTCGTCACAGGTCGACGTCCTCAGTGGCAGAGACTCAGATGAGGGCGAGGTAGTCTCGCCCACCGAAATCGACACTTTGATGAAGGTCGTCCAAAGCAAATCCTCAGATCATTCGACAAAGATTTTAAAGGTATTTTTTTCGATACACCCTGGTCTATTTGGTGATCCTGACTTTGGTGTAGGGCAATTCGCGGTGTGAGAGCTCCACTCCTCCAAGATCCAAAAAGCGATACATGTGCGCTGTGGAAGGTTGCCACAAGATCTTCTATCAGAAAACCCACCTAGACATCCACACAAGAGCTCACACTGGAGTCAAGCCTTTCTTATGCAAGGAGCCGTCATGCGGTCAGAGGTTCTCCCAGCTTGGCAACCTCAAGACCCACGAGCGGCGACATACTGGAGAGCGGCCTTACAAGTGCAACACCTGCGGCAAATCGTTCGCCCAACGGGGCAATGTGAATGCCCATAGAATCGTCCACTCTACTGAAAAACCCTTTACTTGCAAGCTGGATAATTGCAACAAGCATTTCACACAGCTGGGCAACCTGAAGAGTCATCAGAATAAGTTCCACGCTGAAACCATCCGCTCATTAAAGCAACGATTTAGCAACGCTTCTCCAGGGGCCACCTTCTCTCAGTTCGACTTGGATATGTGGCACTACTTTACCGGCCTGTACAAGAACTGCAATAAGGGCATCAAGGGTCGCGGCAAAGATCGCCGCATCTCCATGACTGGTCTCAAAAATGAAGATGGTGATCTTCTGCGTCGTGACAGCTGCGTCAGCACTGCTAGCAACATGAGCAATCTCAGCAATGGTCCTGCACTAGATTCATCTCCAGTTGGATCCTTCTACCAGACTGCCCCCGAGCACATGAACATGGAGCCGCCGCCTGCTCCGCCCATGGGCAATCAGCATGGCTTCGCCAATCCATTCAACACTATGAGCAACAGCCAATTCTATTGATGCGATCTAGTCTGATCTTGGTCTTTCAGGACCACATATATCCACCCAACGCGTGACTGCTGGTCAGCCAGCCTGCTTCATTCCACCTTTACCCCTTGATTCGCATCCCTCGGCCGGGTCAGGATCCACAGCCCTGTTCTCCCGGTTTTCTATACACAGCGACGCTTCCCACACGACCCACGACACTATGACAAAAACGATCAATCATGAACAACGCCTGACGCGGCGTCCCTACGTTCTCGCCTTCCCGTCACAATTTGCCTTTCTATTTATTGATTGTACCAGAGGCTCTTTTCGTATACTGCATTTTGATATCTGCCCTGGCTGGGCGGATTCCGATCTCAATATCAGAGCTCCAGCCTCGATCATGGAGGCATATTTGCTCGTCGTTACCCCTTTTCGCTAGATGGAAACCTCTAGTATCAAATCGACACACGGCCATATGACCAACCCAGAACTGCACCCTCGTCATTCCTTTGATGAGTTCATCGCAAGGTGTTCAAGATGTCTTCTATCACATCTTCATCATCAGCTTCACCATATCGCCTCGACTCAATGTAATTACGTCAACTTTACCGCCACCGCGTCGCTTCCAAAGGATACCCCCCTGCAGCGGGGTCTTGTGGGAGAGGAATATCCGGGTTGTAAACAATGATACCTCATTTCCACTTGCGTCGCATTTCGCGTTCCAGAATAATCTAGCTAGTATCATCTCGAGAACCAGAAAGGGGTTACACAAGACGAAGAGAGTGAATGATGAATGAAACCAGGTGCTTTCAAATCTTGCTGTCGAACATCTGTGAATAATCTTGCAATGACTTGACCCCTGTATCCGGTACAAACACATTCCCCGTCACATCTTGCCCAACGCCTATGAGGTGAAGTCGAATATGTGGGTGGCCTTATATCGCACGTCTGAGAGGCTTCTACTGCTTCTGGCCAAGTCCGACCACGTCCAATCGAAGTATTGCTCAGGCGCTTCCAACCATGCTCCCTCCTCATTTCTGTAGGCTGTTGTCAGAGGCGAACAGCTATGTCCATTCCTAGCCGCGCCCATAACCCTCTCGATCGAGGAGCCTGCAATGCTATTTTCTTGCCAAGAGTAAGGAGCCTCAGATGCCGTGACTCGATAAGCTGGACTTTGGTGCTGCGGACGGGAAGCTACTTTACGACATTTACAACGACCACAGAAGCTATGAGCAACTAGAGGACTTAGCACAGCATGGGATCAATGCAATTCGAGGTAGACAGATGGGGTTATTATTATTTTTTTGGGCCCTAAATAAATCCTTAAGCTTCAAAGGTTTTATCATATTCACGTCGCATGATTTGGTCTTGACACTGCGATTGCGTTTGCGAATGGACAAGATTTGTTCATCGTGAAGTTTTCTATCCCAGTTCCTTACCTCCCTCGAACTCGACTTGACATCAGAATCGACGGCGGAAGTGGCGTTCGACTACGAGTACTCAGTCATTCGATACGTGTCAAGGTCAGCACTAAAGTCGGCACTCTACAGTCGTTCATACTATACTTTGAGCATTCCAAAAAGAACATCGTCGTGAAAGAGGTCCGTCTTGTCTGCCATGGTGATGCCCTGGTCTCACGCACAGAGTTGCAGAGCACCTGGTCGGTAAACTTCGACACCAGATATGGCAAACCCTGTCCGTTATTTACGATAGCCCAACAACACCTCCTCCCAGCATCACGCACAGTCCAAATTGAATATGAAATTATTATCGCTTTTTCTCGATCTACAGCGAGCGGACCCCTCAGAGAGGCACGATCTGTCAGCGCCTTATACAAATATTCCCCTTTCATACACGCCTGCTGGTTGCGATCTGGTCGGAGAAAAAAACGAAAGAGAAATTTGACGTTCTACTCGTACTCCTCCATTGGACATTTCCTCACTCCTTGCACTCCATCGAAGGGTATTAGCAACCTCTCCCCAACCCACCTCCAGCTGTCCGATGAAGCTCGTTACTTTCATCGCCGCCACATCCTCTCGCGTTTCGCTTGTCGCTAAAAAGAATCGGCAAGGCTCATGTCATACCAAGTCCATCATCTCTGGCATGCTTGCACTCGCTTCCATCTGGCTCAACACATGCTTCTTGATCTCGAAGAGCTCGTCAGCTTCGAGCCCGGAACCATGCTCGATGCTTGGACAGGCGACTCAGACTAAGCACGATATTCGGAATACCTGTCGTAAATCAGTAAGAGTGCAAATCGGTACGCCCCGCTTTTTCCACATACCTCCAAATCCTTGCGCGCATATCACCACTACCAGTAGCAAACAGGCCGCCTCTGGCCGGACTGGGCGCGACCGAGATGACCGAATTCTTGTGGCCTTGAAGCATGAGCTGCGCATCACCCGATGCAGGATCCCAGAATTGCACTCCGCGATCCTTGCTGCCGGAGAGAACCCAGCGTCCGTCAGGTGTAAGGGCAACGCTAAGAACAAAGTCTTTGTGACCTTCGAAGGTGCGGATGCATTTGCCGCCTTTTGGCACCTGGTCCGCACCGTTGCGCATGCCGCTGTAATGAGGCTGGAGCTCCCACATGCGAATAGTTCTGTCGAGGGAGCCTGACACGAGTTCTCTGCTTTGAGGCGCAAACGCCACAGAGTAGACGCTGTCCTTGTGGCCAGGATTGCCACCTGCTTCCTCGAGACGCTCCAAAAGGTTACCAGTCTGAATGTCCCAGACACGTACACTCTTGTCAAGCGAGCCAGCGGCCAAGAAGCGGTTGTCGGGAGAAATGGCGACCGTGGTAACGCCATCTTCGATGGACAGGCTGAGCATGCATTGGTTATTCTGAATATCCCACAGACGTACTGTGCGATCTCCAGATCCAGAAGCGATGTAGCGACCATCCGAGGAATAGTCGAGGGAGTAGATATCTTGCTCGTGGCCAGCAAATTTATGTCTTACAGCACGAGCTGAGATCTCCCAAATCTGGCGAACTGGTCAATTTTGATCACTTAAGCGAAGACGCGAATAATGACTCACCCTGATGATCTTGTCTTCTGCGCCTGTGGCAAGGTGGTGACCATCAGGACTGAAGCAGACGCTGCGGATATATAGATCGCTGCCGTCCATGGATCTATCGTTGTCTTGCAGGTGTGAGATCTGGTGACCCGACTCGACGTCGAAGATCTGAGCAGAGCGATTGCAGCCAGTCGCGACGTAGCGCCCGTCGCGGCTAAAGCGCACACAGCATACAACGCTCAGATGTGGCAAATTATGCACGAGCTCCACGTCAAGGGTGCGGGGCACACGAGGATTGAAGACGGCGTACCAGTCCTCGCCCTCGCGCTTCAATTGTGGGGGAAGCAGCTCCAATGGGAGGTCGCAAAGTTGGTTGCCGACATCGGGGACTTGCTGGTTATAAGGTACAACAGCTTGTTGCTGCTGGTTTGGTGGAGGAGTAGGGTGAGGCACTGCGGGCGAGTTAAAATTAGGATTCGCACTGCCCAGCTGCGGAGTAGCAGGTCCGCCATGGTTTGGGCCTCCAAGAAGGGCTGGTCTAGGCTTACCAGGACCGGGTGAGGCAGTGGGTTGAGGTGCTTGCGGCGGGTAGCCTGAGCTTCTGTCAGTATATATCATGGCGACACGAAAGTGATACTCTTACCGTTTACGCCGGGTGCAGGTGGCTGACCGTAGCCGCCAAATGGCGCATGCTGGGGTGGGCCAGGAGCCGGGTTGAGGCCAGGAGGACCTTGCTGCAGATGAGCAGGCAATCCTTGACCTTGCGGTTGGTCCTGCGGTGGAGGCGCGAGACCAGGACCCCCTTGAGCTGTAGCACCGGCCATAATTCCCTGGAAAAGGTTGGCAGGGCCGTGGCCGATGGACGGTGGAGGCTGGTTGGGGTGCGAGGATGCGCTTGGTCCTCCACGAGCTTCAAGTTCTCGTCGCAAGCGGGCGATATCTTCCTCGTACCTAAAGACAGGTAAGAGACGATCGAATAATCATTAACTTGTTCAGACTGACTTTTGCTTCATGTTGATGTGCGATTGCTCGATCTGGAATATCTTGCCTCTTATGAGATCCATTTCTTGAATTTGGGCAGCAACTGTGACGTGTCAGATGTGACAATTCCAGTCTGTGACGATTAATCACTCACTCTGGAGTTCGTAGTCATTTGTCCGACCACCTTGAGCCTCGAACTCGGTACGAATTTGCTCCAACAGCTCTTGCATCCTAGAATTGGGATTCGCACCCGGTATGCCACGATGGGCGTTGTACATGACGGCTAATGAGGAGGCGTGATGCCTCTACGCGTGTGATGAGCCGTCCAAAGCGATGCGATGATGGTACGCGAGAGCTCGACCGACGCGAAGGAGCTCTGGAGATGTCGTTTCGACAGCGCAGCCGACTTCTTGCCCACAGTGCTTTTTCTGGGGACGGCGATATGGAGGATTCGAGATGGCGTCGTCGCGAAGGAGGGTGTGGCGTGATTGAGGGTCGACGCGATGGATGGCGCGACAATCAATGGCAGGGGTTGATGATGTTGGAGAGATGGAGGATGGCGGAGGTAGAGACGAGTGGGTTTGGATGCGCAGGCGCAAAGTCAGAAAGTGTGGTCCGGCCCGCGGCTAGGGAGTGGATCAGCTGGCGCGAATAACACGATGATGAAGAATTGGCAGTGGAAGGCGAACGACGGTTGGAGCACAAGAGCGGATGCAACGGGCAAGCGGTGCAACGGGGCAGCCGACGACGACGGAAGATGTTCGGGAAGATGACTGATGATGATGGTGGTGGAGATGGGGAGAGCGAAACAGGGGGAAATGGAGAATGGCTGGAAGACGATGCGGTGGAAGCGAAATCGAGTCCCGCAGGTAAAAGCGTCTAAAAGCCTCTCACGGCGCGCCGCAAAGCATTAACACTGCGATCTGCAGATGACGGGGGGAGATGGAGATGGGCTTGGCGCGCACAGTTTGCTCGAAGGTTTGGGGTTGCGAGCAAGACCAGCAGGAGCCACCACAAGCTTTCGGAGGTGCAGCCGGCGGGCTGGAATGGAAGTGGAACAGTGGAACAGTGGATGGAAGTGGGACGGGGAGGGCGGTGGAGGCTGAAGCAGCCGACCTGTAAAAAGCTCTCGGCACAAAGTACAGCAACGCGCACAGGGCCAGACCAAGACCAAGACCAAGACCAAGATCAAGGCCCGCTTGACCGCGCATTTCGATGGAAGTGGCAAGTGCGATGACTCAAGTCGTGTTCGCTGTCCGCCACTTCAGATGCAGGTCTCGCTTTATCGAGGCTTAGAGGCGTGGTAGAGTAAATTGGGCCCCTCCATGGCCGTGTATAAAAAGAGGCACAGACCGCGCCAATCTCTGTGGGTACGACTTCTGCCTTCACCCGGCTTTCCTCCGGGATTCGCCCTGACTCTCCCCCGCCATGAGCAGCTTGCTGTCAAAACCAGCCGCACCATCTCCTATGCTGCAGCGAAGCGTTGCGCTCGTCACACCGAGCATTCCAGCACGCCGTACGGGCCGATTGCAAATCGATGCGGGCATAAAAGGCGTCCAACAGGACTTCTTGACCCTCATGCGCGTGAAACCGAGGTGGTGCTTGTCGCTGCACGCACCCGCCTAGCGGCTCCCATGGGATTGTGACACTGCATGTACCTTCCGGCTCATGATCTGAATGGTCCCGTCGGGAATTTTACTGGAAGCAAGCCCAGCATGTCGATGCGCCGGCTGTTTCCGTGTGGGATGCGCATGGTGGTGGGTGGTTGTCTTCACGCCACACCCGCATTTTGTGACTGCGCAGTCCAGGTTGCTGCAGCCTGGCCCCAGTTGGTGACGATTCGGTAGTCGACCGCAATTGACCAGCAGAAATGTCAGACATGCGACACTATCCGGAGCCGCACTGTCCTACGACCATGCTCCCATGGACGGTATGGTGGCCTGAACGGCCACAAAGGGCAACGACGTGGGTCTGATGCCCGTTCGGCCGTTGAGCCAGCCGTGTGCAAGGTCCCAAGATCCCCCAGCCCGAACAACGTCGCAGCATGCATGATGATGTCCGATGTCCGGTGAGCCAGGTGCCAGTGCAGCGCGCCGTTTGGTCGCCATGCATGTGGGTCCAGTCCGAGCAGCGTGGCAGTCTTGACTCGGCTGCTTACATGCTGCACACGACTATGTGTCAGGGTTCAGCCAATCTGTCCACTCCTAGCCCACTCGCCAGTAGGCCCCACTGCCCGAGTCTCCTTGCGGAGATTTGGCCGCATCTCATAGCATTGCTTTTGATAAGAGACGTACACAAGACCGAGATATAGGGCGGTCTATCTTTGAAGTCGGAGTATAGGATATGGTTATACAGGCGCAACTATTTGCCTTGTGCCACACACTTATCTTCTCACGACCACATCAGCCACTTCTCCTCCCCTCAGGGTATGGTATTTACCCGTCAGGAGTGCATCACGTGATGACAGAGTCTCTCTTCCAAGGCATTGTTGACTTGGCATCAGCTTGGTTGTACATGGAATTGGCTTGCCTCCTGTGGTGCATGGCCTGTTGCCAATCGACTGCACTCCAAATCCTTGTATCATGCCAAATGCAAGTGAAGAAGCATACTGAGCCAACAATTATTGTAGTCCGGACGGCTTACCGTTGTGTGACGAGAGCATCGAAAAGCATGGCCTACGCATGTTGTCTGCGTACCCGCCGTGTAATGCCTGATGTCAACAAGACCAATAGTTTAGATCTTGTGCACGTGTGGACAGCAAGCATTCCAATAAAAAAAAAAAGGCACTAATAGTATATCTCAGCTCGAGCCTCTGCCCGTCGAGTTGCCAAAAGACAGGGATCGTGGAGGGGCGATTGGGCTAGTTGTTGCGGGTCGCTGGCTGGTTCGCCAAGAAATGACAACGATGATTCCATCGCCGCTTTCGAAGCCTGTGCCGCCGCATTGCTTCGTCCGGCCATCGCGACTTTTTTTCAAGACTCTACTCTCTACTTTGCTGTCGCCCCTTAGCCGCCTCGCCTCTTGTCCTGGTCCGCCATGTTGGCGCCCATCTTTCAAGGCAGGTTAGCTTCCGTACGCCCCAAGTCTTGACCCAACTACAACGCCAGAGCTGGATCTCACTTCTGCGTATCCTCATCCTCGACTTGCCCAAACTCGAATCACATGCACGCCCTCACTTCACACGACCATATAAATTCGCATTGCAGTTTCTTCACTTCAGAGTCTCACCATCTTTACATTGCATTTGGCCAGATCCCGCTACTTAGGCTGTTTCACACGGACTTCCGTCTTCGCCAACAACCACACTCAGCAGCGCAATGGCTTTAACAGATCTGAGTACGGCGCGGCAGTCGACCGTAAACCGGCTCAAGGGCCTGCTAAACCAAGATCTCAAAGAGATATGTCGTCAGGAAAACCTACAAGTCTCGGGAGTCAAGGCGCAGTTGCAGGGGCGAATTACACAATGTAAGTCCACCCACGCCGCTCGCGAGTCGGTACTGTGCTGACATGCTGTTACCAGTCATGGACGATGCCATCAATCGCAGAGACTTGCAAACATTTGAAAGACTACGGTTCAGGGTGATGAACAAAGGAGCGACCCCGCCACCCGGTTATACGGGAACGGATGCCTCAGGGACGACCGTCTCGATGAACTCGACGAGCGCACGACCTCCCGGCCATTACGATCGGCCTTCACTGCCTCCACCGTCTGGTCAAAGGACCCATGCAAGTGTTCCGAAACAATTGACCTTCAAGGCTAGCCCTTTTTACACTATTCAAGACCACATCACTCGTATGACAGAGCTGCCGATGATGCCCCAGAACCGCCATTCAATTTCAGTCGCTGTGCCGCTGACTGACAATGTTTGTGAGCGCCTGCGAGCGGATTCTCGTCTCCGAGTCATGCTCTACTGCGCACCTCATCCTACGGATCTTCAACCTTACCAAGTGCTGAGAGATATTGGTTTTCCAAGCCAGATTGAGGTGAAGATGAATCAAGAGGATGTGAAGCACAATTATAAGGGCCTCAAGAACAAACCTGGAACCACGAAGCCTGTGGACTTGACCAGCTTTCTCCGCAAGCAGCCGCATTACCCGAACAACCTGCAGATCAACTACGCCTTGAACTCGGTGGGTTATTCGCTTGTGGTCAATCTCGTCCACAAGGCATCTGCAGAGGATTTGACAGAAAAAGTGAGACGTGGAAGAGCTATCACTAAAGACACAGTCTTACGCGAGAGTACGTGCGAAAATCCTCACCAGCATCATTCTCGCTAACAATGATACAGTGAGTCGCAAAGCGAGGGATCCTGACATAGAAGCTACCTCATATGTCATGTCGCTGAAGGATCCAGTCTCGACCATGAGAATGGACGTTCCGGTAAGGTCAACGGTGTGTACCCACAGCCAGTGCTTCGATGCATTGAGCTTCATACAGCTGCAGGAGCAAGCGCCTACATGGACTTGCCCGATATGTAGCAAGGTCATATCATACGAAGCACTGGCGTTGGACCACTATGTACTTGACATATTGAACAACACCTCAAAGTCCGTTGACCAGGTTGTGATTGAGCCGGAAGGAGCATGGAGGGAGGTCAATCAGAATGAAGACAACCAGCGCGACAGGAACCAGGCAAGAGCCGCGTACGACGATGACAGCGATGATGACCTAGTAGAGATCCGAGATGTCAAGTCGGGGGCTTCGCAGCAGAACGGAGCCGGGCAGATGTCAATCCCAGGCCTAAGTCAACATATGACCCCACCACTCTCATCAAGGGAAGCATCAGTGTCGCAGAACAGCAGGAATAAGCGGCCATCGGCGGTCATCGATCTCACAATGTCGGACGACGATGAACCGCCACGACCGGCGAAACGACCAACCGTAGCAACCAGCTACAATACACCATCGAGCAATTCGGATAAGAGCCAAGACATACAACATCGATCAATGCCGACGACGTTATATACTGGCTTTGCGACCATGCGATCGCCGCAGTCCGCACAGGCGACATCGCCACGTCCACCTGACATAAATGGACAATCAGCACGACATTCGCCATGGCCGGCAAACTACGCCATGTACGGAGCCAATCCGTGGAACGGGGGCCAGTACCCTCATCAACAATGATACACGCATCTCTTCACATCTGATTTGGGCACCACATAAGAGGCGTTGAGGAGCATAGCAAGGGATGTAGTATAAGGGGGAAAAGCGGAGGCCTCGCAAACGGCCAAATCACGGTGGCTATCGCTGGAATGGCCTGACACGACGCAATGCTGCATGTGATGTGTATGATACAACTTTAATTATCTCTCAAGACCAAAAGGAATAAAGCAATCAGACGATAAGCGTGTATTTGTTCCAAAGCGCTTGATGCAGAAAGAGGAGAATATTGCCGGAGTGGAAGCCGCTATCGGGGATAAGATATCACGTGAGACACGGATCGTCGGCCAATGCGAGGGAGAGGGTTGGGTTCGGTTCTTTGGGACGGCTAGCGCAGGGCAATCGCACGTGCCGTTTTTGACCGGCTTTTTGGTTGTGCTTCTGTCGCTTCTGCGTTTTGCGTTCTCAGGGCCGCCATTCAGGGTCGGACGACCCTTTTTCTGAATTTCGAGATCAGTCCACAAAAAAATCATACGATGCGTCGCGCGTTTGGCGTAATTAATCAGCCCATGGGCGCATCCAAATAAACGTCCGATTGTTGCCGCTTGCTGTGCTTGCTGCTTGTTGCCCCTCGTTTGTGTCCAATTGCTTCTGTTAATAATTGTGCATTCCTCCCTCCTTATCAGATCTCCGTTCCTTCCCACCAACCCTCCCGAAGCGGCTTTCACTCTGTTTTTCCCGGACAGCAAGCACACCAACACGCCGTCACCCCTCGTCCTTCCCTCTCGCCACCATGGATGTGGTGCTCGAGGTTTTCGACACCTTCGCCTTCGACAGGTTCTACTCAACTCTGTTGCCGCTCAAGCAGTCGACGCACACATGGAGCCCGCTGGATCTGATCGCCCCCTCTCCCAATGCTTCGTGGTCTAACCTCGAGCACTCTGGCATCCAGAACTACAAGTTCGAGCCTGCTAGCCAATACTTCCATGTCGAACCCTCGGCATATGCATACATGAGCCGCTGGCCGCGCGACAATGCTATGCGCCAGGCTGTGAGCCTGTACCTCATCACATGGTGCGCATTACATCTATCTCCTGCAATTGAAAGTTCTAACACTAATCTCACACAGGCTCTTCGGGCTGGTGATATACTTCGGTGTCGCTGGTCTCTCATACATCTTCGTCTTTGACAAATCGACCATGAAGCATCCGAAATTCCTCAAGAATCAAGTCCGACTGGAGATCAAGCAAACCATGCAGTCCATCCCGATCATGGCTCTCCTGACCGTCCCTTTTTTCCTCGCTGAAGTTCGCGGCTACAGCAAGATCTACGACGCCCTCCCTGCCAACTCCCCCTGGAATATGGGTGGCTGGTACAATCTCCTGCAATTCCCAATGTTCCTGCTCTTCACCGATTGCGGCATCTACTGGATCCACCGTGGTCTACACCACCCTCTCGTGTACAAAACTCTGCACAAGCCTCACCATAAATGGGTTATGCCCTCGCCCTTCGCCAGCCACGCTTTCCACCCGCTCGACGGCTACGCCCAGTCCGTGCCCTACCACGTCTTCCCTTTCATCTTTCCCTTGCAGAAATTTGCCTACATCGCCCTCTTCGCCTTTATCCAGATCTGGACCGTGCTTATCCACGATGGCGAGTTCTACGCTGACAACGCGGTCATCAACGGCGCTGCGTGCCACTCGGTGCATCACCTTGAGTTCCTGGGCAACTATGGCCAGTTCACGACGTTGTTCGACCGCCTGGGAGGCACATACAGGAGGCCTGCGAGGGAAATGTTTGAGCAAAAGGGATACAGGACCAAGAAGGAGCAGTAGATTGTTTACCTGAGAAATAAAGACCCGAGGGCGACGGCGGGAATAGACTATAGACAAGAGCATGGCGCGGCGTACAACGGCATATCAAAACCAGCGGGATCCTTTTCCATAATATCGACTTCAACGAGTCACCAAATTGTCAGAGGGCAGGTCAGTCTTTCAAGGCTGGTCTAGATGTTTATACCTCTTCCCATGTCTATAGTGTAGATAGGGGTCTTTGTATCTCTAACCTTTTCTGCGATTCACATCTCTTGCTCATGCCTTCCCGTCACAATACTCGATCACAGCCCACTTCCCTGTCCATGCCCACTTCCTGGCACCCGAGTCTCCACCCCCGTTCTCCATAGCCCGCAGCTCCTCGTCTTTCCCTGCCGGCAAGCCCGCCACCACATCACCCTTACACGTCCGCAGGGCCAGCACACGCAGTCCCGATCCCTTTCCAAGCGGCCCGATCGCCGTCTCAAAAGGCGTAGTGGCATGCCACGTTCCCTACTTGTGTCAGTCGCCATTCCCAGGCCGGATTCAAAGTAAAATTGGTACTCACATCAGCCGTGAGTTTCCTATAGTTCAGATCCCCCTTGAAGAACACCAGCTCCGACTCCTTCAAATCCTCATACAACCTTGGCGCTGTAGCCGGTAATCTCCAAAAGCTCCCTCCCTCCGTCCAGAAGCCGTTCGGACGTAGCACGAACTTACCCTCCGCGTGCAGCATGGCCCAATCATTCGCCAGTGCCGCGAGGTTCGCCTTGTCACCCTCCGACAGGGGCTTGTCCTTGTCGTCGAAGAAGCTCTCCCCCTGCAGCAGCGCCCCGAAGAGTCCCGCGAAGTCCTTCGGTACGACGTCCGAGACGAACCACGGGATGTCCTTGGGGTGGAAGACGACTGTCGTCGCGAGGCCGGCGTGGATCAGATACCCTGCTAGCACGAGGTCGACGAACAGCTCGAAGCCGGAGTTGTCGAGGACGATGTCCACCCGACGCTCTGATGAGGAAGAGGAGTGCTTCACGCGGCGTAGCGCATCGAATGCCTTCCCTACGTCGTTGACGAGGATGTTCTTCTCTGCTTTGCGCCGGGCTTCGGCGCCTTGGAGGGAGGCGATGTCCACGTACGATGCTGAGGCGAGGAGGGAGAGGTCCGTCGCATTACCCCAGAGGCAGATTTCGACCATCTCGGTGAAGAGGATCTTGTCTGCTTCTTCGCGCTGGGTGGCGGAGAGGTTGGATGTGGCGGTCGGGGAGGACAGCTGGGTGACGATGGAGGTGTACTTTGCTGCTAGCTCGAGGACGGCAGCCCGGGAGGAGCGGAAGGTAGAGGTCTTGATTGCCGAGAAGTAGTCGTAGCTTTTCCAGTGAGTGGAGAGGAGGAAGATGGAGGCCATGCGGCGGTAGAGGTAGCATTCGCTGAATAACCAGGGCGCATCGAACCAGTTCAATGGCGAACGGGCGGCTAGCTCAGCGTTGTAACCTGCAATATCTGGACGGCCATCATCTGGGAGTGGGCTAAGTGTACGATTGTGCTGCAGCTCGTACTTGAGGGCGGCCAGTTGGGATATGAGGCTCTTGCCCTCAGTCTGGGCGGCCAGGTCCTCATTCCGAGAGACGGCTTTGTGGACATCATCTATGGCTTGTGTCTGGGCGTTTGTCAGGGGAAGGTATCAAGTCAACCCGTCTAGCGACAGAACTATACCAAGATGATGGGCCATCGATCCCTGGCCGAAGTATGGGCGAATGAGTTCTGGTCCGCCGTGCTCCATTGAGCTGCAGTTGAGTCAGCAAGAGATTTGCCTGATATTGTCTGCAATCAATTACCCTGTTTCGTGTCGTGCTCCATGATATCTGCTTGTAGGAAGAAAGTCCGAAGGAAGGAGATGAGAGCGAGAAGGCGTGACGGTGAATATAATAATTTCTCCGTCCACGAAGTAGGGTTCCAGTCCGATGGTGGGGCACAATGGCCATTAGACCCCGCCAGTTTTTTAACCAACTTGGGGGCGGTATTTGACGGGACACATGCTTGTTTGATTGGCCAATTGCCCAGACGCTTTCAGCACCCATCCATCGCAACCCCATATCACTTTAGCTACACCACCTCGCATGTTCACTGTGCCCGCGCCCTACACCACATAACAACCCCAGAATGACCTATAGGTAACCTTCAGTCACTCTCGCACAATGTCCCGTCCCGACGCCCCCTCTACCGACTCCCAACTCTCCGCCTCTGCCTTCGATCATCTCCTCATCGAGCTCGTCCCTCTCTCGTACCGCATAGTGTCCCAGCTCTCCGCGCGAGACTCTGCGCTCGCATCCCAAACCTCGAACCTATCTCTCTTCTCCCCACGCCGCCATGCCAGTCGACGCACCGCCCCCTCCACCACATCAGACGCCAAACCCGGCCCCTCAAGCACAATAGCAACGACCACCGCGCCCGCGGCCACAGAGGCAGACGAGGACGAGGACGACACAGCCCGCGAAGCCGTCTTCCACCGCCTCGATGGGCAGGGCTACCGCGTGGGCCAAGCGCTGGCTGAACGGTATGTCTTCTGCCACCTCCCTCCATCCAATGCCCTAGCTAAATACCAGTCCAGCTTCTCCCCCCTCACACCCCGCCCCTCGACCCCGCTCGACGCGATAAAGTTCATCTGCAAAGATCTCTGGACATACCTGTACAAGAAGCAGATCGACAACCTCAAGACGAATCATCGCGGGACCTTCGTGCTCACAGATGCGCGATTTGCGCCTATTGCTAGAGTCAGCGTGGACACGAGAGCTGGACCCAAAGCGCTGGAAACGGCGCTGAGGCAGGCGCAGCCGTTCCTTTGGTGGCATTGTGGGGTTGTCAGAGGGGCATTGGCGGCGTTGGGAGTGGAGGTCGCGGTCAATGCTGAGACGCAGGAGCTGCCGGTCGCGGTGTTCCAAGTCCGGGTTGTTGGGTCGAAACCTTGAGTTATGAGGCTGGCGATGAAGGTAGAATATGAGCTCGATGCGAGGGAGTGATCACTAAGCAACTCGAGGACGATGGCAATGTCCTTGTCAGCATTGAAAAGCCCTGGTGGAGACACGGTATCACGAACGAAAGGAGTACGTCCGAGATTATATCGGCATGTTCGGTGGCACGGTAGATCTGCGAAGGAGTCTCCAAGGACGAATCTGTCATATATGATATACCCCAGACGTGGAAGACGAGGGATTGTGGTCTAGACTTTTTTACTCATTCATCAACGGGACTACATGGACACTATGTGACAGAGGACGCTATGAAGGCTCTGCGAGTAGTTGACGATAGGGATTGAGATAGCGTAACAGCGGAGTAGATCCCATAGTTTAGAGCCTACCTACCCGGGAGAGTTTGTTAGCAAACAGTGACAATTGGTATTTCCGAAGATCGCTCAAGGTAGATGATCTAGAGACACACTTACTTCGACGGCGGGTTCTTCACGAACTCAACACCCTTGCTGATGTTGCCCTTAAGGCCGCTGTAGCAGGCCTCGAGTAGCTTCTTCTCGTAGTCGTTGGCGCTGCTAACAATGTTGTGGGCCTTGGCGGCACCCTCAGTCTGTCGAGTGTCAGGGCTTTGTATTTATCTGCATATCATTGTTGAACTTACTCCAAGCTCGACAGGGACGGAGAAGAAATCGCATCCAGTGGCCTCGGCGATCTCCTTGCCCCCCTCAACGCCGGGTAGGTAGACGTAAGTTGGCTCGACGATGCCCTTCTCGCCCTTGACGGCCTTGATGATCTTCTCGGCAAAGCGGAAACCGGCATAGGCCATAGACAGGGTAGCAGAGCCAGCGCCGTCCTTGGCCTTGACAACTTCGTCACCACCGAACTGCACACCTGCGTATATGGTCAGCGAGGTCAGGAGGTAAGGTAGATACAATGTGCTCACGGTTGGTCAATGCATCCAATTTGTCTTGAGGAATGTTGATTGCGGGCTTGGCTTGGCTGAAGAGAGGGACAATGGTCTCGCCCGAGTGACCACCAATGACGGGAATGACGGTCTTCTGGGGGTCCTTCTCGCCAGTGATACCCTGGACGAAGGTCTCGGCACGGACAACATCGAGAGTGGTGACACCGAACAGTTTCTTAGGGTTGAACTTGCCAGCGGCCTTCAGGACCTCGGCAGCGATGGGGACGGTGCTGTTGACGGGGTTTGAGATGATCAGGATGTATGCATCGGGGGCAACCTCAGCGATGCCCTTGACGAGATCGCGGACAATGCCGGCGTTGATCTTGAACAGGTCATCACGGGTCATGCCAGGCTTGCCTGTACATATGTGTCAATTGTGTTGTTCTTTGCGCCTACACTGAGTAGAGAATGGCATACGGGGAATCCCGGCAGGGATAACAACCACATCAGCACCCTTGAAAGCCTTCTTCATACCATCATCGGCCGGGAGGAAGCCTTGGACTTGCTGGACGGGTTTTCAGCTAATGATCTTACTTGTGACCCGAGCACAATCTTACAGCAACCGAGGAGATGTGGGACAGGTCAGCGGTGACACCTGGGGTGTTGACAACATCGTAAAGCGAGAGCTCGTCGACCAAAGGTGAGATCTTGAGGAGGAGAGACAGAGGCTGGCCAATACCGCCTGAGGCTCCTGCGACGACTGTACATCTTGTCAGAAGCCAGCGGGCAACTGGTGGGGGTATTGAGTAAGGCAGAATGAGTGGGATACCTACCGACTTTGACCATGTTGCGCGGTTTGAGAGAATTGAGATGGAGGGGAGAAGTCGAGTTCACGTCGAGTGTGATTGGACTATGAGTTTCGGGATGGCAGTGTGGGAGAAGGAAGAAGAAACAATGAAGCCGTCGTGTTGGAGATGGGCACGGTGAGGAGGAACTTCGTGCTCAACCCACTCGTCCTCTCACATGCAGAATGGAGCTTGGTGGGGGGAGCGGGGAAATGCGGACTCAGCCGCGGCGTTTGCTATTCGTCCACGCCGACCGTCCTCGGCCTTGGTCGTGCATTTGCCTAGTGTTACCCGCCGGAGCTCCTTCGTCAGCGTGCATTGGGGCTGTATCAAATCATGAGATGCCCAGTCTCCGCTCTACGCTCATTTCGCAACAATCACATTGTTATTTAGCATCGAAACAAAGCAACAGACACCAATCATGCCCACATGCTCAAGTCAGGTCCGTCACCCGAGCATTTCGGGTTGCGGACCAATATCCTCGGAACAAGTCGGGTAACTCAAGACTATGCGTGGTCATTAGAAGTGAGGGACTATGGACGTAAAACCCGGGTGCTATGATTCAATCCTTTTCGTAGCCGTAGAACAAATTCTTCTGAGGACTTCAGAGTCCTCATATCGCGACAATCTCACTGGACAATGTGTTAGTAATCCCGTTCTCCATCCGCGTCGTCGTCACCTGGGCCCTCAGGCGGTGGATGCTGGTAGTGATGTGCCGGGTTGCCCGCAACGCCAGCGTCCGGCAATCGTTGTCCTTGCTGTGCATACATCTGACTAAAGATCAGTATTGGCACTTCTGCCTGGTGCTTGGGATACTTACCGGCTGCTGGGTCATGGCATAGTTGGTTGCGTACATACTGGGGTCGAACATCTGCGGTGCCTGATACGCGCCCTGCGGTCCGGGTGGAGGATACATGCCAGTCTGTGCCGGGTATTGTGCTTCTGGCGGCATGTGCTGGGGCATCTGGGCGAATTCGTGCCCCATTGGCGCCTGGCCTGGCTGACCGGGAGCCGCTTGCATGCCTGCGTTAGGGTCCATGCTCGCGTCTGGCACCGCATAAGTGCCGCCGGGTGTGAACTCAGGCTTGCGTTTGTTCGCCGTGGTCGCTTCGTCTCGCGGCACAATATCGATGAGGAAGTCGAACATATCGCTCTTGGTCAGTGCGGTAGCGATGTCACTACGCTGCAGTGTCCGCCTCTTGTTCTCTTCTGCGTGAATCCAGGCGCGCATGGTGAGCTCCGTAATGAAAATGTCACAGCCTTTAGCGAACATGATGGGCGCCTCTGCTGAGATCATTTTGACTTCCGGGTCGGCCTTCATGACTTTCTTTATCCTTGCCAAGGGAAGCTGGTGCAATTTGAAGTCGTGCTCCTCTGTCTCAAGTCCGGTGATTTGGTTCTGCCAGTACGTGTTCATGATGTCGCGGTACGGCTGTTGGAGACCTTGGCCCACCTAGTCAGTACAGTTAGTGCGCGGTCGTAAGATGGCGGGCGTAAGACACTCACATTAGAGTATTGACCCTGGAAGAGATCTTGTGGCGGCGCATGGCCGGCTGTGACGATCTATGCAAGCTGATCAGTGGAAGTCGCATGTGAATACTCCATTCGGTGTCGCGTACAGCTGAGCTTGCGCCTGGGAGTATCGGTCAGTCGCAAACATTTGGAGGCAGAGCTATAAAGCTAATAGCTTACCGTAGTGGCCTTGGTTGGTGGCATTGTACAGCGGCTGGCCATTTTTGCCGTCATACTTCTTCATAGCCTGTTGGGGAGGCTGCTGCGGCTGCACCTGCGGCGGCATGCCGTATGCCGGGTTCATGATGGGCCGGTGCTACGCGCCAATGACGCGTCTGAAGATTGTCGTGGCCCTGGTCGAGCGAAGGGAAAGCAATGCGCGTTTGTGGAAATGCGTGTCAACAAATAACAATGCTGAGGGAGTATGCGCCCGACGATGGTGCCCAAGGGAGATCGAATATAGTTGGGTTGAGGTCGGGCGGTAAGATTAGCGGCGGTGGGCGCGCTTTCAGCCTGGGAACGCAGTGGTGAGCGAAGATCAGACGACGAATGGAATCGCGGGGAGCGGACAGGCGGGGACTTTGTTCGGAATTAAAGCAGGGCGACAGCTGCAAGCACGGCGCGACCGACCAACCGAGCCGTGCCCTTGGGCGTACAAGCTCCGGTTTCGTTGCCTTGTTGCCATCTGCTTGTGCTCGCTGACCGATGGTGTGCGTGGGAGACAAGGGAGAAGTGAGAGCGGCGCCCGCTATATTTACCTACGTCAGAAAGAGTGAGTAAGTGGTTTGGGGTGTCGTCGACAGCTTGACAGCCTGCGCTTCAACGAATCGGAAGAGATGGTTCTCGGGTTGTGGTGGTATTTGTGTGGGAATTGGCGTATCAGAGCGAGCGGCGGCCGAGGGGTAAAGGTCAAGCGAGAGGTCCGATCCGCCTGGGCCAGTCAGAGCTGGTGTCGACCAAGCTCAACTCACGAAAAAGAAAAAAAGCTTCATGCGCTTGGGGTATCTCCTCTCTTTGAGTGGGCCGCCGCGGGGTTTGTCAAACTTGTCCATTCCCGATGATCAATCAATCAATCAATCGCAAGACTGCTTTGTGTGTGTGCTAGAGCGCGTGTCACAATCACTGGGGTTCAGAGGTTTGACTGCCTGTCCCGGTGCCATCCCTCAGCTTCTTGCTTCGCCTTTATACCATTTGCACCGTCGGCGGCGTCGGCATAAGACGAGCACAGCAATAACGTCACATCGGCCGAGCCATGCTTGAAATAGTTACACACCATCCAGCACCACAACGAATATCACAAGACCTCGATATGATGATTGGGACCGGAGACGTTCCTTCGTGACTTGCGGGCCTATTCGTACCCAATTCCTCTATCCTTGGCATCACACCCATGCATCATGCATTGCAGCCCATTCCCGTCGCCGATAATGTCTGATAACGGATCACGCCTTGGTGGACAGCCCACTCTTGGTCCCGACGATGCTGACCACGTCCTCGTCCGTGACCACGTGTCCCAATCCTACCCGCTGCGGCACATGTCGGGCACTCGCTCCCCATACGAGAGCGTACTTGAAACTCTCCTTCAGCGTCCTGTGAATTGCATCGCATACATCCTCGATGGTCGAATTGTTTCTCACGATCAGCGCCTCGCTGAAGTCAGGCTCAACCCCTTTTCTACAACCACCCAGTCAGATTTACCTTTGTGTGTTGTATGGAACGCCACTTACCTCTTTGTATATATCCGGATCAGACGGAGCTCTTCCCAGCACCGATCCACAACATCCTGCACGCCGAGGTCCAGCTCACAGCTCATCACCACCGTGTGCGGTTCCCTTGCCAGCTTATCCATGTGCTCGATGCCAATGGCGTCGACTTTGTTGTAGCAATACAAGCTGCGTCTCGTGCATTAGCAGTGCCGTTTCCCCGCAAAGTGACCTGCACTCACCACTTGATGTATGTTCGATGGTCCTTCATGATCACATCAATAAAGTCATCGACCGTGACTAGTGAGCTTGGTCAGACAGTACACAACGTCATCTTGTGTTGTCGTACTTACTGTTCTCATCGCGTACCAACACCTCGCAGTTGAGCATTCTGTAGTCACGCAAGATGTTGAAGAGCATTTTCTCATCGACGTTCTTGGGCGGCGTCTGGAACGTGATCTTCATGCCTCCTGCCTTCTTCTGCTTCAGGTAGATATTGCTGCCGCGTACGTCAGTAAGCCATAGCTGCCGCACCTGCGCGGAACATACGGCGGATCCCTATTGAGTCGGATGCCCACGGCTTCCAATTCCGTCTCGAGGAGTGCCCTTTGCTCTGCTCGCTTGGTGGCGTCCAATACCATCAAAATCATGTCGCTCGTCTGCGTAATTTGTTCAGTGCCCGACACCCAGAACCCGTTATCTGCCAACGCACCTTTGCAGCGCTGATGACCTGTCTGCCTCTGCCTTTGCCTTCGGAAGCACCCTCGATGATACCTGGGAGATCCAGCACTTGGATTTCTGCCCCACCATACTCCAGCACACCGGGAATCGCCGTCAAGGTAGTGAAAGAATAGGCAGCAGCTTCGGACTTGGTCTTTGTGACTTTCGAAAGGAAAGTCGATTTTCCCACCCTTGGCTGATCAGCGATATCGCCACCAGTGATAGAAGCGAGCTCACGATGGGAACCCGACAAGGGCTATTCTAGCGTCACCACTTTTGCTCACATCGAAACCCGTCCCGGCACCTGCTCCGGCACCAGGTCCGGGTTCTAGCAGCTGCGCTCTCAACCGTGCTAATTTACTGTTTCTACATTAGTCTCGCCTGGTGCGATAGAAGAAATCTGGTCCGCACGCACCCCTTCAGCAGACCAAGATGGTACTCTGGTTTGGTGTTAGTCAATGTTTTTGAATCCAAACGACCGATTTAGCTGACCAGTGGCCTTGTTCTCTGATCATTAATTAGTGCTGTATTTTTGTACAATCGTTCAATTTAGTTGCATACTCTGCGTCCTCTTCATCTCGTCCTCGATCCTGGAGCATAGTCATTATCGACGTCCACTCCGCAGACATGGACGATACCCACTCCTTGATCTTTTCCGTGATGTTGACCATGTTTGCGGTGTTATCTGTAGAGGCTTAATATCCGCCAGATGCTCGAATGTCAATTCACAAACCTCGTTTTAGGCTCTGTTTGAGGGAGAAAGAAGGAGATCAACTCAAAGACAGGAGGTATTCAATGTCTCCACAACGGACTGTCGTGGACCTCGTTAATTTCGATCAACAAAATAGCGCCGCCAATTCGCTCGACATTCGACCGAGAAACTTAATGCAGCGGCCACAGAACAAGTGCGCACCACGCGCTTCGCGCTTAAAATGCCATTTTTAGCCGCGAGCCCTTGCGCGCCTGTGCTTGACGTCATGTGCATTTCATGCCATCCACTTTGTACCACCATCACTCTTGCGGTGGTGTACATTCCTTTCTTCCCGTGTCTTCCTACTTTACTTGCCTCTGAATGGTAGCTATGGTCCAAATGCATCAAATTCACTACAGGTCTGTTGCATCATGAACACTTCTTCGCGCCATACTCAGATGTGTCGTTTGAAATCGGTCATTGAACTCGTTTCATGATATTGAATTTCGGGACACTGTTCTGCATGAATTTCTTTCGTTCTTGTTTGTTAAAGCAATTTCGAGTCACTAGACCTCCAATCTGAGAAGGTCACCCGCTTCTCTGCTGTTGCCTCATATTTCGCCCCACAACTCCAAAATGGGCTTCATGGAGGAAACAGCTCCTGTTAGCGCTCACGATGCTTACCAACGACTCCTCATCAAATACCATGCTCTCATGTCATCCGGAAACTATCAACCAATGTTAGAGCCTTGGGCTGGTTTGGGTGTCTTCGTCACAATCGCGTACCTTCTATTCGATCACCGACAGTCTAGGATCCTCCGGCTGATGCGCCTTCCTGTATGGCTCTTTAACCTAGGGTTTAGCCTGTACACAGTCATCCATTGTCGTGGCCGGACTCCTTCAGCGGCATTAGGTGTTGGGATGCTCTCGGCCTGGTCGACGGTGTGGACATTGACCTTTCTGGTTCTTGACGACGGCCAGGCGGACTATCTACGCATCGAAAAGCGCATCAATGACTCTCAAGTCAAAGATGCGATCAGCACAGGAGAACACGCAAACGGTATAGCGGGAGGGAAGTCATCAGCTCGTCAGATCAATGGAGAGGCAACTCAGACGAACCGCGGCCAAGATAAAAACGAGGTCAAATCCATCGCCTCAACCCAGAAGCAGGACAGCGTCTACTACTGGCAACCTTACCCACTAGTCGGTTGGAAAGAGCGGCTCGACTGGGTGCTGGACATATTCACAACCTTTCGGGGCCACGGCTGGAACTGGCGCGTCAGCGGACTGCCCTCGATCCCACCTGCCATCATGCATGATCTCAACTCCACCACCATGGATGTATATTCCGAGAAGCCAACCAAACCCTCACTCTTCCGGACATCGTCCACTCGCGCAGCCGTCGTCCGACACAACATCTATATTTTCATGAAAGACTATCTCATACTGGACCTCATCAAAACCCTCATGGTACACGATCCCTACTTCTGGGGCGACATCCACACCACCCGTCCCCCAACCTACCTCCCGCCAATCCTTCGCTGCTCCCATCTCGCCATCCGCATGTCCCGTATCCTCATAAGTCTAGGCATCCTCCGCTTCGCCCTCGAAATCATCTTCAGCCTTGGCCCCATCTTCTTCGTCGGCATCCTTGGACCTAAGCGCATGTCCGTCCGTGGTGAAGCCTGGCTTTACCCAGACCAATTCGGCTCGCTATCCGCCGTGTTCGAAAAAGGCCTCGCCGGCTGGTGGGGCGCTTACTGGCATCAGACTTTCAGGAAAGGCTTCGAAACGCCAGGTGCATCGGTAGTACGACTGATGGGACTCGAACCAAAGTCGACACCGGCGCGGACAGTACAACTCTTTGTTGCCTTTGGAATTAGCGGATGCATTCACGCTTGCGGTAGCTATACCCTGCTTTTGCCGACCAATCCCTTGGGGCCGGCCTCGTTCTTCCTCATACATGCGGTGGGCATTTCAGTACAGATGGCCCTAGTTGCGTGGCTGCATCGTATCGGCGTGACTCAGCGGGTCCCGCGAAGGATTAGGCGATGGAGTAATTTTTTCTTCACCCATATCTTCATGTATTACACGGCAGGCCTATTGGTGGATGACTTTTGTCAGGGCGGATTGTGGTTGTTTGAGCCGATACCCGTCAGTATTTTGCGTGGCCCACTTGGGCTTGGGGCTGCTGAAGATACATGGTGGAGATGGGGAGGAACACTGGTCTGGTGGCATAAGGGCGAGCATTGGTGGCAGTCGGGCATAGCGCTGTAGTCACATCAGTGTTTGAATCGGGATACTTAAGAAATTGCGATGCGTATCGAGCGTGACGATTTAGACACAAATCACATATGACGATGAATGATCAAAAGTAATGGATGCATTGACGAGCGTGCTTGCTCTGAGGTGCTTACATGGTATTTGACAATGAAGATGCACTGCTTCGGCGATATCTATAGAACAACTGTTGGGGCTCTGGGGGTGTTGAGTGGTGAATCACACAGCTCCTGCTGAACGGACGATCAAAGAAAACGAGCTCAGATCAGGTCACGCTTAACAAATTCGGCGTGCAACGACTTGCCCAAGGCAGCCGGGCTGCGCTCGACGATGACACCGGCAGCCTCCAACGCACTAATCTTGGAGTCAGCACCACCCTTTCCTCCGCTCACAATAGCACCGGCGTGACCCATCCTACGTCCGGGAGGAGCAGAGATACCAGCAATGAAGCTGACAACGGGTTTGTTCTGGGTGTTGTACTCCTTCAGAAAGTCGGCAGCATCCTCCTCGGCTGATCCACCAATTTCGCCGATCATGATAATACCGTCAGTCTCCTTGTCCTTGAGGAAGACATCGAGGCAGTCGATGAAGTTTGTGCCGGAGAAAGGGTCGCCACCGATACCGACGACGAGCGATTGACCCAGGCCGGCTTGGGTGGTCTGGTTGACAGCTTCGTAGGTGAGCGTGCCGGACCGCGAGACGATACCGATGCGGCCGCGCTTGTGGATGAAGCCTGGCATGATGCCAATCTTGCATTGACCCTAGCTATGTGTTAGACAATGTTTCTCACGTCACGTTGTTTGTCGTGCAGCAGCGCATACCGGTGCGATAATGCCAGGGCAGTTGGGTCCTACGAGGCGCGTCTTGCTCTGAGTTTTGAGCATGTCCGTGATGCGAACCATGTCGTGCTGGGGGATACCCTCGGTGATGCAGACGACGAGCGGGATCTCGGCCTTGATCGCTTCCTCGATACCGGCAGCGGCGACAGGCGGGGGAACAAAGATGGCGGAGGCAGTCGCACCGGTCTCCTTGACAGCGTCGGACACGGAAGCGAAGACGGGCTTGCCCAGATGCGTCTCGCCAGCCTTCTTGGGGTTGGTACCTCCGACGACGTTGGTGCCATACTCAATCGCTTGCTGCGCGTGGAAGGTGCCCTGGCGGCCGGTAAAGCCTTGGTAAATGACCTTTGTGTTGCCGTCGATCCTGAGGTTTACGTTGGTGGATTTGTAGCCACTCGAGGCCGAGGCGTAGGTCCGCCGCTGTAGAGCAGAGCGTATGAGAGAGCCCGCAGGCTTGGTGATGGCCTGCATGATGCTGCCGGGAGAGGAGACGAGGGCAATTGAGAGGGTGGTGTTCGAGGTCGAGCAGGAAGGAGGAGCGCGAGAGAGCTGGTTGAAGCTGTTGTTGGCGAAGCTGCAGACCCTTCCGGCCCCGAAAAGTTGGCCGCATGTCTTGGCATTTTAATGTCTATACCTCTCCTTGCATGACTCCTCACCTCGGTACCAAGGACCATACACTCTTTCTCTCCGACTAGGATTGGACATAGGCTCTTCGGAACATCTCTGCACTTGGTGAAAACTTTTTGCATCAACCTGCGCCGACATGGCTACCACAACCATAACCGAAACCCGGCAGCCGAAGATCAAATTACCAAAAAATGTCAAATTACCACCAGAGAATGAACGTGCGATGCGAGCGTGCGCAGACATCGCAAAGGCACTGATAGATGATTACGAAACTATCCCGGTTGACGGAAAACCAAAGAAGGATGTCAACCTCAATTCGCTCCGTAGTCAGGTGGCAAAGAAGCACTTCCTAAGCACTCAGCCGCCACTCACATCCATTATAGCCGCTGTGCCGGAGCACTACAAGAAGTACATCCTACCCAAGCTAGTGGCCAAGCCAATTCGAAGTGCGTCTGGAATCGCGGTCGTGGCTGTCATGTGCAAGCCGCATCGTTGCCCCCACATCGCATACACCGGCAACATCTGCGTCTACTGCCCCGGAGGTCCTGACTCGGATTTTGAGTACTCAACACAGTCCTACACGGGATACGAGCCAACGTCGATGCGAGCGATCAGAGCCAGATACGATCCCTTCGAGCAGGCAAGGGGTAGAGTGGATCAGATCAAATCCTTGGGCCACAGCGTGGACAAAGTCGAGTACATCATCATGGGAGGCACCTTCATGTCACTACCTGAAAGCTACCGTGAGGAGTTCATTGCCCAGCTGCACAACGCTCTCAGTGGCTATCAGACCAACAATGTCGATGAAGCTGTCATGGCAGGCGAGATGAGTAATATCAAATGTGTTGGTATCACCATCGAGACACGGCCAGACTACTGCCTCGATCAGCATCTGAGCAGCATGCTGCGGTATGGCTGCACGCGATTAGAGATTGGAGTACAGTCATTGTACGAAGATGTTGCCCGCGACACCAACAGAGGTCATACCGTGGCTGCTGTTGCTGAGACGTTCAAGCTGGCGAAAGATGCAGGTTTCAAGGTGGTGTCACACATGATGCCCGATCTGCCCAATGTCGGTATGGAGCGCGACCTCGACCAGTTTCGGGAGTACTTTGAAAATCCGGCATTCCGCACAGACGGACTCAAAATCTATCCCACACTGGTGATTCGTGGTACAGGACTGTACGAGCTGTGGCGGACAGGCCGATATAAGAACTATACACCCAATGCCTTAATTGACCTCGTAGCCCGCATCTTAGCATTGGTCCCGCCATGGACTCGTATCTACCGGGTGCAGCGAGACATCCCCATGCCACTTGTCACCTCTGGCGTGGAGAATGGCAACTTGCGGGAGTTAGCACTGTCACGGATGAAAGACTTTGGTACGACGTGTCGAGACGTGCGGACACGTGAAGTCGGCGTCAACGAAGTCAAGAACAAGATCCGACCGAGCCAGGTAGAGCTTGTACGGCGCGACTATGTAGCCAATGGCGGTTGGGAGACATTCCTTGCCTATGAGGACCCGAAACAGGATATTCTGATTGCACTGCTGCGTCTGCGAAAATGCTCCGCTACGCATACGTTCCGACCGGAACTTACAGGCCAGCAGACGAGTCTCGTACGAGAGCTACACGTTTATGGATCGGCGGTGCCGGTGCATGCACGCGACCCCAAGAAGTTCCAGCATCAGGGGTACGGAACGTTACTGATGGAGGAGGCAGAGCGAATTGCACGGAATGAGCACGGCAGTGCCAAGATTAGTGTCATCTCTGGTGTTGGTGTAAGAAGCTACTACGCTAAGCTCGGCTATGAGCTGGATGGGCCTTACATGAGTAAGACTTTAAAGCCGAGCTGGGGCCTCAATTCGGACGATGATGAGGAGGGCGATGAAAAGTGGCGGTAGGAAGACTGATGTCAATCTTGATGCATAGCCATGGCGTAGGAATTGGGTTGCAGGTTGGCAGGGGTTTGAAAACATCCAATAATAGATTTGTAAAGACCAACGCGAACCATACACGGGCACATGGAATGCCACATATTATTTACCGCATTCTGTCAGAGTTTGATTTGTTGCATCACTTAGTCTGGTTCGGAGCATAACACGCCGCGTCTTGCTCGATGCGTGTTCAATCCTGGTGAAGCGAGATGGGACGCGGGTTCTCGGCGTTCCAGGTTCAGCAGGCAGAAGCCCGCTGTGATTGGTCAATTTGACCACAAGTGGTTTGGTGGAGCGGGGATGCCTGAGGATAAGCCTCGCGGGGCCGGACAGATATGGTATACTACAACCCCGAATAGGCAATAAGACGGTAAGAACAGAGTGTTCTAAAACATCCGAGCTGCACAGTGGCATCAGTCTAGCGCATTGCTGCCTGGATATTGAGCAGACTTGGAAGGTATATAGAAGAGCTGCTCGGCCATATTTATTTCAGTAATTCATCCTCGACTACATTGACCATTCTACCTCCTACTAGACATCTCTCTCAACAGTCAAAACACAACGTCAGACACCAAGCCCAACATGTCGGAACAAACCAAGCCCATCGACAACCAGGACGAGCTCATCAAGGACCTAAGCTTCGATAAAGAAGCCGGCGACAAGAAGACCTTCACCGGTTCCTGCGTATGCCGCAAAGTCACATACAAAGTCGACATCTCAATGGCCAACCAGCGCGAGATTACAAAATGCAACTGCACTATCTGCCAAAAACGCGGATGGGTGACCCTACGCGCCGATGAGAAAGACTTCCACATGCAGACTCCATGCACCACCGAGCAACTGTTCACATCCAAGCCTGGCCAGTACGTCGGCAACTACGTCCGCGAGTCGTCGCCACACATGAGTCGGTTTTTTTGCGATGTGTGCGGCTGTCAGTTTGCTATGCAGGGATACTTCCTGATCGGCGAGCATCGCATTGATTTCTTTGCTGTTGATCCAAAGACATTGGATCAGCCCCAGGAGGGACTGGACGTAAGCACGTTCAAGGTCCAGTATTATGATGGGATAAAGAACGACTTCATGAACAAGTCCTCTCAGGTGCATCCTCATGGGATAGTCTAAGTAGCATAGAGGGAGCGGATCGTTTGGAGTGAAGAAGATGCATCTTAGGAGCCACTTGATTTGGCAAGCGATGTTTGTGGAGTGAGGGGACGAGCGACGAGATGACGAAAAAAATATTAGCGAAAATACAAAATCTGGTTGAAATAAAAATCCATCATTTCATGTGAAGTCAAGATCATTGTAGCCTTTCGGACTGATCGAATGATCATTAAAGACAGTGCCCGAGCACGGAGGTGAAGCCGTCTACTCCACTAAGATTTTATCTCGACCATCGACAAACTTTTCGTCTACAATACATCCAAACACCAGGTAGCTACTGCACGACGTTCAGGCACGAAGATGGACTCATAGCCGTATCGCGGTGTCGACCACAGTACCAGTTTCCGGGGCATATTCTACCAATGGCGCCCTCACGCAAAAAGCTCCGCGGCGCCAAAGTCCATGGTGCAAAGCACAATGGCAAACCCTCTCGACCGTCCTCAAAATCACAAAAACCACACTCTGCTCCCACCTCAAAAACAAAGCCAAAAGCACCAACTGCACCACCCGCAGATCCCGGCACCGCTCTCGCTGACCCTCTCGACCCCCGCGCCACCATTCCTTTCGACCTGACCTCCGACACCATCCTCCTAGTAGGCGAAGGCGACCTCTCCTACACCCGCTCCTTAGTAGAAGTACACTGCCCACCCTCGATCGTATCCACGACCTACGACACCCTCTCGGTGCTCGAAGAAAAGTACCCCTCGACCGTCCAAGCAAACATTACCGCCATCCTCGCCGCAGACCCCGATGCTGTACTCTTGCACGGAGTGGACGCCACCCGCCTCTCTGCCACAAAAGGGCTAAAGGGACGGAAGTTTGACAGAGTGGTGTTCAACTTTCCCCACGTCGGTGGGAAATCCACGGATGTCAATCGGCAGGTGCGGTACAACCAGGAGCTGTTAGTCGGGTTCTTCACGTCCGCGCAGCCGCTGATGGCGGACGGCGCGACAGTCGTGGTGACGCTGTTCGAGGGCGAGCCGTACACGTTATGGAACGTGCGGGACCTGGGACGGCATGCGGGGCTGGATGTCGTGCGGAGTTTCAGGTTTGACGCGGGGCTGTATCCTGGGTATAGTCACGCCAGGACGCTGGGGCAGGTAGAGGGTGGAGGAGGATGGAAGGGTGAGGATAGAGAGGCGAGGTCGTATGTTTTTCGGAAGAAAGATGGGGACAAGGGGGAGGAGAGGAAGCGGAAGCGCACGAGGACGGATGGAGACAGCTCGGATGATGATTGAGGGCTCTGGCTATGGAGACTATGTGATGAAAACTTTCTTCATCTGGCTGGCGGAGAACTCCTGGCTCACGTTGGTTGGGTCGCGGATCTTGCCTTCTGCTGTGCCGAGTTTCTCGTTCATGGCCATTAGTCGCTCGCGGCCATAGATGCGGCCGTTAGGGAGCACTACTGGGTTGTCTTCGACGTAGCTCTTCGTGTGGTGTGCATATGGCACGTTCTTGGCTAGCTCATTGAGCTCCGTGGAGCAGATTGGGCATACAGAGGTTGTGGTTGACGAGGCGTTGGAGGACGACGAAGCGTATACCGAGTGGCATGCTGGCGTCTTCAAAGCCGAAAGTCCGGCTGATAGTGCTATATGGAGGAGAGGTTGTGGTGGCAGTGAAAAGATCTGCTCGTACGTTGAGATGAAGAGGTCTGCGAGATACGACCACCTGCGAGGCGAATACAGTTCCTGCGTAGATGTAAGGTGACGATTAGCCATATTTCCTCAGTCATGATCTTACCCTGTATGGCTCTGTCAGGGTGTTGGCTGGATGTGCTAGCAACCCACCTGCTCGCAGCCCGTAGAATGTGTCTTGTTGAGCACCAAGATACTTCCGCGCGTGTATTGTAGCCTCGATTAACTTTGTCGTCTCGCCCGTTCTTGTCATCTCCACCATCTGCTGCAGGCGCAGCTCAAGTTCCAGATTGCTGCCGGCCTCCTTCAATGCTCTCTTGTTATCCTGACACCAAGTAAGAGCCTCGTTCGTCCTGCCTTGCCTCAGACTCCGATTGATGTCCTCCAAGGCTCGAAAAGCGTCCACATCAACCAGACCTTCTATCTTACGCTCTTGTGTCAACAGCTTAGCACTGCGGTCAAACCCCATGCGTAACATGTAATCGACCAGCATTCTGTCCAATCGCACCTTGCTCCATCGGTCGAACTTGACATCCACTAGTGAAGGTATCTCGTGCAGTTCTTGCAGATGCCGTAGCCGTGCCTTCTGCTGGCTCTGCAGTGCCCGCTCCTCTGCATGAAGTGCCTCCAACTTGCGCTTCAAAGTCTGGGCCTTGTTGAGCACGGCATCGAGGGATGCTACCGTGGCTGAGCTCGAGTGGGTGGTCTTAAGCGCAGCTTTCTGTGCCGAATCGATGGCAGCATTTGTTTCGGTCTGGAACCGCTCAACCAGAGCTCTGCTGCTCCGTAGGTTTTTACGCGCGAACTCATGTGGCAGCCGGACGAGAGGTTGATCCTACTCAAGGGTTAGTAGGGCTATAATCATGGTAGCGGAAAATAAATTACCAGTAATAAATGTGCATCTGCATTCAGCTTGGTTGTGGTTAATTCCGCAGCCATCTTAGGGTAGTGTCCGTGAAGTGTCGTTAGTATCGTCCCAGTACTTGGTCTATCAACCGTGGACCATGCCCACAGCACCAGCTCCGAACATGAGGTCAGACGGATCGCAACAAAGCACGTGATAGCACTTGGCGCTCAGTCACGGGTTTCGGCACAGGATCACCTGATATGCAGCCCTCGTCCGCAAATACCCACAGCCACATCTCAGCATCTTCACCTGGCTTCGTTCTCATGCATCGAGCCTCAACAGAATCTCCGGAACATGCACAATGGCCTTCCGACATCGACGCAGGCTGCTGTGCGCAGCTCGTAAGATCGGATGAGGGAGTTTACCACGTGACCTCGGGAACCCTGATGGGATGAACAATCTTCTGGCTACTCGCGCCATTGTGCATGCCGGCTCATGCAACACTATGCGTTCCTGAACTAGCGGCGAAAACATTCACTTGCCAACACGATTTGGAAAAGGCAGCTCTGGTAGGCGGCGATCTGTAGAGCAGACGGTGATGGCTGTGGCGGACGTGGCTGCGGCGAGGCCACCGGTGGCATGCCAATTCTTCCGCACTGCAAGCCGTACTCGTGCTAGCGGTGAGCTACCCCCTCTGGAGCGGCAGCACGGAATTTGTTGAGGAAACAATTAGAACGCCATGATGCCATGGAAACTGAGATGGAAAATTTGTTATGCACAAGGTTGCACATGCAGGGTCACCCTCTTCTTCACCCGATGGCAGCCGTGGTCGATGTTTCGTAGCGAACGTCGAGAGGGTGCAGTCTCGGTAGCATGCACGTGGTACAATCAACGCAAGGCTCGGCTCTTCTTTTTTCAGGAAGGTGTTTGTTCATGAGAAAAGCCGGGGTGGTCATTGCAGAAAAGCATTCGGCGGTGCGGCGAATTTTGCTCTTTGGCTTGACGATGACCGGCTTCTGGAGCCCGCCCTGTACCACGGATCCGTCAGCTGTCGAAAATTTGTCACAGCCATAGAGCCAAGGCCGACAATTACATGTGTTTTAATGCTGAAATGATCATGCGGAGATTCAGCAAGAGTCTGCCAAGCCGACCAACACGTGTCTTTAGCAGCGTGGCCTCTCGGGCTCAAAGGTGGACCCAGGATCGCGTAGAGCTGAGGAAGCAAGAGCCGTCATGGCAGAGACAAATCGATCGTACCATCAACCGACAACTTCGCCCCTTGTCAACCAGTGGCACGTCTTACGAAGATCGATTTCCTAGAATTCCATGGGACCCCTTCAGCTCTCAATTTTCATGTCATCACTACAGCTGGACGATTTAGCGTTCCAAGTCTCGGCAAATCGAAACAGCTGGTTGCATCATGGCAGCGAAGCATGCGCATGGACCGGTGACAGAGATGGCTATGCATCCTAAGGCCCCCCACAGTCACTTTGAAATTAGAACGTGTCGCAGCCGAACCTTGAGAGCCATTAGCGATGCTCAAACGGAGGCAGCGTCCAATCGCCGCTGGCCGCCGGTTTGGCTGAAATCAGGACTCGGTGCGAGTTACGAGGTTGTGCACATCACTTGTTGTCTCTACTCGCCTGCTACTCCTTTGGGCAGGCCATCTTCGATGCTGCAGTGATGATCATGGCAAATCTGCAACCAGCGATGAGTGAACAAAGTCTATCTAGATGCACGCACAAACCCGAGCTGTGTTAGACTGCAGGGCAGCCGCTCTTGGTAACGCAGGTACTTGACCGGCGGCAAAGCATCGACGAATTCCGAAGGTGCTTTGAAGAAGGGGCCGCACTTGTCCGGGAATGATCATTGACTGACGTGACTGTGCAGCAACCTTTTGTTGCTCATGCACGCCGGACTGATTGTGCTACTGACTCAACCTTTACAACGGCAGAAGATTGGATGCGTGAACCAGTATGGGCCACGGAGTTCGGATATCGACCCAGTGGTTCTTACCGACCGCCCCGCAAACAGACACAAATTTTCAGAGCTGAAGTTGGGACGAACAACAGGAGCCGAATTGACACGCAAGCTAAATGTTTATTGACTCGATGCTAGAAAAATGTACTCAAACCTTGAACGGTGATGGAACCGCCCGCAAGAGGCTTCCCGAAGCCCTACCAATGGTACCATTTACATGGCAGCCGTTTGTGGTCTGGAGCCAAGGCGGCCAAATCGTGTTGTAGAGTATTGGCAAGTCCTAGACCCTCAGCTGAGCCTCATGGAGGTCTTGGGCGAGAAAAATGATGAAGCGCAGATGACCAGTCAGGCCCTGACCATTAAAGTTGCAAGAGCCAAGCGCTGCCCATGTCTTCAACACTGAGCTGAACAGAAAGGCGCCGCGGCCACCCATCGGCTCCGATCGCATGACGAGCAATGTCTCGTATGGAAGATGAGTGATTTGCGCTTCAACGGATCATCGCATAATAGCCTGCACCGAAGCCGTAAACCTATTCCCCGATGATTGTCCGAGTCCGAGGCGGTCAACCAGACCGCTCACATGCTGCCACGAAGATTCAAAAAGACCAAACATAACAGGAGCTGGTAGCTCAGTTGCAAGCTCAGGGTCTGTCAGCCGCCGAAAAGCGACAGCTTGACCGAGTGCAGCAGCATAACGATTTTACTAGAACTCTGATGCCACCTCGGGTGCCGAGTGCCAAGGTCCATGAAGCAAACAAAACGGGGAGAAGGCCCAGACTGCTTGCGGCAAGCGGTGCAGCATCGTCTGCGAGTCGTCACAGTGGGATGGCGAAGCGAGGCGAGGACCTGTCCATAGACCTGGACAAGGTTTTGGACCGCTGCTCGGCTGAAGATGTGGCACGGGTGGTGATGCCGCAACTGAAGTCTCAGGTCGAGATGGCCTGGCTCAAGCCCTGCTACAGGGATTGCATACTGACAACAGAATTTCTGCAAGCGCGCAGAGATGAACACGACGAAGCGAGGGTAGTGAACTCTGTTGCAGTTTGCAATGAAACGGGAGACGCCAAGCTCCCAAGAGGTCCAAACAAGACTCGGGCGGAAACGAGCAAAAAATGGAGTCGTGAGGCCACCCGTACCGTCTCAGCTGTCTGAGCGATCACCATCAATGGTCATCCGCTTCTGACTTGGCGGGCCGCCTCTCTGCTCCTGGCGTGACATATGACCTCCGTGCCACTCTTCCGCGTCACAAATAAGCGTGCAGACATGCTTAATCCTGCATCCGCTTGCTGTATTGGGTTTTTCCCACTCGGCAGCCGCTCATTAACTCGCCGCACTCCTCCAGGGGTCGGCGGGGCACCTAATACCCCGTCGCAGCAATCAGCGTCCAGCATCTGGCACGCGTACCCTTGCCGGCCGGTGATGCGACTCCCCGCCCAAGCGCGAGGCCCATTTATTGTTGTGCCGCGTGCATAGCGGAAGTAGGGCCCTCAGCCGCCGCCATAGGGCCAAGAAGGCCCGTCCATGCCGCGACAGATCAAGATTCAAGCGCTGGCTTTTGTTGGTCGGCGTTGTGGCGTGTGACCTGGGCCATGTACCAGCTCCATCTCTCAGCATTCAGGTCATGGTAGGAGGAGCCGAGGAGCGACCAGGAGCACAGCAGGATCATTAGGCCCCGGGCGGCGTGTGGGAATGTGCAGCGGTACCCGCTGATCGCTGTCAACCAGCCTTTGCGGGCAGAGTGCTTGCTAGTCGAAGCATCGATGAGATGCTACCTGCAAGGTTTGTCCCGAGCCCGTGCTTCGTTACAGGCTTTTTCTAGCTCAGAACTGGAGTCAAAGCGCAGCCGACAACACCACCCTCTCTGATCCATGCGGCGTCTTTTCTGCCACATCCGTCCGATCCTTGCCGGCGGGGGAAACGACTGACGGAAAAACACGAGAATGTCTCGTGGCCAGGTCGCCGAAGCACGGCGGAGAGTGAGCACGGATAGTCGGACACGAGAGCGGTAACTATCGAAATCAAGCAAAAAGCCCCACGCACGGCAGAGAAGCCCAGGGTGGCTGTGTCTTGGAAGGCCGCACAGCGTCACCAGAAGCTGCGAAGGATCCAAAAAGGAGCTTCTGTGTCCGTTCGAAGGAAGAGGAAGGAGCGCGTGCCGCTGAGTTACCTGAATTGTGCTGTACGAGCACCAACACAACCAATGCTCTGCTGCTAGCGGCGCCCGGTTCGATCCGTGGCGTAGTTGCACCCTTGGCGTGTTGGAGGACCGATCGCACCTGGCATTTTAACGTTTTGCCAAGCTTTGAGCACTAGGCGAGCTTAATTGATGACGACGACGCCATTTGGATCGATGCTGATCCGATCAGGACACAAAGGCTTGGAGGGGCTTGGACGGCTTGGAAGTGTCCACTGGTCCACTTTTCGCTGACCAACGAGCTGTGCTGGGATTTGGGATCATCGTCTCCGGCACCGGCTTCGTTTCCTGCGACGTGACATGACGCATCGCGCATCAGTCCGCCTGTCACGAGAGAGCGATCACCACTCGCCAGCAGACGAACAGGTCGGTCAATGTGCTATGCAAGAACCATTGGCTACCGATGTCCGGCGTTGTGCATGTGCTTCTTGACCGTGAATATGCACTACATTTTTGCCTTTGGCGCTGGTCATTTTACACTTGTCTTTCACCTTCGGCTCCCTTGCGGCGGTCTCGGGCGCAAGCGGACCCGGAAGTCTGAGCGCTCGTCTGCAGCATTCTGTTATGTACTGTACAGGCCTGAGCGTCTGAGCTTGGTCGCCTGCATTCCATGCATTCCAATTACTCGTGTGCGGCGCTTGTGGGTGAGGCTGCCTGTCGGGTGCCAAGGCCAAGCCTTGGAGTGGTGGTGCGCAGCAATTGGCTCGACTTGGCCGCGCCTACCATTCTGGAAATGCGGTACGGAACAAGGGCTGTGGCAGGCGTGAGAGTTTTCCCCCGTGCTCAGTGTCTGTGGTCCCAGCGAGCAAGAATGCGACCGAAGACCAGCCAGGCAAGAGCAAGCGTGACAGCAACAGACCACTGCCCGAGAAAGGCGTCCTACAGCGCCCGCACCGCACCGCACCGCACCTCCAACTCAATTCAACTCAATAATCTTAACGAAACTCAACGCACCGCCACGTCCGCCGCATCCGCCTCCGAACCAACTCCGCTGACCACGAGAATCATTCATTTCTTCGCCATATCATCATCTCACCCCCCCCATCGTTGTGTTACATCTGATTCCTTCCGCTGCTGCCGCTTAGCACGTTCGTTTGTCATCGCCCTCGCGAACCTGGCACCTGGCTTGGCCACGCTCCTCCCTCCGTCACCTCACCTTGACATAACCAAGATCCACGAACTCCTCCCCCGATATATACCCGCCGCTCCGACATAGCATCCACTTGCCTGTCCACATCTCGTCTCAACTCCACCGCCGTCTTCGACGTTGAAAAGCACAGATTTCGTCCTGATACTTGAGCCCACCATATTCGTTCCTCCACTTGGCGACCGTGAACGGATGCCACGCGGAGTCTGAACCTTAGCAGCTTGATTCAATACAGCCCCGTCTCACATCTCGTTGGCCATTGGTCATCACCCAATTTTTCAACGGCTTTGCAGAAGAATCAGGGCAACAGCTTCTCAGTGTCGGCCGGTCACGCACCACACACTTATCAACAGTCTTCGCTAAGCTTTTCTCTCTGCGTTGCACATCACACGTGTGGCGGATCCCGACGTTGCACACCCTCTCCCCACCGGTTTACCTCCGTTTTGGCAAACATCTCACACACAACTCGGCCCCCGTTGCCTTCAGACCTCCCCCTGGACTGGCGAAGCCTTTCCTTTTTCTCTCTGGCATCTTCGCTACACAGCGACCGGCTACCATTGCACGTTATACTACCGTGAGTACCGAATTTTTTTTCCTTCGCATGCCTGAGCCTCTGCATCCTTCGCTCTCGTATTACACCGTTCCCGTCAGCTGCATCCGATTCCTCGTCGCAGCAAACAAAATTCTACGCCCGTTGTGGTGCCTGCATGCTTACGTGCTGTACTGTGCATAGCGCAGAGTGCACGTTGACACAGGTGTCCGGCCCTGTCTGTTGCGGCTTGACTCTGGGGTTTGCCCAGAAAGGGGGGGGCTTCGCGTGTTTGTCTCGCTCTCCATCACCTCTCTCGGCCCGGCCGCCTGGTTGCTGCTCGATTTTTTCTGCTGCCTCAGCTGCCGTTGCTCGTCATCCGTCACCACCGCTCTCGACGGTAGACCGTGTACTAGCATTTGCCGGTCACTTATTCTTTGTTGGACAAGATTGTCAACTTCAACGCTCCCGAGACAACGTCAAGCACAGAGCAAGCCCTTTCGAAACTACCCGCTACCCTCCTTGCAAGCATAAAGCACAAACTGGTGCAACCTTAATTGGTGTTCGGCATTCATTAGCACGCGATCCCCCACACCCTCCCTTTTGATCTCCAATCCCCTACCGCACCTTTATTTAACTCTCTTTCGGACGTCTACCACCTGTTGTTGAGTCTCTATTCTAACAATGCTCGAACGACAGGTGACTTGCCTGGTATCAGGTGTCAACATGGAAACATATCACGGCCACGTCAGGACGCCTGCTGACGCCATTATTCTCTTCGAGGCTTGTCGGATTGGCCTGCTACCGCGCGTACAGCGCAGACTGTCGGAAAAGGAGCGCCAATCGATTCGGTCAGGCTCGATATTTGTCTGGGACGAACGTGAAGCGGGAATGAGGAGGTGGACTGATGGGAAGTCCTGGAGTGCCAGCAGGGTGTCTGGCAGCTTCCTGACTTATCGTGAGATGGAGGGCAAGCGTGGGGGAAGCGGTCTGTCTACACCTCTCTTCTCTGGAAACGCATCCAAGGTTGGCTCTAAACCCGGCGATCAAGACTCCAACGATGATGGCCCAGATGGCTACCGGTACAAGCCCGATGGGCTGATGAAGCAGTCTTTCAGCATCACAACCTCGTCTGGACAACATCTGCACTTGATCAGCTACTACTCGAGGACAATCTCAGCGGCACAGAACCTGGTGCAGCCGTCTAATGATGCTAACCTGCGACACATCCGTCCTGAGAGGGGCATGTATCCGGAATCCACCGTGCACGATCACAGCAGCATTCCTCCGGTGACCCAGGGCCCTATGAGTGGCGCTGGTTACGCGCCTGTCACTGCACATCCCATGCCACCAAATGGATCTCCTTACGCAAGGACTGCACCGGGAGGGCCCACGGGTCCTTATCCTGGCTTCACGGCGCCTACTTGGGCTCCGCCTAGCCCAATGAACACGCCCCCTCCCCATTACCCTCCATATTACGGTGCCGGTCACCCCGCGTACCCTCCTCAATACGGGCACTCGCCTCATCACCCTCCCACGCATCCAACATACCCTCAGCACGGCACCCCGACGTCGACTCCATTGGACCGGGCTCCTGTTCATCAGAGTGCACCCGCACCCCTGCCTCCTCCTCACTCCTCACATCCGCTGCAGGCCCAGCAACCTCCACATTATGCTTACCCCCCGACGTCGGCTCCTTATCCCCAGTCTGCACCTCCCGCTGCGCCAGCACAACCAGTCAAGTCAGAGCATCCACAACATTACCCGCTCTCGAATGGAGCGGCTTACTCGGGTCCCAAGGAAGCTGGTCCACGCCACGACTCGCTAAACCCTCGACCTTCGGAACTCCCACCACCACGGAAGTCGCTGACCCCGGTGGTGACTCTGCCCCCACCGACTTCGGCCACGACGATCCCAAGCATTACCTCACTCATCAATGGGGCACAGGCGGCCATTGATGAACAAAGCAGGAGATCAGGCAGCATCAGTCCCGGCTCGCGCCCACTGCCGGACATCACGATGCACAAGAGTGGATTCAATCATCACAGCGACGTTCGGGCGCTCAGGGATCTTGACAGGGCTACATTCAGGGCATGAAGCATGAGATTAGTGAATATTTGGACCGGAAAAGCATGCGGAAAAAGCGATGATTTTGTGGCGGTTACTCAAGCAGACACGAAGTGCTCAGTGTCTGCTCCGGATTTTGTTTTGATGGCGTGTCAATAGAATCATTTTCTCTCTCTTTGTCTATGGACGTATCGAATACCTTTTCTCCGAACCATCCCTTCGATGTACAGTGCTCAAAGTGCTGCGGACGAGGTGCCCGGACGTGCAACAACATGTCTAGACGCGATAAGAAAGCAGCACGGCCTGGACCCGACCGTTGAGCTGAGGGAGCGGAGCGGGTCGAGCTTGCACTTCTCCCGCATATGGCGGAAACGGCAAGTACGAGCACGAACGCCAGAAACAATCAGATAGGGTTCGACCATTGCAGCTGCAGTACAGTATTGGCAGTCTTGACCCCATCTGAGTCGCCGCCGTCCGAGCTTCGAGGCCTTTAGGGCGCAGATCAGCGGTATGAATCAAGGGACAGATCCGGAGACTTTGGGTCCGGTAACGACTCTATCTGCCATGCTAAAACCGGGGGGCAATTACTGGCGAGATCGAATGCGCTGTTTCTGCAGACAAGCCACCCCTTTACGCAGCACATGGCTGCCGAGAGGCGCCAGACGATGACGGAGTTCATACCGAGGTCTCCCAAACACCCGCAGGGATGCGTCGATATGGTTTCGTGGTGTCAACGTCGTCGCACTCGATCAGGGATGCACCCCTCCGAGTTATCTCCAGATTGTTCGCGCTGCTCAGCCTCCCGCACCTTTGTGTTTGACACTGATTCACACACACTCCCTTACCTCTGTGATACCGTCCCGCCTCCGTCAGCACACCGGGGATTCCTTCTGCATAGCAAGCTTAACCTTAACATCCACTGCCACGCACTCCTCCTCCCTAGCTTCGCCTTGGCACACGAGTGTTCGGCGCTTGGCAATGTGACCATGCGACATGGATGAAGTCTAAACCGTGCTCTATCAGCTTACACTGCCACCTCTTCGTTGGTGGACGCGTCCTCGCCCTCGCGTGACGTCGCCCACGAGTCAGTCTTAGGGGTTAAGAGCCGTATAATTTCCCCGACGGATGTCACTGACTCGGAGAGCGAGGTTCCACAGGTTCCAACCCCTTGGGATGTTATCCCGCCTTCACTAATCAGCCGCAGCATAATTTGGTCTATCGAAGCCCATTCCCATTCTTGACGGATGACCAACAGCTGCAAGCACTCCGATGCCGGACCGTGCAGGATCGAGAGATGATGACCGCGGTTCTCGACCTCCTGCGACACGCCCAAGCTGACTACAAGGAGCGGCGCAGCATGCAGACTGCCCACCTGTCATCATGTCTGGTACGACCCCACGGCGAACCTCAATCCCTTTCAAGCTCATATGATTGCCGAGCCGTTGCAAGGACATCCAGCCAAACCGCCCCGCTTCCGTCACGTCACCGCCTCCAGCCCGTCCACGCCAGCACAGACTGGACACAAGGCTCAACGGTTGCACCACAGCTTATCGCCCTTAACGCACCCCTTTCGACCGCTGCACCCAAACTTCCAATACTTCGCGGCCGCAGGATCACCTGCCATGGGAACTCCCTTTGTGACAGCGGGTCCGCAACGGCCAGAACGGGGCACTATGCGAACCAAAAAAATAAGCGAAAGGACGCAATCGGTCCTTCTCCCTCTTTTCGTCGATCAAAACAGAGACTCTGCTCCCGTTCAAGGAAGTTCCTGCGGTTAGGTCGTTTGGCTGTTCTTGTGACCGGGAAAGGCGGAAAATGAGATCACGGTACATACGCAGAGAGCTGACTGGAGGATGACCATATGACCGATGTGTTTCGGCGGTCACTCCGGACGGGCGTAGCCTGTCAACAGTGTTGATGCTGCCGTGCTTGACATCTGTCCTCAGCAGGGCACTGGTGCGTGTAACACCTTCGTGAGACAGCTTGATCGTCAGACCACTCGGTCATTGCGAACTCTCTCTCGCTTGCGTCTTGTCTGGTGTAATTCGTATTGTGACATGCCGGACATGTCCGCCATCACTAATACAGGACTTTCGCACTGTACAGCAACGGCATCTGGCCTCCAGGCTGTCCCACTCTGAGACGGAATCTACTGACACCACGTGTTTCTGCATACAGTGGTAGAAATGTGAACAGCAGGCCACGAAAGACTCTGCACAAGTTGATTTTGCAGGTAGGACTTGATCCAAGTTTCAAGTACATTCAGCCATTTTCTCTATCATGCTTCCATATTGGTTCTCCATCGTCGTCAAAATTCGCCCATTCAAAGAACCCACACGCTTTCTGACCAGGCTGATACCCCATGTCGCACACCCACATGTACCTTCCCTTGTTCTCGGTCTTCTTCATCACACTCTTCAAACATGCCGGCACACCACACTTGCACTTGGGCGTATAGCGCGGGTGCAAGCTATCCTTGTAGAACCTGTACGTGACATTGAGCCGCTTATTCCCCGCCACAGGATGGGGATCAATCGACTGTGCAGGCGCGATGCTATGCTTCCACTCCTCCTGCATCTCCGCATGCATAACCAACAGCGAGTTATGCGGCAGGTGGATCGCGATCGCCCCGCCATCATCAGCCTCGTTCCCGCCCATCCTCCGCACCCGAAACTCCCGCGCCACCCCAAGCGACAAGCTCCCGATCACCGCCCTCGGCCCAAGGTACGTCAGCTGGTCCGCATGATACCCGACGCTCTCCGCTCCGCCAGCATAACAATTGACAAAACACGCGTTCGGCGCCCACCGTAAGCGCGATTGGAATCGCAGCTTCTCGCCGCGTGGGTAGAAATCCCGAATCCGTCGGCCAATCTCGTCGTTCACTGTGTCGGCCACTACGTCGGACACAGCGCGCATCTCTGGGAGTAATGTACGGACATCGGCTACGGCTCCACCGTTGTAGTAGTACGACTCCTTGCGGTCGGTGGCGGTGGCGTCGTCCGACACATAGAAGCAGAAGGTGTGCGGGCTGGTCACGGTGCGCTCGAACATCTGGAAGGTCCCGCGCCAGAAGGTGTGGCTTTCGGCTAAGAGCTCGAGGAGGAGAGCATCGGCTTGCTGGGCGGGGAGGAAATTGTGGATGATCGAGCAGGGGGTGTGGGTTTCGACGTCTTTGGGATCGAAGAGGTGTAGGGTGCGGCCTTTCTTAGTTAATGTGCGGGGTACCGAGGGTTGTTTGTCGGTGTCGTCACTCGTAGAAGGCGTCAGAAATGTGCTTGCTAGTGAAGATTGATATCCTATAGACTTGTGCCGCTTGGTTGGCGGGGGAGAAGGAGGTTTAATCCCTACGATACCTGCTGATGCCCGCTCAATGTCGCCATCTGATTCTAGCAGAGCATCCAGGAGGATGTCGTGTGAAAGTCCGGGGTGTAGTGATTCCAGCAGTGCGAGTTTGAATTCTGTGCTGTCCTCCTCGTGAATCTGCTCTGTCGGTGCGGGGCATGGTGGCGAGCGGGCACGCCTGCGCTTCTTGGTCACGAAGGATTCCATTGGTGATAACCGCGATCATGTGTGGACCACATGCTCGTCTCAAAGGCTTCTTATAATCATGGCTGAAATGCGAAAGGGAGAACGAGTGGTTGACTACTGCCCAAATCAGGACATTGGCAGTTTTGCGGCCTATGTGCCCAGTCAGCGCGCGCCGTTCCTGCAGCCTATTACACTTCCCGAGATGGAAATATGATTGGCGAGTCACGTGCTCTCGCGTCATGACTTTCACTTTCACTATCACGTTTCATGGCAAGCATATCTGTTATGCACCTTTACGCCAATAACAATTATACACCATCTGCTCTGATATAGAGAATATATGCTACATCACCTGCTCGCATAGACGACGATTCTCAACCCCAACATCTCTCCAAATAGCCCCCACTATGCAACCCTAACACCCCGCACATTCGCCACCCAATCATGCCATCAAATCCACCTTACCCTATCGCCGCGCAGCCCAAGCGCGAGATCTTTGATCCCTGGAACTCGTCCTCGACAGGACATCAACGCGCCGAAAACCGTCTCTCAGGGTCAACATCATGGCGATCGTCTCGCACCACCAAGCTGGCAGCTCAATTCGCAGCCGGCGCTACAGGCGGAGACAGAGTCCGGGACACGGTAGGTGCAGGCAGCGAGGGATTTGTCAAGGGCGAGCGCACGGCGAATGGCGGGTGGAAGAGGGGCGTGATCCCGCTTGAGGACCGAGTGGGGGGCCAGAGGGGGATCGCGGCTTGGGTCCGCGCGGAGACAGCTGCAGAGGTGGCAGGAGAGGAGGAGGACGACGACGACGACGACGACGAAGTGCCGCCTTCTGCGCAGCCGCGACAGCACACTCCTGATCAGGAGACCATAGAGGAATTGCCTGCATCCCCGCAAGCACCACTACCACCACCACTACCACTACCAGCAGACCCGCCTTCCCCTTCCTCGCCGTCAGCGTTCCTACCACCTTCCTCCGGCGCCGGACCTGCACCTCCTTCCTCGTCCTTGGAAGCAGAGCTCCCGGCGCAAACACCCTCTGCACCGCCGCAGATCTTCGCCCACCTCACCATCTACGTCAACGGCAGCACGTACCCCCTCATCTCGGACCACAAGCTGAAACACCTCCTTGTCACGCACGGGGCGGGGCTGTCCCTCACGCCAGGCAGACGGAGCGTAACGCACGTCGTCCTTGGTAAGACGAACGCCGCTGGCAAAGGCGGAGCGGGAGGAGGTTTGGCGGCGGGGAAGATCCAGAAGGAGATTGCGAGGACGAGATCGGGAGGGAACGCGGTAAGGTTTGTCACTGTGGAGTGGGTGCTGGAGTGTGTCAAGCAAGGGAAGAGGGTTAGTGAGGCGCGGTTTGAGGTGGTGAAGACCAGGCCGGCGGGGGTGAGGGGCTTTGTTCTGCCTAGTGATGCTGGGAAGCGTGGGAAGGACGAGGAGAAGGACGCAGTATAAGTACAGGTGGTGGACGAAACAGTGTTGTTCTCACATATTACGACGATCACGGATGCATGAGATGGTAGACACTTTACTGGACCGGGAAACTAGCGATATGCATCGACAAAAGGTCGAGGCAGGCATTAGATTGGGACTGTCGAGCAATCGACTACGACTTTGGGGTAGGTAGCATTGTACTTCAGAAGAATTGTCTGTCCTCGGGAAGCGCAGGGTCAGCTGATCATCGAGTATCATAATGCATTTAGAACCTATGTCACTATGCTGTAGCTGATATTAAGCTACTGTGGATGCTGTTATCTTCTCTTCCCACTCCATGCGAGCAGCCCGAATCCTCAATGAGAATCAATCTTCTCACTTTCACTAAGGTGTCATTCGCTTGCTCTATGCGCGGCTTCGCCCTATGTTACTGTCAGTACAAATCCCCTTCAGTTCAGGTATCATCACTCACACTGCTGGAGCTCAGACTCGTCCAGGTGCCTCAACTTGTTGACCGACGGCGCCTCGCCCGTGACAATACCCTTGGCAACCTCGACCATACCACCAATAGCCGTCCGGCGAGAGATAGCATACTGCGCCGTCCTGGCCTTGACCTTAATGACCACAATACGGGGATCCTCAGGTCCACCATCATGCTTGCCATCACCCAGATCGCCAACCCACGCCTTCAGCGCAGGCGAATAGTACTTACGGACCTTCTCGCGGTCCGTCTCGATGCTGGCCACACCGGAGATGGAAGCCCACTCGCCGGACGAGGCGAGGAAGGCGAGGTTGATCTTGGGGTCCGACTCGAGGTCGTCCGTCTTGCCGGACTCGGAGTTGGCATGGAAGATGAGGTCCACGCCGTTACCCTCTTTGGCTGCGAGAGCCATGCAGCGGCTCACGAGCAGGCCGTCGTGCTGGGCTACGCGAGTGGTCATCATGCAGAACTTCTGCTTGTCGACGAACGAGACGAGGTCCTCGACCTTCTCTGAGAGATCGGTGTGCTCGAGGTTCTTGGCCGTGTAGGGATCGGCTGTCTTGGAACCGGTATCGGCGTTGCTGAACGACATTTTGGATTCTTTGTTGATTGTTGTTGTTGTGAGAGGACGGAATTGGTGGAAGATGGGAGCTATAGGTCTGCAGAGTGTAAGCTGGGGGTGCACGGCGGTGGTGCGGGGTAGGCGAAGGCGGCGGAGAGGGGCAGAGAGCGACATTGGATGTTCAGCAGGGATTTTGAAAGAAAGTAGAACTCACGTTTTTGAGGGTTCTTCGTAGTCAAGGGTTTTCAGATGAGGGAAAGAAGAAAGCAAGTGATGGCTGGTGATGCGTTGAAGTGATGAAGGTGATGGGCAATGTGCTGCTTTGACGTCATCACCGATTGAGTGCAGCAACAAGTGGAGACTGCTTGTTGCGGCTGGACATCTCGGATCGTGTTTATTTATTTGTTCATTGGGGGTATCATACAAATTACTACTGCAGCCTTGAAGCCACCAATTTCAGCACCTCCTCGATGCTCATTTTCGCATTCTCGGGCGCCTTGGCTACCGCCTGCCACATCTCGCCATGCTTGGGGTCGTTCAGCACGCACTTGCTTACGATCTCCTGCTGTTTCTCTTCAGTGCCATGCTGCAACAAGAACTTGTACCACCATGCCCATGTATCGCCATCGTCAGGATCGAGTACCACCGCTTTCTGAAACCAGCTTGCCGCCTTGTCGAGCTTGCGCTCGCCCCAGAAGATGCGGGCCACCGTGACAAACAGGATCGGGTCGTTGTCCACCTTACGAATTGCTTCGAGCGATCGTGGCTTCCGCTGTGTGCGCGGCTCCAGGTGCCAGATTTTCTCGCTCCACAGCAATCCGCTGTCTGTGACTTCCTGTAATGCCTGCGCCATCTTCTGATTTGCGGCCTGCATGTTGCCTGCTCTACGCTCCAGCCGCACTGTTTCCGTCCAGAGCTGCCCGTTGTGGGGGACCGCCAGTCGTGCTCGGTCCAGTATACTACGTGCCTTGACTATCACGCCTGCCTTTTCCTCGAGCCGTGACGCAAGCAGCCAGAGCGGAACACTCTTGGGACAAGCCCGCGTGCCGGTCCCATACGCTTCTCGCGCCTGGGGAATCATGCCTTTGCTTTCGTAAAGCTGACCTTTCATCATCCACAACTTGGCTGCTTTGGGGAAGAGCTGCAACCCTTGGTTCACCAGATCTAATGCCGTGTCACGATCGCCATATTGCCGCTCGAACGCCACGCTCTTTATCCATGTTCGGTCTGTGCCGGCCTCTGTGCGCGCTGTCGAAAGCAAATCCCGGGCCTGGTCGTACTTCTCGTCATCTGCTTCCAGCTTCACGGCCGCTAGCCAGATGTCCTCGTTATTCGGATTGGAGTCAAATGCTCGTCCAAGAACTACTCTCGCGTCGTGCAAATTGCCTTGTTGCCATTGCTCTCGTGCCAATTGCATCCACAGCTCGTGATTCTTGGGGCACGCCGCGACCGATTTCTCAAGCAACTCAATCAGGGATTCCTTTGTTCCGTGAGTGCGTTCCATATCCGCTGCCGCAACCCAGACCGTGCTACTACTGCTGAAAACTTCCAGTGCGTGCGCGTAGATCGCACGTGCCGTTTGATAGTTACCTCGCGCAGTGCATGCTTTCGCATCGTCCAACCAAATTTTCTTTCGGTCATCATCTTCGTCCAGACCCCAGCCGATTGCACTGTCAATGATTGCCTTGCCTGTAATCGGCGCGCCTTCTTCCTCACATTTCTCTGCTTGCTCGATCCATTCTTCCCGAGAGAGCATGGCCGATTTTTTCGCCAAGGATTTCATGGCATTGTTCATCAGCTTTGCCACTCGGCCCTCATTACCCATTTGTTCCTGCAGTCGTCCACCAGCAATCCAGATTTCGTGTGAAGTCGGTATAGCAGCCAGAGCTTTGTTCAAGATCTTTTGAGCATTTTCGGGGGTTTCTAGTCGGGCAAGAGCAAGCCAAAGCTCAACTGAAAGAGGAATGATCTCAGTTGCCTTCCACAACAGCAGTCGTGCATCGGCGGGGTCTTCTTCCAGATTGACAGCTTCCTTCCATATTGCCACTGACTGAGGTACATTGTCCAAAGCCTGTCGCAGGACACGCTTCTTTGCGGCAGGCAGATGCTCTAGCTTCATGGCCTCGATCCATAATCGGACCGATCGGTTGTTGTTCTTGATCGCATTCGCAGCAATGACCTTCGCGTTATGCAGATCACCAGTGTTATTGAGTCGTATCGCTTCCAACCAGACATCCTCGTTCTTCGGGCAAAATTCGCAACCTTTGGCGATCTTGTTCCTCGCCGCGACGATCTTCCCGGCGTACTCCTCCAGACGGGCAGCTGCAATCCATCCAGGACCATGCTTCATATTCGTTTTGATCACAGAGTCGAGAAGAGTCCTAGCCCTGTTCACATCTGCAACTGGAATCTCGCCGGCCTTGAGCTCGGATTTCGAAAGCGAAGTCAGGTATCCTTTCGGATCGATGGTCGTGGATGTGCCGGAGACTGTCTCTGTACCCTGAGCTGCTTGATCCAACCTCACTTGGAGCACCTTGTCTCTGGCAGCTCCAATGTCAGCGAAATTGGTCATCACACCGTCTGCTCCGTCCAGTGACGCCCCGCCCGCACCGTTCGCTTGTCCGTCCTCCTGTACGGTAGTGTCCATCTGTCCAGCATCACGAGCCCCCGCAAGAACACTGTCTGGGACCGCATAGAATCGCTCCCGCTGGTTCTGCTTGTTGCGTCTGTTCTTGCCTGTAAGGTCGCCAATTTCTGGTATACTTGCCCATTCCTCGTCTGTGACACCGCCCAAGGCGCGTTTCAGGTCGGCGAATTGTTGCTGGATCTTAGGATTGTTGCGCTCGTACTCGTCTCGCTCCGCTTTCTCGCGGGCTTCCCTGTTCGAAAAGTTCATGTCGGTAATCTGTTCAAGAGAGAACTTTATGCGCATAAATGACTGATCTGACGATGGGAAAGACGTGACATACCTGCGCGATTTTCGCCGCTTGTCCATCCGCTCGTCAACATCCTGATATATCCGATCGGCCTCGTCATCGTCCCTGTCATAGTTGCCCGAAGCGAAGAGACCGGTCTCGTTCTCGGGGTCCTGAAATCGCTCATCGTCGTCGTCTTCTTCCTTCTTCTTGTCGCTGACTCCGTAGGCTGTCGGAGGAGCATTGCCCAAGGCGGCAGCTCTTTTGGCCAGAGCATCCTTGATCTGCTCCTCGCTGGGTCCCTCGCGCGCGGGGCCAAGGTCTGACCTAGTGGTGAAGCCCGTCGCACCTCGTCCAAGACCAGCCACATAGTTTTCAGGAGCCGGCTGGCTCAAGAAATCCTTGCGCCCTGACATGGTTGGCGATAGAAATGGAAGAAGACGAGAAGGTGCTGCCTGGCAACTTTTTGGATACCCCAGACATGCGGCTCAAAATCCTCCCCGAACCGCCTGCGCGACCGCCAAGGCTTCGCGCTTGACTTCACTCCACTTCACCTATCTCTCGATTAGGGTATTGGACGAGACGATTCCTTCACAATAAAAGAATTTGTGAGCTTTGGGAGTCTTGAAAAAGACATCGAAAAATACATTGGGTTAGTATGAGAGTTGCGGTTTGAAGGGCGATCAACAACGAGAAAATACCCAGCTGCAGTGAATTACTCGGCTGAACGACCACATGATGGCCATAGCGAGGTGGTCACGCGAATTCCATACAACATCCTCTTCATGACATCGATTCGCAGACTGAATACTCGTCGAGCCTCGACAGAAGGGTCACAATCGTTCGTGCATGATAGATACTCAGGGGAGCAGAGATTGAATTCCTTCAGCAGCTATGCTAGCAGTCGTCCTGTTGCACCGACCACCAGACCCTGGTACGATCATGCGTCCTCGACTCATCCCAGGTTTCGAATGTCTGATCCTTCACTGTCAACGAGCTCTGGCTACTCCTGATCCTCGGAACCTCCTTGCGAGTCCCTTGATGGCTCTCACTAGTAGATGCCCAATACACGCTCGGACTTGGAGGGCTCACGAGGTCCATTTCCCTCAAACACGTCGCGACGCTTTCCAAGCTCATGGGTGGTGAGCTTCATGAGGCTACGATAAGCAGCCCAGATCGTCGCCTCCTTGGGGCCTTGAACAAGGACTTTGGTGCCCTTGTCGGTCATGGTGCAAATCGCAGCCGCAAACAAAAGGATTGGATGAGGCGTATCTTTCGGGTTGCGAGGGCGGTAAAGAGGATGAACCGGTCCGTGTGACAAATGCTGGTAGTCACTGAGAATGACCTTGTAGGTTCCGACTGGCTGACCTGGTTTTTTGAACATGCTTTCAGCATTGGCTGTCATGAAGTGTCAGAGGCGGCCTGGATTCCTAAAGTTGGGAGTGCTCACCAATGATTTGATCGCGCATAAAGACGATCGTGGCTCCGAGAGTAGCTCTATCGAGCTGAACTGCCGGAGACAATCCAGATCTAGGCATTTTGAGGTCAGTGATTGATTCCGGGTTGATCGATTGAATGCAAGAAAATCCGTCCCCCTTCTTCCTCCTTAGCGGTGCGTGTTGACAAGGAAGAGAAGAAGGACGAAGTAAGAAGTCCAGAGTGCCAGAACATAGAGCTCAACGGCAGCACATGTCTGTTGTTCCGGAGTCTGCGCTCGCTGTGGCTTCTGTCGCATTGTCGCCATGAGAGTAGCAAGGGGATTTGTAATTGTAATTTGCAAACAATGGAGTCAGCTGCATCGTTGCCTTAGTGGTAGCGATGCAGGTTCTCGCTCTGATTCGATCGCCTGGCCATGTTGCATTGTTACTATGGCGGCGACAATGTCATGCAACGATGGGTCGACCCCATAGGGCTAACATTCCCGTGTGGGCTGTTTCAGATCTGGCTGTCACATGGAAACGGATGGTCGGTGCCGCAAAGGATCTGTTCAACATAATCTTATTGTAATTTAGCTTTCCGTGCAGTTGGGATTTATCTGAGCTGAAGCTCTAGATCTTGGGTACTATACTTCTTCGCTCTTGAGATTGGCAGCCTTGGTGCCCGCGATCATACCCTCCACATCACGAATGCCCGCATGCTGACCTTCCTGTATGCGCTTGATCGTCAAAGCAGCAATCAGCGCAGCGCCCACACCACTGCCGTCTTCTGCTGGGAGAATTTCAATAGGATCCTCCGCTTTGCGACCTTTCTTCTCTGGCCAGTCGAGAATTTCCCTAAGAGCTTGAGCGCCACGAGCTTTGAAATGAGGGTATTTGTTAAACACGGTCCCGTCAGCACCAACGTGAGCCTTCTCCCAGCCTTTCTTCTTACAGATGGCAGCAACACCACAAGCGGAAAGGCGCGCTGAGCGGGTGCCGATCAATTCAGCCAATCTTCTGATCAGCTCAAGCTCTGGCTTGGTGCAGACAATGCTGAGGGTGTTTTGGAACAGCTGTCCCGTTTCCGCCAAGTTCTCAAACGGATCCCTATACTCTGTTAGTTGACGAGTGGACACTTGATCGGGAGGGTACGAACTCTTCGATATCCGAGAGGAATGCAGAATCCAGCGAATACGGCTTCTTCAGCTTGCTGATATCCTGTCCTTCAAAAATCTTGCAGTCACGTTGCTCATGCAAATCGACCAGCACGAGACGGAAAATCTCTCCGAGGTAGAGACCGGCAATCATCTTTTCGAAAGCCTGTTGCCCGGGCCTGGGCGAATCGCGGTCAATAATCTTGTCGTATTCGGTACGGGGAAGGACTTTGTGCTCATTGTCAAAGGCACCCCATTCACAGTTGATGGCCATGGGCGTATCCGGAGGCAGGTTCATGTGTTCCAGCTTCGGAATAGAACCACAATCTTCCATATAGGCCGCATTGCAGCCAGTCCCGAAAATGCAGCCAATCTTCATCAACGGATCAGTGTAGCTCGAGGCAATGAGTGTTCCAGTGGTATCGTTGATCAAGGCTGTGAGATGAATGGGCACACCCTGTGGGAATGTCAACAAGACTTTCGTGCATGCAGTAATTTGAAGACTGACCCTCTCCTTGAGTGCCTCCTCGAATGGTGGCACAACGTCCTTGCCTTCAACTCCCTCAATGTCGAATCCCTTGGTCCAGCGCTGAAGGACGCCGTGATCGATAAAGTCTTGAGTAGCAGGATAAGAGAAGCAGAAGCCAAGCGGCAGCTTGTCGAGCTTCTCGCCTTCGTGGTGGTACTCGACAAACTGCTGGAGACAGTCGGCAATGTAGCCCCAAAGCTCATCTGCCGTACCGGACTTGAGCTCCTCAGGCATTCGGTACTTGGACTGGATGACGTCGAACTCGCCTTGCTCCTCAGCAAGGGTAATCTCACAGACACGGAGGTTTGTGCCTCCCATATCAAGCGAAAGGAATGTGCCAGTCTCGTAACCAGTTGGGAAGGACATGCACCATGTCGGATTCATCGGCTATCATTTGTTAACTTTTGCAAAGAATCTGGTTGAACATCAAAACATACGATGCTTCCACCCTCCTTGGTGAGACCTGATGCCTGTCAGCAATACGTGGAGTGTTGATAGTGATAAGACTCACCTTTTGTCAGCTCTGACACGAAGTGATCCGTGATTCCCTTGAGCTTTTGGGTATCAACAGTGAAGAGCTTTTCGAGACGCTCGATTTCCTGAAGGAGATCCTTAGGCACATCGGCCATAGATCCTGAGCCCGGATCAGCAGGGAACTTGCTTGAGACGACGAGCTAATGGCTTACCCTTTCGGGATGGGGGCTTTCTCTGAACCATCCTCACGTTTCTTTGTTGATATGGTCTTTGGTTTTCTATCAAAACTTGGATCGTGACTATGCAATTCAATCAGTCAGCTAGCTAGAACATGCACAGACGGCATTGCCAATGGAGATAAGTGGTCGGTAGCTCGACACCTGGAATTCGTCCTCGATCTCCGGCTCTGATCCGTGCCATCGATATCAACGAGATCGTTGAAGAATCTGGGGTGGTTTGTGACCAATATCATTATGAGGAACAGCGTCGACGAGACTGTCGAGCTGATCGTCTTATCGACAAACAATGGGACAATATCGAGAAGGTAGACTTGATACTCACAATGATCCTCTATCAAACTTCGATCGACCCCAGCAAACGATCAATGGTGAGAGACAAGGCCTGTGTGTGGAAATAAATTTGGCGTGTAGCGGTGACTTGATGAAGTAGTTGCTGAGTGATGGATGGAGTGGAAGTCTCGACAAGTGAGTGGCACACCGCGGAGCAGCCCCACCTGTTTCCGGAAAGGAGCAAAGACCCGACAATCAAGGATAACCGGCTGCTGCAGCCAAGGCTTAGGAATTAAATGCAGTTGAATTGAACGGTCAGCTGAGGATATCCAGGGCGGGAACAGTGATGGTGATAAGTCGCACAAGGTCTGCTATTTTTTTCTTGACGAATCCGCGATGTCGCAGCTGGAGCTGTGGGCCGGCGATATTCAACAGGGTCGAGCCGTTGTGGTGTCGTCGGTGACTGAGGCCCCGCGTTGACCTCATCCCGTGGTGTTTGGCTGAGCTCCGTCATCGTCCGCCAGCCACGAAGCTTGGGCCACACCAGGCCAGGAACCTCTACGGCAACGTCCGTCCATGCCCATCAGCTTCTGTTCCAATCTTCGACTGCAACAAACCACAAGCTCAACTCCCTACAGCCGAACGCTCTTCAAAACAATTCCAGGTACTCAAAAACTCTGAAGGTACGTTCCAGCTCCTGTGTACAAGCTCGTCCCTTGTCACGTTGCTCTCCTGACAATCGCTAACCACTAGACAGAAACAATGACCGCCATGCTCAGGACCACCCGCGCCCTGCGATCCCTTACTACCCAGACCCAGACTGCCCAATTCTCCATCGCTGCTCGCAGGATGGCTGCTGGCGATACTGGTGCGCCCCGGTCTGGCGGTGTCGCCCAGGGTGACTCCTTCACCAAACGCGAAGAGGCTTCGGAGAACCTGTACATCAAGCAGCAAGAGAGAGAGAAGCTGAGGGCTCTGAAAGCCAAGATTGCGCAGCAGGAGGAAGAGCTCGCAAAGCACAAGAAAGAGGCCGAACACTTGGAGCAGAAGAAATAGAGATGGGGTCGATGAAAGCTTCAGTTGATCTTGCTGGCGAATTGTGAATATTAGGACAGCAGATTGATATTACCTGGGCTAATGCCCGTTATTCTGCAATCGTTCAACCATGAACCTCCGCTCCATGTATAGCTTGATCAAAGAAAAGATGTTAAACTACACAATTTACTTCTTCGGCTCCCAGACTAAGACACTTAGCTGTTTAAGCGTGTGCTCTCGCACTCATGCTCCGCCGCACTCAACACGAACAATATTCGAGAGGTTTAGAGCCGGTCGAAGGATCAGTGTCAAGTCGACTCAATCCGTGCTTGCAATTCTGCCGACATTGAAGGTATAGAAGGTAAACATGCGAAGTAGGCTATTGACTTGACATACTTGCACAGGGTTTCGATCCAGTGACATTATAGATGACAGAGACGAAGCGCGAGAACTGCAAGACGAAGCGAATTAGATTGTAACTTATGGTCGTTATTTGGGTTGGCTGACGCAGAAGCTATCACGAGCCGGGAGGTTCTCCGCCCACCTCCGCATCTGACCAACCTGCAATCCAACGCCGCCCTAAAGCATAAGCAGTTCTGGACAGTCGCATGGTTCAGCGGCTGGTCAGAAGTATTGTCTTTGAGAGCTGCTAGACCTCATGAGAAAGGCCCGTCATGGGTTCCAAAAACGGAAAGCTCCGACATGTGTGGGGGCTGACCGCATATGATTTTCCTTAGGATGAGGCCCGTACATGCAATATGTATCTCACGCCGGGCAATGATTGGCGAATGAGCTCGTTTCCACGGAGCACATCTAGCCGCACCTGGACGAAAGACGGGAGGGAAGACTTCCATTCGGTGTCAGTGATGGTGCAGTGGCCCATTCGAGAAAGTCCGGAAGGCTGCTGAGGGGTTTCCGAAAGCACATGCAGCATACTATCTGGCACTGACAATTGGTGTTACAGATATAGCAGTATCCTATCCGGGTAAATTCCTGAGGGGCTGATGGTTTTCGGTGTAATACTAAGTACATTTTCCACCCCAGTGCACATACATATGGTAGGTCGTCAAACCCCTATCGTCTCCGTTCTAGTTACTCAAGCTTCACATTGGCAGAAATACACATCTCACGTTGCTATACTGTTCGACTGCATCACATCCATCGCAATGGAAAAAGTCAATGCCCTCATCGACCAGATCGCCGTCTCGGCCAGCACGCTAACCCAAGTGGAGCGCAACCAAGTCACAGATCGCCTGCGTGACTTGTCCATCTCGTTAGAGGATTTACAGATGTCTGCACGACGAGTGCTATACAGTCCATTGCAGCTGATGGCGCTGCGGGTTGGATGCGACATCGGACTTTGGAAAATCCTTTGTGACGGCAAGCGAGCATTCACAACTGACGAGCTGTCCCGCACAACTAATGTGGCCCCGCTCCTCATGGGCCGCTTACTGAGGTACATGGCTTCCGTTCGATTAATCCAAGAGACGGATAAAGACGAGTTCGCCGCGAACAACGTAACGCAGACATTTGCAATCTCAGGATATGATAGTGCTGTGAGGTATCAATTCGACCACTTTGCTAAAGCGGTAGCCCATACGCCGACATTCCTCAAAGAGCGCGGATACAAGGATGTGGATGACTCCAAGGATTGCCCATTTCCTACCGCACACGGTTCGGATCTACTGACCTTTGACTTCCTCGCTCAGAAGCATCCGAAGGCGTTCGAACATTTCCATCAATTCATGGTGGTACATCGCTGGGGTATGCCGACATGGCTGGATACTTACCCATACAAGCAGGCGGCTGAGGGTTTGGACCCCGAGCGGGTATTCTTCGTGGACATTGGTGGCGGTTTCGGGCATCAGAGCGTGGCGCTACGGAAGATGCTTCCGGATCTGACAAGCAGGATCGTCGTTCAAGATTTAGCTGCGACTTTGAAAGATGCTCCCGAACACGCAGGCGTGGAGATGATGGCGTACGACTTCTTCGAACCGCAGCAGATCAAAGGAGCCAAGATCTATTATCTGAGGAATGTCCTTCACGATTGGCCAGACGATCGAGCAGTGACGATACTGGCCAATGTGCGCGAAGCCATGTCCCCGGACTCGGTACTTTTGATTGATGAGACGTATCTTCCAACGCAAAACGTCCATTGGGGCCAGACGCAGCGGGATCTTACCATGATGGTTACCCTTTCTGCCATAGAGAGAACCGAGAGCCTTTGGAACGACTTGCTGGACAAATCTGGACTCAAACTCCAGAAACTGTATCCGTACATTGAATGGCTTGGAGACTGCGTGCTTGAATGCGTGGTTGTGTGATATACAAGTGGGAGCATGAAGAGCCGCAAGAGGAGAGAGGAATATGATCTTATTCGTTGCGTTGTGCTGCTGAACGGTCACTTAAAACGTGAGCCCCGGTGTTATTCACTTTACGGTATGAATGAGAGCCCATCAGAATTTTGACGGTCGTAGCAGAATGTGGTGGTGGTTGAGAGTCGAACGGTCGAGAGTTGATGAGGATATTTACATCCCCGACATCCCCGCATCACAACTCCCTGTAACCATCACCTTAGCTAACCTAACTTTTGCCACTCCAACCCAACATGATACAGAAATGCCTCCCACCACAAGAGGCAAAGCCCGCAAAGTAGTGACTCCCCTCGTGTCGAACGATGAAAGCGACTATGGCTCTGACATCGATGACGACACTATCACCGATCTGCTCGAACAGGGCGGGCTCTTTCAACCTGTTGTCCTCGAATCTATCGAAGAACATAATCCATTTCCGCAAGTTGCGCGCATACCACTAGTCGCCCGTGACAATCCGCGACTACGTCAACCTCGAGTCTTTATCGACGAAGATGGAGTGCGGTCCGAGGTGCCTGATCTGGACACTTCGCTCGGGGAAGATTCGATGGAAGTCGAGCACGACTCGGGCAATAGCTTCGCTTTCGCCGGTGAGTAGAACCTGACCTCTTCCTCCAATCACTTCAACTCCACAGCTGACTCGCTAACGTAGCGCTTGGTAGCACGCGAGCCGTCTCGAGATGAACAGAGCAGCCGCAGAGCCTCGCCAATACCTGCGCAAGCACTGGCTGAGGATGACACTCGCTCTCCACTTGAGCGCTTTCGTACGCAGCGCAAACGGCCAATGTCTGTGACAGATATCGTCTCGCCTGCCTGGTGTGAGTTGCAGTACTTCTACAACCTGTCTAAATACGGCAGGGTGCAGCAGACCCCAGCCATGAGGCAAGGGTCCTCCGTACACAAGGTACTAGAGGAAGAGGTACATGTGGCAGTTCCAGTCGAGGTCTTAACGCGCGAGGACGGTTTTGGACTGCGCATCTGGAACGTCATACAGGGATTGCGGACTTTGAGGACTACCGGTCTGACGCGGGAGTTTGAGGTCTGGGGTGTAGTCGAAGGGCAAGTGGTTAATGGTGTCATCGACGAGTTGAGCTATACATGTCCTGATCCGGCACTTGAAGCCGCGCTACAGAGTCGCAAGAAGCCTGGACGTCCGAAGAAGCAAAAAGAAGCCGAGCTGCCTGTTAACCAGACCACGCTCAGTAATTTCTTCTCGGACAAAGGGGCATCAACCCTCAAAGATACGTTATCTGCATCCCAGAATGATGCCCTCGCACCAATATCTGCAAAAAAAGTCTACATCACAGATATCAAAACTCGCTCCTCCCGCTCGGTTCCTAAAGACGAGGTTGCTTTACGCCCAACTTATATGCAACTAATGATATACCGGCGTCTACTTTCCCAGCTTGCAAGTGATTCAGTTACGGCGGACCAGATCTTCGCGCGATACCACGTCGATGGCGAGGCCATCTTCTCCGATGTATTCATCTCTCAAATAGGTGGACTTGATCAACCCCTTCAACCGCCGACCAGCTCCTATGGTTCAGATGCGGACTCAGACTATGCCCCCAACACACAGGATTCTCTTACAGAGCTTCTCGCACACAACAATCTGTCCAAGCTTTGGACGCTAATGATTGCTGAGATCGGCGCTGCCATACCTGACATAGGCGCCATGCTACGTGCAGAGTTCCGTGCTGCTGCCTCTGGTGACGTGATGGGCTCAAAGGTGTTCCTCAACGATGAACGACGGTTGGACGGATATGTTCGCGACGAGATGGCATGGTGGAAGGGTGACCGAGCAGCACGCGGTGTGGATATTGAAGAGGCATTCAAGTGCCGAATATGCTCATTTGCAGACGGATGTGAGTGGCGGAAGGAGAAGGTCGAGGAGGGCCTAAGGAAAGCTAAAACTAAGGAGGCGGGCAAGAAGTCTGAGGTATGAAGTTGGTCTTGGATGTGTATACGATAGATTTTGGTTGGTCGTTACAGGACAACCTGAGCCCCATAAGCCGAACGCGCTGTGGGCTATGTACTCTATATAGCATGGGTATCGTGTGTATAACTAATCACCTGTACAATTTACCACCCCTTACAAGTTCTCCTTTTCCTTCGCGTTTCTTGCCTTCTCCTTTCTCTTCCTCTCAGACCTCTCCGGAACCCCCGTCCCCTGCTCTACCCCATGCCTAGCCGACAACCCATTTAGCCACGACAAATACGTCTGCCAAAAGATCGCCACCACGCCCGCCGTAACGCTCCTATACTGTGGCGGCACAAACGTAAAGCTAAACGCCGTGACAATTGGCCAGAACTTCCAGCTCGTTCGCCAACTGACTGGTACCGTCTCCAGGACTCTTCTCTTTGTCTCAGCCCACCCGTTCCCAGACAACAAACTATGCATGCCAAAGAAATAGCTGTTGAAGATCGGCGTAAACACGCTCTGATTGACGACAATCTTCACCGCGATCGACAGCCAATGCGACGAGTAGTTGAACCGCCTTCCGAGGAACAAGAACCAGTGATACGATGGGATGGATGATATTCCGCCAATGGCCATGGCCCGCAGTCCTCGCTCTGGCGCGTAGATGTAGTCAGGCTCTTTGTCCACCTCCAACCCTGCCACAATGGCTCTGTCGCGCTCCGACTTGCGCAGAGCATCGGCCATGAGCTGCGCGGAGAGGTCGCCCAGGAAGTAGATGGTCAGTGACGAGGAGAGCTGTGTCATGTACGGCGAGCGGGATTGCATGCGGCCATAGGCGCGGAATGGGGCGGCGAGGGGCTCGACCCAAGCCCAGGACGGTCCGGGAATTGATTGTGGTTTTGGTGGGGGTTTGGAGGGCTTTTGGGACATGTGCCGGCGAAAAGGCCAGGAGATGAGGTTGGTGCGCAGGCGGGACAGGAGTTTTGCTGTCCCTCTTGGATTCAGACTCATGGTGGTGCGAGGCAGATGCTCGTCAAGCACCTTGTGCAAGGGAATGACTCAGTCGTCATTGTTCTGATTCGAAATGTGCATGTCTGGATATAGATGTGTGCCTGACGTTCCCCGAGGATAAGGTTGTTCGTAAGCTCGGCCGAAGACTTTTTTTGGAATATCGGTTTGGGGTCCCGGGCAAACCACGCCTTGGCACCGGAGTGTTTCCGAGCCCCCAGGTGCTTCAGCCTCAAGAGCGGCCAGAGCACCATGGGAGTTGTTTACATTACCACCGAAGAGGGAAAAGCGGGAAGGCTCGAGATCGCGTCGCGTAAAAATCACGAAGAAATGGCACCTGGAACGAAAGATGAAAGCGAAACGAGGCCCTCGGCCTTTTGCATGATCATTAATTTACAATGCAATCATTTGTGCCGTAGCACCCTCAGCTAGCTAGAGAGCTCCCATTCCCATGATCATCGCGAGTATCAGAAAAGCACCCATGAAAAACTCCAAACCCAACCATCAAGAAAATTCTACCTCAACCCTGACTTCCCGACCAGATCGTGTCGGCTAAGCAGCCGGAAGAGATTGAGTCATGCCATGTTGAGACGCTTAAGAGCGCTCGCCACGGAGACGGCGGGCAAGCTGGATGTCCTTGGACTCTGTGTGACTGTTAGCGGTAATTCATTGATTGATTGATTGAAGAAGTGGAGACGTACGGATGGTGACACGCTTGGCGTGGATGGCGCACAAGTTGGTGTCCTCAAAGAGAGAGACGAGGTAAGCCTCGACGGACTCCTGGAGAGCACCGATGGCAGAGCTCTGGAAGCGGAGGTCCGACTTGAAGTCCTGGGCGATCTCACGGACGAGACGCTGGAAGGGGAGCTTGCGGATGAGGAGCTCGGTCGACTTCTGGTAGCGACGGATCTCACGGAGAGCGACGGTACCGGGCTTGTACCTGTGGGGCTTCTTGACGCCACCGGTAGAGGGTGCGGACTTGCGAGCAGCCTTGGAGGCGAGCTGCTTACGGGGGGCCTTGCCACCAGTGGACTTGCCTGAATAAAATGTTAGTGACTGATATTGCGACCGGCGGCGACGATGAGATTATAATCAGTGCCATCGATCTGATGATGCGATGACGATGAAAATAATGATGAGAAATAATGATGATTGCGATGATACTCACGGGCAGTTTGCTTGGTGCGAGCCATTGTTGATGATTGTTGTGAGGATGGATGAAAGTGGTTGTTGTTGTGAGAGTGTGAGTTGTGAGTGGATGAGAGGAGAAGAAGTTAGTGGGGGAAGGGTGACTTATAGAAGAAGGGGCGGGCGGCGAGTGACAGCTGGATCACAGCCGAATCACGGATCAAGCGTGGAGCGTGGAGCAGCGTGTCAGGCGGCAAGGAAAATCAACAGTTTGGGGGTGCGCAATTGCGAACGAGTTTTGGAACATCACTTTCGAATAATTCATGTGGGTGTTGCAGGCCAAAGGCGCCATGATTCGACGGTCTGTGCGCAACGCCTGGCGCGAGCGCGGCCAGATCTCACGCGCAGCCCAGTGATCTTCCCAATCCGGAAAGGTCGAATCACACCTCTGCCTGTGATCCTGCGATCCCCCAACGCGCGCCCGACGCTTATTATTATCCGCTGGACTCTTTCTCCAATACCTCTCACTACTCAGCTCAGACATCAACTCCATCTCACACAACTTCAACTCTCTCAACCAAACTTCTCTCACCCCCCTCAATCAAAATGACTGGACGTATGTATTCACCGTTCACTGGCATCATCAATGAACCATCACTGACTTCTCCCCTACAGGCGGAAAAGGTGGCAAGGGCCTCGGAAAGGGTGGTGCCAAGCGCCACAGGAAGATTTTGCGCGACAACATCCAGGGTATCACCAAGCCCGCTATCCGCCGTCTCGCTCGTCGTGGTGGTGTCAAGCGTATCTCCGCCATGATCTACGAGGAGACCCGTGGTGTCCTCAAGACTTTCCTCGAGGGTGTCATCCGCGACGCCGTCACCTACACTGAGCACGCCAAGCGCAAGACCGTCACCTCGTTGGACGTTGTCTACGCTCTCAAGAGGCAAGGCCGCACCCTGTACGGTTTCGGTGGTTAAATCACTCGACTGTTCGCCTCTTTTCCTTTTTACTCTCTGCATGGAATGTTTACGACTGCGCCTCGTTCGATGATGACTCACACCGGTCACGGCACGCGAGGGTTCGCGAGATCAAGATCAAGACAACTGGCTGATCATGGGGTGTTTTTTCTTTCTGGGTTGGGAGAGCTGCTGAGTTGGCCTTGCTTTGTATCATAACCACGGCTAGCGGCTATGCCGGGAGTTCCGAGGACAAATGGAATGATATCCGTAATTGCCCGATTGTTTCCTTGTGTCTGTGAACCCGCGTGACGCGTTTCTTGTTGTCGTGTCCGCTTTTGCATTGGGGCATGTGTCGTTCTAGGATTCGATTTCGGCGAGGGGCGTGTATGAGGCGGGGTTGTCTCGTGGTGGTCCGTGGGCTGTGGAGGCTCCGGCCGCGGGCACTGACAGCAGTGGTAATAGACGTCTCGATAAAGGAGTGCGATATGTGTTGACTGTATGACTATGGACGGTACTCGACTACATCCTTCTACGCCAACCCTAGAGCCTTAGTCACGCCCAAAAATCCATTTTCACTGACGCCAATCCAGAGGTCGACATAGCCTTCACGCTTGGCCTGCTCGAGGTCACCGAATTCCTCCTGGGGTCGCTCGACGAAGATAGTCTGCATTCCACAGCTCTTTGCAGCCTTGAGATCTCCGATGTGTGCTGCGACCATGACTACTTGATCGGGCCGGACACCGAGCTTCTCAGCTGCGCCCAAGTATACTTTTGGATTAGGCTTGTAGGTGCCAAACATCTCACCAGAGAACGTGTGGGTGAAGACCATGCCGGAATGCTGCTGCATATCCTTGAGCAAGCTCACGTTTCCGTTCGAGAGTGTGCATGTCGCGAAATGCTTGCCCAGTATTTTCAGTCCTTCGTTCGTATCCGACCAGCTGTCCAGTCGGTGCCAGGCGAAGGCCAAGTGCTGGAGCTCGGCTTCGTCCCAAAGACCCTCCAGGCCATGAGTAGCCAAGATGTCGATAAGAGCATCGTGGTGGTGCTCATCTACCGTCTTGAATTTCGCATGTGGATTAGAGGCAAGCTCGCGCGTGAATTTGTAGTATGTCGCTCGCCATTCCGCGGCGATATTCGCCCAATCTTGCTCGATCAGGTGACTGGCCTTGGTCTTGGCGGGGCTCGAGGGTGAGCTATCGACGGCTTTGCGACTGGCGGCGACGAGCTGCTTGGTCACAGAAGAACGCCAGTCGACGCAAGTGCCGAATATGTCGAAAGTAAGCCCTTTCGTGTCGGCATTGAGCTTGTGGGTAGCCATCTCGTACGGAGTGTATCGATAGAATTGGAAGTGCAGTATGTTTTGTTGTAGAAGTTACTCCAGAAGACAGTCAAAACGACACACTGTAAACGTATGCTATATAACAAGCCCGGGACTGCTCCTTTTTATATTCATTTTTTTCCTAGTGCTCAATCAAAGCTCTCATATGATTTTCAAATCGGCCGAGCAGTATTATGAGCCATAATGTCCCAAGCCAGCATTCGGTCGACTCATCTGCGAGCATCCGACAAACACCGGCCAAATCAGCCACACTTCCCGGACCGCTACCCCGCGAAGCAAGCGGCGGAGGATGATCAGTGCACTTCTACGCCACATTTGGCAAGAAAGGTGCAACTGCGGCAAACGCGGAGAGGTCGCTCACAGTTGCGTCAGAGGCCCCTCCACACAGCCACAGCCGGAAACGCGTCGTGCTGCATCTGGGCCCCGGCATTGCCTGTTTCGTCGCTGCAACACTCTGCAGCTGCCTTGGTTGGTTGTCTCACGGACTCGCCAACAAGGTTGCGGCCCTGCTCGCAATCTTACCGCTACTTGGTCCAGCCGTTGCTGTCGACATGCCCATGGGCGTGGGGCGATGACGAACGAGGAACCCCTCTTCCACCTGCCTTGCTGCAAGCCGGCCTGAAGCAGCAACCATGTCTTGCTTGCAGCTGCTCGTACAAAAAGCCCTCGTCCGCCGCCCTCCCGCTCCCTCATCACATACACAAACCAATTGATCCTCAACTACATATACCTCAATTGCAATCATGTATACCATCGCCGATATCCCCGCGCTGAAGACGATGATCCTCGGTAAGGGTTCAAGCTTTAGTCCGTCGCTGTCCCAAGCTCACTGACATGATTCATATAGCCAATGCGGCGCTCCTTCACCACGAGCGTCGTGCCGGCAGTGGATCCACTGGTCAAGGAGCGTCGCACCATGGACCTCAAGGATCTTCTCAACAAGGCGGATATGGTGCCGGAAACCAGCAGAGTTCTGGACTTACCGGACAGGGCTCTAGTGTTTCTGGCCAGGGCTCAAATGTCACTGGCCAGGGTTCAGGTCTTGCTGGTCAAGGATCTGGATACACACAACAGAGCGGCACCGGGTTGACCGGCCAGGGATCAAACCTCACTGGCCAAGATACTGGCATTCATCAGCAGGGCTCAGACTACTCTGGGCAGGGCGCTGGTACTCACCAACAAGGCACTTACCTCCAAGGTCAGGGCTCAGGCATCACCGGTCAAGGCTCTGATTACACGTCCCAAGGCACGGGTCTCACTGGGCAGGGCTCCGGTCTCACAGGACAGAGCTCAGGTATCCATCATCATGGCTCGTCCCAGGGCGCCGGCTTGACAGGCCAGGGCTCTAACCTCCCCTATCGCGAAGGATCTGGTATCGCCGGTCAAGGGTCTGGGCTTGGTACCGACGCCGGCTATGGAGGAGCCAGCAACACTCAGGGCTACAGCGGTGGTAGCACCCAAGGCTATGGAGGAGTTGGCAACAACCAGGGTTACGGAGGCCGAGACCACAGCATTGGTGGCCACCACCATCATGGCCATGGCGCACAAGGCCATGAAGTTGGCAACCAAGATAACCAGGGCCGTCATAGCTCGCGTCACGACCGCACCGAGAGGTTCGAGGTTGTCATCTCATACACCAAGGATGGAAAATACGTTGCCAGCCTGGTCGATATCAATACCACAAATGCGATCCTCCACAGTGATCCTCCCCACGATCATCCCGCTTTCGCTTATTTCCAGTTGTTCAATTTGACTGCCACGGAGATCACAAAAGCCTTGTCCGAGCAGGTACCTACAGGTGAAGACCCTGATGAGGCCCCGGCCAAGGGCAAGCATTGATAGATGCTGAACGTGTGAACGACGATCAGGACTAGAGGGCATATTACAACCCAGACAAGACGGAACCAGACTCGAACTATGTATAAAATTAGGTCGTACAATTAGGACCAGTGCCAATTCCTTTTTGTCATTCCGAATCTTCGTCGGAAGTAGCTACGTCCTTTTTCTTCTTGCTTTTCTTCACACTCTTCGACTTGTCCTTCTCCGCCTTTCGATCGACCTGGTCTTGAACCCGCGCACGTTCCTTCTGGCCTCTACTTGCCAATGTCTCCTCGAGCTCCTTGAATTCCTTGCAGTCCAAATCCATGCCATGCAGACTCTCGAGCATCTTGATTTCTCGAGCCCATATGCCCTTGTCTTCCTTGTTATCCTTGCCTTTTTCATCCTTGACCGGATTGCCGTCATCGTCATAGACCTCAATTGGCGTCTCCAGTACTATTGGTAGATCCTCGAGTCTTGTCTCGTTCATCACGCCGTGAAAAGCCCTCAGGCCCAGGAAACCAGTACCAATGTTTGCATGCAAATCCCGCCGGCTATCGAAGGGCGCCTTGCTGTCGTTCAGATGAAGTGCCCTGAGATATTTCAATCCCACGATCTTGTCCAGCTTCTCAAGCGTCCTTTCGAGGGCTTCCTTAGTCCTCAGATCATATCCGGCAGCAAAAGCATGGCATGTATCCAAACACACCCCAATCCGACTCTTGTCCTCCACCAACTCAATCGTCTCCGCCAGATCCTCAAACGTCGACCCCAGCACATTCCCTCCAGCAGCCATATTCTCCAACAGCGTCACAACGCTCTTCGTCTCCTTATGCGCCCTGTTCAGATTCCCCGCCAAATGCCGAATCGCCTCCCCCCTCGTGACACCCTGCACATTCCCCGGATGGAAATTATACAACCCAATCCCCAACCTCTCACACCTCTTCAGATCATCGATAAACGCCCCATAAGCCTGCTCCGTCCGCTCCTTGTCCGTATGCGCCAAATTCACCAGATAGCTCCCGTGCGGCACCACGTGCTTGCTCTGCGCATAGCTGTGCGTCCCGCAGCACGCGTGAAACGTATCGGCGACGCTGTCCTCGAGTGGTGGATTCGCCCATTTGCGCTGCGACTTGAGGAATAGGGCGAAGCTGTTCGCTCCGATATGCACGGCGTTGTTGACTGCTTTGTCGACGCCGCCGGCGGCGCTGACATGGGCTCCTAGGATGTACTTGTGGCCGGCGGTGCGGGCGGCTAGAGGGAGCATGGCGGCTTCTTTCTCAGCTTTGGTCTTGCGGGGGGCACGTTTGGTGGTTTTAGTTTCGGTTGCGATGACTTCCGCGTCGTCGGGGCCAGTCTGTGTGGTTTCCTTTTGCTCGACTTTGACCTTCTTGCTTACTCGGGGGGTAGGAGGTTCGTGCTTAACCGCTGGAGGAGCAACGTCGGCGTCACTGGTGTGCTCGTCGTGCTCGGTGTATGTTATCGCTTTCTTCCTGCGGGTACTGCGTGGGGTTGCGACTATTGTCTCGGTGGTCTCCACTTCAACTTTCGGTGTTCGCTTCTTTGACGGAGCTGTGCCAATAACAGCTGCTTCCTGCTTCACGGGTGTTGCGTCATTGACTACACGCTTTCGTTTCTGACCTCGTGGAGTCTCTGATTGGGGTCCTTCGAGGTTCTCGGTCTCAATTAGCCCCTCTTTGACAGCGGCTTTGGCGGGTCGGCGAGCCATCGTTGTAATGGCGGGATAGCTCTCCGGTACGCGTCTGAATTGAAGATGTCATGGACTATAACCAGGGTTAGGGTTATGGAGAAAATGTCCCGAGTTATCTCATGAATCAGACTCTGCGCTTGCCGACTTATGACCAAGCTTGGAAGATGAGTCGTTATTTTACATAGGGATTTGTATGGCGGATAGACGGACCGATTTCCGTTGTCGGTCGGCCAGCGCAGCGTCTGAGAGCAGATGGTGCGAAAATGTTAGCAATTCGAAAGTTGTATTACGACCATCTCGAGCTTTTTATGGATAGCGCAACAACACAACGATTTCTTTAGATATTTAATAATTCAGACATTAATTCTGCTCCTGATCTATCTCCCTATCTAATTACTAGCAACCGAGATCGTGCGAAGAAAGCGCAAACCGTGACAAAAAAGTGAGCAAGAAAGCTCGAATTCGAACGTGACATTTATGAAAAACGAATTCAGAGATTTTCAAAATGACAACTTTGTCTAACCTCATAACAATTCGAGTAATTATCCATTTGAATTTATTCTTCTCTTAAACAATAGTCCCTCTCTTTTCTTAGCATTTCTAGTAGTAAATAAGAGTGTAAAGTGATAGATGGTGGAAAGGTGATGGACAGAAAAGTACTACTCAGTTTGTTAGCAAAAGCTTATTAGTCCCCATACAAAACGCACCATCTGCTCTCAGGCTCTCTTAGGGCAAGGCAAGGAGAAAAGCTGGAGAAAAGTCGGAGCAAGATTTGAGTGGGGATGGCTAAGTAATACTGCTTTGAAAATTCCCGAGTCATTCCTCCGAGCCCTATAGAGAGCCTGACTCGTGAGGTAAGTCCCGAGGCTTATCGATAAGAACTTTTTCTTGACCGCAGGACGAAGACATGCCCTTTTGTCTTTCCCGTACTACTACTACTGGAGAAGTAAAATTTCTGGCTGAAGTGCGGACTGGACTGTTTCGAGCGATAGAAAAATTCTCCCCTCCTGGTAATGACATCCTGTCGCATGCAATGAGGTAAAATAGGTCGCCAGGCGCAATCAATAGTCTTTCCTTTCGAACTTCTTTCCGCATCCTAGCCAACTTGGTCGATATATTGCTCCTATCGCTACACACTACCCTCAACTATACCTCCGGCATATAAAGACGGGCGGGACACTCCCATCAATACCTCCAGTATACACACACGGACGGACGGAACGCTTCTCAAAATGCCCAAGACACCCAAATCACGGAATGGCATTGCCAAATCCGACCCCTACGCTGGTGCCGCCTCGCGCAAGCAAGCCGAAGGCAAGAAGAACCCGATATTCAAGATGAACACAGACCTCGGCCAGCACATCCTCAAAAACCCTGGTGTAGCACAAGCCATTGTCGACAAAGCGGATTTGAAGCAATCCGACATCGTCCTCGAAGTTGGTCCTGGTACCGGTAACCTTACCGTCCGCATCCTAGAAAAGGCCAAGAAAGTAATCTGTGTGGAAATGGATCCACGCATGGCTGCCGAAATAACAAAACGTTTCCAAGCCACGCCGGCTGGGAAGCGTCTCGAGCTCGTCCTGGGAGACGTGATCAAGCAAACGCAACTGCCGTACTTCGACGTCTGTATCTCCAACACACCGTATCAAATCTCCTCCCCTCTGGTGTTCAAGCTACTGGCCACGACCCCCGCGCCGCGCAGCTGCGTGCTCATGTTTCAGCGCGAGTTCGCGATGCGTCTGTTCGCTCGCCCGGGAGAGAAACTCTACTCGCGCTTATCAGTCAACGCGCAGATGTGGGCGCGCATCTCGCACGTCATGAAGGTCGGGAGGAATAACTTCAACCCCCCGCCGCAGGTCGAGAGTAATGTTGTGCGGATCGAGCCAAAGAATCCGCGGCCACAGATCAGCTATGACGAATGGGATGGGTTGTTGAGAGTGTGTTTTGTCAGGAAGAATCGGACGCTCCGATCTGGGTTTCTGGGCACAGAGAGCGTACTGAGTATGCTCGAGGCAAATTATAGGACGTTTTGCGCTCAGAACGACATACCGCTTGACGATGGGCCGGCGGAACAGGGAACTGCGGAAGTGGAGATGGTTGCTGCGGAAGAGGAGGAGGTGGATGGTGATATGGATATGGACATCGATGACGAGGACGATATGCCGGACTTCTTCAAGGAGGAGCGCGATCGCAAAAAGGAGAAGCAGGCCAGCAACCCAAATCGCAAAAAGCGAGGCAAAGTCTTCGAGTTGGTCCGGTCTAAGGTCGAGAAGGTCTTGGTTGAAGAGACCAAACTGGCCGAGAAACGAGCGCGCATGTGCGACGAAGGAGACTTCCTCAAATTGCTGTACGCCTTCAACCAGGAAGGTATTCATTTCAGCTAGATGTATATAGACTCTAGTGGTACGACTTTTATGATGCAACATCCTTTGATACCCCACGAACATCACTGAGCAAGCCGTCTTCCCACAAGGTGACCATTGCACTTGCCCTCTCCCTCCTGACCAAACTCACGGCGCCCAACCCTCTACCATCCGCCATGCAAGTCGTCGAGCCAAATCTCCGACGCTTCGCCCCACTCCTTGCAGGGCGCCTCGCAGTGCATCTCGCCGTGCAACCCACGGGTCAACTTCTCTTCCCACTTGGTATCAGTACGAGAAGACGACTATTGCACTCCCTGTACCTTCCAGCACTTGACCGCGGCATCAGCACCACAGCTGACCACCCTCCGCTCGTCCACCCAAACAACTCCTCCAACACCATCTTTATGCGCATTACCTGCTTTAACACGCTTGCCTGGATCCGCCAGGCTCCATACAAAGATATTGGTATCGAGCCCTCCGCTGACAGCCTTCTTCCCGTCCGGGCTCCAGCTAACACCCGTCACGCGGGCCGTGTGCGCCGACCAGCGGTTCGTCACGAGCTTCCAGGCCGAACCCTCCTTCGCGTACACGAGGATCTTGCCATTGGCTAAGCCAGCGGCGAGGTGTGGGCTTGACCCAGAAGAGAAGGCCAGCGTCGAAGGCACGCCTGTGCCGTCCTTGAGTTCTGATACCGCGGATAGGCTGGATCCGGAAAGGGTGAAGGTGCGGATCGCCTTGTCCTCGCAGCCGACGGCCACGTCTGCGCCGGCAGCGGCGATGCTCGTCGGTGGAGAGGCGAGTTTTTGCAGGCCTTGCTTCTGGCCATCGACGTAGATTTCAACACCTGCGGGCGTGGCGACGAGGACAGTCGTCTTGCCGCCAACAGAGGCGGCGGCCACAGCCTTGGGCTGGGCATCGGCTTTGACGGTGCCACCGATGAAGGAGCGGGCTGAGGTGTCAAGAGTCCGTACGGTGTCGTCCCAGCCAACACTGTAGATACGGCCGTCCGGAGAGCCGGTAAGGCCTGAGACGTAGTTGGAGTGCGTCTCGCCGTCAGCTTTCTCTGCTGCACCATTTGTGAGATCCCAGGCGCAGATCTTGCCCTCGAAGCTGCCCGTCCAGAGCGTCTTGCTGTCCGGAATGTACCCTGCCGCAGTGATTGTCTTCTGGTGGCCTTGCACAATTCGGATGGGCTTGTCTTTGCCTTCTTCGAGGTAATTAAGGTTTCCCTCGAGGTCAACACTGATGATAAGACCATCTCTAGCCCACACCACGCCGACCTGCTGGTCCGGCACGCTAACTTTGCCTTCTTCTCCTAGCCTCCACGTCACGGTATTCTTGCCGCTTTCCAACTCCCAAATCCTGATGGTCTGGTCCGCACTTGCGGTAACAAATCTCTTCGAGTCCTTGCTCCAGCTGACTGCAAAGATGCTACCAGTGTGTACGCCCTGGCCAATCTCCTTGACCGGCTCACCAGTCTTGCCGTCGTAGATCCAAACCTTCCTGTCACTTCCAACTGTAACCAGGTGTGCGCCGTCTGGGCTGAACCCGCAGCCGTAGACGAACTTGTCGTGCTTCCCTCTCACGCTTGTGTTGAATTTGAATGGCGCACCGTGATAGAAGACCATGCTGCTGTCATCGCTGCCTGTAGCCGCCCGCAGCGGTCTTTGCTGACGGATGCTGACACAGTTGATCTGTTTGCTGTGGCCAGAGATCTCGCCTACACTGTTACCGCTGTCCGCAGTGACGCAGTGACCGAAGCGCTCCTTGCCATCTCCTACAGCAATGATACGCTGGCTGTCTCCGTCCCAAGCTATGTCGTTGATGCGACCAGAGATGATGTGGTATTCGCCGCGAGTAGCACCTTCGCCCACGCAGTCCCATACGCGGACCGTTCCTGCGACATCTCCTGAGGCAATGTAGAAGCCGCTCGGTGAGAAGCGGGCAACAGTGGTCTGGGCAGTTGTTTCGGTGTATTGCCGTGACTCGTGGGGGCGGTCGATGGAGCGGACGAAAATGGATTTACCAGACTTGCAAATGCGGTCAGCAGTTTGACAGAAGCGACGTGGAAGCTGAAGGGACATACTGCATAGGCAATGCGTTCGCCTTTCGAGTCGGCGGAGATGGGGCACGGTTGGGCTCTGGTGGTAGTGGGGGCCGCCGCCCAGATGCCGTCTGTGATCAAATATGAGTGAATGCCCAATTGTAGGAGTAGAAAACTCAAGCGTACCGGGCGTGATGGACATTGTGGTAGCTCTGTTCAAAGTCGAGGTGGTCAACAGTCAGAGTGTCTGAGAAGGATGGAGGACAGCTGTGGGTGTTGTGTTGTTGACGTTGGTGGGGCAGACCGATTTCACGCCGCTTAGGCTACAGTATAAATTACGGTCAAGGACAGGGCTTAAAGACATCCTGGTCATCATCCCCTCGGAAACATGATTACAAAGGTATGTTGCTTCTGTTAGTATTCTACCGCCTTGCTATAAGCCAGCAACAAGATTTGTAATTATATGGTATCTCACAAAGACAGATCAAAAGACTGTAGGGCAAGTAGCGCGGCCAACAGCGTGGCCATTTGCACAGCCATTCGTATGGCCGTTTGCATAGTCATTTGCTCAACGCGTCCCATGGCTAGTCGCCTAGCCGTTCACTCAGCGTGTTACACAACGGACCACAAGGCCAACCGCAAGGTCAAATGCACGGACAACCGCACGAGTAAGCGCTTGAGTACTTACGGGGCTAGTGGCAGGAATACCGATATCGGGCATAGAATATCGCTTCATTCACTATAGTCTGCTGTCACTGGCACCCTTACCCTTGGGCATCTTCTTGTCCACGCCCAGGGCCTCTATGGATTGCTGACTGTAGTAGTGAGGTGCCACCTCTGTCAACCATTCTGGTTGCAGAGGCATGCAACTTCTCATGAACTCCTTGGACGTGAGTACCAGTTCATAGAATATACACCACTTAGGCCTGGCCTCCAAAAGTACACTCGATGGGTGCAAATGGACTGTCATATTGTTCTTGACTGTGCGGTATGAGTCCCCGCTTCGCTGCAGCCTTGCCGCGTTAGGGAAGAAACCAGCAGCGAGTGCCTTCTGAATCGGCGGCAAGTTGCTTGCCCCACAAGTCGAGAGGGTGACTTCGACTCGATCGCAGAGCTTGACCAGTTGCTCTCTAACATCCCGCGCTCTGGTCAAGCTTCGTTGCTGCAGGAAGTTCTCCTTGGCCCACACGTAGCTGAAATCACTATCCACCCACTGGTTCCAGATATTGAGATACGTCAGATGATCGCCGCCCTCTTTGACAGTGAAACGAGCTCTGGCAGCGTCTGCCTGCAGTTTCTTGTCCTTCGGCCGGTAGAACAAAGCTGAAGCCTCCCCAAGCATGGCGATGATGGACAAAACCTCCTCCACGCAGCCTTCTTTATCTGCGCCCAGAACAGCTTTGGCAAGCATTGGATCCGTAGGAAATTCTGCCATTTGACGCCCGATCTTGGTGAGCTCTCCTTTATCGTTCAATGCTCCCAAAGCGTAGAGCTGCTCCAGAGAACGAATCAGCATGTCTGGTGAGGGCGGGTCCATGAAGTCAAAAGATAAGAGGTCGTTGATGCCTAAGGACTTAAGGAGGAGGACCACGCTTGTCAAGTTTGTCCGCTGAATCTCCGGAGTCGTGCTCTCGGGCAGATCGTTGTAGTATGCCCACTTGGTGAATAACCTGAAGCATTTGCCAGGTCCTGTCCGTCCAGCGCGGCCTGCTCGCTGATTTGCAGATGCTCTTGAGATCGGAACAGCCACGAGGCTCTCCATGTTGGTAGCAGGGGTGTAACGGTTCTCCTTGACATATCCGGGGTCGATGACATAGACAATGTTGTCAATTGTCAAGCTGGTCTCCGCAATATTTGTGGCTAACACCACTTTTCTCACGTTGGGCGGAGTCGGTTCGAAAATCTTATTCTGCAAGTCCGTTGGCAGGTTCGCATAAATGGGACATATCATCAGCTCCTTCATGGATGAACCCAATTTGCGCGCTGTTTGTTCCAAGCTCTCCTGAGCCTGCTCAATCTCGTCCTGGCCCGTCAGGAATACCAAGATATCACCTGGCAAAGGTTGAGACAGGTGTATCTGAAAAACCGTTGTGATAGCTGCCGAGAGGTAGTTAGCTTCGGGCTGCATCGAGTAATTCATGTCCACATCAAAAGTCCTGCCAGGAATGTTCAAGATAGGAGCATCGTCGAAGAATGCCGAAAACTTTTGAGCATCAAGCGTTGCAGACGAGATCAACAGCTTAAGATCCGGTCTTCCTCTTGCGATATCCTTGACCAGACCAAATAGAATATCAGTGTGTAGTGTTCGTTCGTGAGCTTCGTCAATCATTAGTGCAGAATACCCCCCGAGATCAGGTTCAGTGAGAAATTCTCGCAGCAACATGCCGTCAGTCATGTACTTCAGCTTGGTCTTCTCTGATGTGTTGTCCTCGAAACGGATCGAGTAACCGACCTCATTGCCGACTTTGACACCCAGTTCTTCGGCAACACGGGTGGCAACACTCATTGCCGCCACTCGACGAGGCTGGGTGCATCCGACCTTCATGCCGTTGTCGGTATATCCGGCCTCGTGAAGATATTGAGGTAATTGTGTGGTCTTGCCGCTGCCAGTCTCGCCGACCACGATCAGAATCTGATATTGCTCGATCGCCGACAGAAACTCTTTGCGGTATTGATATACGGGGAGTGTCTTCCGTTTCTCCTCAATTGTCTTTGCTTTGCGCTCGGCCGCCATCAATTGTTGTGCGAGAAGCCGCTCCTCTTGCGACTGCATTTGGTTCAAGCCACCAGACATGGCCCGATCGGTGACCCATTGGACCTGTTGCGCCTCATCGAAGACAAACTCGTAATCTCCTTCATTGACGCGATCAGACACGTGGATCTGTGCCTTTGTTCTCGCTAGCTGCTCTCGTTCCCACTCCTCGTGTTCCGTAACATATCTCTCGCGACCTTGATCGTCCCGGTCCACGTAGCGATTGTACAAAGCATCCTTTTTGCGTTTCATGTCCATTTTCCCCTTTTCCGTGATGTAATCCTCTGGCAGAGCATAACCCTCAACATGATCGTCAATATTGAGGCGTTCCTCAGCAAGTCGCAATGTTTCACGATTCAGCGCAAACTGGTCTTTCTCATCTTGACTCAGCAGTGGATTGCTCCGGAGCTCCTCATCCTCTTCTGCCACTTGCTTCCGAAGTAGTGCGAGTTGTTGTGCCTCTCGCTTTTTCAAGTAATCCTCCCGGGATCGTAATCGGAGATCTTTGAGTTCTCGCTCTCGTCTTTCGGCGTCGTCGGCAATCTCTCTACGACGAGCCGCCTCTCGGTCTTCCTTGCTGGATTTTGACCCGGAGAGATATTTGGTGTCCCGGCTATCTTTCTCTCTCAACCGCTTTTCGAACTCGATCCGTTCCCGTCTGTCGCGCTCCTCGCCGTCCTCTTCCGGTTCAGGAGACTTTAGCTTTGCATCACGAGGAGACGCGCTACCGTCATCCAGTCGCACGCGTTTAGGCGCGGACGTTTTGAAGTCTTCCTCGTGATCGTCGTCTGCGTCGCCCCAGCGGTCGTCAAAGGTGCTGTCGTCATGCCGCCTGGTTTTCTTAGACCTACGTTCATCCCGGTCTCTCTCCTTTTCCGAAGCTCTTTCCTTCTCACGCCTCTTCTTAGACTCCCTATCCTTCTCGCGCCTTTTCGGCTCTCTATCTGCCAAATCGTCGTTCATGTCTACCAGCGCATAGCGCTTTCTAGAGTCCTTGGCATCGCTGTTCCCATTGGTCTTGGCGGTCGTAGCTGGAGCTGTAGATGATCTGGGTAGGCGGTTGTAAAGGTCGTCGGTGAATTTTCGCAAATCTCGAGATTCTATCATGCTGGAAAGCTTCTCGTACAACTGCGAGGATGACTTGGCCGCACCTGCCGTCGCATGGACAAAGTCGACCAGCATGGGGTCCGACTCCCCCACCAACTTGATGAGGTTGTCGGACACGAACGTTCGAAGATCCATGGCCGGCTGGTTGTGGAAGAGTGACGGGGAGAAGAATAATGGTGGTTTATAGCTCTCAGAACCGCGGACGCTTCCTGAACCTAAACGCGGGATGATCGTATCTCATAAGTGCCCCGCAATCTGCTCAGTGCCATAACCAACGAGGAGCAGAGCGCTTTCTTGGCCATGGCAGTGCAGCTACCAAGGTTGATGTCGACTATTTGATTATCCTACCAGGAACCGATCGTGTCAAAGACCCAGCGTCAGATTTTGATAATAGCAAACTTCTGAGGACTGAACCGAGAGACATCTCGATGGACAATCCACCTAGCGATTGAAGGGCTAGCGATTGAAGGTTTTTTTGCATTGAATCTAATAGCGGAAAAGAAGGGAATTAGAAATTGCATTCGTGAGACCATTGATAAATTTGGCGGCATCTTGGTCAAAGTAACAAGAAGGCTGATTGATCTATATGTTCCTGCTAATTTCGTGCCAGTCTGATGGACATGGAAAACGAAGCCCCTAATTAAGCAACAGAGGTGCCTAGCGGTGCTTTCGGAGTTGGTGCCTTGGCATCGCGACTTCACGTCCCCGAACTGTGCACAACTTACTAGGTCTCTTTCATCAAACTGATCATTGACCCCGCGGTCATGCAGACACAAACTATGCGAGAATATCGGTGATATATGTTTGATCTCTGCGTGAAGTTGATTGACCATGTTCACCTTTACGCCACTGCTGGGAGCGCAGTCCGACTCGGCCGCCTCCCAGTCCTTGCTGGAGCTGGATGGTGGCATCAAAATTTTGATCGATGTCGGATGGGACGATTCTTATGATGTTGAGTCCCTGCAAGCGCTGGAGAGCCAGATCTCATCAATATCATTTGTCTTGCTGACCCACCCGACCATCGACCATCTCGGCGCCTTTGCTCACCTTTGCAAGCATGTCCCTCAATTTAAAAGCATTCCCGCCTATGCGACTTCGCCTGTCATTTCCCTTGGAAGGACATTGCTCCAAGATCTCTATGCTTCATCACCTCGTGCGGCAACCATCGTACCCTCTGCTGCCCTTGCTGAAGCTGTCTACTCTAGTGCTACTGGAACGCTGCCCCCATCAATCCTCCTTCAAGCGCCTACTTCGGAAGAGATTGCTGGCTACTTCTCATTGATCAATCCCCTAAAATACTCACAACCTCTCCAGCCAATTGCATCTCCATTCTCGCCATCTGTCGATGGGGTTACTATAACCGCATATAGCGCAGGTCATACTCTGGGCGGCACAATATGGCACATTCAACACGGCCTGGAGTCTATAATTTATGCTGTTGACTGGAATCAAGCAAAGGAGAACACTCTCAGTGGAGCCGCCTGGCTCGGTGGTGCCGGCGGTGGTGCTGAGATCCTGGAGCCTCTCCGAAGACCCACGGCCATGATTTGCAGCAGCAAAGGCATCGAGCGGCCTCATGTGCCTGGCGGAAGGCGGAAGCGGGACGACCGGTTGCTGGAAGCTATCGACAAAACCGTGAGCTCGGGCGGTGTCGTCCTCATTCCTTCAGACTCCAGTGCACGGATTCTGGAGCTTGCGTACATTGTTGAGCAACATTGGCGTAAGCAACTCGCCTCTGATGCGAACGGCGTCTATAAATCTGCGAAGGCCCATCTTGCAAGCAAAACCGCGGGATCCACGTTGCGCTTCGCCCGAAGCATGGTTGAGTGGATGGACGATGGATTAGTTCGAGAAATGGAAGCTGCCAATGATGCGCAGAAGGGACAGCGTGGTGGCGAGGAGAAGATCGATCAGACTCCCTTTGACTTCCGCCACATCAAACTTGTCGAGCGCAAGACTCGGCTGCAACGGGTGCTGATCGAGAAAGCTCCTGGCGTCATTCTTGCAAGTAACAGCTCCCTGGACTGGGGTCTTTCGGTCGATATCCTGCAAAACCTATGTGCCGACCCCAAGAACCTTGTCATTCTTACTGAGCAACAGAACGTTCTCCTCGACGCTACCACGAACACGATCTCAGCACAACTTTGGAGGATATGGGAGTCGAGCGTAAGGGATCGAAACTCATCCACTACGGAGGTCATCAGAAGAGGTGATGTTCAGGTCACCGCAACGCACTCAGAAACACAACTGCTGCAGGGAGACGAGCTCTCTATTTACCAACAGTACCTGGCCCGCCGGCGACAAATGCAAAGCACGCAACAAGGGGACGACTTAGTAACGGGCATAAATCCAGCTGAAGCTGCTGCAGACGATCAATCATCAGCTTCATCGGAGTCCTCGGACGAATCCGACAATGAGCAGCAAGGACGAGCATTGAATTTGACTGCCGCAATGAATCAGAGCAAGCGCAAAGTTGGGCTTACAGATGAGGAACTGGGTATCAATATTCTTATTCGAAAGAAGAACGTGTACGATTACGACGTCAGGGGCAAGCGAGGACGCGAGAAGATGTTCCCCTTCGCCTCAAAACGGAGCAAGGACGACGAATATGGTGATATAATCAGACCGGAGGATTACTTGCGAGCGGAAGAAAGGGACGAAGACGCGCAAGCGGAAACCACGAAGCAGGATGAGAGCACGACCATGGGACAGAAGCGGAAATGGGACGATTCAGCATCCAAAGCACAGGACGCACGACGGCAGAAGAAGAACACCGGTAAAAGACAGAGGACTACTGACGGGCAAGGCCTGACGTCCAGCACTCGAGTCACCAACGGCGACACCGCAGATGGGACAGACGATAGCTCCGACTCTGACTCTGACTCAGAAGCAGAAGACCTGACGCCCACAAGTCCGCAGAAGATCATCTTCAAATCTGTGCCAGTGACCATCACCATGGGCATCTGCCACATCGACTTCTCAGGTCTGCACGAGAAGCGCGACCTGCAGATGTTGATCCCCATGATCAAGCCACGCAAGCTAGTCATCACCTCCGGTCGAGCGGATGAGACGCACACGCTAGCAGAAGACTGCCGAGTACTGTTGCACGAAGAAGACGCAGTGGGCGCAGCGCGGATAGTCTTCACGCCACGCACAGGCGAGACGGTAGACGCCAGCGTCGACACCAATGCGTGGTCCGTCAAGCTGACACGGGATCTGGTAAAGCGTCTGGCATGGCAGACGGTCAAAGGTCTGGGAGTGGTGGCGGTGACAGCGCGGCTAGGCGTCGCGGCGCCTATGACGGCAGGAGAGGATGAAGACGAGGCGGACGAGCAGCGCAAGAAGAAACTCAAGCTCCTCCAGGAGCCTGGCGCCGGGACCGAGGGGACACCAGCCGAAGACGGCGGCACACGCGAGGTCGTGCTCGACATCCTCCCTTCTACGTCGGCAGTTGCCTCCGTGCTCACGACGCAGCCGATCCATGTTGGAGACCTGCGGCTTGCGGATCTGCGCCGGCTGATGCAGGCCAGTGGGCACCTGGCTGAGTTTCGGGGTGAAGGGACGCTGCTGATCGATGGGTTCGTCATTGTGCGCAAGTCCGCAGGCGGCAGGATCGATGTCGAGAGCGGAGCATATGCTGGTGTCGCGGGTGGGAGGTACGATGCCGCTGGCAGCTTTTTCGATGTGCGGCGGAAGATTTACGAGGGGCTGGCTGTCGTCGCAGGCGGTTAGTTGGCTGCATGTGGGAGGACGAAAGGGGTTGTGCCTGTAGGCTTAGGACAGGTGCTATTTGGCTCGTGACTCAAGATGTGGGCGCCTATAGTACTTGGCTTACTTGAAATGGAAAGCTTGTGTCGCCTGAAATGTCACCGTGTGCGCTGTTGAGGTCAGGCGGTAGTTGGTGGCCGCCTGCATTCGTTGAGAAAGTTTGAAGAAATGCATTTCTCCGCGTGATGCAGTGGACCCAGGTGGCGGAGACGCCCTGCAAGGTACCACATGCCCGGATAGGAGTAGGATATATAAGACCCTTCTCCTGCTCCCAAAAGGCTTTTGTCAAAAAATTCGCTCTTGCAAGTCACCTACCTTGTCAGGCTTCCTCAGAAAGTGCGTGTGTCCATAACCTATCTCTACAATCAAAATGTGTCTCGCCTGCTACGGTATGGGCGCTGCCCCAGAAACCGCGGCGCCTGTGCCACAGCCAACTCCGACTGCGCCCCCACCACCGATAGTACGCTTCTCAGTTCCCGAGCAGCAGTGGAGCTGCTTTCCGAGCGGCCAGACGGGAGGCATGCAGCTCATCCCGCCCCCACCAGTCGTGGCAAAGTCCGCGATAAAGACGCCCGACCCGCCCGGTCCAGCTCCCGCCAGAGCTGAGGACAAGCCGCCGAAGAAGAAGAAGAAGAAGTGTAAGTCGGTGGCGCCACCCGGCCTTGTCGCCGGCGCAGCATATGTCTTCCCTCGCAAGCATACTTACGTCCACATCATCCGCAACGTCAAGGTATGGGAACCTGGTACGGGAAGCAAGTGGGGATTCAAGATTCACCGCGTGCCGACCAGCTTGAGCGTCGGCGAGTTTTTGGAGGCCATGTGTGGTGGTGATGGAGATGCGGCCAAGGGCGCGTGTGCTACCGAGGTGGTCGAGTTGGGCGATGGCGCTTGGTCCAAGGTATGTTTTATCCCAGATATGTGGCTGGCAGCACTGACAGCTCAGGGTCTGAGTGTGGAGTATGGCTCTGACAAGGCTGGAGCGACTATGGCCAGCTTGGGATGGAACGAGAAAAGAGGTGGGGACAACTCGTTGCCTCCTGTTTGGCTTGTCTTGCACAAGGCCTAAGTAAAGCCTGACCGGAGAATTGTCTCCACGGAGTAGTCATGGTCAGGTGTTTGATGAAGACGGCAATGGTTACGGATGTTCCTGTTACGGTATCTGGCGTTGGTGTTTGAAAAGGATTGTTTTTATGTTCATCATTCTTGGAGGTTTGTTTCAAGGGACGAGATGAGTCGTCATATGCAGGATCTGTGACTCACTGAAGAGACTAGCCTACTGCTTTGCTTGCTACATCAATCAAGGAGATACGTGTTTGACTTGTTGAGACTCGAGCAAGTGAAGTTGGCGGTATCGCGGACATTCCGCGCTGTACCCACCTGCGATGTCGGTAACGTTGAATGCATCAAACTCAATATAAGCATGGAAACTCCGGGCCAGATCTCGAATTGAACTACTGGTACGCCTTTATTAGAAGAGGACTCATCGTAGACTGCTACCACTGCCGCATGTGTTCTGAGACCAGATCGGTCATCAACCAAAGTTGAAAGACTATCCTCCGCGACCGTGATCGTTCGCTGCAGCATCGAGTTGATAGAAAGAAGAACCGAATCTTATCTGCAAAATACACGTTTCAATGCCAGATCGCCGGAACATGTGCGGAATCTTGCATATCAAACATGCTTTGCGCCTGTCACGCGTTACGTGGAGTCGCTCGATAAAGATCGGAGAATCCGTGGCTTTTCCTCAAAAGACCCTTGTTCGAACCCCACCTGCGGAAGGATTCCGTGCTTTCCGCCTACAGTGGGTTGCGGGGGTGGCCAATCACAAAATGCTAGAGATACGATAACGGGAGATGGATGCGCAACCGTCCTAGACTCTGGGCATATGTATATATTGTTCCCTTCCTGGCGAGTGCAAGGCTGCAGGGCTCCGTTTCTGTCATACCTTGATCATACGCACTGATCACCATCATTACCGACAACATGGCTCCAGGATCTACCACTACCAGTGATCTGCCTACTCGTCCTCCCAAACAGGACACCCCTCACATCTTTGCCCCCTTGTCGACCAACGAGATCAAGCACGCTGCCTCGTTGATTGCTTCACAATGGCCTCAAGGCACCGATTTGTACTACCGCACTATCACCCTTGAGGAGCCGCCAAAAGCAGAGGCAATCAAGTACATTGAGGCCGAACATGCAGGAACCTCAAGGCCGGCCATCGACAGGAAGGCCTTGGTTGTGTACAACATTGCAAAGACAGTAAGTTTCACGTTCAGTTCTACGAGGATATATGCTGATTCGGTATCCTTGCAGGACAAGCTCCATGAAGCTGTTGTGAATCTCTCGGCCCAGACCATTGACAAGAATTTCCGGCTGGGTCCGAACTTGCACTCCGGTCTAGCAGGAGAAGAGATCATCTTTATGGAAAAGCTTGTCCTTGAACACCCAGACGTCAAGGCCGCCATTGCCAAGTTGCAACTACCTGAAGGCACTACTGTTGTCTGTGACCCTTGGCCGTACGGATCCGACGGGATCAACGACGACAACCGGCTATGGCAATGTTTCATGTACTTGCGCGATCCCGCGCATCCCGACGAGGCTGATGGCAACCATTATGCCTTTCCCCTGAACATCTGCCCTGTCATTGACGGCGTCAGCCGCGAGCTAATTCGCATCGACTATGCCCCCACCGGGAAGGACAACGCAATCAAGGAGCCTTCAGCGTGGAAGCCAAAGACCGGTAACGAATACATCCCAACTCACAACAAACTCCGAACGGATATCAAGCCCCTTCAGGTCATTCAGCCTGAAGGCGCCAGCTTTACTATCACTGAGCACGGTACGCTGAACTACATTGAGTGGCAGAAATGGTCCTTCAAGCTGGGCTTCAACGCCCGTGAAGGTATGGTTCTCTACGATGTGCGATACGACTCGCGTCCGCTGTTCTACCGCGTCTCGCTGTCCGATATGAACATCCCCTATGCTGACCCTCGACATCCCTTCCACAAGAAGTCTGCATTCGACCTCGGAGATGCAGGCGCAGGAGTCACTGCGAACAATCTCAAACTTGGATGCGATTGTCTCGGTGCGATCCATTACGTATCTGGCGAGCTCTCGGATGAGAAGGGAGAGCCTATGCCTATGCCGAATGCTGTATGTATTCACGAACAAGATAACGGTATTCTCTGGAAGCACACCAATTACCGGACGGGCAAAGCAGCCGTTACCCGGAACAGGGAGTTGGTGATCCAAAGCATCATCACTGTCGCAAACTATGAATACATCCTTGCTTTCCAATTCAACCAGGCTGCCGAGTTCATGTACGAGGTTCGCGCTACTGGTATCTTGTCGACACAACCTATCGACGACGATATCAGCGTCCCATTCGGTACAGTGGTGCATCCAGGCGTACTCGCACCCCATCATCAACACATCTTCTCTCTGCGTGTGGATCCCATGCTCGAGGGTCACTCGAACCGGCTGGTATATGATGAGGCTCATCCCATGCCACGGGATGACTTCAACAAGCACGGCAATGGCTACTACACCCAGGAGACCGTTGTAGAGTCAAGCGGTGGTTACGACACAGATATCAGTGTCAACAGAATTTATAAGATCCAAAATAACAGTGTACGGAATCCCGTCAACGGCAAGCCTGTTGCCTACAAGATCATGGCACCTCCTTTCCAGAAGATCATCTCGGACAAGGACAGCTTCAACTACAAGCGTGCCGAGTTCAGCGATCGTAACATTTACGCCGTCAAGTACCACGACGACGAGCTATTCGCTGGCGGCAAGTATACCAACCAGTCACGCGGTGGAAAGGGTGTTCGCAGCTGGGCAGAACGTAAGGAGAAGATTGTTGATGATGACCTTGTCGTCTTTGTCCAATTCGGCATCAACCATGTAAGTCATAGTCGCCGCCAACATCAGAATTAACGCTAACAACAAGACAGATTCCCCGTATCGAAGACTTCCCTGTCATGCCAGCTGAGATCATCAAGGTTGCGCTGAAGCCGGTCAACTTCTTCACCAGGAACCCGGCTATTGACGTGCCGCCTTCAACTCAGGACTTCAATAAGAGCACTCTGTTGAGTGAGCAGCATCGCCAGGGCGCCACCACAGGCACCGTAAATGGCAACGGTGAAGTGTGCTGCGGCTCCAATGGTATCAATGGTACCAATGGTGTGAATGGGCATTAAGCATTGTGAGATGTGATGTACAGTTAGCCTTCGTAGTCAATATAGTAACGCCCCTTTGCACACGATTCAAACAAAGTCTAAAATTCTTTTACATTGGCCAACACCGTTATGTGTAATCTAATCCAAAGCTCCATCCTTCCTCATCGTGCCTTCAGCCGTCCACATCTCGCTCGTCAAGCTAGTCAGTCCACCCGCAGGCTCGCACGTCTGCCGTCCGCTCAACGGACCAGGCGAGGGCAGCTTGACGCCCTGCGCACCGTACGACCTTCCCTGTTCCCCAATTTCAGCACCACTACCGCCCTGCCCACCAACCTTCCCTGCCTCCCCAGCCAAACCCGGCGCCATTCCACTCGCGCCCGTCTTCTGCGCCGCCTCCCTCAACGCCTTCAACAACGTCGTCGTCGTCTCCGGCGTCAGATCCTCATAATAATCATCATTGATCTGGACCATTGGCGCATTGGCACACGCCCCCAAACACTCCACCTCGGTGAAAGTAAACAGTCCGTCCTCCGTCGTGTGCCCCGCATGCACGCCCAACTCCTTCTCAATCGCCTTCATAATCCCGTCCGAGTCCCTCAGCTGGCAAGGCGTCGTAGTGCAGCATTGGACGTGGAACCGGCCCACAGGGTTGCGGTTGTACATGGTGTAGAAGGTCGCGACTTCGTAGACGCGCATTGGGGGCATTTCGAGCAGGCGCGCGACTTCGTTCATCACGCTGATCGAGGTGAAGCCGTGCTGGCGCTGGCCGAGGTCGAGGAGAGGCATTACGGCGGCCTTTTTGTACTGCGAGGGGTACCGTGAGAGGATCTCTTGGATGAGCTTTTCGTTGGTGGAGTTGAATTTGAAGGGGAGGGTGGGGTTGTTGTCGGCTGTGTCGCGGTGCTGGAGGGAGGGGTTAGTGTATAGCAATGGGGTGATTGAGGTGCTGGGGAAGACAAACGACGTTTAGGGAGTCGCTGGCGCGGGTGGTGGAGGGGGTGAAGAAGCGCTGTTGTTGACGCCATGCGGGGCGAGTGGCCCGGATGGCGCTCCGAAGAGCTGTGGGAGCGAGTTTCGATGCCATTGCTCTTGGGGCAGGTGTGGTGGTCGGATGGCGGAGGTTTCGCTATCGACGAGCGGCCAAGTGAGGTTTGAAAGGTGATGAAGTAGATGCTGATTTGCGTGGCTGTGATTGGCTGGTGGAACTTCGGGGGCGAATGCAGGTGGACGTGCGCCGGGTAATTAGCACTGCTCAATTGATAGATATATATATATATAAAACAGAATGCTAAAACACTTGCGAGGTCGTTCATATTTTGATTGATAGAAAGTTCTTTGTACAAAAAGCCGCAGCTCATGATTTTGTGGTACAATTCGGCGGGATCACACACCCTTCATCAATCTCCGCCGGCGAGTTGCATTGGTGTCAACATCGCTCAAAACTTGCACCTAATGCCATCCCTAATACTATGCATCGTATGCCCTTGATTACAGGTTACATCGCAAAACAACATCTGCTATGTGTAACGGAACAAAGTCCGCATCGGCATGCAGATTCGCATCCGGGCCTCTCAAGCCATTGGAGAAGTCGTCTTTGATCCGTTGTGGCGGCAAAGAAGATTTCGAGCTCTCAACGCCGGCCCGTTCGACCACTCGCTCCCATGGTAGACTGCTCTATCGAGTCCCTCATGATCTCAGGATGTCTGTGGACGCTAGGCATCAGGCCGCAACCAACTGCACGTCTGATGGCTTTAGCCATTCTCCGCTGATTGATCGGACGCAGACCTGTCTCGTTCCTCCCTTTTATGCGGCCCATTTCCGTGACGTATTCCGACATGATGGAGAAATTCTGCGATCAAAGTCAGCACATCAACTCTTGACCACATTACTATCATCGACCTCTGGCGCACCTTGTAATGGTCCAAAGGATTGATGCCAAGCATATCGCAGATATCACGACTCTGTTTGCCCACGGCCTTTGGAGTCCTCCATTTTTGCATCTCCGCCGAGCTCAAGTCGTGGGGCGCGTAGACATCACCTTCGTGCCACACTCGACCCATCTGTCGCTCCATGTCTTGGCGATCCTGCACCTTCTGCTGCATGTCTCTTGCTTGCTGCTGATCTTTGGCGACGTCCCTCGGCGATTTGTAGCTGCCATCGATAGCCCTCCCCGCCGCATTGAATCCTGACATCGGCGTGCCTCGGACCGGCCTGGCTTGCCTGGGTGGTGCGGACTGCGTAGCCTGTGGTGGTTGTAGAGCCCGGCCTTGTCGCATCTTGGTCAAGTTCTCTGTCAGAAAGTCAGCTTGACGCTACGTTTAATGAGAGACATGGATCAGACATGCCTGTGAGTCGAGTGGGAGGTGACGCCGTGTCGAGAAGTGTCCTGGAAGAAGAGAACAGCCTCTTCTGCTCTCCTCTGCACACCCGACAAACGAACATTGTGCTCAAAATGACGCGACCGGACAATTGAACAAACTCGGCAACTTTGACGATTTCTGTGGATCTTCTGCTGCAGAGTCGTGGTGGTACAGGTGATGGTCTTGACAGGCCAGAAATTTGAAGCCGAGCTTGGACCAATCAAGAACGACTCCGCATCACCATCACGTCTGGATAGCTTTTTTTATACTGCCCATAAACCGAACTTCCTCGATTTACGAATATAGGACCATATCCCATTCCTACTCGCAGCATGTTTGACCTTCTGCTCCCCGCCGAATAAAATGCCTACACAATTGACGCGGGCGGTGTTCCGCCAGCTCGCCTCGGGTCAGGTCCTGCATCATGCGGGATGTCGAGCTCCGCTGCGAAACAGCCGAAGGAGTCCGAGGAATGCGACTTCTAATCTGGTGGCATTATCCTCTAGTGAACAAAGACGATCGTTCTTCGTGTCCATGTTCTCAAGTCCTCGACAAGGCGCGACAAAACCTAGACTCGATCCCGGCATGGAGAAGCTCATGGAGCATTCGAAGCGCACAAGGCTAAGGGCACGACTGAATGACCCAGCTGAGGTTCAACGAGCTCTGAAAGCTTTCTTCAAACACAAGGCTTTGACTAAGGCTCTCATCACAGACCAGCAGATCGGGCCCGTGCAACAAGGATACGAGTATGTCCGGGCGATCGAGACGGCCAAGCTCGGTATCAACTCGTTGAGGCAGGCTCTGCACGCATTGGAGATTGATCAAGCACAAGAGGAAGGAGTAATAAAAAGTAATGATGGGCTGCGACCGAAGGCTCGCCTGGCATTGATGATCTACTTGGATCTCTTGCAAACATCTCACGCTTCTAGCCACGGAGCCTCGGCGGACGACCTCTATGCATGTGTCAGTATACTGTGCAAATGCGGGTCAGCGGCCAAAGCCAGAGAGCTTGTAGCTTCGGATACGCTCAACCCTCTGGCTTTCTTCCCCTCCCTGATTACTGTTCAGCCTTCCCAAGAAGGCACAGAAGCTACCACACCCCTCAAGCTCCCGCAATCCGGTAAGAAGGCTGCATGGACCAGGATTCTGAAGGGATTTGCCGAGCTCAAGGACGAGCGCGAAATGGTCCAAACTTTTGAAACCGCCAAAATGCTTGGAATTAATATGAGTGAGAGCGCTCAGTGCTTGATTATCATGTGCAAGTTCTACGCGCAGCACGATTCGATGGATAAGGCGAAGGAGTGGTACAGCCACATTGGCGTCAAGAAGTCACCATCGTGGTACACCGATCTTCGGCATCGAGACAGTGGGTTTTTAGAGTGCTACGAAGCTCTGATATGGGCTTGCATCCGACAGAAAGACCTCGTCTGGGGCAAGCAATTGGTTGCAGACATATTTGAAGTGGAACCTGAAAAGTCTTTCCTCGATTTAGTGTTGGTATGGTCTCTCGGTTCGGGTAAAGGTGTCGAAGAAGTAGAGCGGATGATGGATGTGATGCAACAATCATCCGCTTACTCAGCCGATGCCGAGACTGTCAACGGACTCATTAATTTGGCACTTTGGCGCAAGGATGCATACACTGCTGAAAGGGTCGTTCACATGGGTGAGAGAAGAGGCATCAAGCCTGATGCGCAGACCTTTATACTGCAGACCGATTATCGACTGGCGGCCGGTGACACAGACGGTGCGCTGGGAGCGTACGGACGAATGCAACGAGAGACAATGGCGGAAGAAGGCCAAGCTTCAGCGACGGTCAACAGACTAATACGAGCCATGTGCGAGGGCAGGAGACACGATTTCGAATCCATCATGGACGTCGCAGCGGATATGACGGATCAACACATGACTTTTGAGGCCAAGACTGTATCGACATTGGCAGTTCTACACCTGACCAGGGCCGAAGTGGAAGATGCGGAGGATCTACTCAACACCTACTCATATCAATGTTCGATCGCGGAGCGGCAAGACACTCTGAACACGATCATCCAGCTGTGTAAAGACAAAGAAATCAACACTGAGCTGGCGTGGTCAACATACGAGATGTTACGCAAAGCATTCGACGATATGGACCGCGAGCAGCGTGTGCGTTTGATGGTGGAATTCTTCATGCGGGACAGGGGCGACTTGGCGTTGCAGGTATTCGAACATATGCGGTTGCACACTCGCGAGGATACATTACCTACCATTGACACATATGTTTCTTGCCTGCTCGGACTCGAGGCATTGGCGGACGATGAGAACTTTGCCAAGCTGTACAACCTCCTGAAACTGGACACAAGCATTGAACCTGACACGAGGCTTCACAATGCGCTCATGTCGACATGCATTGCATGCGGCCTAACCAAGCGAGCGCTATCGTTCTGGGACGCCATCACTACTAGCGACGAAGGGCCAGACTTGCGCAGCGTAAAATTAGCCTTCAAGGCGTGCGAAAATGTGCCGGGCGGAGATGTGAAGGCGCTTGGGATCCACTTGAGGCTTGAACAGTCGGGTTTCGAGGTGCAGCCTGGCTATATGGCCTGGTTGCTTGGGGCTTTAGGCGGAAATGGTAAGGTTGATGAGGCGATGGAGCTGGTGACGCGCTACAATTCCGAGAGAGGACTGTCGCCAACTGTGGCTATGTAAGTACTACGAATCCATTGCTCAGACTGACGGCCGCTGACGTTTTCTGTGCGCAGGATTGGCAGTCTCATCAACGCCACAAAAGCAGTTGATGAACAGCAGCGCATCTTATCTTGGACAGGCAAAAATTACCCCACGCTTGGTAGTCAGCTGGAGAAGCGCGAAGTAGAGGCTGATGTTTGGGGTCGGCGACAGTTTAGCATCTCGGAAAAAGGCAAGACTGCGTGATTGGCGACGACAAGCAATTTGACTGATAATGCTGCGGAGACTGAGCTATGATTGTGGGGGTGTACGCATTCGCATTGCTTGTATGGGGCTGGGCAAGTCATTGCCTATTTGTACATACTTATGGTGGAAGAAGGGATATCATTCATTCCACATGAGCTGTAAAAGTATACACAAACGACGTCATGGACACAAAGGCAGACGCTAAGCTGTAATGTGTACTTACAAGGTTCGGGCAGCAATGTTGAACCGGGTCACGGGGGGCCTGACGGCGGATAAGCATGAATTGTTCGAGATGAGTCAAAATAGACCAGTATGACTTGCAGCGGGAAGTTGGGAGGTGGAGCCAAGGGCCAGCTGAGTGAAGCAACAGCCACTTGCTCGTGGATGGCGCGTCCCGGACCAGGCGATGGCCCTGAAATTCCGTTTGGGATTCTTTATGTGCTCCAGCGGTTATACAAAGTTACCAGCTTCCTGGGACATGTTGACGACATAAAATTGCGCAGCATTATCGATTTTGTCCCGAGCCACCAGCCATGCTAGATTGGTGATTCGTGGAAACAGTGCCGAGAGAATGACGTTCATGGAGGACGAATAGTTCCGGATCCAGGGCGATTGTTTGTGTAATGGAAGCCGACGTAAAATCAGCAAAGTGTGGGACGGGAGGCTGGGGATGCAGTGATGCCCGCCAATTGCCATGCCCCTCCGCTTTTCTTTGCGCTGGGCGTACTGCCTTGGAATCAGATAGATTAGACTGTTCGCATTTTCAAGTTTGAAAACTCCTCTGCAGGTCTAAACTTTTTGCATATCCTCTTCTCATCCATCGAGTGCGTTGGATCTTGTGGTGGCTGCCAGAAGTAAAACCACAGGCACATGTCAGCGTCGAGAGCATCCATCGTGGCTGCCGCTCCCAGAAGCTCACATTGTCCGCTCATCGCCTTGAGTTCGATTCCTAATCCTTCTGCCTGATTTTCGACCACCTCATCATCTGTGAGACTGAGGCCAGCCGCAGCTCTTCCACAGCTATCTGCACCTCACTGAATCTGCTGCTGCTGCGGTGTTTGCCGAAACCACAGAGACCGACTCGCTCACACCGATCAAGCCGCCCGCAGCAGCCCGCGTGCCAGCTCGCCCACTCGCTCACGCGCCCGCCCACTTCACACACCTCAACCCCACCAAACGTCACTCGGGTGGACTCACACGCCCTTGTGCCACGATACACCTGAGCAAAGCCACCTTAGCTCAGTAGCAAACAGATCCAGGACCAGGCCTCATCAGCGCACTCTGGCGCCATCGCGCATCAAGCTGGTCAATTGTCCGCTGGCCGTATCCCTCGACCGGGTCGCATCAGTGGCCTGAGCGACTGCAGTCATCAGCACGCTAGCCTGCGCCAGTCGCTGCATCCACTCTGTCCCAGCCCCAGAGCCAGCGCATCACCTGCCAGCCCGCGCAGTAGTGCCTTCCCCTCCACCTCACCACTTCCGCTCTGATTTTCCTCACTTCACCTGTCCGCTAACATCGCCTTTTTCGCCTTCCGTCACGTTTCGCATTCTGACCTGCGTGCGAAATGTCGTCGGTTTCTCACAGAAATCGGGACAGGGACAGGGACAGGGACAGAGACAGGGACAGGGATCGGGACCGGGATCGGGACGGTGGGGCCCGCTACACCACCGTCCGCACATATCGCGTTCCCGACAGAGACGAAACGGACAACACCAGCGTCGTCAAGGAACGAGACCTCGTCATACGCCGAGAAGCTCCCCAACAGACCCGCGAGGTCAAGGAATACCGGGTTGAGCGTGAAGTCGAACGCGAACGCGAGCCGAAAAGAGAGGTCGAATATCGCGTTGTTACCAAGGAGCGCGAGCGCGAGCGTGAGGTCGAACCTCCACGCCGCGAGCTTGAATACAGAGTAGTCGAACGCGAGCGAGAAATCGAGAGATCTCCGGTACGCCGAGACGTTCGGTATGAGCGGGAAATTGTCCGAGTCCCTTCACCACCACCCGACCATGTTCACGAATACCGCGAGGTACGAGAATTGGAGCGTCCGCACCTTCGGGACTCGTACGATCTCGAACGCTATACTCGCTCTGTCGACTATTATCAATCACAGCCTATCATCATCCGTCAGGAAGCCCAACCCATCATCATCAAGGAGCGCGAGCCAGTCATCATCGAGAGAGACAGACCTCGCTATGAACTCATTGAACGGGATGAAGATCGAGGAGCTCTGATTCGCAGGGAAGATCACCCACCACCAAGGCGGCGCGATGAAGAGGATTACTACTATGAGCGCAGGACCAGGGAAGTCGATCGCGGCCCAAGACGAGATGGAGGTGGTGAACATTTCGACGAGCGCGATCACCGTCACCGCAGAGATATTGACCCTCGTGAGTCTGCCTCGCAGCACGACGACGGCTACAGCAGTGATGATGTTGTCTATACGCGCAGAGAAAAGGTTGTTGATCGTTCGCGTTCCGGTTCGCCACACCATCGACGCCATTTGGCCGAAGGCGCGATCGCAGGAATCGGCGCTGCAGAAATCATCCGACATCACAAGAAACGCCAGGGCGAAGAAGTCGGCCACCGTGGACGGAATCTTGTGGGCTCTGCTGCTCTTGGCGCTGTCGGTGCTGAGGTGTTGAGCCGAGCCAGGAGTAAGGCTAGGAGTCTTCGGGGTTCCCGATCAAGGTCAAGATCGAGATCACGGTCCAGCTCTAGTGACGACACCGCGTATCGCAGGAGCAGACAGCGCAAACGCAGAAGCCGCAGTCGAAGCAAGTCACGAGTGAGACAGATAGGCAGTGTTGCTGCCGTCGCTGCCGTTGGTGCTCTTGCTGGATATGCTCTCCGCAACCGAAACAAGCAGCAGCAGCAGGTCATCGAGCGTCGCAGCCGGTCACGGCATCGCCGCGGCTCCGTGGAGCGGGAAGAAATCATAGAGACCATACCTCCAGGCGAGGCTGCAGCAAAGGCTCCCGAACACCGCAATCGGCGCATCGCTCAAGCAGGTCTCGCATCTGCTGCCGCCGCTGGACTGTGGCAACGTATACGCAGCCGCTCGCGGGGTGCGAAGGGCAAGTCTCGCTCGCGCAGTAGGCTCCGAACAGGAGTACCTATTGCAGCGGCCGGACTTGGAGGCGCTGCGGTTGCAGGAATTCTGGAACGCAATAAAGCACGCAAAGCTGCTCAACGTGAGGAGGTCGTTGATCGACGCTTCTCGCCGTCACGCAGCCGTAGCAGGTCTCGCAGCAGGTCGGTTCCGTATGGGGACGACCCTGGTCTCCGCCACGCAGCCAGCGACCCTGCGCTGATCGAATATGGCGGAGATCCGATCTACACCGACCGACCCGGGGAGTATCATCGCAGGCACAGAGGAACTTCTAGCGATTCCAGCCCCGACCGTCGCCGCCATCGGTCCAGAAGCAGAAGCGGGAGCCGCAGCAGGACTAGGGGCCTTGCTGAGGCTGCCGCTGCTGCTGGAATTGCAGGCGCAGCTGCCCATGAGATCACTAAGCGCAGTGAGCGCAAGAAGGCGGAGAAGGAGAGGAGACGTGAGCAGAATCTTGTGACTGTCGCACTTGACTCTAGACTAACGCACTTCCCAGGTCGTGAGCGCGAGGATCAGCTCTACGCAGAGGAGCATGCCCCCTATACCCCACCTCCCATGGGCCCTAATGCTGGCGGCTACGGTCAACAAGGGGACTACTATCCCCAGTCCAACAGCTTCCCTCCACCACCTGCCAACGACTACGGCACAAGGGAGGCGAATTACAACGCCGGCGAATATGCGCCTTATAACCCAGCCAACTATCCTCCACCTCCAGGAGCCACCCCACAACCTGGCGTCGAGCAATACCCTCCTTCTCCCGGACCTCACTATAACGGCAATGGCTATGCGCCTAACGAGACCTATGCTGGGGACGCTCGCTATGAAGAGCCTCAACACCACAACGGAAACGTGGATCCCAACGCCAGAAGGGGGCCAGAAAATGTGAGTCCCAATTTTGGTACAGGCTCTGTAGATGAACCCCATGGTGTGTCTTTGTCCTTTAATAGCCAAGACCGCAATCCGCAACATATTCCTTCCTCTGCCTAGCCGTCGTCATCTTTCGATTTAGAGGAATCACTAATGCGGTCGATAGATGGTATGAGAACACCAACGCGCTCGAAGTCTGTGGCGTTCGATGTTCCTGGATCCGAGTCCCCTGACCGCAGACGCAAATCCCGCTCAAGACCACGCGACTTTGACGAAGAAATGGACCCCAACAATGGCGATGCCGAATATTTGAGTGATGGCGGTCGCAAACGGCGCCGACGTCGTGATCGCCGCAGCCATCGAGATGACACGGCCTCAGACTCGGATGTGTACCCACCCCGGCAGTCTGACGAGCTGGAGCGCGATCGTCGCCGTCGCTCTGAACGTACTCCACGAGGCAACGATCGTCAACAGCCGTCGAGTGGTGCTCAGACACAGCGGTCGACTTTGGAGCGCCGCAACACCACAGGCAGTGTGGATAGTGAGAGTACGGTGGACTTACCACCTCGGTTCGACAACGAAGGCCGTAAGATGCCTGAGCGTGGCGACGACCCACTCACAGACAAGCTCAATGATATTCTTGCTGGACGAGGCACTGCAGGCAGTATCTTTCGCCGACTGACCGGAGATCTGCTCGGTGGAGGAGAGGATAGAGGGGAACGGCGGAGTAGACGAGGCCGGTAGCTAATCCGCTGCTGGTGGTTGGAGCTAGCATGAGCAAGACTTTAAGGAGAGATGTTGCTTCGTACATGATTCTCTTCTCGCGCTATTGACTCGGGCTTGGGGACCGAAAGGAGACGATGCATGTCGACCAGCCGCATATTTGACTACTCTTTTTCCTTTTAGATTGATGCAAGATACCAGAACAGTTATGAATTACAGTGTTACTTTTGTTATCTCTGGTCCGAGTCTGCCGCTTGTGCTTGCCAATAAGCACATAAGCTGTCTTCCATGATCGCTGAAGTACTACTCCCCAATCCGTCCTTCATTCTAAACTGCTACTTACACCCAGAAGACAATGTCGACTTACGTTTGGATGTTCGAGCCCCGTCGATATAGAAGCACAAGGGCACAAGGCGGTGACAGGCCTCTTGGTAAGACAAGAGAATCAGTCCTTTATGAAATAGCAGAGCATGAAATTCGCACGAAGCAGGCAAAGATGGAACAGATTTTCTGCACTGGATCATCCCTACAGCATGTAGTAGGAACAAATTGACAATACAGGCAGGCGTGTGAGGACACGACCAACCAAGTTCACGGTAGCAAGGTCAAAGGCGAGGCCATCTACGATAGACGTGGGAATCAGCACGGTACGAGAGGCACCCACTGGTTTGCCCCTGGAGGAGGAGGAGGGGGCAGTGACCGTAGATGCCTCGCAATGGTCTATACCGCTTCAGCAGTCCCGAGAGACTTTGTAGCAGTAGCAGCAATGTTGCCAGTAACGGCAGGAAGATATTGGTTTGTTCAGGAGGAATCCATTCGACTTTTTTTTTTGGAGTTGCTCGCTATGGAATCGCCTCCTCAGCCACCACGCTGCAAGAGCCCCGGTCCAACTCAACACCAAAGGTGGAGTCGGACACAGAACCCTAAGAGGTAGTATGGTATGGTATCCTTCCTTTTCGTCATTGACAGGACGAGATTTTCGTCTCCGTCTCGCCATGTACTCCGAGCCATGCCTGAAATTTTTTGGATCCCACCATCGAGAACTCTTTCCACACATTCGCCGCTATCGTTCAAAGAAGACATTTATGCGACGAGCTGAACGACACCACCGGCCTCCTTGATCTTGCGCTCGGCGTCCTTGCTGAAGTAACGGGCACGGACGATGAGGGGGATCTCAGGGATGCGGCCCTTGCCGAGAACCTTGGAGTAGCCGAGGGAGAGGAGGTCGAGGACGGGGGCGGTGGACTTGTCGCCCTTGCCGGAGAGGTACTTCTCGCGCTGCTCGAGGGGAACAAGCGACCACAGCTGTAAAGATTGATCAGTCCAGCCATTTCTTCGTCGTTATCACTGGTCGGTAATTACCTTGTCGAGGTTGACGACGGGCTTCCAGAACTGGTTCTGGAGCTTGTGGAAGTACCTCATACCGACCTTACCGAAGTAACCGGGGTGATATTTGTCGATGTTTGTCCTGTGGTGATGTTGACCACCGGCCATACCACGACCACCGGGGTGCTTCCTGTGCTTGCCGACACGACCGTGACCGGCCGAGACGTGGCCGCGGCTGTAGAGAGAATGTCAGCGGACTTGCGTTCCTGTGAAGATTTTTGCGATGGCTCCAAGATGCGGTTTCTGCCAGCCCTCGGCACAGTGGCGACATCTTGACCGTGGAATGGGTGACAACGTACTGCTTCCTGGTTTTGGTTAATCTGGTCGGCATGTTGACTGCTGTGCTTGTTGCAATTGGCGACTGACGAAGCTGAAGTTTGACCTTGAAGTTTGCTCCACGACTTTCTGGTGGATGCCAAGACTCCGGAAACTCGGATCGGAAAAACCTGTCGCCGAGGGCTCTCGCCTCACGTGACCGGACTAGCTCCGGCAACAAGCTTCACCGCTATCACTTCATCTGTTGCTTTTCATGGTTGCACCGCTATAGATTTTAGTGATCAGACCCCTGCTCGGCTTTTCTTGTTAGATAGGCATATCTTCTGTGTTTCAATCATTGTACTTGCGATTTCTCCAGGTTTGATACTGCATAAATAATAAGTATGGGCGGATAGTATTTGTCCTATCTCTTTCTCTCCAAGCCCACTATTACTCTTCCTTCGCGTCCCTTTTTCGCTTCAACAATGCTATTCTTGAAATATGCCGCTACTGCTTCTCTGCTTGTCATGGCAAATGCTGATCATCTATCACGAGACTCTGGCCCTGTCATAATCGCCGATATGTATATCATTACACTCAAGCCTGGTGTTGACATGGAACGGCACTTCAGCTCTGTACGGGGCATCCATGAGCAGCCGCTCAACAAAAGAATGGACAACAAAGCCGACAATGGAGTGCTGTTCCGGTACAAGTTCTCCGGTTTTCATGGATATGCTGGACATTTTGACGAGACAGTTATCGATGAGCTCATGGCGTCGAAAGACGTCGAGGATATCGAGGCAGATCAAATATGGACTACGCAATCCATCATGTCGCAGAAGAATCCTCCCCCTGGGTTGAAAATGATTTCATGGCGTGGTTGGGCACTTGTGAAAGGGAACGTCTACAGATACCACAGCTCGGCTGGCAAGGGCACATTTGCGTATGTCATCGACTCTGGTATTGACGTACTCCATCGGGAATTTGAAGGCCGCGCCGCCAACGGTTGGAGCGTCATGGGCAACTCTAGCTTTGAGGACAAGGACGGTCACGGTACCTACGTGGCTGGCATCATAGGCAGCAAGACTTTCGGCGTGGCGAAGAAGTGCGACCTGATTTCGGTCAAAATATCAGAAGGCCACACTACCTCCGCATCCGTCTTCCTTGCCGGCTTCAACTGGGCGGTCAACGACATACTTGCAAAAGGCCGGACGAGGAAGGCTATAATCAATGTGTCCACCTCGGGCCCAAGATCTAAACCAGTCAATAAGGCGGTAGATTCCGCTTTTAAAGTGGGGGTTGCTCTGATAACGACGGCTGGCAATGAGGGCAGGTTCGTGGCCAAGAGATCACCGGGTTCGGCCACTTCTTCTATCACGGTGGCTGCCACCGACAAGTGGAAGAAGAGGGCATCGTGGAGCAATGCCGGACCCGGAACGACATTGTTTGCACCAGGTGTGGATATTCCTTCGACTTGGATTGGTCTAAATCATGATTTCACCCGTACCATGTCCGGAACATCTGCTGCGGCACCTCATGTCGCCGGTCTGGCTGTCTACTTCCAAGGAATGTACAACTATGATTCGAAAGGCGTGAAGGCAGCCATTCTACGCTATGCGACTAAAAACCTCGTCTTGGACACCAAAGGAGCACCGAACTTGTTTGCCTATAACGATAACGGTAATTGCCGGAGGCGGCGAACCAAATATCTGGGACACTCGGACTGCGAGCTGTGACTGCAAGTCTAGACCCGGCCACATTGCTAGCGAATTTATAATGCTGCGAGCATGGATAATACATGGCCTTTTCCAGAGGGTAGCATTCAGACAGTGGCGAAATATGCTGTAACCCCAGCTCAAGAGGTGAGACACTATACCTCTCGCACCATCCATGATGGAGCACTGTCGTCGCGAAAGGCAGCCGAGATTCCGCCGACAGGTCGGCCCGCGACGCAATTATGCATACTATTGATGGCTCCGTCCGAACGATTTCCGAGTGGCAAGAGCATGAGAATAAGCTTGTTCCCGGAATCTCTGCTTCAATCCTCTCATTGCGGATCAGCACACCATGTCCTTTTGAATCTATTGCCTGAAACAACCACTTCCCGTAGAGCCAATTTTGAGCACAGAGATAAGTCTAGACCGAAGGCGGAGCTTTACATTGGTATTTCTCTGTTAGCAATCCGTCACTGTCGATGCAGCCCTCTGTAATATGAGCATTCATCATCCTTCCTACTAACAGATACTGACGATCATTGTCAATAAGCCGCCAGGCCAACCGGACATCATGCACATGCATAGATAGCATTTAAAAATCGCTCTGGCCACTATCATCAATCATCGAGTGCATAGCTTCTCTGAAACTCTATGCACCGGGTCAAAATCTCGCCCTTTCTACCGCGAGCAGCTTGAGAACGTGGACGAAGTGATGACGGTTCAGAAACCGACAAAGCCTAGGTACAAGCGGCAGAATGCAATGCTCTCACCCAGGAGCCTATCCTTTACCGCAGTATCGCGTAAGTGAGTGGTTGGCGGACATGGATGTCGGCAGCCCTTACGAGTCGCAATAACATGTGACTACCCCTATGAGAATGCCAGAGCCATTGTCATTGGCCTTCACAACGCAAACGCGACCGGAACGGAGAAAACAACAAATCTCATTCGGTCAACGTTTCGTACCTTAGCAAGCACATATACATAGCACGGATACATGACTTTTTCGCTCTGAAGGTCATTTTCAGTTTGTACTTCATATGCCGGAAACGGCGATGTTTAACATTGCGTGCATGGACTACGTGCAATGCATGATCCAATCCTCCCCCTCCTCCTACCATCGTCACCTCTCTATATCACATAGCCTTAGTCTGTTCAACCCCAGTACGAAGTCTTGAGCCCTTGGAAGGTCGATGACACGGATCCAGCAATGTCCGTCCCGGGACCACCAGCACCATCGTCCTTCTTCCTCTGTCCAGACAACTGTTCCCACGTCAGCTACACTTGTACATATTATGCTCGAAGCAGAAGACGGTCACTCACCTCAGTCTGAATATTCCGATGCAAGTGCACCAACCAATCAACATAACTCTGCGCCTCCCCGTTCCGATCCTCATACAACAATCTTGCAAACTCGAACTCCGCCCCATCCAGCCCTTGCCGCGCCAGCTGAATCGTAAGACCTTTGCTTCCCCTCGTGATCTCCATATACTGCAGCACATTCCGCACCTGCGCGTTAAGATGCGTCTCCAGCACCGGCAGAGCAGACATATACGGGTTCAGATCCTGGAGATTCGCGTAACCCTGTCCGAACAGATCCTCCAACAAGTTGGGCGACACTTGCGCGTGCAGCCAGAGCAAACACGTCTGCCCGTCGTCGACGAGGTACGCGCCTCCCTCCTCGATCTGCCCAAAGCTCGCCCTGAGCGCCATCGGCATTCGCAGCCGTCCATTCTCGTCCGCGAACCCATCCGCCGGGTCGAGATTATGGATCGCGATAATCCGCGGGTACAGATACAGACTCAGTTCCGCAGGCCCCATCGACCTTAACATGCGCACATCATGCACGCGTCTGTCAGAAGGCTCATTTCCGCCCTTGAAAGCGCGGGACTTGACCAAGCCTAGGACATACATCGACAACTCCTTCAGGTTCTCGGGTAGCACGAGTTGCCCTGGCGGATGCGAGCCCGAGAAGTTCTTCCGGTACCCGGCGAGGATGTCAATTGTGCGCTCCGTCAGCGCGGCGCGGATGTCCTTCAGCGGCCGCTCCACGACGCGCGATGAGGCTTCTTTCGCCATGATGCCGATCACGGCGTCTTGGTCGACGAGCTTCATGGCTTCGACAGCGCCTTCGCTGACGGACGCGACGAAGTTGCTGCAGCGGACGCGGCGCTCGCCGGATGCTGTGGTGTAGAGCAGGGCGGATTGGAAGTGCGCGTCGAGTTTGGGGTCGAGCTTGCCGTCGTATGTGAAGGTCACGCCGAGAGCTTTGTCTTGATCTATGACGCCGATCTCGAGGTCCGCGCCGAAGGTGTGCTGCACGAAGTTGCCGTGGTAGGCTGAGATTTGTAGACCATTTGAGCAGCGAACTTTCATGAGTGCTTGATAGCCCGTATCCCTGGTCAACGTATGTTGAATTTCCTTTGACAAGCGCAGCAAGTCCCGCGGTGAGTGGAAGTTGGGATAGTAGAAGATCTCGCCACCAGTAGTGCCCGACACATGGCCAATCGTTCCTAGATCGAGATATCCTCCGCTCGGTGCTGCCATGAAAAAGTCGACGCCCACGCCGGCTTCAGTCATCTTAGTGGCACACTTTTTCCATTCAGGATATTCGGTTGTGAACATCTTCTTCTCCAATTCGACGTCTGCAGTCTGCTTCATCTCGCGTTGAAACAGACGACCTGGACCCGAAAGAGGTATAGCCGAGACGGAACAAACGATCTTGCCACCTGTGGGCGTCAATGCTGCCAGAGCAGCCTCCAACGTCGGGAGGAGCGCGGGATCTGGACGCGGAACCTTGGCGAACATTTGCGGTATCTGCCGGAGAAGGTTCGTGATCAGGCCCTTCGAGGGCTCTGGCTCGACAAACAAGCCTTCGCTAATAGGCACGAAAGGGTCTGCCACATCCGGCATTATGATCATTTGCGCCTGTTCGAGTCTCGGACTCAAATTGTAGAACTGCACTTCGCGATCGAACGTGACGATACCAACCCTTGCTCCGGGTGGTAGGCGTGGAGAGTTGGTTGGTGCTTCGCCATCTTTCGTATCCTCGGGATACAAAGCGTTCAAGATACCTTCGCAGATGCCCTCGAGAAATCCTCGGCTGCTTGCCTCAGCGCTGACGTCAATGAGGAATAACCATCTGATCGGTACCGGCTCTTTCGACCAGTACTCGCGGGGAACGGTAAATTCAACAGTTCCAAGCATCAATTCTTGCCTCTCCGCGCGGTCGACTCTGATACCACTAGGATCCGTGGGTGCGAAATAGCTGGAAGTGACGTCGTTCGGATGCGTACACATATTGCACACAAATTTGCTTCCTCCAGATCTGAAAGTCATGAACGGATTGATGTACGCCCGACACCTACGGCAGCGTGGCGGACCTTCGTTTCCAAAGTCGATAACAGGTATTGGCTGCTCGCCTTCCTGAAGAGGCGCGAGGGGCTGGAGGATTAGACCAAGAGGAAGTCCTGTAGATGTTAATGCGTCTTGTGATGCAGGGATGTTGTTCATGGTCAATCGTGCGTATTTCGGAGAACAGTTGCCTTGGTCGAAAGCGACGAACGGCACCGCTGCGGGAGGCGGGAGGTGCTGCTCCATAGTCGGATATATGTTCTCCAGATAGTATTTTGCGGGATAATCTCGTGATCTTGGTATGCTTGGGATTTGCTCGGGGTCTACTCTGCCTTGTGATGCTGATGTGGGTGCGCCTACAATAGAGGCGCCTGGAGTCATGCCTGGTTGGACGGGAGCTGGTGCCATCTGTTGCTGAAATTGCGAGGCCGGAGGAGCAAATTGTCCTCCTGGACCATATTGGCCGCCTGGAGATGGCAGCTTCTGGGATGTATACGGTGCTCCAGCTCCAGGTCCTGCAATATTCCCGTAAGGCGAGGGCGCACCTGGTCCTCCATTGGGCGGTGCGAAAGCTGGAGCTGGTTGTTCGATCTCGTGGTATGCATGCCTGTTCTTTTTCTTCCGCGCACCTGGCGCTAGACCCGCCGAGCCGCCGTCCAAGTTCATTTGGCCCATCTGAGCGCTGAGCTGGCCCGATCCAGCTTGCGCTGGACGCTGGTACGGGTGTTGCTGCTGGTGCTGCATGTCTGCGCCCGGGGGTGTCGGTTGATGAGGGAAGTAACTGCCGGGATCCCCGTTGTTCTGAATTCCGGCAGAAGCAGGAGCAGAGTGTAGGTTCGGAGGATTCTGGCTATAGGAGGATCCGGTCTGCAGATAGCCACCGGGGCTGGGTGCCACTGGGTGTCGAAAAACAGGGGCTTTTTTCCTCGGAGCGTTCTCGTCGCGTGGAGTATTCGTGAGACTCGAGTAGGGAGATGCGATGCTGAAATCGCCCATGATCAGTCGTAGTGCCGAGTCTGGCGGAGCGGAGCTAGGCTGAGGAAGTTGACTCCAGCTTATACATTTTTCCTGAGCTACGTGTTCCTTGCGGCGGAGGTGGGGCAATAGCTATCGCTCTGCGTGGCTTCCAAACCTCTGATCAACCCTAGCGAGGGAGGAGATTTCAGCAGTCGAATTGCGAGACGCTGGCGAGGGGCGTTGGGAGAGTCAATGGCGAGCTATGTCAAGAGTGGATCAAGATATAAGAGGACACATGGTAGACAGCCGGAGGTTCGGCGATCTGCACGGGCCTCGAGCCCTGCTAGGGCCCGTTCATTCATCCCATCCAATTCAACTATTCTTCGGCCTCTTCAGGTATGAAAATTGAAATGTATATACAATTGAAATAGAAAGCACCGCGACGTGGATTCAATGAGCGGCGATTATTCGTGCTCGCTACCACGGCCGGCGTGTATCTGCAGTCCTCGAGTCGCAAGCCCAAAGTTTGGCTCAAACCCAGCTCAGCCTTGCAACTAAAGCTCGAGCAGGGTCATCCACGCCTCACGACCAGGCTGTATGGAAAGGCTCAGGTAGGCGTGAGCTTCAGCGCACCTCTGTAGCTTCATTCGTCTGGAAATGCGCCAGGGTTGCTCGCGGTGCGCTGTACACCAGGCCTCGCAACTTTGGGAACGTTCAATGAGGTCTGGCTGGATGGGGCACGCGATATCGTTGGTGATGATTCAACTGCGGTGCTCTTGCCTTGTTTCGCCAATTCCTTCTGTCTCGCCTGCTCCTCCTTGTTCCAAAATCTCGACTTGTAGGCGGGCATCGATGAGTAATTCCAGGCTTTCACAAAGTAACTGCGACGATTGTAAGATTCGTCAAATCGCTCCTTCGTAAAACTTGACGTACTTTTGCTGCTTGGATGCGTACTCCTCCTCGCTGACGTTCTTGATCCCTACCTTCATCCCGTCTTTTGTGAATACCACGTTCTTTTTCTCCATCTTTCTGCGGCCGCGGTCGGCCATTTCGTTGGACCAGACATAGATCTATAGCTGATCAGTACAGGGATTAGAGCATTTCCGTTGAAATTTACGTGATATCCAATGAAACCGCCAACACCAATAAAGACAAAGAGGACCAGAAGCGGAATGAGGTTCTTGAGAGCGCCCATGTCGGGCAGAGCGACTAGCGCAACCACTTGTTAAGATTCCTTGTCTCACGAGTCGAGTGTTCAGGCCGAGGGATCAAAGCTGACGATAGCAAAGGTTCGATAGTCGGTGAAGACGAAAGTGGGTGCTGACTGTCGTATGAAGCAAAGATAACTTCAAGCTCGTGCAATTGTTTGGGTTGCAACGCAGCTCAGATGGTGGGGAGCCATTAGATTGGCTGACTTTTAGAGACACAAGTGGCTTGGTTTAAGGCGGGGTGACCAAACGTGGTAAATGTTTAAACTTCCACAAAGCAATGATTCACAGTGCTGACAGAACTCCGAGATCAGATCAATGATACATTATTGTCAATTTCTGTGTAGAGGGTATATTTCGTGAAGTCGTTTACTGCGCGCAAGTGCGCCTCATAGAACTTTGATCACCTGCCCATACGCCGAGGGTATCCTGAAGTCTTAAGAAAATTACCGCCACATCTGCATATGCATGATGGTCCGTTATCGCACACCAAATTCTGGCTTTCTCGCCATATTGACCGCCGGAGGAGGCGCGTCTGTGTCGGGATACGGCAGACCGTTTTGATCGTCTCGGAATGCTGGATGCCTCCTTGTGTCATTCCCGTTGCTGTAAGAACGAGGTGTGTGCTCGCTATTTGGATAAGGAAGAGGTGTTTTGGGAGGAATAGGTGGAGGCGAGTGTTTTGGGGACCCTTGAGCCCCATATGCAGGCGGCGGTGGTGGTTGCCCCCAATTGTGCGATTCGTGACTTTGTTGTGGCGATGCAACATTCACCGAACTGTTCGATCGCCTTGCAGAGTCGGCGGTAGAACGAGAATTGCGGTTCGACATGTGGTGACCCATCAAGGGACTGTCCATCGGCCGTGAATAAGACTCATCTGGAAAGATCGAGTACTTGGCATTGGCCAGAGAGGCCGTGCGGTGCACATATTGTCGAGGCCCAATAATTGTGTCCACGCCGGGAACGACATCTTCGGCCGGTAATTCGGCAGCTGTGGGATCCAATGGTGGTGGCACATAATTGGACGCCGGTCTATCCCACTGCTCGGGGCCGTCTTGTATGCTGCTCGCGGAGTAAGGTCGGTCGTGTCGCTTCTTTGCAAAATGAACACGGGCCAGTTTGGCAGCGGCTTGCATGTTCATCGAAGTGACATCTGGCCTGGCCAAATACATGCGAGTATTGCTAGAGATGTCGGACAGTCGGTTCCATTCTGTAACCGTGATCAGTAATTTGGCCGGTATACCACGGGCAGGCTTTACTTACCATTCATTGCGAACTCGCCGACTCCGACTTCAACGTTCAGACGGAAGTAATTCTCGATGCTCACACCTCTTTTGGCCAGATGTTCTGCAACCATGTATTGATGGGTTTCTTCACAGCCTTCGATCTTGCTGATCAGCCGACGTCGCGCTTCGGCAAAATCTCCGATAGCTCCACCAACGAAACCTTCCCACCAGAGGTGTTGCTGGTTGCTAGTTCCACCAGGTCGTTTACCGGTGCCGATGCTGACAAAGACGCCAACATCGCGTCCCGGCCACTCGTTGAGGACGGCTTCATCCAGGACTAACGGAGAAGGATTGTATTTTCCTGCACCTTCATCGATGAAGACGGACTGACCAATCTTGATCGGCTTGAAGGCGAGCCCAGTGGCGGAGGTGGCACGACCCGCTTGCCAGATGCTGCACTCAAATTCGGGCGCTGACTCTTTGCGCGAATCATAGGACCTCAGTAGAGCGGCCGAGCCACCTTTAGGAGTGCCCTTGTACACGGCCGTGACGGCTGTTTTTGTGCGATTCTCCCGCAGGTCGTACAGCAGAGAATTTGGGTTGCCCCACCTGCCCATACGCGGACTTAAGGGGCTCATGCCAACCTGACTGTACCGACTAGAGACGCTAGGGCTTCTCTGTAGACCAGTAGAGAATGAGGCTCTGGTACCAGGAGTGTCCGGCGACATGGGCTGAGCAATGGCGATGGAGTCATTTCCTTCGCCTCCATCGATAGTGTGCTGGCTCACACATTCTTTGATTGCTTCCTCAAGCTTGCTGGCTTTGAAAAGTGTGCCTCGATATGGGATGCCCGCAAAAGTCTTGTCCGTCTCAAAGACTTTCCGGGTCATGCGCACATAGACATCCTTGCATGTGTCGATATCCAGGCGTAGTCTTCCCAACATGATAGCGATCAAACCTCCGGTACCAGTACCCACGATCAAATCGAAGTGGTCGCATGGTCGAGGGATCTCGTGTCTTTTAGGTGCGCGCCCCTCGGTCTCAACAAAGGTTCTGTGCATCAGCTCTTGCAGGATGATAAGCATCGAGTAACCGCGAACGCCGCCGCCATCGAGACTGAGGATGCGCAGCGGCGGGCCCTTGGTGGTGTCCTTCCTGTGCAAACGCCCACTCTCGTCCATGATCGTATTTGGCTACGCAGTGAACGTTGTGCAAAGAATGATCGGAGGGGCTGAAGCGTCGTATGCGGCACAACGTGGGCGGCCTTGCTGGCGCTTATGGTCTTGCGTGCGATCGGAAGGCAAGCAAGCGCAACCGTTCGAAGCGGGGCAGTCGCGGTCGGTGTCGCGTCTGAGGGGAGATGGGGGACTCTCAGGTATTATTGTAAGAGCTGAGGGATACTGGGGTCAAGAAAGGTTGAGATGTATCGTGGTTCCTGGCGACTGCAAATGCGGCCGGCTTTAAGCAGTCAACGCAGGCTATTCGAGGTGGGACCCAGCCGGAAAATGTCCCTCGGCGGATGTCACGTCAAGCTGACTGGTGGGACCAAGCTAAGGCGTCGTGGCTGGCGTCGCCGTCGCCGAGCCTGGCGTTTATAGTGGGCAAAAGTCCGGTCAAAAGTTTGAAAATCTGACAAAGATGAGATCGCGTGAGATCAGAAATCGGAGCTGACAGAAGTGCTTTGTAACGCAGCAGAGACGTGGCTATCTTATATTGCTCTCATGCGATTGTGACCTCTTGGCTGACCGCAAAGAGCAGCCACGAATGAACTGCGCTTGGAGTGGGTGACGATTGGGTAACAGGTGCCTGCGCAAGGGTCACTGGACGCCGTCAGCTACCCGAACCCCCCCCATGCGTGGCTGTGCAAACGGCTGTTCGGCCTCCGTTGAGCGTCGCTGACCATACGATTTCCACCTTTTTGTGTGTTCCTGAATTGTTCCTGCTCGCCGCAACTATGACATCGCCAATCCACTGATCAGATCGTAGATTGCTGGTTTAAAAAGACAAAGATTGACGTCGCCCCTCGGAGCATAAAGAGCCGCGCGGGGATCACGCTTGCCCATCACGTGCGGTACCTTTTAACCAGGGCCGCTGCTCAGTAGCTACCACGCTACCATACGCCACGCTCGTTTGTTGTCAAGACCAACCTCGCTTCTAGCTTTTCGCTTCTCGGCAAACGGATTTCAGGCACAAACCTGGGCTGTCATTGCATTTCATTCAGTAAGGATAGGTCCTGATGTCCTCTCCTGTTGACAAATCCAGTCCGTTGCGGATCTGCTCTCGGTGTCTGGCGTCTAGATACTTCAACAGTACATCGCCATACTTTGCCTTTCCTTTGTATCTACTCACATCATCTCCCCAACTGCGGACCGCCGATGCGAGCCTGCCCGGCACATAAGGTTCTCTGCAAATCTCTGTAATAGGGTGGAAGTAGGTGCGAATGGTGAACACTACGCCACCAGAACGAGGCAGTCTACGAAGACTTTGTCGTTCACTGCGGAAGTAGTGATGCTGGATTGGCCGGTTGCTCTCAGCGGTATCCCAGCTGACTTCCTGGCTGTCTTCGTCGCCAATGCTTGAAGACCAAGCAAGCTCGTCATCTACCTGGATAAAGTAATTGTTTCGCAATACCGGACTTTCTGGCTTAATACGCCGAAAAAAGCTCATCATGCCCTTCTCGAGCTTCTCCTTGAATCCTGGTACGTCACCGCTGCACCAAATCTGTCAGCTGCTTCATTATACCACAGTCGTCGAAGTCCTTACCTGGTATGGATCTCACTGAGGGGCATGCCGAACTTATCTTCTAGTCTCCAAAACCCTGCGAGGAGGATAGATCCGGCGAGCAGATAATACTGTCCGTCATCACGCTCGAACATGATAGCCAGATCGTCCTGCACCATCCTTGCTGCTAGTTGCATGGGATCTTCTGCGATGCCATTGCAGGTGAGCATGTCGCTTCTGATGTCAAAGTCTTCTCGTGTGAATCTGTTGAACATTCCAGCCTTGGTCTTTTGGAACAAACTTGGGTATCTCTTCGGCAAGTAATCACAAAATTCTTCCAGTAACTCTACTGCAGCATCTTTGACCCTGCTTTCCTCTGCTGTTTTGCAACATTTGCTTCCTCGTTCTCGAATTCGCCTTGTCTTCTCCGCATGAAACTTCGGATAATGATTGTCCAGCTCAATCCACTCGTCCCACTGCATCTGACGGATACCCATAGTGATGTTGTACTTCGGCCCATACCTGAATGGTCGGTAAGGAAGCGGCTTCGTGTTTTCGATGCTCCAATCAGGGTATGGCTGAGGGCTTGGTCTCTGGAAAGTCGAAGGTGGCCATAAGCCAGGTTTGTGGTTCTTCAGAGATGTTGGTATTCGATGCCTAGCCTTCTGGGACTGTTGGCGGTATCCATACCCCCTCAGCGTTTTAGCAACAGAGCTTTTTTGCCATATCAGCAGCAATCCGGCAGTACATATGAGGAAGGACAGATAGAAAAGTATTGGTGCAATGTCTAGGCAATATCGAGTTCTGATTATATCGAGTGCTCGGAAATACCCCATGGTCGTCGCAGTCGTTCAGTCACAAAAAGCTATACATACGGCTTAAGCAACAGAATAAAGCACCCTTGAGTTAGTTCCAGAGTGAAGCAGTCTATCAGATCCTTATAACTCGCACTATGGACGAGCCACAAGACTTATGCGATGCATAAGATATGAACCTGTTTCCGACCATCCTTATCAGTGGATGCGTTCTCCACATTCGGCAAAGACATGCGCCCCACAACCTGTCGTCAAAGACAACCCCGCTATACCCCGCTACAGTTTTGGGGTGAACAATATTTTGGGAGACTACGAAGGACTTGTCTGCTATGACTGATCGTGCAATGCGGGTCAAATGTCATAAAACTCTTTTCATGGTATCAAATATGACAATTAGAAAAAGATGCTAGTCGATCACTTCGCCATGTAGCCCAATCTTTGTTATTGGCATCCCATATCAGCAAGTATGCAGACTTTATAGACGAAACATCTCAGTTCACAATCTGCTCTTCCAAAACTGTCCGGTCATGAAGACAGAGCCCCTTCACCTGCAATGTAACGAATTTATACATTCATGATCCGTCTGCTGCTTTTAGTACTGCAGCTCTTACATATTTGACTACTTCTACATGCTCTTGAACCAGCAGCATAGCAGTCCGAGTCTATGATCCAATAGTTAACTCCGTCGCCGTATCTGTCACAGCCCACTGAGTCTACTTGGACTCTTCGCCTTCGCCCTTTGGCAACTCATTGATGGGTGTCGATTCGTTGGCCACGGTTGACTCATTCACTGGCACCGGCTCCTCGACGTGTAATCTGTGGCGCGGGACGTGCCTATGCTTGAGCAGGCAGTACTTGCCCCAGCGCCGTCTCAATCCTTCGGGTATGATGTCCCAATCAGGCACCCATAGCAGACGTGGGATGAGAGCGGTACTACCCGCATCGAGGAACGGAAGGCACTTGAGCTGCTGCCACGTTGCAGAGTCGTCTATGCGGTTTGGTTCGAGCCCAGTAGGGTAGGTGCTTGGTAAGTGCGAGTCGACAAAGTATGTGCAGTGGGATTCAGTCGTCTGTATCAAGATGTCAGCTGCTGCTAATGACTTGTGAAGGTTAAAAATGCGATCACTTACATATTTTCCGGCATCCTCGCGGTTCTCATCATTCATGCCGGCCGGTGGTAGCCACGCGCCAGGAAACAGACCAAATCCAGTGTGCGCTTCATTGAATTCTCCCGGCAGCAAGCCTCTAAATGCGCTTCGAACAAACTTGGCCCGCACGCCCTTGGGCAGGTGGTAGTGGGAGGGGAACCGGTACCATTCTTTGCCCAGGCAGACAGAGTCCCCCGGATGCGCCATGCCTTTGTTGAAGAGAGGCTTGTAGATACTCAGAGGTGCACCGTATGCTTCAACCGTGCCCAGGGTTCTCAAAGCGCCGAACAAAGCGGCGAGTAGAGCGATTATAGCCACTGCCAACAATCGGATTCTGGCCGGCACATATTGCAGAATTTGGAATCCCCCGCCACTGGAACTGAGGTGAATGAGCGAAATGTGAAGTGCAATGGCAGCATTTAGGGCGATTGCCGGATAAATAGGATACATGAACCTTTCCTCTTTGTGCGGTTGAATAATGAAAATTGCAAGCCAGATATACAGAGGTGTAACGAAAGTGATGTTCCGGATGTAAGACGACCTTGTGGCTGGCCTCATGTAGATAAATTCCTGGTAATATAACAAAGGCCCAGCCAACAAGCCGAGAACGAACCAGATGTTGAAGTTGAGCAAGAGATTCCGGATGTAAAAGTGCCACGGCTCTGTACCGAAGATGTTGGGTCCTTTGCCCGAGGTAGCAGCGACAACGTTGTACCATACAATGTTCCACGGAAAGCAGACGTATTTCCGGTAGAATGCAAGATCAATGATGAATTCGATGGCTCCAGCCACGATAGTACGGGAGCCACCATAGATAAGTCGCTGCCCAAGGTCTCTACCGCTCTCCGTATAGTATGCGATGACGAACTCCTCGATCATGAAGGGAAGAATAAGAGCGCCGGTGAAAGGCCACGCGAAAACACTCGCGAAACCAAAAAACATTATACCTTCCGCGGTTGAGGGGCCTCTCCTCCAGTCTGCGAAAGACGCCATAGCCATCATCGTCATGTACATGGCAAAGGTGGATGGCAGCATGGCGACCGAAGCGTGAAACATACCAGAACTAGTGATCAGGATGAAAGCGAAGTACAGACCAATCTTTTGATTGAATGTCCGTGATATCTGAGCGTACAACCGGGCCTCGCACCCAGCACAAGCGAGTCCAAGCACCAACCGCACGAAATAGAATTGGAAGACCTTGGTGGCGTAAACCCTTCCAATCCTCCCGAAGAAAGCGATCAGGGCGTGCGCGCCGGGGTATAGCCAGGTCCGAATTGCGTATTGAGGGGCGTACTCCCATGTCTGGAAACCATTTCCACGTTCGAGATAGTGGGTGGGCTCCCAAAAGTTGTACACCTCATCACAGTCCAAAATGGGTGAATAGATTGCGGCCAGTGTATTCACGACAGCGAAGCCAACAAAGGCCTGCCAGGGGCGAAAGTACATTGGATAAGTGTCACGTCGTTTTTCCCTAGTCGCATTAGTGAAGCGTGGGGATCTCATACGAGCATCGTCTTACTCGTCTTTGAACAAATCTGCTCTGCGAGCTTTACTGAGTTCTCTGGCGGCTTTGGCTTCCGCATTGCTTTGGTTCTGAATCTCTCCTAGACCGGTTATTTTCTCAGGGGCGGCTGGAGGCTTGTTCCCCCTCTGCCTCAAAGCAGGCCGCGGTGCTGCCATTGTTACTGTGTGGGTTAACACAATCAATGGCGAATGCACGTTGGTTGGTGTTAAGTAGGATGGACAGGGGCTGATCTCGATTGATGCTAGAGTATGGTTCAAGATCAGTTCTTGGGACAAGCTGGCCTTATGCGGAACGGGACCGCGGGAGATCTCCAGCCCGTCTCGGGTGCTCCCGCCCCCGCAATTCCCTTAATCCCGTCGGGGTAGACTGATAATTTTCTGGGTGACGTCCATTTTTTGCGGACGAATATTTTGTCGCGTTTGCTAGTCTCACAGAACATGACCAGAACTTGTCTCGCCACTTAACATCTTCTCTTGTGATCTTGGACTTGCAAGCGAGATGTCTGCAGAACACATTAATGAGGACGTCCCGGACGACTATGAGGACCTATACGGACCAGAGCCTTCTGATACAGTAAAGGTTCATGATGATGGAAGCCATGTCGGAAACACAAAAGTTGCGGAGTCGGCAACTAACATAGCGGCACAAGACAGTGTTGCCAATGCACAAACTCTTCCTGGCATACCGGGCCTGACGGGAGCTGCCACATCGTCATCAGGTGAGACAGATACAGAACACAAGCGCCTTCTTGTGGCTGACTTCCAAGCAGCAGGTCAAGCGCATGGTGAGATGGACGGTGTAGAGACCGAAGAGTCCGTTATAGAAGCAGTGGTTACACATCGGGTTGGAGTTGTTTCAGCAGCGGAGTACGACCATCCTACTATCAACCATGAGCAGCTTGGTCAAACATCTCTCGATCCACCAAGCGCAATTGACATGCAGAGCGAGGTGGTCTCAAATGACCCAAATGCGCAATCTGCTGCTACAAATGACAAGGTCACATCACAGCCACTTCCGAAAACACAAGGAGACAGAGAGTTTATTGAAGCTGCTCAAGCTAACCAAGATAACCCTGAGGCGGAATGGCAATATGACTCTTCGGACATGGACACTTCGAGCTCAGATTCGGATAGCGACTCATCCTCGAGTGACGACAGCGATGCGGATGGCGACTACGAAATGCTTGACCCGGCAACGGCTGCAAGAATGTTGATGGCCGAGGAGGCTGGGGACGAAGAAGACGGGCCGTCAAACAAGTCGGGAAGCAAAGCTGGCCTGAAAACCAAGAATGAGATTGAGGAAGTGGTCATACCCAAGCCGGATGTCGCCATTACCGAAAACATGAAGCTCGTTCCCCTTGGCAAGGTCGAGAACGCTGTGGAAAACCTTGCGCTCATAAAAGGATTTACCACTGGTGAATATCAAGTACTAGAGCAAGGCTCGGTCCTGTGCTTGGAAGACCGTACAGTAATCGGTGCAGTCGCAGAGACATTCGGCCGTGTCCAAGAACCACTATATTCAATTGCATTCTCCAACAGAGAGGAGATCGAGCAGTTGGGCATAAAGCATGGAGTGACAATTTTCTACGTGGCGGAACATTCGACATTCGTCTTCACACAGCCACTCAAAGGATTGAAAGGTACCGACGCTTCGAACATCCATGACGAAGAGGTTGGTGAGGACGAGGCCGAGTTTTCGGATGACGAGGCCGAGCGTGCCCACAAGCAAGCTCGCAACCAGGCCAAGAAGAATCACAAAGCCGGCCTGAGAGATGCTGATGCAGCTCCAAATGGTTACCATAATGCGAATCCGGACAGGAAGCTTATCAGCTACGATGACGTCGAGGATGAAGACTCACGATCAGGGCCATCTCACGGAGCAGCAGAGCAGCCGCGCCACGGCCATCAATATCGGAATTTTCCCGATCGCGGCAGAGGGAGAGGAGGCCGAAGTCGCGGCTCTGGACGCGGCCGAGGAAACTTTGGGCGTGATGACAGACACCGTGGAGGCAATCATAATGGCGGCAGAAGCTATCAACAGGGTGCAGGAACTTCACAATTCCAACCACCGAGCACAGGGTCGTTCACTCCACCCAGCACAAGCACCTTCACGCCGCCAAATCCCGGGTCGTTCATGCCACCATTCCCAGCCAACTTCCCTACTAATCCTAGTATTCCGCAATACAACAGTGCAGGCTGGCAGCCCCAGGCGCCGAACGGGCAGTATCGAACGCAGCAGCAGCAGCAGCAGCATGCTTTCCCGCTGTGGCCTCAGCCTCCGCAGCAGTCGGGTCAACAGTACAGTCAACAGCAGTTCCCGGCACCGTTTCCTCAGATGAACCCTGCGAATTGGGGACAGCAATCGCAGCCAACCACTCAACCACTGTCCTGGCCAGGCTCTGGTCAACAGAACGGGGGCGTGCCTCCGCCTCCACCACCGAACTATCAAGCATTACTGCAGAACATAGAGCTTCTACGTCGCATGAATGGGACCCAATGAGAAAGGACGGTACTCTCATTTGAGCATGGATGGCATGTCTTTAACGCTGCGATCTAAGTAGTGGCAAATTTTCTGTATAACATTAGATACCCGGAGAACTACACATATTCTGCACGAGGCGTACCTCAATACATCATGTAGGGAATAGAGTTGGGTGGAGGCAGTTTGGATGGGGAGAGACAATGCCGCAGCAGACTTGCCTCGGAAGCGTGGCAATGTGGAACACGAGCAACATGTAATCTATAAGGCCGACCATTCGTTGGGCATTGTGATTATTCGTGTTTCGTGACTACGTTTCGCCCGGTGTGGCATTGGGCCCATGCTTGAGGACGGATATGCGCATGATATTATCTGCAGGTCTTCCTTCAACGGGCGCTGCTGAACATTGAGAGGCGCTGTCAGGAGGATTGCATGATGTCCTGGCGAGCATAAATTATTGCGGGAGGGCAGCAATCTCTCGGGAGCAATAACAGCGGATGATCAGCGCTGATCAACCCTGTTTGGCCGTCATTGGCGTCGGTTCGTAGACCCTGCGACATACCCTTCCGGGTGCGTGCGTTGGGGTGTTTTGGCCTTGCAGCCGCTAATCCAGGGACCAAGCCGCATCGCTCTCCATGGCACCGTCGGGCACTGCGGTCGGGGCCATGTGGTACGGTCGCGGCCCCATATGGTGCCTCGACTAAACGACTCATGGGCGACCAGAAACAAGCAAAGAGGCCGGACGCGCCACGGGCCCAGCACCGGCCGGTCCCAGAGTCGGAGTCGGAGCAGTCGCGGGTGTAGGAGCTGGTTGCTCAATGCTCAAAATCCCTGTCGTCGCGTGCACGCCGCATTGTCTTTCCTTAAGCTATTGCTCATTGTCCGGCGGTATATGTAAAGTGAGTTCTCTCGAGCGATGCTCGCTCGCTTCGCCAAACCCAAACCCAAAGACAAAGGCTCTCCGCACTGCATCGAACACCGACTACCCGGCGCGATCCCCCAGCACAGACAGGGGCGCAGCGGCCGTCGACGATGGAAATGGAAGCTCATAACGACCGGCCACCAACGACGGACACCCGTCCTCCCACTCCGTATGACTTCAATTTGTTGAAGTCGTTGCAGGCCAAGGCCGCTGCAGAAACAAACACGCCTTCGATACCTCCTGCGCCTCCCCTCCACATTCCTGCTGACCCTAAAGCCACACATCTCACCCCAGACCCTGCATCTCGCATCGATCGCGACTCCGTCCACTCCACCACAACCAAAAAGCGCGATTCTGCCGTATCAGACGTACCGGACTCGAATAGACGATTCGATTACTTTACCAGCACACGACCTTCAACTGCGCATCCGCTTCCTCGGCAGCCCTCGCGCGGTACCCTCACCTCGCTCCGTAGATCGCCCTCTCTACGTATTCTTACACCATCACCAAGTCAGCGCAAGTTACGCAAGAAGAACGTACCCGAACGCTTTCAGTGGGAGACCACCGCACCTCCTGTTCCTTCGCTTGGTCCACGACCTCCATCCTTCCATGGTATCAGCCTGGACATCCCAAACGGAGCATTGGAGGGACTTCGCGAGGAGGACGGACTAGGGTTCTCGAATCGGGGAAGTGTATTACTTGGGGAGAGGCAATTGAAAGAGCTGGAAAGAGCAGGAATCATGAGCTTAGAATCCGAGCCCGCCCAAGCGCAAGATAAGATCGGCGCGAATGAGGTACGCAATGGCGAAGCAGACAAGCAATCTTCGGCAAATGGAGAGGAGCCTGCTAGTCCACGAAGACTGCAACCAGGCAGGAGAAAGCCCAGCATACACATGTTGCAAGCTGCACTGGAAGGCGGACGTATCCTCTCCGCGGAGGAGATTTCTTTCTCCATGCGCCTGCGGTCTATGTACGATCACGGCGACGAGAATGCAGCAGATTGGTCTGCGCCAGCTATTCCAATCACTGTCCGCTCCGCTTCCTCAGAACGCGACGATGCGACTCTGCAGCAGCAAGACACAGCATCATCTAGCGACGAGGTCTCTTCACTGAAGGTCGCAAAGAAACGGGAAGATGTATCTGGAACCCTACGTGGTCGGAGCAGTTCTAAAAGGATCCAATCCACCATCCGTAATGCTAGCGAGACTGCTGGAGGTATTGAGGATTATTCCAATGTGAGGGGCCGCGACGTAGACCGGTACGGTTTCATTCAGCCTTCTCGGAGCAACTCGCGTGCATCAAATGGCTCGCGGACGTCCGGAGACCGCAGAGAGAGGCCAAGCATGCAGCGCGTATCATCATCGTTGCTACTGATCTCGGACTCGCCACGACAGAAACGTGGCTCGCGCAGGGGACCAAGAAGTATCAAGGCCCGATCCAGCCGATCGGTCCCTCCTGGTATGCCTAAAGACGCACGTTCGTTGAGGACCATGACTAGCCAACGTAGTTTCAGAAGCACAAGCAGTAGCTTCCTTGAGGGTGCGGGTCTCCGAACTAAGAATCAGAAGCTGCTGGATCAAGCAAGCGACATGCTCACGCTGCCGCCAGGTCTGGAGGCCATCGCGGAGCAGGAAGATACTGGGCGGACGGCAGGCGCAATCAAGAGACGCGAATGGAGCAGGGAAGAGAAGTGGCAGAAGATGGCTATTCTCCGATCCACTACTCCGCCACAGAATGGACAGGCACAGAGGGCGACTGGAGGCGGAATGGCTTTCTTTTTCGACCCCAACAACCCTCGCGTCGTGAGCAGGACTTGGAAGGGGATTCCTGACCGATGGAGGGCCACCGCCTGGCACAGCTTCCTGTCTTCGTCAGTCAAGAAGCGAGGTGGAGAGAGTGACGAGCAGCTAATTGAACAATTCAATCGTCTGCAGGAGGAAAACTGCGCCGACGATGTGCAGATCGATGTGGACGTGCCTCGTACTATCAACATGCATGTCATGTTCCGAAAGCGGTACCGAGGCGGGCAAAGACTACTATTCAGGGTATTGCACGCCATCGCACTCAAGTTCCCGGACATTGGCTATGTGCAGGGCATGGCAAGCTTGGCCACGACGCTGCTTTGCTATTTCGACGAAGAGATGACATTTGTGATGATGGTTCGGCTCTGGGAGCTCCGGGGACTGAAGACGCTCTACTGTCATGGCTTCGAGGGGCTGATGGCGGCTCTCGCCGAGTTCGACAAGGAGTGGTTAGGACAGGGCGAGGTGGCGCAGAAGCTTGAGGAGCTAGGCATCTCCGGCACGGCGTACGGGACGAGATGGTATCTGACCTTGTTCAACATGAGCATCCCTTTCCCTGCACAATTGCGGATCTGGGACGTATTCATGTTGCTCGGGGATAGGGACGAAGTCGAATCCGGGCAAAGTGCTAACTTTGAGGGTGCGGATATGGACGTCCTGCACGCCGCTAGTGCGGCGCTGATCGATGCCACGAGGGATATACTTCTTGACTCGGACTTTGAGAATGCTATGAAGACGCTCACGAGCTGGATCCCGGTCAAAGACGAGGATTTGCTTATGCGGGTGGCCAAAGCTGAATGGAAGGCTAAGAAGAGGCGGACGAGGAAGGCGTGATAGGCGTTCTCTTTTGTCGTTTCCTTTTGTCGGAGTGTTGGACTGATACCCCTGTTTGCTGGCATGACGTTTGTGTAGAGAGAAGCGAGGTGGCTGGTATAGTTCTATCTAGATGTAATTACTAATTCGGCAAGAGCGACGCTGCCGTTCCTGTGCCTCTTGTGCTGTGTTGGATTGTAAGTTAGTGAGAGTGAACGCACAACGGCAATGTCTCCGAAGTGCCTCTCGCCCGGAGTCCGGGGCACAGTCCAGCAGAAAGTGGAATCTCCGACGGCGTCAGCAGTTCCTCTTTATCGCATGTTCTCCTCGAAACAGCGTAGCCGACAAGATCGACCACGAGCTAGACGGCGCCTCACCTTATCGAATGCAACACCAACCTCTCAAGTTCACATGCTTGTTGGCAGAAGACGGCACACGGCAAGGAAATTGGAGCAAAACAGGCGGTCAAAGGCGTCGTCGACTCGTATCTGTTGCAAGGCAGAGGCATGGTTGCATCGCATGTCGGGAACAACAAATTCTTCGAATGCATACTGCTGGCAAGTGCCGTTCGCATACGCTCAGGGTCATGTGCAGACTACTGTACCGGTAGCCTCACCGACTATGTGTATGACGCAGATGTGTGAATGGATGGATGTGTGGATGATGGCTTGTGACGGTGTGCTTAGTTAGGGCTTTTTCATTTTTCTCGCACCAGCGGGCCGGTTTGTCGACGAGCCGTTTGTCGCCCATGACATGCATACCGCGCGGCGAAAGTCTAGGCCTGGACTACAGGCTACAGGCTACAGGCTACAGGCTACAGGCTACAGGCTACAGCAGGTGGTCTGTGGCCGGTGATGCATGGCCTGCATTTTGCCAGCTGCCAGGGTCGTTCAAGAGCTGTCGAGTGGAGCGATGCACAATGCACCATGCACGCACGCCCCGGAGTGACGTCGTGCTCAGGCAGGGCACCGGCATGCTCCACGGCCGGGGAGGGGGGGATCAAGGACCACTGGGGGGGATAGCGGCCCTTCTGCGGACACCGCGTGCTCTGATAGAGAAAGGGCAACGGCGCTGCATAGTCCGCGTGCTTGGGATCCGGTGAGGGATCTAGATTCGCTTCGCATCCGGCAACTGCAAAATGGTGTGTTCACATCACTATATCGGCTCGCTTGGTCGGCCTCACTGACGGAAGCACTCCGCCCTCGGTGCTCGCGACTATGCCGCATTGTGTCTACTTCGCTCAGGGGATGACAGGGAATGTCTGCAAACCTAGACCTGGGAGAGTAACGCTTCTGATCAATGATGAAATGGACAGCCAGTCAGGTCACGATCGCGGCCGCCTCTAATCTCGCAGCAGGCCGTTTAAGGAACACTCGGTTGGGCTTAACGGGCGCTTGTGTTTCAGACCGACCGTTTGTAGCCGACAAGGTACGGCTCGTGTCATGCTACCAATCTGAGGGAGCAAACTCTACCATCCGACAACCACAGCTGTATCTGGCGCGGCATCCCGCCACCCGCCCGCGCTTGAGAGGCAACTTTACGCTTTGACAGCCCGTTCGGACAGGCCTTTTTTCTTCCGGCACGCCTGATGGATTAGCCGTCGGTTATCGATTTCGCTTGCATCTCCCTTTTCCTGTCCCGGCGACCCTGTCCCATGGTCCGCTGCTCGTTCTCCCAGCCACTTCGTCTCGATGCCGAAGACTACACCATGACACAGGCATCTTGGCGCTAGCATCTGCTGTCCGCCAGTGATCCTGGTGGCTTGAGGGCGCGCCCCACTCGCACAAGCACCAGGTCTGGTCCCCGGCCTGTCAAAGACCCATGGACCCATCAGTCAGTGCTTGTGCCTGGCCATCCCGATTCGTGCTCCTCTGTCAGGCACCTCCCCTTGAGGGCAATTGCCTGAGGACAATGCTGTGTCCCGACAAACCGCATTCGATCGTCAGGCCTGCCATATTACGGTATATGTACGGTATGCGCTGTTCTTGTCCGGCATGCACTAGACTCCCCGTGCTGTTGTGTGGTGGCGGGCCCGTCCAAGCTTGGCCCATACGCAATCCTCGAACTCACTGTGCCTGATTCGGAACGAAGTCACTCCAGTCTAGGGATCGTTGAGCATCTCAAGTGGCCGTTTCCGCGAAGCTTTGCAGCTACTCGCTACAGGTGGCCCCGAACGGGGTCCGTCCCTCGTGTGGCAAGTCTGGCGGGGGGTCCTTGATGTGTAATGCCCATCCGAAAGGGTGCACCCATACTCTATCCTCACCGATCACTGGAACATGCGCCTACCGGATTTCTTTCCTTTGACCGCATCCACTCAGACACGGTCCCCCACGCCGTCGAGTTCTGTATGCACCCAGGCTCCCACCACCTACTGACTTTTGACCGTTGTCGTCCGTGACAGCTGTCCGAGCTCCAAAGCTCCATAACGTGCTGGGCCAACGTTTGTTTCACCATGGAATGTTGCAACTGCTGGTGGACTTGACCACCACCGCTCCATTACTCGTGCACGGCTCGATACCGAGTGCAGTACATACTACTACGAACAGACCGCCGGTGGGCTGGTGATCCGGGGATCCCTGTAATCATGCCATTCCTGACCGCCGCATCGCCTGCTGCAAAAGCAGGACGGTCGGCGCCACATCCGGCTCGCACTGTGGGCTCTGTCGGCGTGTGCAATCTTAACATCAGTGCGATAATTTTCCTGGCGGGGAAGGGCTGAATTGGCTGTGATTATTCCCACTGCGCTTTTGAGATTGAGATTGAGATTGGATCGTGAGGCTTCCCGCCAGCCAAACGCTCGCAGCAACGGCCTACCGCCCGTTCTCTTTCTCGCCCTTCGCTTGCACGTTTGAGAGAGAGAAAGACTGCGAGGTTGGGCGCGAACGTCTGTCCGCATTCCCGCCACGGTCGTTGTTCATGACGCTGGGCCTGCCTGCAGTCCGGACGACACGGCCGTTCTCGAGGCAGGAATAAGAGCCCCCAAACATCCCGTGCGGCATCAAAATATACATAAGAACAGGCCACCGACACTCGGGGCTTGGGTTTCTACATCCTCGAGACTCACGCCTTGCGCCGCGACTGCCTTTACCTCTGGAGAGTCGGAAAGAAGAAAAGATCTCGCATCTGGACGATCCCGCTTCTAGACGGCGAGCGCAGCTGGAGAAACTGCGGCCGCGTGGGTTTGATTGGCTCCGAGTCTGACGGCCCACCCGAGCCCCCAATCTGCCATCTGACAGCTCGCCCTCTCGGTCCTTTGAGTTTTTGGACGATATATTGGCAGTGGCAGTGGCAGGGTCGCAAGGAGTGGCACAAGGAGGACGAGGACAATCACGAGCGGCCGTCCGACGCTCTCTTTTGGGCAGTCCCTCCCACCGCGCACCCGATCCGAAGACCGACAACTACCACCAACGAACAGTAAGTCCGTCGTCCCCCGGCCCCCCAAAGCACAGTGCGAAAGGGCTCGCAGAGGCGTGCACTAGGGCAGGGCGGCCCAAGCGCTTTGGCTCGCATGTCCGCGCCGGTGCCAGCCCAGGCAGCCCATGCCCTGTGCCATGCATGGCTATGCCCATCACTTCCCCCAAAAGGCTGACGATCGCCCAGGCTGGAAACATTGCAGAAGATTGCAGCACATCCACACACGGCTCACCTTTCCGTCGGGCGCGTCTGGTTCCTCTGGCTCAATGTAACCGGGCTGCGGGGCACGTCACTCACGAAAGATCTACACGCCCGTCAAATGTACGTTCGCCTTGGTTAAAAAACTCAAGCTTCCCTTTTTCTATGGTCCGACCGCCCATCATTTGCCATATCCATCCGCCGTCATTCTGCTTAAAGCTTTCCTTTTTGACCACCCCAGCTGCATTAGCCCCAACTCCTCCTTTGCTTTTCGTCCTTTTTTACTCTTTAGTTTCTTTGTCTTTATTCCGAAAGCATCGCCGTTTCCTTTCTCGAGTGTCATGTTTCCAGACTGCGCACTCGAGCAATGAGTGTGCGCTGATTCAATTCATACCGCCTCCCTTGCGGCACTCTTTGTGGCAATTCAAACATGTTGCTCACACTCTCGCAGTCTGGCAAACCCGAATTTGGAGTTCGGCCTCCGCATGAGCTAGCCTCACCGCCGCCGCCGCATCCTGCACTCCGCTACTCCCCGCATCGCCCTCTCGACAACATCCTTGGTGGAGGCCCACCTAACAACTACGCAATGTCAACTCAACATCGCGGCCTCCCGCCGCCCTCGGCCATGACATTACCTGAACCCCGGTCACAGCAACCGCCCCCACCACCACCCCACGGATCTTCAACACTACCATCGCAACCACAACTAGGAGCACTTCCCGCACCGCCGTCCCAATGGCAAGGCGGAGAAGACTCGATGCGGCACTGGCTGAGCACCAAGGCTGAGGAGGAACGGACCAAGCAGGAGGAAGAGAAGAGGAGACAGGAAGAGGAGCGGACGCGGCAGGAAACGCTGAAGCTTGAGCAACGGCGTGTGGAGCAGACCATGCTGAGGGAGTCCATGACTGGTGGTATACCACCGCAGATGATCCCCGTCATCTTCGCAGGCATTGGTGGCCACAGTTTGGTGAGCGCCAGCGTGGAAATGCTGCACCACTATGCGGCACAACTGCAAGCAAGCCAGCAGCAGGTTGGCTCAGTCGTCGAGACTTCGCCAGAGCAGGCCAGAGAGACCCGGATGGTCAACCCGCCTCAACCGAACCCCTTCGCAGCACCACCGCAACCACCTTCCGCCCAGGCACAGCCGCCTGCACCATTGTCTCAGCACCAGAACACCTTCTCCGCATATGGCACATCGACGAGAGGACCTCCTCCCGGACCTACTTCAGCGCCACGCTCAGTCCCGGCCACTGGCCTGTCGAGGATAAATACCATCGACATCGCTCAACCCAGTGGCCCGTCTCAAGCCCAACATGGGCCATCAGAACAGACTTCATCCTCACCTTCGATATACTTCCACCATTGGGTGCCTCCAGCTACCCAGGAAACAAAAGGTCACCAGCCACCAACGCCGATAGGCCGGACTGAGCCGTCGTCAGCGCACCCCTCACACGCTGGAGAAGCGGACTACAAAGATTCGCCACGAAAACGCAAAGCGGTGGGTGGACATGGTCCACTGCCTCCTCCATCGCAAACTTCACCGTCATTCTCAAGCCAGTCGAGCACGCGGAGTCGAGGCAACTCCGCAGGGCACATGAGGTCGCGCAGCAACAAATCAAACGAAGACCAATCGGAGGCGTCGCGGCGTCCCCCAAGTCGACGGGACAGCGTGGCGACACAGCCGAGAGTTGTGCACGAACACAGCTACGCGCACGACCCACACTCATCCTCTCGTCCGCAGTCGCATGCTGGCACACGGTCGCCTCCAATGCGACGAGATTACATGCGCTGATTGCGTGTTTGCCTGAAACGTCTCCCGGCATGTAGTCATGTGGTTTCCGGAAATTTTCCTCGCACGGCCGGAGAAAGCTGACACGCATGCTCACACGGGGACGGAATTCTGGACACACATAGCTTCTTGGAGAGCGTTATCTTTCGCGCACGAGGCTGAGGCGGAACACGCTTACACACCTTTTTGGAACTGATTATGTTCGATTCAGCAGGACTTTTTGTGGTCTGTGATACCCGGCGAACCCCGAGAACGGCATGAAGGATCTCGGGCTGTTCGCAGCAGCGAATTTTTTCAGTACAGCGGTTTTTTGCCACAAGGCGGATCAATATTTTTATCTGGTTTTGTCGGCCGAGGAGGCTCAAGTTTCTATTCGACATTGTAACATATGGCGGAATTTTTGATCATGCGATTTTATTTTCTTGTGTATCGCACGAATGGTCGCCCTCGGGGCAGCAATACGAAGAGGAGGGGGGCGATCTCGAGGAGGATAATACCCTCGATCCTCGGACTGAAGGATGATTTTTACGAGGATCGAATGACGCTCGCTACAACTTATCACTACTAGTACTATACCACACGCTCGCTACTGCATAACTTTTATTAGACACGGGATGAGAAGGAAGAGGCAAAGAAGATCATGATCGTCGATGATGGACATGCTCGAGGCGGACAATGCAAAAACCACACCGACGAACACGTGTTCGTATAGTCATTCTATCCCACGTCAGAGCGTTTGCCGTGCTGTGAAGGTGAAACATTGTCGATATGCTCTTTCTGTCCAGTTACAGTCGTATAATGATTGATTGCGGTTAGACATGCCCCGCCTACAAGAAAGTGGCGGGCAAACCCTTACCCACACCGCCGATCTCAATTGGCGATCTTGGGCCAGAACGGGGGGCAAGACCAACAAACCCAGGGCTGAAGCGTCAAGGATGACAGACGAGGGTGGTTCCCGGAACGGGAAGCTGCGATGCGAGAAGGGCACATGCGACATGTGGCATCCTCGCGAACGACGGGCCGGGGTGGCACGCGATCTGGACAGGATGAGACATTTGGTGGTCAAGAGGGAAGTGATGTGCAGTGCGCTTGGGGGAATGATCGCCGGAGTGTGGGAGGGGCGGGACGGCGCGTTGTGTGATAAGGCTGGGTTTGCTGCTGCTGCGGTGAGACAGACAGAGCGCTGATTGATGGTCATGACTATTAAGTCGCCGGTGTTGTCTTATCAGATCAGCGTGGTAGCGACGGAGGGTGTGAGTGCAGCGTGGGACCCAGGAACAGGCAAAAGATGCAGGGCTAGGTTCTGTCTGGCCAGGAGCTGAATCCGATGATGCCAGGAACGCATGATCGAGCGTGGAAAAAAGCAGCAGAGCTTGCGAACCGATGGCGGGGCAGGACAATCGATCCTGCTGGTGGCTTGAGAGGGGTCGTAGTCGTATGCCTTTTCCTCATGGGTACGCGTAGACGAGCAACGACGGCAAGTTACGAGCAGTCAAACAAAGCAAGTTGTGCGGTCGGCAAGCCCGAAAGGATTAGCATCCCTCGTTGTATTGTGTGCTATTTGCTGATCTTTGGCCATTTCGGGGCCTTGCCCTCACTCGTGGCTGCTTTTTCGGGCGTGCAGGGAGATTTGTCGGAGCACGATTACTGAGCCTCATACACCACCGTACTGCAGTACTCGCAGCGGGGCGATACTCGGTTGGCTTCACGACTGGGTGCCACAATGCATCCTTGCAGGAGGTCTGCTGCACGCCCATGCTTCTGGAAATCAATCGCCCGTTAGCCGTCAAAACTTGGACGGGGCACGAGCCCTGCAGCAAGCAAGCAAAGCCCCGAAGCCAGCTGAAGCAAACTTCGGCGCCCCTCGATTGCACTCTATTTTTTCCACCACTCAACATTAGCATCATCACCATCGTCAATCGACATCATTACGACACCTCTCACATGTGACGACCTTTCTCTCCTCCAGCCCTCGGGACAGCAGAACAAGACTGCAACATCCAATCTCAGGCACAGCCAACCGACTATGCGCCCACGCCCCTTCTCCTCCTGGTCCGCGGCCGCCGTTCCTGCGCGCGCGTCCACTGCAAGCCTCCGACCATCCCAGACCCATCTCGAACGATCACGCCCTCAGCCCGCCGGACGCCACGCCCTCTGGACCCCCGCCCTTCGTCCCAGCAGTAGCACGCGCTGGACCTGCCCACAATGCCTGCAGCACTCCGCCCCCTCCCGCCATAGTCATCCTTCCTCCACCCCCTCCTCCTCCCTCCGCCAAGCATCGTCATCCTCTTCCTCCTCCTCCACCCGCTGGAAAACTCGTCAATCCCGCGACCCCTACGCCGCCTCCGCCCGCACCTCCTCCCTCAAGTCCCGCGCGGCATACAAGCTTCTCTCCATCGACTCCCGCTACCGGCTCTTCCGTCCCGGCGACACCGTCGTCGATCTGGGCTTTGCCCCCGGCGCGTGGTCGCAGGTCGCTGTGTCCCGCACAAGCCCCGGGGGAAGAGTGGTCGGGGTCGATGTCATCCCGGCGATGCCGCCGAGGGGCGCGAGTAGTATCCAGGGGAACTTTTTGGGGGCGGAGGTCCAGGCGGAGGTCAGGGGGTATGTGAGGGATGGGGAGAAGGGGAGGGCGAGGTCGGGGGGAACGAGGGGGGTTGTCGAGGGGGCGGCCGAGGGAGAGGAGGGCAAGGACGGAGGGCAGGAGCTGGTAGAGGAGGAAGGGAGGGTGGTCGATGTGGTGCTAAGTGACATGTCAGCGCCCTGGCAGCCGATGTCTGGTATGTGGATCAAGAGCGTTAGTAACCCCTACTTCAGGATGATGAACACGAGCGGGATCGGGTTTAGGGACCATGCTGGGAGTATGGTAAGTCGTTCTTCTTCCTCTCTTTCTTATCTCTCCACCACTCTCCACTCGTTCTGTTTTCAGTTCGGTCGTTTCGTGTACGCGTGTCGTATAAGAGGAGTAGTTCAAAAATCTGATCTGCGATTGGTGAAGGACCTCTGCAACGCTGCCCTGACCTTCTGCTACGACACCCTCCGTCCCGGCGGTCATTTCGTCTGCAAGTTCTACCAGGGCGCCGAGGACAAGGACTTTGAGCTGCGCTTGAAGAAGCTGTTCGACAAGGTCGTGAGGGAGAAGCCGGATGCGTCGCGCAAGGTGAGCTACTTCGCCACGGGCACGGAAGCACAGGACTCACACAGAAGCAGGAATCCAAAGAGGCCTTTTTCGTAGCCATGCGGCGCAAGCCTGGTGTAGAACGAACAACAGTGTTCCCCGACGGTAGCGCAGACGAGATATGAACGCCCAGACCACACCATTAATTGTAAGAGTACAGCGAGGGAAATGTATACAACAACCGCTCAAAGCCCATACGGGCTCTCTCATCCAAAACTTCCATGAACAATGCATCTAATGCCCGTGCCCTTCACTTCACAAAACTCATCCCCGCCTTCCGATCCCTCTTCAACGGACTAAACACAAACCCATCCTCCGTCCTGCTCGCGGGTCCCTTCTTCCCCACCCCCCCAGCACCAGCAAGGAACGAGCCCCTCGCCAGCCCAGCCAGTGGTCCCATCTTCCCCACTCCCCCGAACAACCCTCTCGTCCCAGGCAGGCCTTTGGCAGGCGCGTCGTCCTCCTCGTCGAACAGCGTCTTACCCAGTCCGCCCAGCTTGCGCGCCTTGGCCTTCTTCTTCTCGGGCTCGGGCTCGAGGTTGAACGCCGCGAACGTCGCGAGCGACTTGCGGACTTTGGGCTTCTTCTTCGCCTGCTGCACAGCCGCGGCGACATCATTCTCGGTATCTGCTGCTGCTGGTGGTGACGGGGCGGCTGCGGGCTTGGTCTTGGGCTTCTTTACGGACGAGGTCGCATCTTCGTTGGGGTCCTCTTCGACTACTTGCAGCGGAATTTTAGTCGTTTTGCTTGTGGTGAGGGAGGGTTTCTTGATGTTCTGTTTCGTCGCAGGGATGGGTTGGAGAGGTTGTTTCTTGGTAGGCTTCGTTGTGGGGGCGCGCTTCTTCGCTGCTGCTGTGGGCGTAGCTTCTGCGTCTGGCTCTTCGTCGTCGGATTTGGCATGAGGGTCAGCGTCCTCGGCCTCCTCATCGTCGGCCGCTACACTAAGCGTGCGGTTCAGGAAGGGTGTGATCGAAAATGATGACTTCTCCCCTACGTTGGCACCCTTGCGTGCGCGCTTGGCAGGAGCGTCGCCCGGCGTACCGAGCGTCGTCGCATCTGCTTCCTCGAGTGATGCTGCAGCGCGCTTGCGGCCATTGCCATGCTGCTTGGTCGCGGCCGGAGCGATAGTAACGGACTTGGTCACAGCGGCAGCGGTGGCGGCGGCTTTGGTCGCAGCTGCCTGTGCCTCTTCCAAAGCACTTTCGGTTTCCTTCAGCCGGTCTTTGAGTGTGCGTACTCGGTTCTTGTACTGTGTGAGCTTATCCTCCAAGACCGCCTTGTTCGAATCAAAATCCGCCTGCGCAGTGGCGAGCGCCCGCTCAGCCTTTGACTTTTCTTTCTGTTCGCGTGCGAGATTGCGCACCAACTCCTCCGCGCGTACCTCAGTTTCGGCAGTCTGCTCAGCCTTCTTCGACTCGGCGGCGAGCTCTCGCTGCGACGATTTCTTCGCCTCGTCCAGCTCGGCCTGCAGCTCCCCGATTGTTTCCTTAGCCCGTTCGTGCAGACGCTTCTCTTTTGAAAGGGTCTTGCGCAGTGACTCCAGCTCATCTTCTTGCGCGACCTCGTGCATGGTATTGCGCCGCTTGGCCATCGCCCGCTGTGCATCGCGCTTCGCATTTTCCAGCTCTACCTCGATCTCGCTCAACTTGCGCTGAAGTGAGAGTTTCTCGGTCAAAAGGATCTCATTCGTCGTTGCTTGCGCACGTAGATGCTCCAACTCAGGCCTTAGTCGTGATAGCTCGTGTGTCAATTCCAGCTTCTCAGTCATGATTTTACTCGTATCGGTCGTTAGGTTCTTCAGTGCATTGCGTTCAGCCTGTGAAGTGGTCAACGACGATCAATTCAAACAGTTCCGGGAGGTAGACACACCTGTAGCGTTGAGATCTCCTGTTCTTTCGTTTGTGCCACTGCCTCGAGACTCTGCACAGCGGCCTCAGCAGCCTCTGCTCTAACAAGGTGATCGTTCATCATAGCCTCCAATTTGTCGGATCGCTCTTGTTCAGTCAAAAGCAGCTCGCGAAGTTCTGTGTTATCATCTTCCAACACATGCTTGTCGAAGCGCAACTTGCGCACATTCTCGTCCTTTGCAATGATGTCGACGAGGTGCACGCTGCGCTCGTACTTCAATTCCAGAGCGGACGTGTGCAGCGAAAGATCGTGGTCCGTCATGGTGGCTGAGGGAGCCATGGCGCTTGTCGGTCAGTCTTACAAACTGGTCGTGGTGTGCCGTCGCAAGGCAGGTGTCGCTATCTTCCTTATTCTTTGGAATTGGTGGGAAGTCGCGTTTACGCGGAGAGCTTCCGAGTAAACAAGCACATCGTTCCCCCGCGACCAATCACAGCCTCGCAGACTCAGCCGCATCGACGCCGCCAAGACCATCCGGCGAACCTCGCATCCTCTACCATGTACTACAAATTCCGCAGCTCTGGAACTATTACTGCAGTGATCAGACCTAGAACTCGCATTAGGCATACGATATCAAGTCACTGCCTGGCATCGCCTATGCTAGTCCCCCGTGAACTGGCAACGTATCTGCCGTTCTTCGGAGAAGGGCTGCGTCACAGTCTTCGAGCCGAGTGCCACTTACAGCCGATGACCAGAATTTGCACTCGAAGCGATCCGATGCTCACTCAAAACTGAAGATGCGGGAATTGGCTCGCCTCTCATCTGAAGATTGGCTGAAGTCTTGAATGAATCGCGATCATCGGCATGGTAGGCGTCATTGTTGCCATATTCCATGGAAAGGTTTCTACGCGAAAGGAAAGTCGCTTGTGGCTATGGCTAGGTAGTCTCTCTATTCAGCCACTTTGAGGCTATCATGAATGGTTGTGCCTGGCTGGTGAAACGCGGAGCGGCGAAATGATGGAAGCGATGCTCACGTGTTAGTCTCGTGATTGTTCAAGATCTATATGCTAGGACCGACCCGAAAGTATATTGCATAAGAGGCGCACCGAAGTCCCTGACTTCTTGACAGAATGGAAATGATGTGCTTTAATATTTCCCCCCAAAACACCTCTTTCCCCCGCAAGGCAAATGCCCGCATCGGCAAAATTCTGATCAGCGTCCGGCGGCCGGTGGGGGATGTGCCCCACGATTTTGCGGGGGTGGCATGTTGCTCTGGAAGACTAACCATCCTCTGCCGTCCAGAGTGCCGCCTTTTGCCTCCGTGAGCTTCCTCACGACAAGTCACTGTAAGCCGGCGTCTGTCACACCTCCGCATCTGTGCAGCCAAACCATGGCCTCAGCCGGATTGCCGTCCCACCAAGGAAAGGTGGCAGCGATCATCGGTCCTCCCCTCCGGACCGAATCTATCAGAATGCCACGTGAGTACAATTCACAAAATAATCACGGGAAATCTCCATGAGCGGGTGCTAGGTAAGTAATGTATATAAACAACCTTTGACCTCCCCATGGGGGTGAAACGGACGATCATTCCTTACTATCCCATCGCCTCGACCCACTCTATATCATTCACATACCACCTCCTCTACGATGAAGTGGGCTTGGGGGATCTTCTCTTTGGCTTTGGCCTCAGTTGCCACGGCAGCCAAACCCGCCGAAACATACACCAATGTGACTGTCTTCGATCCTCCTGCCGACTATACAATCCCTCGTACCTTGTACGCGCGGACGCTGCAGCTGCCTGATGGCACGCTGCTCTCTACGTGGGAAAACTATCTGCCCAACAACGACTCCAATCCCTACTTCCCGATATACGAGTCCTGCGATAACGGCAAGACCTGGTCTGAGCGATCACGTCTCTATGACCAGGTAAATCACTGGGGAGCAAGGTACCAGCCTTTCCTGTACCAGCTGCCGCAAAACGTTGGAGCCTACAAAAAGGGCGATATCCTCCTGGCTGGGAACTTCATTCCCAACGACCTTTCGCAGACAAAGATCGATATATATGTCAGCTCGGACAACGCAAAGTCATGGCGTTTTGTCTCCTCCGTCGCGCGCGGAGGTGAAGCACTTCCCAACAACGGACTTACGCCTGTTTGGGAGCCTTTCCTCATGGTCTACAAGAACCAACTCGTCTGCTTCTACTCTGACCAGCGCGATTTCACGCACAATGGCCAAAAACTGGTGCACCAAACCTCTACGGATCTGGTCAACTGGGGCTCCGTGGTCAACGACGTAGCATACAACAACACCGATTGGCGACCCGGAATGACTACCGTGTCTGCTCTGCCCAATGGCAAGTACATCATGACCTACGAGTTCTACGGCGCTGTTGAGGCAGCCTTTGCTGTCTACTACCGTGTCGCTGACAGCCCGCTCCTGTTCAACGAGGCACAGGGATATGTCGTGAAGGCCACTGACGGTACTGTCCCTGTCAGCAGCCCATACAACGTGTGGACTCCGGTTGGAGGCAAGGATGGCTCTATAATTGTCAGTTGTGGTACTCTGTCCCAGATATTCATCAACCACGACTTGGCTACTCCAGGAAGCCCTTGGCAGAAGGTTGAAGTACCTGCTGGTATCAGCTACACACGGAGCCTTAGAATCCTCAAAGACCCCAGCGAGCTGCTTATTGTTGGTGGTGGTGTTCTCTCTGGCACGAATAACTCAGTCTTGGCCACTCTGGTCAAGGTTCCAGGTACGGCTGGGGGGTACAAGCGGGAGATTTCGTTTACTGCCTAGACTAGTTCAATATTGATGAAGCATATAGCTTGTAAAAAGAAGTCCATCTCATGCTATCAGTTTCTGATAGAAATTTGGTTATTACGGTCCTGTGAAATTATGTCGGTAAATGCACAGGCTTTCTTCGTGCTGTATTATTCATGTTGTTAGAAGATAGCCGTCTTGAAGCCGGCCTTCAGAATGCGTGCATGGATGACGTCAGCGGTCTCTGCGTGTCGCGTCAAGCTGTGCCTCGCGTCTGTCACCTGAGTTAGGAAATTAATCATTCGTCCGAAGCACCAAACAGTAGATGAATTGTGATCAAACAGTCGTCATCTTCCGCCCACGCTCGTAAATCATCACAATGTCTACCAAATACAAGTCAAAGAAGCGAGTTTATGACTCTTCCGAAGATGAACCTCAATCATCGAAGAAGTCCAAAGTCATCACAACTGAGGCCAAGAAAGACAAAGAGGGCAACACATATTGGGAGGTCAGAAACCACACCACATCATTTGACAATGCGAGACTTCGTCGCTGACTTCGTGCGTATAGCTCTCGGGTACCCGTCGCGTGCAAATCAGCGACTTCAAGGGCAAGAAGATGGTTGGCATCCGAGAGTACTATGAAAAAGATGGCCAATTTTTGCCCGGAAAGAAGGTATTATCTCATGCTCATGGAGGACATGAAAGACGTAGATTGACCATGACCAGGGAATAAGTCTACCACTTGATCAATTTACGGCTCTCATAGGTGTTCTGCCACAAGTCATCAGCCATCTCTCGGAATTCGGTGAGGAGATTCCGCTACCGAATTTCGGAGCGAAGAAGTCTGGAAGAGCTATTCGCGATGATGATCACGACTCTGAGCATTCTGCAACCAGGAGCAGGTCACCGAGCAATGAGGACCGATTCACGCACAAACACAAGCGCAACCACGAATCCACAAGTGAGGAGGACGACTAGGTACAAGGAAATACACACCGCCCCCCAGCAAGGAAGAGACACCGCCTCCCAGCAAGGAAGAGACCGACGAAGAGATCCTGGTCCAGTCTCATGCGGAGCGTCTTTCGCGACTTAACATTGATGTCTCTTCGGACCCACAGTCCACTCAATGCCCATTCGAAACACACTTAATGATACCAGCTGGCTGGGAGCAGAACTGGGCCTAGTATGCGCCCAACGATTTGCTTCGCTGCAGCTGGATGCATGACTAGACGGGAACAGAATCGATAGCTGATGATTGTAATGCATTACGACGCCACCATCCGTTCTCCTAAGGCGAAAACATCACGTGGTGATTGACCGCTGTAGTGATAGAAAAACGATATTAAGATTGTCATGAGACATTGAAAGGGGCGGACATGAAGCATTTCGCAATTACCTCGGCTCGTGTGGTTGGTAAATCCATATTTACAAGAGCCAATTTGGCAGGTCCAGCGGCCACGCGGGTTGAGGCTCCACCATGCCACCCGTCCTCAGACCACAGGATCCACCGTGTGCCACATTCTCCAGAATCCACACAAAAAAAATCCTCATTGCAACTCGCGGGGCCCCGGCTGGAGGGCGGCTCCGCTAGCCATGATTGTCCTTCAGGCGTGCCAGTCTGTGCCGCTCTAGTTTCATCGCGTAGGTCCGCACGATGTGACAAAAGTTGTGCAAATTGACCGCATACACTCAAATGTGCTTAAGAATTTTTGACAGATCTGGGCAATGACGATGACACTGCGCCTTCTGGCAGGGGGCGTCACTTGGGTGGCGCGAGGGGGGCGGAAGTTACACTGAGATCGGAGCTTAGCCGGGGACAAGACCAACTTCCTTTGTTGTTGCCGCCTCAAGAGCCTCACTTGCCGGGTGCAGGAGCCCATGGTACGACGGTTGAAAAGCCAGGCCCCAGGCCCACAAATCCCACATGGCCCCAGCATCCGTCTCCCGATGCGGTGCAACTTTAAACCACAACGCTATTATGACGCTTGGCCATCTCGAGATGGCTTTCCCACCTGCCGATCTTTCCGGCGAATGAGGGACATTTCTGCTCTGCTTCGACATCATCATCACTGCCGGCAGCTCATTCGATGTCCAACTGTCACCTAAGGGGCTCACTAAACACATCGGTTCGTTGCCGTCCGGTTGCCGTCCCCAGCGTTTGATCAGTGCTTTTGCAGCCTGGATCCCGAGGCAATTCTCCCAATTTTTGGCCCAGACATGCCATCTCCTCATCTCGTAACCGGTGGCCGGATAACCGCAAGGTACGTATCTAGCGGCGGGGATTCACTCCCCCCAAACACGCGTCTGATCACCCTCAATCTGCTCTCACTAGTGCCCCGGATTGCTCCAGATCTACGTAAAAGTCTCCCCGGCTCCCCCATGGGTTGCCAGTACAAGTATCCACCGTCCCCCTGCTGCTGTTGAGCCGGACATTCCGGAGATCATTTCCTGCCTTTCCCTCCTGCTCAGTTCCTATTCTCTCTTGTGACAATCATCAGAAGAGTCAGGCAACATGTCGCACGCAGACCATATTTCGCGTCTCAGGACGCATGATATGGAGATCGGTGCTACTGAGGCTGCTCAGAGGCATTTTCAACGCCATGTTGTGGCAGTCAAGCCTGTATCGCAGCGAAAGCTCGATTTTGAAAAGTCTCGCCCCAGATGGCTGCGAGAAGTCTTGGCTGAGGGCACTGGAGTGTTCTTCTATGGTAAGATCGTGACCATTCAGGCCGCCATCTGCGACTACAGCAAGCTTACACATCTGACTAGTGTATCCCGGTATTGCTTCCGTGGCGTCCACCTTTCTCAATCAAATCGATGTTCAGAACTCCAGCGGACTGCCTACTACGTTCAATCCAGGATTCGGAAGTTTGCTTCAGATTGGCCTTGCGTTCGCACTGGGCATCGCTTTTGCCATCATCGTCTGTGCTCCAACATCTGGAGGTCACTTCAATCCTGCTATCACCATCTGCTTCGCAACTTGGCAAGGATTCCCATGGAGGAAGGTCCCTTACTACATTTTTGCTCAGATCATTGGCGCCATGTGTGCTGGTCTGCTTGTTTATGGACAATATCATCAACAACTTGAGGCGTACGCTAAACTGACCACCGCCGCTGGACTTGGTACTGTTTTCAATGGAGGTCCAGCCAGTATTTTCTGCTCATTCCCCAGCGGTGCTCCTGCATTCAAGTTGCAGCAGAGCAACGGCTACCTGTTCTTGATCGAGTTCTTTGTCGACAGCTACATTGTGAGTTTGATTAGTTCTCTCCTCTTTGGAAACCTACTGACATGCCTGATCTCAGGGTCTCGTCATCTGGGCTGCCCTCGATCCTGCCAACCCATTCATCACACCCTCCAGCGCTCCCTTCGTCATTGGTCTTGCTTATGCAGCCATGGTCTGGGGTTTCGCCAATATCACCATCTCTACCAATCTGGCTCGTGATCTCGGTACCCGTATCGTCGCAGCTATTTTCTACGGTAGAGAAGCCTTCTCGTACATGAACTATAGCCCCATCGCTATCTTCGTGAACATCCCCGCCACTTTGTTCGCTACTGGGTACTACGAGCTTGTTCTGCGCGACTCGCTGCAGAAGTTGGCCAAGGGTGCTGCTGTACACGAAGGTGGTGAGGAGGGTCTCGCTCTGCACCTTACCAAGTCTGGCATTCCCATGGATCGTGATGGGCTCCCATACATGGAGAAGGGCGCGACCAATGCGACCGGCTACAGCAACGGCGAGAATGGTTACGAGACTGGCGTTGGTACCACTAAGAGGAACCATGTTTAAGCATGTGGCTCATATGGCTGGAAAATTAAGCATGCAAGTTGCGAGGATTTTGTTATTAGGACGAGAGATCAGCCACGCAGCTTCAAGAGACGGTCATGGATTTTGTATTTATGTATAGTCTACAGATGAACAAAATTATGTTTGCACATACAGTTTTGAGATGAACTTTGTGTACTAGTAATCATACTCGCCTGTTCAACGATTTCATTATACACATGATCGCGGGACATTTTGTATTATCGAGGTATGTGTGGTTCTACTCTATCACGTGACCGTATATGTTGTACATACACCTTTTGAACGGCGTCTCTATTCTCGGACATTGTAGATCGAGACTCGGTACACGTCGAATCCAAGCTTAGATGTATTTTACAGGTCCTGTCTATAAGTATTGATGAGTCACACCGTGGGTATTCAAGCATGGCGGGCGGTGTTGAGCGAACAACAAATGGGTGACGTCGGATTAAATTTTGGGCGTTATCGATAAGACCCTGACCTGCGCCCCACCACATCAGCCTCTTCCACCCTTTCTTGCAAAGTTCGCCTGCAAAATCTCATACCGGCGCTGCTTTTCAATTTTTTTCTCATTTTACCGCAGCAAATATGGTTTCAGCTTCCAAAGCGGCGCGCATGGCCAAGCGCGAGGCCGACGGAAAACCCGCCAAGAAGACCCCCGCCTCCAAAGTCGCCTCCAAGAACGCCTCCAAGAATGCGTCCGAGGCTTCGTCTGTCAACGGCGACGAGACTCCTCCATTGGTGGACGCCGACGGACAACAGCTGAATGACGACGGAGCATTCGCCATCAGCGAGAAAGTGAAGAAGCTTGGCCTCCAGGAGGATGCGGACGGCATCTCTGATCGTGTCACTACTGGTGTCCTGGCCTCGCTCGAGGCAAGCAGGGATGTAAAGATCACATCTGCGTCCCTCGTTTTCCACGGAAAAGTCCTTTTCAACGACACTACCATCGAAGTCACCTACGGCCGCCGGTACGGTCTTCTCGGTGAGAACGGTTGCGGAAAGTCGACTCTCCTGAAGGCTATCGACAAGCGCGAGTTCCCCTTCCCAGACCACATTGATATCTACCTTCTTAACGAGGGTGCGCCCGTCACCGATCTTGGTGCCCTCGAGTGGGTGGTTAAGCAAGCCGAGGACGAACTCAAGAGAATGGAGAAGTTGTCGGAGACCATCTTGGAGAACGAAGGCCCCGACGCCCCTCAGCTCGAGGAAATCTATGAGGTACGTGATTTTGGTGTGTTTCCAGAGGATTTTCGCTAACGCCGACTCAAGCGTATGGATGAGATGGACCCGTCTACCTTCCATACCCGCGCGTCCCTTATTCTTACCGGTCTTGGTTTCAACAAGGTCACCATCAACAAAAAGACCAAGGACATGTCTGGTGGCTGGCGTATGCGTGTTGCTCTCGCCAAGGCTCTTTTCGTCAAGCCTTCTCTTCTTCTCTTGGATGACCCTACTGCACATTTGGATCTCGAGGCTTGCGTGTGGCTGGAAGAATACTTGAAGAAGTGGGATCGCACTCTTATCTTGGTTTCCCACTCGATGGACTTCTTGAACGGTGTCTGCACGAACATGATTGATATGCGTATGAAGCAACTCCTCTACTACGGTGGTAACTACGACTCGTACATGAAGACCAGGAGTGAGAACGAAGTCAATCAAATGAAAGCGTATGAGAAGCAGCAGGAAGAAATCAAGCACATCAAGAAGTTCATTGCCTCAGCTGGTACCTACGCCAACTTGGTCAGACAAGCCAAGTCTCGTCAAAAGATCCTGGACAAGATGGAGGCTGATGGTTTCATCGAGCCTGTGGTTCCCGACAGGGTTTTCACTTTCAGATTCGCCGATGTCGAGAAGCTGCCTCCTCCTGTGTTGTCGCTGGACGACGTTACTTTCTCCTACTCTGGAAATAAGGCAGACAACCTCTACGAGAACCTCGACTTCGGTGTCGATATGGACTCGAGGACAGCGCTCGTAGGACCCAATGGTGTTGGTAAGTCTACCTTGCTGAGAATCTTCACCGGCCAGCTCTCCGCTACAAGTGGCTCTGTATCGCGGCACACGCATTTGAAACTGGGCGTGTACTCGCAGCACTCTGCCGAGCAACTCGATTTGACCAAGTCTGCTCTTGATTTCGTGCGCGACAAGTTCTCCGACAAATCTCAGGATTACCAGTACTGGCGACAGCAGCTCGGTCGCTATGGTATGACTGGCGAGGCGCAGACAGCCTTGATGGGTACCCTCTCCGAAGGTCAAAAGAGCAGAATTGTTTTCGCCCTGCTTGCCATCGAGTCGCCCAATATGCTTCTGCTCGACGAACCGACCAACGGTCTTGATATTCCCACCATTGACAGTTTGGCGGATGCCATTAACGCCTTCTCTGGAGGTGTCGTCGTCGTGTCTCACGACTTCAGGTGTGCATCTTCTCGGTTCTGACACGCAAACACTGTAACTAATTGTTTCACAGGCTGCTCGACAAGATCGCCAAAGACATCATGGTGTGCGAGAACAAGACGGTCAGGCGGTGGGACGGCACCATCGGCGAGTACAAGAACCACTTGCGGAAGAAGATGGTGTCCATGGGATCGGTGCCTTGAGGAACTAATACTAGTACGACCGCGAACGGCATCACAATCGCGGAGAAGTGCTTGTTGGAGAGGCATGTATAGATGCGGCAGGGAACGCATCTGTGCTTATCAGATAGACTGCATGAGAGGAACTAAAAATCGAATGGGAAATTTTTCTTTTTTTTTTATCGTAAACGAGATTCATAAACTAGGATATTCCAGGCACTACTGAGCCGCGACGGGTCCATCTCTGGTCTCGAGGTACTGCTTGCGCCACTCATTCTTATCCGTCTCGTCACCTCTGTTCAACGGAGTCCACTTGGGCGCATCCTTGAACAGCCGCATGGCTTTGGTGTAGTTGTTCTCGTCGGTCGTGAAGCGGTGGTAGATGCCCGCAGGCATGATCATCAAATCGCCCTCTTCCAGCCGGATGCGCACCCAATCGTCTTCCTTGCCGCGGACGTCGAAGAAGCCGCTGCCGTCCATGATGTACCGGATCTCCTCGTCTTCGTGCAGGTGCTCGTGGAAGAACATTTTGACTTTGTCCTCGTAGCCCGGCAATGTGGTCGGGGAGATGGTGATCTCGTCGCGGTTGGAGTAGGAGCGGTCGTGGGCGATGCGGTCGACGTCGGCGATGGTGTTGATGCGGTGGTGGATTATGCCTAGCTTCGAGAGGTAGGAGGGGTCGACTGCCCGGCCGGAGTCGTGGGGTGCGCGCTGGTCGCCCTGTGCTTGGTCAGATGGGTAGTAGGGCAGAGCAGAGCAGAGGAGGGAGCCCTTACGGGTTGGTTGTCGTACCAGTATGCCCTCATTGTGTCGGTGTTATTGGTATTAAATGGTGTTGTTGTTGGGTTGCGAATTATGTGTAGGAGGGTGTGCACCGATTGGAGACAGTCAGTGTATATAATATATGGTCGTCGGCGCAAGCACGCAAGCCGCTACTGGCGAGATCCACGGTTTTTTTCGGCGCCACGGATTGGCCCCGCGCCATTGGGTGAGGGGACGTCATCCCGTGCTGACGTGAAGCGATCGGCAAAAACGGATTCCCTCCTTGGGCATTTCGCGACTTCACTTCCTTCAAACGCGCGCAGGGATCGGGAAGCTATTTACGGTATATGCTCTGGACATGCATCTATAACCTCAGACATCACCCACGAGCATATCTTGTTTGACAACAGTCGTGTCGACATTTCAATTCACGTCAACAATATATGCCAGCGGCGATGTCTGGACCCAAGACTTATTGTAAGTTCTGTATGTGCCCATACAGCACAACAGCTGCACTATGAAAGTATGTCCTCCATGAGCTCTTGTGTGCTCCGTCTCACAAGCACGATTACCACACAAAAATTTGTCACAATCAATTCAAGCTGCTTCACGACTCATGGCCGCACATTAAAACCATGAAGCAAGGCATCTTCTTTCATTTGCTATCTATTTCTTCATGTGGTTCTCCGTGCCTCTCATTTCATACGGCGCGATTGGTTCTTCATCAATGCATCGCAGTCCATATCAATCTCAGCCAAAAGCTTTTGCTCTACTTCAGATAGCCGCTAGCGAGTAGTAGTCTTGTCTCTGCTCTTAAAAAAGTTGGTGCGGCTTTCGCTGCGCTACCTCATGACAGCTGCGTTATGAAAGTATATTTCCTTTACAACCTCGTATATGCTCCATCTTTGAATGTAAAGTCGCCAGACAACGTAAGTGGCCACATCGCACTCAGCTGCACCTTTAATGCATAGAAAAATCATAATTGAGGCCGAAATTCTTTCACACACCATAAATCTCTACATAATGTTCTCCTCTATTCCGTTCCACCACGGCCAAACACAAGCACTTGTTGAAGCCACCCACGCCACGCAACAATAGAAGCAACAACCATGGCCGCCATCGCATCCACCACTCACACCGAATCCGTCGCAAACCGTACGACCTCTCCCGCATCCTACAAGGACCATCCCTACACAGCCCTCCGTTCAACCCGCGAGACGAAACCCGAGAGTCCTCCCTCCACCTACCACCACGGAAATTTCGATGAATGGACTCCCGGCACTCGCTCCATAACACCCTCCTCTGCCCTTCCGACTGCATCTCATACCCGGATGTACGAGGCGTACCTCGCCCCTCCCTACACTCCGCGACAGCCTACGGCGGCAATGTGCGCCTCAGAGCAGGACGACAGTGCTGCTGGTGGAAGCAGACTCGGTGAGGTCGTTATTGAAATGGGACGATTGGGTGTGCGAGACGCTGTACAGCAGGAGACGCGAGACAGACGGAGAGCTAAACGTCGTTGGGCCGGGGTGTTGAGGTATTGTAGAATCGTCTGGAAGAAGACCAAGAGATGGCCTTGGGGTCGTATTGGGTGGTCCTTGTTGTCCATCACTTGGCTGGTGCTTGCTGGAATATATTTCTGGGCTGTGCACTAGTTGTAAATCCAGAGATGAAGGTGGGACGATGGAAGGGCTTCAGGAGACGGAATGGTATCGAGATAGCCCGGGTCTCGTCTGATTACGGTATGAAGTTTGAAATTGGTGTCGTCTGTTGGTCTTCCGTTTCTTCAATCCTCATTTGTCTATCACACGAATGAGCCGAAGCTATTATACCATAGATAGGCATCTTTGGCCTGAAATACATGTCCTTGCTTGCTCAACGATACTCCCACGACCAAAGCCTGATCGCAAACTTGCTTCCTACGTTCATGCGGATGAATGCATGCGATGGTATCGTCATGTACCGAGTATCCCGAGAGACGACAGATAGTCACCTGACTCCTGACCTCGCACTTTCGAGGTAAACCTCCAGTGGTAATTTGCCTACAACTTTAACCGCAACAACATTCTCTGCCATTACCCTTGTGTACGTCAGTCTAGCGCTATGAAATACAACAACCGCATCATGAAAAGTTTATCTTCGGGCATCGCGGACCCTCCGTCCATAGACAATAAGCAGCAGACAATATTAGTCACTACAACGCGCTCATCCTAAGTTTTAGACGAACGCATGCCAGAACTATAATGAACGATGAACTTGGACTCCTTCTTTTCAAAAAGCTCCACAACGATGTCCTTCGTCGTCTCCTCAAATCACACAAACACACTTGCCGACCAACCCTTCCAAACAGCAAGAATGGTTCTGCGTTACGAAGAAGCCGATATCACCTCTTCTGCCAGCAAATCTCCATCACGGAACCCTTCAACTCGCCCCCCCTCCTATGCAGAGAACTTCCCTTTGACAGCCCCAGCGCCTGCTTTCCCAGATACGGTTACGGGCCTCGGTGGTTCGACCCATACCATTCCCGTGTTAGCTCCTGCGGTCGCTACACCTCCCCCACCTCTGGAAGCGAGCCATGGTACTGCTCGAAGGGACGGGTACGTAGCGTTGGACTTTGGATATCTTGACAGGATAGAAACGGCACGGCTGTGCAGGCAGGCCCAATGGGAGAGGGTGGAAAGCTATATGAATGCCCTAGTGGGGAGAGTAAGACAGGCTGGAGGAAGGGCGAAGGACACGTTCATCGCGTTCGTCGCTCTCGGCGTCGTGCTATGTATGTGCCTGGTCGCTGCCTGCCTAGCTGCCGTCGCGATCGGGTACGGTGTCGCCGCGTTGGTGATTGCCGTTGATTCTGGGCTTCAGAGACTTGGGCTGGTTGGGCCACATCCAGTATGGACTGTGGGTTGATGTCTTTGGCAGTATACAATTTTCGTCGCTGCGGCGATTGATTGTATCGAACCAGAGTATCAAGCACTGTGAGGGGAGTCTTTGGTAGCTGAATGGAGGATATCATCCATAATTAAAGACGTTGACTGTATGATAGCGGTGATTGCACTGAAAAGCATTGGTCGCGACGAGGAGAATGTTGATACAACTCAATCTGGTAAAAATACAAAGGTTTGGCTAGCATTGCCGATTGATCTTCCATATGCCTAATCCTCTCCTACCAATGACACGGGTAAGGGTAGGCCAGATACCGTCGTCGCCGAAATCGAGATCATCGAGGTTGAGATGGCGGCTATACTCCCACTTCTTGGTCAGGGTGAATGGCAGGCCGTCTCTGTCCAGGTACTTTCTCTCTAAAAATTGATCCAAATAGATTGCGCTCGTTGGTGCGACCAGGAGAGATTCGGACGTTGCGTCACAAGCGACATGCTCTGTGACATAAGACGTCATGTTGATTCCTGGCCTTCCCATCAGATCGTGCGTGACTACATCTGATCCCTCGCGGCCGAGCAGGTAGATCGGAGGGCTGTGTGTTCTCCACCAGAAGGTTTGTGTCACTGTGCTTTGATGACCGATCCAGAGCTGTGCTGGGACTACACCACCTTGATGGAATATTCCCATCAGGAGGCCAAGTATACTGTTAAATATAATCCAGATGGTGAAGAACACCTTGGTCCAGCTGGGAGGTATGTTGACAGATGCTAGCAGGAGAGGCACGGCCGGCACGAGGAAACGTGCTTCCTGGTGTTTAAAGCATGAAAGCAGCAACACAGCACTGGCCGCAGAATAAAGAAGGTTGCCCCTCCGTGGTGATAAGAATAGAAGGAGGTAAGCCGGGCCAATGAGCTGTGGTAGGTTGGCAAGAATGTGCTGATAAAATGGATGCAAACCATGTTGTGCCAGGTTTGACGAATCTAGGTTGTACGCAAGGTTGTTGATAGGTGTTATTACTGCATGAGAAATGAAGTGGCGGATGGAAGTTTGTCCAGAGGTATACCATTCAGTATCAAGGAGGATGGCAAATGCAAGATTGAAAAGACCCGAAGCAATCATGGCGACCAGACACCATGGTCTAGAATATGTCAGCATGGACCTAATCGACACAATGGCATGCGACCTACTTTACTCGGAAATGGGGGATCATGCGCAAGAGGGGTATCACTAGAAATGCTGGAAAGGTGATGCGGTTAAAAGTGCCGAAGACTGCCAGGAATCCGACAAGGGAAGAATACATGAGCTGAGAGGATTTCTGAAAACATCAGTTATCGCAACAATGACGGGAGTGATTGGGTAGATGGCATACCTTGTCCTCTTGAATCCGCTGGATGAAGACAAGCGACCAGAGCACTGCTATGGTCTCGATCGAATTGGAGAAAGTATGGCTTTGCCATGTCCACGTGACATATGAAGAGGCGACCAGTAGGATGCCGAGTCGACGCTGTCGGGGACCGGGGAGAAGTTCATGCAGAGCCCAATCCTGCAAGATGAAGCTCATGGCAAACATGACAAGGCGGAGGGCGTAGTAAACCAGCTCCGGATGCACATCGCCGTATCCGATGCCATCCCAAACCCATTTGAAGATGGTTAAGGGCCAACCGTAGATCAGCCATATCGGGTATATGCTGCGGATGGGCGCTGCTGCTGTGAACTCCCAAGTAAGTTTGTGTGGGAAGCCGAAGACCGAACCTGCGGTCGAGACGTCAGCATCTTATTATTGATATGGATAGTACAACTCAAAATGTACCTGCAATGACTTCAGGACCCTGGAAGTGCTCGTCGGGATGGAGATAGCTCGGGGAAACGGCCAAGTATAGGCGGAGCAGGATTAGCCCCAGATAGGTGCGTCTCCACATCTGACGTTTGGGATGGAATGATCAGCAGTAAGGAGGGGCTGGAAAAGCATAGCTTGCTAAGGCTGTAGATGCGCTGGCGGACGAGGGCAAATGCGTGAGCTGAGCGATGAAGGGCGCGTGAAGCGGCGCGTTATTGTCCACGTGTTGCGAACAGGGGAGACAGGACGGGGCTGAAGTCGCTCGAGCAGGCTGATGCCTGTGCGCAGCCTTTCACTGAGTACCTTGCAGGTGGATCTATTCGAAGGTGCTGCATGCGGACAACGACATCAATTCTTGATGAGGGCGATATTCGAACTTCTGGCAAGGAACGCTTCACCTCAGTTCACCCCAGCCTTTTGGTCAGCTGATGTTTGTCACACCGAAAGCGTCAGTCGTCACAAGTCAAGAACGACTGGCTGGAATCGATTGTTGAATTGATCGCTATGGAGTTATCCAGCCACGCATGCACGATTCCGTCGACTTCGCCGTCATTTTTGAGAGGCATTCATGAGAAGTGTTTCTGGAGTGTTCCACAAGCACAAACGGGTGGTGGCTTTCATTCCTGGTGCATTCCACGGTTCCACGACCAGCTTGTGACGGCGCGAGATGGACAGTGCGGGGTGCCTGCCTAAAGCCTCGCAGACGCTGATTGGGTCACAAGCCCCGTTCGTTGTTCGCTTTGTGCGCAGCGCCTATTGCGGCTCAGCTACCGCCTTGTCCCTTGGAATCTGGAATGGCTACACTCACTTTCATCCCGCATTCGTCTTCATCTTTCACACATCTCTGTCCACAGTCATTCCACTCCTCGCATTCACCCTGCATCCGACCTACCGCCGGCGCAACTTTCACGTATAAAGCTTCATCCTCAGCCCTCCGACCCTTCTTCCATCTTGCCATCCGTGACTCCGCAGATCCACAGCCTTACCAACGAACACTCTCAACACACTTGTTCTTTCGCAAGCCAACTCACACAAACACACAATCACAATGTCTTCCACCGACGAACAGAAGGTCGTCCTTCAGTCCTCTGAGGGCGTCAACATCTCAGTCGGTAGGCACCACGCAGCATTGCCTTGTGCGCAACTTGTCCCTGAACTGACAATCTCTCACAGAGCGCCTTGTCGCTGAGCGCTCCGTTCTGATCAAGAACATGATCGAGGATCTGGGTGAGCCTGGCGAGGAGCCCATTCCCATCATGAATGTACGAATATCTACGCCCTTCAATTACACTGGCATTGCTGACTCTTTATTTATAGGTCACGGAGCCTGTCCTCCGCAAAGTCCTGGAGTGGTGCGACCACCATAAGAAGGACCCCGCCCCCGCCAACGACGACGACAGTGAGAACCGCAAGCGCACCACCGACATTGAAGAGTGGGACCAGAAATTCATGCAGGTCGACCAGGAAATGCTCTTCGAGATCATTCTTGTACGTTACCCCTCTATCCGTTGTACTACGTGACATCATGTGCTGACTTTTGCGCACCAGGCTGCCAACTACATGGATATCAAGGCTCTTCTCGACGTCGGCTGCAAGACTGTCGCCAACATGATCAAGGGCAAGTCCCCCGAGGAAATCCGCAAGACATTCAACATCCAGAATGACTTCACGCCCGAGGAGGAGGAGCAGATTCGTCGCGAGAACGAGTGGGCTGAGGATCGCTAAGCGCGGACTCACACAGCATTTGCTTTCGTGGCGCGACAGGGAGGAATGAGGGAAATCGATGGCTGGTTTCACTCACACAATGTGAGCTTTCTAGACATTTTGGACGGCATGGTTTTTGAGCAGCTATTACACAAGGAAGAGAGAGGCCTTGGCCTTGAGGATCTACATGCATTCGGCTTGCTTGCGCACGCCGCCGCGGTCTCAAGCGAGATCCCTTACCGCATTGAATGAATGATAAAAATACCCCCGGGTTTCTGAATCTTGCCCCTCACCGTAACCCTGAACGTTGCACATGCCCTCCTGCACCTTAAATTTGACAGCTCCTTCTCATAACATTCCTAGCTCTTTCACACTGCATATGTGTCTATTCACATGACCTGTCTGCACGAGCGAAACATGACGCGAGTGAACAATCATCGGTTTTGACTCTCTTCCTATCTCTGCTATGACAAGACGCAACAAGATTCGTACAGTCAACATCCATGCGAAGAGTTTCGAAATGAGACAAAAAATGTCAACGCCATGTATATCGGATGCTAATTCCAACCACCTGCAACTCTGCCACAAGTGCACCTTGTTCCAACAGCGCAACTTGGGAGTTGCTTATCCCACCCATCCATTCCTTCTAGACGCAGACGAAAAAGAAACTTGAGAACAGCTCGTCTGTTGTTTTCGTACAAGCATAATTCCGTGCCTAGCTCTTTCTATTCTCAAACTCCGGGCTGGAGACTTTCACTGCATCGTTTCTGAATCTCCCGCGGTTGAATGCTCCCAAATCTTCCTGCTCAAGCCTTGAAGCTGTCCTTGATCGCCTGGCTGCTTGCGCTGGTCACAGGAGCGGGCAGACCGGTGGCCGGCTTCGACTTGCCCTGCCAGACCTTGGCCAAGGCGTAGACGATCCCACTGACGAATCCGACGCCAATAGCGGACACACTGGCGAGGGTGACAGGAGCGTCGAAAAAGATGAGACCGGAAAGGGCGATGGGAAGCTTGTTCAGAGCGCCGACCATCGAGTAAGTAGTGGACGTCGTCACGCGCACGCACCAGGCTGAGGTGTAGGAAATGAAGAGACCTGACACACCGGAGATGAGCATGGCCGCGATGATGCTGCTGCGATTATCGATGGGGAAGTTGTGGAGCAGATTGGAAGAGGACCAGTCCTCGACGAAGAGGGAGCAGACGATCAGAATGGGGATGGAGAGGAGGTTGTTGTAGTACATGGCTGTCGCAAGTGTCAGTGTTCAAAATCTTTGCGGTTTTCTGGCTGCGTGTCACTTACTGTCGAAATCCTTGAAGTTGGTGAGCTTGATGCGCTTCCTCATCGCAAGAACGTAAGTAGCACTGCACAAGCAGTTGACCAACATCCAGATGTAGCCCGCATTGAGCGTTGCGACCGCCTCATCAGCTTTGGTGGAGGATCCGTGCGATGAGAGCGCATGCGAGATGTCGGCCCATGCGGCAATGACGGAAGACAAAACCATGAGACCAAAGGAGAAGAGCGCCATGCCGGTGACGGAGCCACCGAACCACAGGACCTCGCCATAGGCGATGAGGATGATGGTCAAGTTTTTGAAGATGGTGTAGACGGGGATGGAGAGGTACTGAAGGGCCTTGGTAGAGGTGTAGATCATGCCCACCAGCAAAAAGGAGATAGGGAACCCTGGACTAATGTCAGTGTCGGTGCCATCTCTTAATGCGTATCATGCATATTTACATTTCTTCGCCTCTTCGGTCTTGAAGTCGCGGAAGCTGATGATGCCAGCTGCCTTGCACGTAACGACGGCCGCGACACCAACGACACTCTGCAAACAGTGGACGTCAGCAAGCCGAAATGGCCAATGGTCCAGCAGGGACACTCACCTGCACACAAAGCAGGAAGAAGTTGAGGTTGAAGCTGCCGCTCAGGACGTATTTGTTGGTCACAGTCATCAAAATGCTGCTGCCGCAGTATGCCAGAATTGGCAGCACTGGGCTGTTGCTGAGCTGGTTTTGGCTAGAGGGAGGCATGGCAGCTGCTTGCGACTCTGGCGTGGCTTCGATGAATGGCTTTGATTCCTCGAGTTCAATATCAGATTCCCTCTTGTTCTCCGCAGCCATAATCCAACGAAGGAGGTTGGTGGGTCAAGAATTGCGCGCGACGCTGGCCGGAATTGCGATACGAGATGACGACGCCCGGGAAGGAATTGTTAGGCGGCCTCGGCAGATGTTGCACTGTCGCTGTTACGACTTTGGCGATGAAAGAGCGGCGACGAGGGCGAGGATATGCAAGGAATGGCAATTGACCAGGTGTCAGGGAGCAACGAAAGATTTAGCCCTGGAAAGGTCGCCAGTTTTTGTTGTCACCACGTTGGCGAGATAGGGGGAAAAACTTGTGGATGGGACCTCCGTCCCGACGTTGCGGCTGCAGCCAGTCGGGGGAGGACAAAGGGGCCACCGGTGGGATCACGTCCGGAGGCGCGCTCGACCGGACAGGGTCAAAGACTCAAAGCAGAATAGGCAAAAAGCCACCCCAGCTAAAAGTGAAATTTGACGATCCAACTCGGGCTCCGGGCCCCAATAACCTGTCTGCTGCAATTTATCTGCTACTACGCAAGCAGACAATCCGAGGGACGATCCCAGCATCCAACCCCAACCACCGCGGCGGACATCGACAGCTGCCGAGGGAGAGAATACCCTATCGCAACCCTTGTCCTTCTAGAATTACTTTATACCAATATCGCATGCGCCGTTTTCTCCTTCATCCCGGTTGACTGTAGACAGCTGCCCCACCTCAACAACGGTGGCTGACTGACACCCGATTGGTAGCATCTGGTGTGTTGGCAATACGGGACTAGCACGAACCATACCTTGAGTTGCACATCGTGGACTTGAACTTCAGCCACATTCGTCTCAATATTACTTTTGGACATACCAGCATCTTTTGAATAGATCTGGCTAACCACTACGGACCCGTAATCTATGTGGCTATGTGCTGATTGCATGTCCAGAGCCTCAGTGCATGGTATCGTCTCCGGTCAAGATCAAAGAAAGTGCCAGCCAGCAATCACAATGTCTCGGGGATCGTCAGCCACACTCCGGCAAATAGTCCGCCAACTTCAACCCCACAGGACATTAAACCTTTGCAGGCCCCGCTTCTTCTTGACAATTGGTACCGGTTCAGCCTCGTAGATCCGGATGAACTTTTTGATCGGAATCTCATTCAGAGGGACAATGCGGGTCTTCTTCCACAGCTTGCACCCAATATAGAGCACAATGACGAACGGAAGGCTGAAGTAACTAGCGACGAATGTCTCCGTATTCCAATGGCGCTTCATGAAAGTGGTGTAGCCTCCAGTCAGAAGCAAGAGGCTGAAGAGGAACAAGGAAAACCAGGTAACATATGGTTGACCTGGTCCTGCCCAAGGAAGTTGTCGCTTCCGGTCGATGCCTTGGGCACGGCAGCCGTAGAAGAATCTCAAATATGTGATGCAAATGATGATCCAGTTCACAACGAGAGCGATGGAAACAAGATCCTGAAACCAGCCGAACACGGTGGCCGCCGTGTGCGACAACGTCATGAATCCTAGAGGCCCGAACAGGGCGATGAGCGCCACGGCAGCCCAGGGTACACCGAAACGACTGATACGGAGAAAGATCCTGGGAGCATTTCCGTGATGCGCCAGACCAAATAGTGTCCTTGATCCACCCAGGATGCCTGAGTTTCCTGCGGACCACGCCGAGGTTAACACGATCGCATTGATGATGTGTGGCACAACTTTGATATGTGATCGACTGGCCATGAGCACGAACGGTGATTGACTCGCGGTTCCCGAGGAAGCTTTGAGGTGTGGATCGTTCGACGGGACAATCAAACCCACCATGAAGATGGTAAGGACATAGAAGATTGTGACACGCCAAAATATCCTCTTGGCGGCCTGAGGGATAGCGACTCTTGGGTTCCTGGTTTCTGCAGCAGCCACTGAGATGGTTTCAATGCCACCGAAAGCGAAAAGCGCGTTATGAAGAGCCGTCCAAACACCCAGGAATCGGCCAAGTGCACCGGGCTCACCAAGATACTGAACCAACGGCCCAGGGTTGCGCCAATATCTGAAGCCAATGGTCTCATGGTCGGGACCGCCACCGCAAGTGACGACAAGGGCCATAATATTGATGCCGATAATGAGCATGATCTTCAGTGTCGCGAAAGTGAACTCCAGCTCGCCATAGACACGAACGAACAAGACAGCGGTGGATATGGTGAGGACGCCGAACACGACAATCCAGACAGCATTGCTGACGTCGATGGACCAGAATTGCATCAAGGTAGCTGTGGCTGTGAGCTCTGCAGGAAATCCAATACAATTCGCATAAACTCGATTCCATCCATCGGCGAATGACAGGGCCGGGTCAACAAAGTATTCGGCGTAGCGAACGATGCCGCCGCTGAGAGGGACCAGAGCACCCATCTCTGCCACCGCCATGACTATGGGAGCCAATGCAGTGCCGACAATGAGATAACCCAGGAAAGCACCCAATGGACCAGAGGCGGCAATGGCTCTTCCTGATCCCAGGAAAAGACCGGTTCCGATAGTACCAGCAAGGGCAATCATTTGAATATGCCTCTGATGAAGGCCCTGCCTGACCTCCCTGATCTCGGCGAGGTCATCATCGAGGATCCCGGACGAGTCGGAATTGGTAGAAAGACCAGGGGATTTTTCATCACTTATCGCGAAAGTCGGTGTCGCCTCACCAGCATGGGAGATTCTGGAAGACATGGCAAGAGACAAGGTAGAGTAGAGAGCGCATGATTCTGTGAGGTGCTACAGGCGCCCTATATGGAATGGGAACACAAAAGACAGCATTGCCATAGGCCCGTGTAATGCGCTGCATCATGTGCTACGAAGTGATGTCGGGATTGGGTACGTGACGTGATTTGAGGCTTGAGGTGCGTGAGAGGACTTATCGGATGACCTTGAGTGGCTCGTGTGCAGTCGTACAGAGCGACATCATTCCAGCTGCATGAGTAGGCGAGGTTGCGCCATCCCTTCAGTGTGACTGGCGTACCCTCCTATGTGGGGTAGGGGGTGCACACTGCATTGACTAGGGTCTTGGAGGTCTTGGGCATGTCGAGGCTGGAAGATCAGATTGTGAGAGATAATCTACTTACCTTTCGTGCGCACTAAGCTTACCGTGCTGAGAGGAACAATGGATAGTAAGTGCAGACAAACAAAACGCTAGCAAGGTTGACATCTTCCTTGAACCCTCGGGGGGCTCGTGGGCGTTGAAATTCGAACCTTGTTTTGGCAAAATCCCTTGCAGGCGGGGCTCCAAGCACGGGAATTGATTGGGCATCTGACTCGCGGACCCTGCATCACCACAATCGCGTCAACGCCACGACTTATTTGCATAAAAATTGCCCGGTCGTTTCACGGCAATTGACAGACTGAGGTTATTGGGCCTAAGTGAAGACTTCTCAAGCAGACTATATGCCTGAGCTCGACCCTCAGGTGGCCAAGGTCCTGGACCGCCACAACCCCACTGCGAATCCGGATTCAGACGAAGATGAAGATGCCCTGATCGCCGCGCTTGAAGAAGATGACTCCGGCGACGATGCCGCTCTCGCAGGCTTTCGAGAGCAGCGGCTGCAACAATTACACTCGGAATTCACCCGAGCAAAGGCGGCACGAGAGACGGGTGCAGGCACATACACCGAACTCAAGGACGAGAAAGCTGTGCTGGATCTCACAACGTCGGTGCAGCGGTGTGTGGTGCACTTCATGAAGCCAGACTTTGCGCGATGTGGCGTCATGGACGGTAAGCTGGAGTCCCTTGCGCCCAAGCACTTTGATACTCGGTTCTTGTCAATCAATGTCGACAATGCCCCGTTTCTGGTGGCGAAACTTAAGATTCAGGTCTTGCCATGCGTGATTGCTTTTGTGGATGGTATTGCGGTGGACAGGATCATTGGATTTGAAGGTCTAGGGAAGAGGCCCGATTCGTTCACCTTACAGGATCTGGAAGCGAGGTTGTTACAGTCTGGAGTCTTGGTCAGGGCAAAGGTCACAGCGGGCGACGAGGGCAGAATCACAGGCAGGAAACAAGCTGTACAGGACGAAGACGACGATGATTGGGATTGAGCTGATTTCGTCCGTTGCCATGTCCTGCTGCCAGGACCATAGAGGGCACCATGGTCCCATTGACTCGCCGAAGGCTGATATCGGTCTCTTATTCGCCCGAGAATGTCGGCTCAAACAACTTCTGAGAGAACAGAAGCTAAGCATTGCTTTTTCTGGGACAAGTGCCGGGAAGTATGACCCCAAGCGTCCTTGCGGACTGGACTGCATCAAGCATGCGGCATGCTGGAAATAGCACTCTCCACACATATGCCTGCCAGCAGACTCTACAGCGAAAGGATGAGAATCAGAAGATAGAGTACTGGATTTAGAATATCTATACAAGACCAGCTTGCCATTACATATGGCCATACTGGCTGGACCCCATAGGTCCCAAACTTCCATATGCACCCTTGAACAACTTGTCGTGCACCAAGTGTTTGACATCCCGCTTGGTGATCAAGTCCTTCCTCCTTCCGAACAACTTCAACCTCTCGTTGACCCTCTCCTGCACCTTGTCGGCCTGTTCGTCCATTTCCTTCTCCACATCCAAACATCCGTGTTCATACACATTCGCCTTCATACCCACGCCATGATACATGTATTTCTGCAAGAATCCCAGCCAGAGCTGCACTGTCTCTGGATGCCCGTCGTACACGCATATCTCTCGTCTCAGGGTGATCCGCTCAAAGTTCTCCTGGCTCTTTTTAAACACGAAATTGGCCTTGGGCACTGTCCATCGCTCTGTGATGCGTGGTAATGGTTTTGGACCCGTCGCCGGTAACTTGAGGTAGTACGCTGCCCGAAGGGCAAAGTCGGCCATGAATTCAACGTTGCGTACAGAATATGACCGCAGCTGCAGGTCGGCTACTTTGACTTTGTGCTTGGCCGCATGTTTCAATGGTGCCAGATACGTGAGCTGCACTGATCGTGGTAGCCGCAGGTCGTCGACTTCCTGTTGTATCGATTCGGGCAGCTTATATTCTCGCAGAGGGAGGAGAGTGCCTCTCGCGCTGTACAAGCGTCAGTATACATATCTCGTAGACTGACAAGAACATTGCGTACTCCTCCGCCAGTTCAGCTGTAAACTCATCACAGCCCGGTTCTGCTTTTTTGAACTGAGCATGAAGATTTGGCGAGTATTCGGCTTTGAACGGCTGTCGCGCTTGATATACCGAGCGTGTTTGTGAGACCACCTGTGGCGGCGCAACCTGTCGTGGTTGTCAATAGCTGCTCGAATGAATTCCGACATCGCGAAGGACTGACCTTCAGCCTCTTCACCAAGCTAAAAGGCGACCGACAGTATGTAGGTAAAGCCATGGCTACAACACCACCTTGGCTGAATGCATACACTCTCTACTACACCAGAACTTTGACCCGAGCTTCGATACCAAGAAAGTGAAACTTAGGATCTCACCGCCGTTGGCAGAATTGACCATCCCACTGGTACGCGGCGACCTCCGACTACAATTAAGTAACAGCATGAGCATCTATTTATTTGCTTCCCCCGTTGCTTCCTTTCTTTCCAATTGAGTACCCCAGCCTGGAATAATAATCAATATGACAGTAAATGCTAAGGAATCGGCCGTCTACGGTCTGGCCAAGGAGACGGCTTCGTTCATCCAATCTAAAGTCCCCAATCAACAACTTCAACGACCCCGGGTTGCCATTGTATGTGGCTCGGGACTTGGGGGTATTGCCGACAACATCGAAGATGGAGATCGATTCGAAATTCCCTATTCAGACATCCCCAACTTCCCTAAGACTACTGTAGTCGGCCATGCAGGCAAATTGGTCTTTGGATTCATGTCGGAAACTAAGGTCCCTGTGGTGCTACTTGTGGGGCGGGCTCAGTGAGTTTGACAAGTTGGCATTATTCTTTCATATCTAATAGCTGCTCCACAGCTTCTACGAGGGCCATGCTATGGAGCTCGTGACTTTTGCTACCCGAGTGTGCAAGCTGCTTGAGGTCCAGACCATGATAGGTTGGTATACCTGTAACGGAGTCCCCAGACCAGGTCTGACCTCTCACCAGTCACCAACGCGGCCGGTGGTCTGAACCCCGACTACAACGTTGGAGACATTGTCCTACTCAATGATGTGAGCAGACATCTGCTTTGTAGCAAATGGTGCAATTGGCTGACGACATGATAGCACCTCAACTTGGCTGGTCTGGCCGGATTCCACCCGCTGCGTGGACCTAACGCTGATGACTTTGGTGTCCGCTTCCCACCTCTGTCAGAGGCATACGACCTTGAGCTGCGGCAGAGAGCTCACCGTATCTGGAATGAGCTGCCGAAGACAAGCGCTACCAGGAAACTAAATGAGGGCGTCTATGCGTTCGTTTCGGGGCCATCGTACGAGACGAGAGCCGAATGCCGGCTCTTGCACAAGCTCGGCGCTGACTTGGTCGGCATGTCGACTGTCCCAGAGATCATCGTAGCCCGTCACTCGGGCATTAAAATTCTGGCTTTCAGTCTCGTCACTAACTGTGCAGTCCTTGACTCAGTGCCTAGGGGTGACGATGCCGCGCTACAAAGTATGAGCTCTACAGAACTGGAGGCTCACTTGAGCAAGGGAAAGGCGAACCATGAGGAAGTCCTTGAGGCAGGTCGTGAGGCGGCCAAGGATATGCAGGTACGTCGAAGTCCGTTTCCCAAAATCCCATGCGGTGGCTAACCCAGTGATAGGATCTGGTCCAGAAAATTGTGTCGACTTTGTAAATAGTAGATCATCTTTTCTTGTATGAAGCCGAACGTTTAGCCTTGAGCGCGTTATAAAAAGCCTTCTTCCCGCTTGTCTTCTTAGCCTGCACATCGCCGTATTTCCTCTTGAAGCGTCCGGTCTCCTGTTCCCCGGCTAAGACTTCTTCAACGAAGGTACGCTTGCGATCTTTGTTGTTGATGCGGGCGCTGTAGTACTCAGTCGGGCCCTCGATGATGGTACCGACTTGCGAGAACTCTGGGGCCTTCATCTTTCCGCCTTCCTTCTTGTAGTGACGGTGGGGATCCAGTACGTTCCTCATTTTCATAATTTGAAGATCTCTCTTCAGCTCTGGAGTGAGATCTGTCTTGGGCAGGTTGTACCACCGTTCGCCAGCGCTTGCTTTCTTGTTCTGTGCACTAGTCAGACTCGACAAAACAAAACTACCATGAAATCGAGCTGGTGTAGAGTAAATGTGCTCAGAGTAACTATGAAATGAAAGCTTCATTTTGTGCAGGATGGCAAACCAAGACGGCGCCATATGTCTGCGTCAGGCAAAAAATGGGATAAAATTTCCTCATAGACTGGTATAAAAGGAAGGATGTACTAACCTCCGCAAGTCGTTTGCGAACAGTGACAGGATCTTCCACCTTGCGCATTCCTTGGCTGGACTTCTCCTGTACTTGGTCTTGCTCTCTGAGCTTGACAGCGCCATGTTGTACAGTTCGGACGTGGGATTTCGCAATTTCGCCAGTGGAGAGCTTGGGGAAGTTGAACGATTTGAGTTCGTCCCGACTAGAGCCTGACTCCTGCTCCTTCTGCCTCAGCCTAGTCTCAGCGTTTTGGAGCATTGCCACCATCTGCTCGTCTGTGAGAGCCTCATCTTCCGGCATGACGAAGGACGATGATCTACTCCGGGAAGTAGACGAAAGAGCTCAGAAATCTTTAGGAAAATGGAGACAAGGTCGAGACTTTTTCGGCCGAGGATTTACCGGGGATCTGTCCCGGATCAGCCTACCCAAGGCATGGACGACGCAAGGGCCCTTCGACGTTTCTAGCTCAATAAGAGTCCATAGGCACCATTCCACCAAATCAACGACATCTTTCACAAGCTTGCTGACCGCATAGGCTGCTATGGTGGATATACGGCTGCAACATCGCTACAGGGATTTTTTTGGCCTCATCATCTAGTGCTTTTCGTGACGCAGGACAAGACGAATAGCTACAGCCAAACTTGCATATAGGTTTAGCTACAAATTTTGTCGAACTTCGACTTGAAAGGTATGTAGAAGAAGTGAAAATCAATGCTGGAGCACGCTCCATGTACGAAACGAAATTGTTGTTTGAAGGACCAAAGATAGTCTTCGCTGGAATCGAGGACGGCCCGCTCATTTCTTGAAGCCAACGGTCGAAGACCAGCTGCTGTCGATCTGTTGCTTCTGGAACCCGACGCTACCGACACAGTCACCGTACTCATATGGAGCATCCAGCTTGCCTGTGACGCCCGGGGTGTCGGACGTGGGGGCGCCAAATATGACTGAACCATATGGCAAGCCGCTGCAAGGAACCTTGTTAGGGCCGTTGTTGGGATAGTATTCCATGAAGCCAACTTGCGACGATTGGATGCCTGTCGCGCCAGCGGGAAGGGTGTAAGTTCCAATGTGGACGGTCTTGCACTTGCACATATTGTACAAGGTTCCGGTCCAGGTTGTGCCTTCGGTGTTCTCGACCAAGAGCTCGTACTGGTCATCGTACGACAAGTTTGCTTCGACAGCACAGCTCACGCCATCACCACCATCCGCACCTTGGTGGCAGTTGGGGTCAGACGTGGTGGTGCCTTTGGTGAAGCTTGAGAAGACTGCGTGGATGACAGGGCCTGTACCGTTGTCGTCCCGTGGCTGCAAGCCTGTGTAACCCATTCCGTCAATGCCAGCGAAGCTGTATTGCTGGGCATAGTAGTATCCAGCAACGTGGGGTGTGTCCGGCATGGTCATCGGGAAAGTGATGTTCTTGACACCAGTTGCTGGTGCTCCCTCGATGGACCAACTGATGCCTACGAGAGCGTATGAGAAGCTGGGCAAAAGGGTGCCAGCACCCAAAATCTGAAAAGCCTTCATGTTGCAAGGAAGGCGAAAGAAACGGATAAATGAATGTCGGTCTGCGAGTGAAGGAAAGACAGCGAATGATCAGACATGTACACAGAGTGCCATACCTTCGGGCCTTTATAGTCTCGGGGAAAAGTGACCTTGACTACAAGAAACAGTGGTTCCACGTGTACTTGCCCAATAAGCTGTAATCGACAGCACGTGGTGGGATAAAGCTCTGCCTCAGAATTCTGGTGGAAACATTGTGAGGTGGAGATGTCTAATATTACAGGGGAAAGAAGGATGCTGAAGGATCGCCTAACCTAAGGTGGTTCAGCAAAACCTTTCCCCAGACTTTTTACACCGTGGGCAAGTTGGAATCTACCAACCCTGTTCACACTGCTTGTGGAGCGTGGATACTGGCGGATGACACCATGTTTGTGGAAGATCAACATATCAGACAAACTCTGACAGCATTGATGTTCATAGCATATTTTTCGCGAAATGTGTGGCAAGGAGGGTAGCGCTGGCTCAACGGGATGACGGCTTAGACTTCAGCTTGTTTGCCGGCACTTTGGCGAAGGTTTGGCCCGGTTTGCCGGCGTCGGGTCAAACAATTTGGGCTACCCGGATTCCAAGGTCCTCATCGCAGTATCTACGGCTCGCGTCCTTGGTCTCTACCTTCCGCTTGATTGCAGCCTTCCGCCGTGGTTTCATCACTTCCCTGGCGCCCCGGTTGATTGATCACAGCGGTGTAAAAAGTGTAATCAAGAACGTAGCACAAGCGACCGTCATCTCTCAGCTACTACTGCCAATGGTAACGCGCCCCCCCAAGTCTGATCCTACTAAGTTAGCCAGCCTAAGCAGAAAACCACGGCATAGGCTTGCGGCCAACGACTATTGTGACGATTGCAATTTTTCTTTCGAAGACACTGGCTTTGCTTTCGCCTGACCATAGGCAGCTAAGCCTGCGTCGGTCTCTTCCTGATTGCAGCGATCCTGGCGGCTCGGCTTCCAATGAGGTTACTCGCTTGACGATAAGGGTGGGGTTTATAATTGCTAGTCGGGAAGAGAAAGCGCCTCTTTGTTACCGGTGGTCTTCTTGCAGCCAGGACTCCTTGTCGTCCGTCCAGTTCAAGCCTCGCTGAAGCTGTAATCTTCTGCACCTGTAAGGTAAAGCTCGTCTTTGGCTTACCCCCGGAAGGTAAGTGATCAAATACGGACGCATGACGATTCTCGAGTCGAGAAGATGCCACAACGTAAAGGCGCAGTACTTGATCGCGCAGCAGCGACGAGGCTCGTAGGTCACACGACAGCGAAATTCAGCTGCATCCATGGGGGGCCTTGCAGTATGCATCAATATGGCACGGTCGCTACTCACAGATTCGCGGCCCACACGGTTCAGCTATCCGTTACACGCAGCAAGTTCCTCGCCGCTCCATACCTGGTCTGCTGGTTACATACACCGAAGTAAGATCATTCGTGGAGCCCTCTTGGTTATGGCGCTCTTGTAGCTTGTAGGGTTATGGGTTCTGCTACAAACACGACTACTGACGCCTATACTTGCACATAATAGTTTGACCTTTGGAAAACCAGGATGAATACTTGACTCTAGCCACAGAGTCCCTTTTCGCCTGTTGTACCGGACTGTTCTAATGCTCACGCCTGGTTCCGGCTTGCATCACTTGGTCTTTTTCCGATGTACCAGTTTTGGCTACCCTAGCCCCGGCTCCCTAAGGCGTTCAACGGCTTCGAGTACTTTGTCACTTAGAACATCAGCGGTCCATTCCGAACCTGATTCCCTGAGCGAAGACCTTGTGGTACTGAATGGGTCTACGCGCGAGCTATTCTTGTCAAGCGGCCCTCGGGTTCGCAGCTACTGCACAGAAAAGCGGCTTCACAGCTGGACAGCAGCTAATGATGTGGAGCTTGTGTAACCCACTTCCCTAAAGCTAGCCTTGCCGGCTTGCGTCGGCGAGGTGGCCTCTGGGCTGCGTATTCTCATGCAGCGAACCATCATCGCACATTTTCCATTCTCGGGGCGGTCTCATGACGACGTCTGCGCCCCCATACTGTACTGTCGTACGTTTCAGCTCGTATGGTATTTCGGGCAGTGCAACAAGCATACAGATGGGCGAAGTAGAATAGATCAAGCCACGCTGTCACTCTGGCACTGCAGCAGCTGCGGCATATACGCTTAGATGATGGTCCCTCCCCTGGCCATTTCTGTGTATTCTAAAGTACAAGTAGTACGTCTAAGACAACTAGAAACACTTCCCAGGGGCTCCAGGATCTCTACCAGTGTGTCAAGATGGGTCGCATCACCACCGTCGTGGATCAAAAGCTGACGGATTCGCCTATGGGTTCAATATCTGACCTGACCACTTGCCACGGACAAGCCAGCTCCACTGGACGGCGCTGCAAGAATACTTGTGGAGAATGGAGACAAGAGCCGTATCTCAAAATGGAAAAGCTTTTCTATTGCCATCTGCACCTGGGTCAGGCTCAAAGTGCTCACGATCTTCCAACCATATCCAATAGCAAATATCTCTCCAGGAAGACGGAGCATAAGGAACGCAATATTCTGATGAAAAGCCGAGATGTTCTGGATAAGTCCAAGGAAGCCTCTGAAGGGTCTACCAGATGTTTGAACGATCCCTATGCCTACCACGACACTGGGCATGCGGAAGGCTCACACCAAATGATCCCGATGCCACGAGGACCAGTGGTCAAGGAAGAGGCGACAGATCTGACTCCTCTGTCCATAAAAAGCGAACGCCATGCAATTGTACAATCATCACGACATTCGGACGTTGCTTTCAGGAGCGCTGAGCAAGGCACTTTCGAAAATACTCGAGCCGCAGCTTCTCTAGCGCTGGACGACTGGCTGAACGACCCTTCTGCCGATAAGTTTCGGTTCCTGTCACGAATGGTGGGCTCGAGTGCGAAGAGGTTCGAAGTCAGGCAAGCTGTCCCATATCTGCCGCTAGGGTTTGCGCCTCCGCGCACTCTCAAGAAGATTTGTGACGTTCTATCAAGGGGCATTTCCGATAAGGACCGGCCGGGATACATTTACATCTACTTCATGAACGGTTCTGATGACGCTCCAAACCCAAAAACGGCCCACGGTCTTCTTAATATAGACTATTCAGACATTGAGTGCCTGATTAGGCAATATGCTTTCGACAGAGATGGCCGAAGAGTCATCCGATTGAAGATTGGGTACTCAGGTGATGTACCCGAGCGGATGAAGCAGTGGAAAAAATGTCGCTACTCAGGTGCTCTACTCCGCGTGTATCCCTTTGTGCCAGGGCTCGAAATGCACAAACAAGGCTCGCATGGCCAGGTCATGGTGCCGAACTGCCATCGCGTTGAGAGTTTGATCCACGCTGAGCTCGCGGACGAAAGGTTTCTTGTGGATTGTTCAAGCTGCCGCAAAAGACACAAGGAATGCTTCGAAATCGATGCTACGATCGGAGCCCTTCGTTCGATGGATGAGGTTGCACAGAGGTGGATCCGTTGGGCTTGGGATACCTCTCTTCAGGATCTGTTCTGGCATGAGCGTTTAGCTCGAACCTTTGGGCCATTGCAATGATGAACATATGCGTCACGATACTACACGACATGATGGGCATACCGCGGAGGCGTTGATATGATTTCACGAGATGAATGTAGAATATAAGTAATTATGATTATTTTCTCCCATAGACCCTCGAGTCGGTGCAAAATCGCCACTCCATTGATCATAACGATTGCTGTTCCGTTGCGACAGCCTTAGTCTTTGTTCTTGGTACCACGAACATTCGGATGTGGTTCGTGGTCAAGTCTGCGGCCCGAGGTCCAGCCCAAAACGCCTGTCCGGGGTTGATGGGGAAGCATTTCAGTCCCTAGAGGCCCCAACACCTGGAACTCTTATCAAAAACTCTCGCTTCATAAATCCTGCCTCGCTCCCCAGAGAATTAACATTCATTTACAGCCTACTGGCAACAAGCACAGCGGACCACGACCGGAATTCTGGAGCTGCCCGAATTTGCTGCAAGGTGTTTATTCTCGCTGTTGTAAAGGAGGCGAGGCTCCAACCTCGGGCGACAGCCACTCAGCCCGCAGTGCCGGTGGCCTTGCAGAATGCATCATTCCGGCATGCTAGTCGCCGCCCACAGGTGCGAAAGCCTGCTATACTCGTAGAGTCGGTCTTTGTTAGCGCTTTGCTTGCTGCTGGCGTCTCAGTCCATCATGCGACCTCGAGCTCCACAATGTGCGAGGCTGTCAGCTGCCATTCCTGTCGTCGGCACGGCCTCTGGCCGTAAGCCATCCCTGGATCATGACATTGCCAAAGAACATCTGAGCTTCCTAGAAGTCTCGAGATGATGATTGAACTTTCAATATGCGCTAGATGTCCAACCAGGATCTTGAGCCAGCTATCTTGCCATGGTGCCCGACGTGGCGAATAGGCTCTGATGCGCGTTGAGTCCTTGAAGGTACCACTGCAGGCAACACCTTCAAGCTCCTCCAGGGTTTCGGCAGAATGGAGCTGCGGAACAGGCGGAGTCATTCCAAAAAGGCTGGTCCTTGTGGCCGGCACTAACACAGTCACCCGGAAAGTGGGCCTTGTGTAACTGATACTCTGCAGCCTGATGGTTCAGCTTTCGTCTTCGCGAAGGATTTGCATGGCCTTAGCTGCACACCAACAACCTATCATACTGTATCAGCAGTGGCCTAATTGCCGCCTAAACCCCATCGCTTGCAAGGGCATCGCTTCGATGGCTTGGATAATGCTAAAATTCGAATCAGTCATGGGTATTCTCTGGTCGACGTCAGTGCATGTCCTTTGCATATAGCACACAACTACTGCAGGGCTACTGTGCCACTCTCGCCACCCTTATTCGCGTTGTCCTTATCGCGGCTCCCAAGCTATAACCAGTCAGTCTGGCTCGCGTTACAACGCACAACAGTTCTAAACAACATCGCCTTGGACTTTTATCAATTCCTTGGCTTGACCTTGGTTCACCAGCTGCTTGCTGACGGCCCAATACCTGCATCATGTCACAAAGGGATCGGACACCCGAACCCCGTCTTTGGCGCACGGACTCGATGGAACCATGGTCTACCTGCAGTGGAATCACTGTACGCAACAGGTACTGCCGGAATCATAGCAGAAAGGACATCAAAGAAAACTACATTAATAAGCAGATTCGATTCTTTTGCTATTGGCACACTTCGCAAGCCTCAAAGTCCATACCGTTCCTGGATTTGGATGTATCAAGGACAGATGCACTGAAAAGTAGCAAACCTAGTCTGCCGGTGCTTCCAGGAGCCCTTGTGGTCGACGTCACACAATCGCAAACACCGAAGTTCCTAGACGACCAAGTTCCATATCTTGTCACTGGCGCACAGGCATCAAAAGAAGATGATCATGCCTATCCCACTGCTGTCTCATCAACACAAAAGACAGCACACCGCGAAGGCTATATTCGACCAGACCGTTGGAGAACTGCCCTTGACGTTCCAAAAGTCAAGCATGAACGTTCGACCTCAGCTCCACCAGCGGACAACCCAAGGGTGCGCTTGGAGATCGAGGACTGTTCAGGAGATCCCGTTCCCTCTGATGAGCTTCCAGACCAAGATGCGGGTGACCGGGCTCCGTGCCTCGTCTCCTTGGTGGAGCACAAATGTAACGATCCAGAAGAGCGGCCCACGGGCTATCATCATAAGCGAGCAGACTCAATGAGCCCTCTCAAGATGCGAAAGGACAAAGTCGAAATCGAAAGTCCATGTAAGACTGGGCCGACAATCAAGCATGCAGAAACCGTCTGCCGACTTTGTCTGCCACGTTGCAAAAACCCTCGTGAGGTCAAAATTCGCGCAACTAGAGATGATGACTTGACTCTACATGATGAGCACGACAGGTCAGCCGAAAAGAAAGCTTATGATGTGAATATCAAAGAAGCAGCTGGCGAAGAGGACAAGGAGAGCGAAAAAGAAGTCGAGGATGATGTATTTAATCGCGAAGGAGGGACAATCAGAAGTGCTGTCAAATCGGCCAAAGTAACGTGGAGATCGCTTACAACACCCCAAGCCTCACTCATCGTCATCGATGCGATCAAAGCTAGTAGGATACATGATGGGCAGCTCCAATACCAAGTACATTGGAGTGATCAGGTGTTCGACGATGCCTGGCATAATGCCGACATTCTCAAACCCATCCCCCAAGTGGTCAAGAGGTTCCACTATGACTTCCCAGAAGCTGCTGGGCCCCCTCAAAGGCTGATCAACTGGCTTGCCGTTGGAAAGAACGATGTTGCTGCTGATCACCCCGATGATAACAAGCCCTACTGTTCTGTCACAGAAGTCATGCCTGCAGCAGGGCCTACAGAGCAAAATGCTTCTTCGAAACAAACCCCGGCTTACGGAATTCATGGCACCTCAGGACTGAATCCCTTTCAAGACATAAACAATGCCGTACAGCGGATGAGGTACACAAGTGTTACTGATACGCTGCTGAATATTGATGCAAGTTCCGCTCATGATAAACATGAGAAGTGGTCTCAATTCAAAGAAAAATACAACCGACTTGGGAAGTCCTCGAGGTACCTACTCGATCGTATCGACAACATTGTCGATGTCATTCAGGGGCTACTAGGGCATTATCGAAAGGCTAGAACCGCGGCACGGCGCAGACTTACGTGCATGAATGGAGTCATTGACGCACTAAGACAATTGGCAGAGGTTCATTCGACCTTCGACGAGGTCATGACACTAGTTGGCATGAACAGCAGCATTGACGATCTTCGAGAGCTTTTGAAGAAAGACAAACTCGTAGGTACAGCGCCCAGACGCCTGGTTTACTGCGTCGATCGAATGTGCAAGAACCTGAGAGAACTTTTCGAGGCCTACTACTCCTTCGACGAGCCTTCGCGAGATCTGGCCGGTCGCTTGAACGATATCAACGACAGCGTGACTCGCTTGGAAGATTGGTTACATGATTATTCTGCATGTGAGAGCCCTCAGGAGGTGGTCATGAATGAAATCGGCCGCATGATCGGAGACTTGCGAGAACTACTGACGGACTACTGGAACCTGAGATTTACTTCAGCGGCATTCTTCGAAAAGATTCATAGCACTGTTGACGAGTTGGACACCCTGAATCAAAGTCTTGGACTCGTTGACACACCTTCCAAGAAACCGCGTGACTGGGTAGATCCGCGCCTTGGAATTCTGGAAGGGCTAGCGGAGATGTTCCTCTCAAACTTGACCCCTTCGGATGCCGAGTCCAATCGAAACAGGACAGATAATAGGGACTTCGCTTCCTCAATAGAAGTAGCATCGGCCTCGCGCAATGGAAAGGAGCACGTAAGCTTGTTTGAACTGAGGGGGTCAGTTGAGCACCCAGAGGCGCCTGACCAGACAAATCGAGCTTCGAACACGACAGTCTTCATCAGACGAACACCATTGCGAGCGGACGACACCCCGTCGAATGCTACGCAGGATTCAAAACCTCATTTCGAACGTCCGATGATGATGGGTGAGCGGACCGTTTCAGCGCCGTCAGTTTCAACGCCGAGCATGTCACATCGTCGTCCTGTCTCGACTTTTCGCAGAGCCATCACTGATTCTCCGCCGAACCTGATGGACGCTGAACTTCGTTTGACTCGTTTGGGGTTGATCTGGTCTTCGATGCCCCATAACGTGCCAGTCGACACAGGTGTGATGTTATTCAATTTAATCACGCAGAATGGAGGCTCTCCGAATGGTGCTGCGGATAAGGGATTTATGTATATCTTTACGGACCAAATATGGGACGAGAAGGATCCACCAACACCCCCGAGCGATGATAGTCTATCGAGCACTGCGCTATTTCCAGGCTCAGACGAAGAAATTCTTATCAAGATTGGTTACAGCGTAAACGTGCGGCAGCGATTGACTGAATGGACAAGACAATGTGATAGGAAAATCACTCTACTCCACTCTTATCCAACTCTATCAAGCCGCAAAGGATCTGCGCGGAAGCGCAAGCCACCAGTGTTCAAGATGTTGGACCCTGAGGACGCTTGGTTGACCATAACTAAACTGACACAGGACGATCATATCAAGTTGATTCCTGATATTCGGCTTGTCGAGAAATTGATTCGTACCGAACTACGGGCGCCGCATGTCATCAGACCAGGCTGCGTATGTAAGGAAGTACATGAGGAATGGTTCCAAATTGAGAATTCATGGCAAGCTTTAAGGAGTGTAGAAGAGGTAGTGCGGTCTTGGGTCGATTGGGCCCAGCATTCTTTGAGAGTACCTTGAGTCAGATCTATTGCAGCGGCAGCTGTAGACAAAATTCATGTGACTTCCTTGTGTCTTCCCAGTATCTTCGATATGTGGTAGCTGTCTCAGACTTCAGTCCATTGACAACCCCTCCATCATGAGTCAGTGACAACGATTTTTCGTTCAACAAAGTAGGGATTTCTGTGGCGAACTTGCAATACAATGGTTCAAGGATTGTCTCACGCCAGTTTTGGTGGAAGGGGCGCTATTGGGACCAAATCTGGGGGCTCTAAGCCCTGGGACACTCCGCACGTTTGGTCCTGACGCTTCAGTCACTATCCTCCGCTACCTATAAGTCCCATGATCCAGCCTTTCTGCATTCACGTAGCATTCATTGCGCCATCACCTGAGGCTGTACCAGGATAGCCAGCCTCTTCGAATCCTCAAGTCAGCTTCGGCGGTTAAAGAGAGCCGATGAATGGCCTATATACGCACTACTGCATTCGCTGCGCCTCAGGCAAGAAGCGAAGCCCGCCACGATGCAGGCAAATGCGGGCCCGGGCCTGCGCGCATGCACAGAGCCCCTCTCCAACTACCGTGCCACATTCCATCGCTCGAATGTCGGAGGTTTCGACTCTGTGCAGCCGGCTACAAGAAGGTAGTTGATCTCGAGTACAAGCATAGTTTAACCTAGGGAGTGTAATCGCTTCATATTCTTATATCAACCGTCATATTGTTTATACGTCATTCACTATCTTGTAACACATTACTCTGCTCCTGCACCATGCCTGTAAACGTCCAGAAGATCAAGCCGGCCCACGGACGAACAGACTCGATGAGTCCGTCGATGAAGGAGAAATCTGATATTGATACTTCAGCATCCCGCAAACCTGGGACTGAGCAGCCCAGGGCAGCCGCGAGCGATAAAAGCAAGTCTGCACTGAGCACGCCCACAAGAATCTACACTCCGCTTTCTCTGGACGACGGAACACATTCGGATAATGAGACAACTTCGGACTGCGCTGAACACTCAGAATATGAGGCACCCTCCGAAAGCGAGGGCACTTCCGATATTGAGACTCCCCGTAAAATTCGATCAAAACACAAACGTATCAGCATCAATAGACTAGCAGAATCTACGAAAGGTCTGAGGCTTTCTTTCACGCTCGCGGATGACACTCCAGTGGAAGACACGCCTTCAAGATGTACATCATCAACGAAGCCGTCTTCAAAGAGCACGTCGAACAAAGTGACACCTAGTTCTGCTCCACGTTGGCAATGGCGGCCACTCAACGACGACGACGACTTTCTCAGTCCCATGCGAGGCTCGCCATCAAGCGTATCATCTGACAAGAGTGGCAGCAAAACCAGAAAACAAGTTACGACGCCGACCTTAGCGAGAAGAGCGTTGCTTCAAGACAGTGATTTGGACTCAACACATGAGCGGAGAGCCTCGGCGCCACCAGCTCTGACTCCGAGCAAGCTGAAGGGCAGTCCGATACCACACATCCGTCGAGCCATCTCTGACTCGGCAACTGCTCCACTTCGAGTTCTACTCGATCGTGAACAGATGAACAAGGTGATGGAATATTTGCCAGACCCAACCACGATGAAGATGTCAGCGGCAATACTTCAAGTCATGTCGAATCCCAAATTTTACGAGATGAAGGAGGGTTCTATTTACGTCTACACGATAACTGATTGGGATGAAAAGCCAGACGTCACAACCAAGTACCTGGACGACCACCATCCTTCAAAGACAGGTCTATTTGGAGGCGATGGTCCTAAGACTTCTGTCAAGATTGGCCGCTCTATCAAGGACGTACAAGCTCGTATGAAGCTCTTCAACAAAGAGTGTAAAATAGTACCTACTGTGGTATTATGTTATCCACGTATGATGGACAATGCGACTCGATCCCCTAGATGGAAGAAATTGCACAGGACATTACATTCAGAGGTCTCGATGTTGCCCCTGAATGCGACTGGCTCATCGGAATTACTGAAGACTGTCCCCTACCCCAAACTGGTTGAAGGCTTGATCCACACCCAACTTGAGGAGCTTCAGGTCGATGTACCATGTGAGTGTGGCACAAATCATAGAGAATGGTTCAAGATCGAGAACACGTTGGATGCATTAAAGCATGTGGACAAGGTAGTGCGCAATTGGATCAGATGGGCGGAAGAATGGGCGGAGGAATATGCGAAGAAGCTCAACCTTGAAGTGAAGTCGTCGTGAGCAGCACATGGTGACTTTGTTTACGATACCAAACACATGAAACGAAATTCTTTGACTGAGAAACCACGATGACATGTCATAGTATTGACCACAGCGGCGAAGTTTTGCTTGTGACCAAATTCACGTGACGGGCTGTGCTCTGGGACAGCCGACACGAAAACGACGCCACCAGCCACGACCCAGCCACATTTTATCGCCGGACCACCATTGATCTCTACAAACTTGTGCCACCGGACCGCACGTATAATCCAGGTAGTCATTAGTATTGAACCTTGTTGAGTATTCTAGCTTTTCCTGAGTCGCATCTCACGTCTTGATATTTATATCGCCCGTGTCCAGGCTGGTGTGCTCTCTTCACAACGTCCGGGAATGGCTTTCAACCTCCAGACGCCCGAGTCTCTACTGGGTCGATCAGACTCCAAAAATCCTGCGACTACTTGCAGAGGATTGACTACCGCCGGAAAACCATGCAGAAGAGCACTTGCCGCTACTCCAAGCCAGAAGGGCAGTCACTTGCAGCCTGGAGTGGTAGCTGTCCTCGAAGGCAGAAATGGAAGCACCCTCGATGCTGCCTTTTTTTGCTGGCAGCACAAGGATCAAGCCCACCAGGCCATAGCTCGATCAGCAACACCTGAATCCTTATCCACTCGATTAGTGACGGTGACGGAGAGAACGAGCATAGATAGTCTAGTGGAGCGACTGGGAGTAGCTCATCTTGCAGATGCACAAGTAACAACTAAGCACGCCGACAAACGAACAAGACGACAACCACGGCGAAATCCGACAGTTCCATCGAATTCCCATCTATCCCAGCGTGAACCCCAGGAAGTTTGGCCGGCCCAGATGAAGTATGAGCGTCCAGCTTCAGCATCTCGCCACCGTGAGCCGAGACGTCGTCCTGCCCAGCCCAATTTCTTTGCCTCGCTTTGCTGCCTTGGGGGCTCGAGGGATGAGGACGACTACTACGAGATCGTACGACATCGCCAAAAGTCAACAGCCGCGACAACACAACACCACCAGGATGCATCACTACGGCCAAGCCGATCAGCGCCGCCGTCTTACAATCAAGAATCTCACATGCAGCCCGCACCTCAAAGACCTCAAATGGCAATGAAGCCACTCAGCACCTCTCACCCTCCCCCCGTGCCACGACAACCACTCGCATCTCTCCCTCCAATGGCCATAAACCGCATCCCACACCCCTCTCCAACAAAGCACTACCTCGCCCATATCCCCCCGCACGTCTCCCCCTCAACAGCCTCCTCCCTCCTCTCCGAGCTCTCAAAGCCCATCTCCCCCCACGACGTCGAAGGCTACATCTACATCTTCTGGCTGACCTCCTCCTCCCACGTTCCTGACCGCGACCTAGCCTCCTCCCTCCTCGATACCAACGACTCCAACCTCGCGCGCATGAACGGGCTCGTGCGCAACCACTCCATCCGCGAGACGAAAGGCCGCAAGACGATCCTGCTGAAGATCGGGCGGGCGAATAATGTCCATAGAAGGATGACGGAGTGGACGCAGCAGTGTGGGTATGCGCTGAGTTTGCTTCGGTGGTATCCGTATGTGGGCACGCCGAGGTCGTCGCCGGTGAGGGGGCCGAGGGCGAGGGAGGGATCGGAGCAGGTGAGGAAGGTCCCGCATGTGCATCGCGTGGAAAGGTTGATTCATCTTGAGCTTGCGGATAAGAGGGTCAAGAGGGACTGTGGGGCTTGTGGGAAGGAGCATAGGGAGTGGTTTGAGATTGAGGCTAGTATGGAGGGGGTGAGGGGGGTGGATGAGGCTGTGAGAAGATGGGTCAAGTGGGCTGAGGAGTCTGTATAGGAAAATGTATGAGTTGTATGTGGAGGATGTGATATGATTGTAATGGATAACTTGTTCGGTCAGCGAACATCAATGATGCGTATGACTACTACCCGTCCTTCCTCTTCAGTGGTTATGAAGTCATGTGTATAGACATGCCAGCTAGTGTTCATGGTAAACTTGCTTCCCAACACCGTGTCCAACTCCACGAAGTCCCCAGTCCGTCGCTTATGCTTGCAACTCAAATGCTTGCCCATGAACCACTACTGGCATTCCTGCAAGTTGTTTAGGGCTTTTAAGAGCTGGGAGCTGGACGGCCCGTCTCAATTGAAATGTGTCCCGGTCATCGGCAATCTGCCTTCCCATCTCTCGGCCGCGTCGGGTACAGGAGTGTCTGAGGAGCAGCCATAGCACAAGACTGAAGATAGCGATCATGATGACTAGGGACGCGATGAGGACACCAAGCGTGGACTTGTTCAGGCCGGTTAGAAGTGTCGCCGCATCGGGAACGTGTGACGTCTGAGGTGCAGATGCGGTGTTGTCCATCCTGTGAAATTATGTGCCACTGTGAAGAAGTGCTAAGCTTGCTGGCGGCTGAATCGACGCTGGTATACGGCCTTCTGGCGCTGATGATGAGGACGAGGTAGCACTGATGTGGGCGACGAGGCCGACTGTAGACTTTGTGTGGATGAGATTGGTAGGACAAAGAACGAAGCATACGAATGCGTGAACGCAGGTGTTCAAGCACAAAGAAACCTTCAAAGACAGAGCTTAGCGGTTATTGCGCAAGGATCTTCGACAATAGCTCGCCACATGGCCAATACCTTGATGCATAAGCGCCGTGAATGTGCTCGTGGCACAGGGTGAAGTGAGCTGTGAGGTGGCTGAGGAACATGTGACAATAGCTTGCCTCGACTGTTGTCGATTTAAGATGACCACACCACAATAGAAGAGTTTTTAGAAATCAATGAAACGTTTGAGAACACTTGTACTACTGCACCAACGTGGCTACCTACCGTGAATAAGATGAGTAGTCGCACAAGTTACGAGATCGTCCAGAAATAGTCACATAGTGTGTGGTCGCAAGAGCAGAACAATTTCCCGTCGCCCAACTAAGATTCGTGCGAGTACCGCTTTCGTCAATACGAACAGTCGGGAATGCAATGAAAGCGAGGCATAGATATAACAAGAAAGAGTAGTAGCATTTCGCCTGGCAATCCGGAGTATATAGCACAAAGAGCGCACTAACCATATCCGACTTAGCGCAATCCAGGTCTTGGCACCACCGACCTCACTCACTCTCCATCCACATCCAGTCTCTATACCAAAGCCAATCAACGACAAGCCATTGCACCCTCCAGCCCACCATTCTTCCCCGTTACTAGACACACCAGCTCTTCCGCTGCCCGGCCATCCATATCGGCGCGCCCGCCCCAACCCTCCCTCCTCCAGACAAATTCCCACCCCTCATCGACAAAAGACATCTCACACAAGCGAAAATGCCGACCCCCGAGTCGTCCTCGTTCCGCGCGGCGAAACCCACGGTGCCCGCGACGTTCGACGGGGTGGACTACGACGACAACAAGGCTCTGAAAGCCGCGCAGGACGCCGTGATCCGCGAGCAGTGGGTGCAGACGATGATGGCGCGGTTGATCCGCGAGGAGATGGGACGGTGCTACTACCGCGAGGGGGTCAACCATTTGGAGAAGTGTGGGCATTTGAGAGGTGAGTTCGCGTCGATCATGCAGCGGATGAGAAGGAAGAAGAGTGGAGGGGGAAAGGGGCCAAGGAGAGGAGGAGGAGAGTAGGGGATTAAGGAAAGGCATGGGATCAAGGTGGAGAGGGACATGAGGTATGAGTATAAGTGCTGACGGTGTGTGCAGAGCGGTATCTTGAGCAATTGAAGCACGCCAAGGTCAAGGGTTACCTGTTCGAGCAGCAGAATTACCAGTCAAAGTCGTGAGACGGAGCAGCGGATATTGAGGGACCAAATCGGCAGAAAGCGGATGATATCTGATACAAGGAGTCTTCAGATGGGACGGCATGAGGGTGAGGACTCGACCTATGTACAAGAACGTAGAGGCTGGACGTGGGACCGTGAATAAAGGACCGGATGCGCCTCGAAAGCGCGAGAAATCATTACACTTTCCATCATGTGTAGTAACGCATCAAAATGAACAATCATATCAATCATACACAGCGCCAGTGCTCAATGATTCGAGGAAACGTAAAATTTGAAATCGCTGATAATGCAGGTCAGCCTCCAAGCTATTCATACCACTAGCCGTATCCTTGATGCAAATATCTCGTCCAGAGGTACCTCTTTTACACTCTAGCACACTCTGAACGCCCCTATGACTGCAGTTTGCAATGCAGAAGAGAGAAACAAAAGAGCTCAATTCACTCCAGCTCCAGTATAAGGCGGCTTCTTCTTGCCCTTAGCCGTATATTTCCAGAAGTCCCTATAGCCATCCGTCAACCGCTGCCACAAGTTCCTGTTGAGGTAGTTGCTCAATTCCCTATAAGTGTACATCTCGCCCCAACAATCACGACCCCACTCGCAGCCCGCCATATTGACGAGGAAGTCGCGGTCCTTCTCGTGGTAGTGAATACGCGGGTTGCCGCCCTTCTCGCCGCAAGCTCCTGGCGGGAAGCTGTTGATTCGGCGTTGCGAAATGAAGGCGAACTTCGTCCGTACCCATGGCTGATTGCGATAGAGGTACTCGAGCGCGTCTTGCTCCTTGTGCTCCCATTCCATGTGCTTTTGCTCGTAGCCGACCGGATCCCACCAGATGTCCATCAGACGATCAGTCCAAGCTGATCGGCGGACCAAGAATGAGCCCAGGTTGAAGCCGCTGCAGTCCTGTGGAATGACAATATTGATGGAGGATTTCTTGCCGTCACCAACGGGTGACAGTGCGTCGGGGTCCAGATAATCTCCTTCCGGGGGATGGGTAATATTAAGTGGATTGTAATGGTTGATGTCGCGATAAGTGTTCTTATCGAGATGATTGAAGATATGCGATTGCAAGGAGTACGATGGCTCCATGATGAAGGTGTTCAGGTCCAGCCACCAGAACCTGCGCAGAAGTCGTCAGCACTGCGTCCACCCATTGAGGGACCGTCAATACTCACCATTCGGCCTTCGGATACTTGCGCATAGCGTTGCGTATCGTGTCGACCTTCTCCCAGCTCTCTCTCCACTCGTGAGCATACCGCTTCTTGGTGCTCATATCCACAATCTCGAGATCGTAGCCCCATTTAGCCACATACTTCCTCTTGTTCCGTATGCTGTCTCTTTCGATCGCCCATTCCCGCGGGCCTTTCCATTCCATTACACCGCCTCCAAGGTTCGCAGCTAGAATTACAACGTATTTCTTTCCACCTCCAAGCCAGCTCGTCCTGCGGTACCAGTGTTGCAATGCTGCAGACAGTCAGAAACATGTCGCTCGCTCGGCTGCAAAAGGTGTACTCACGGCTGTGGAAGATGATGAAAAGCACAAGCGCTACTACCGCAAGTAATAAACCCCGTAATCGTAATCTCTTCAACCCCCTAGTCGCATTGTTGAGCCACACCCCCACTCCACGTCCACCTCTTGCAGGAGCTACCCATTTCTCTTTCTCTTTCACCGCGAAGCGATCATCCTCGTCCTTTCCCCAGAATAGCGGTAATGAGTCCGATACCTTCCTCGTCGCTTTTGCGATCAGCCCTAAACCAAAAGGCCCAGAGCCAGGATTCGGACTTCTGGAACCGCCGTTGACTTGCGCAGACCGCGCTTGTGCGCTAGCCCATGTGACTTCGTGTGAGCTGGTTGAGGTGTAGGCTTTGGGTGTGGTCGCTCTCGAAGAAGGGCCACCGTGTCGGGGTGATGGAAAGCCGGGACTTGACCAGCCTTGTGGATTCGGAGACGGAGTTCTGGCGGTATGTCGCTCCATATCTTTCGCGAAAGTCCACGACCGCTTGTGTAGATCGGTTGTTCAGGGTGACCGGAGCTTGTGAGAAAAGTCGAGGTGAGAGAGCTTGTAGTCTAGCGCATTGTTTGGACGCAGCTCTGCTTTGCTGATGGCGAAATTATGCGAGGAGTGTAGAACCCTGTGTGGATCGAGCGTGTCCGGCGTGCAATTTATGTTCGCGGGCGGAATCGCCAGATAATTATACCGTATGAATGTCGATGGAGCGTGCTGAGCTGGCCTTAACGTTGGAGAGGAAGGGGTCGTACAAGCGGAGGTGAATAAATGTCCGTATCGCTGACGCAGAAGCTGCAAGCCACCCGTATCACGAATTTGAAGAGACGGACCAGCGGCGATGAGCGATAATCCAAGAATTCAGTTCGTAAACATTCGTATTTAAGTCAAAAGATCGAAGGTAATGAGCGAGGAAGATGGGTAGGGCCGTTTTTTTGGCCGACATGCCAGGTTCAGGAGAAGGTGTCCCTAGCTTGGCGATTTCCTTCCTCCATCGAAGCTCCTGATCTAAGGCAAGCAAGGGTCCACCAGGCAGTGGGGCCTTCTTCTAGCTCCAAAACTCTCCTTGGAAATTTCAGCGGGCTGCGTTCATCGACAATCACATGATGGGAGATGAGGTTTCGAAATATGTTAGACATTCATCCACTGCTGGCTACAAGCGCAATCGCTGCGCTTTCGTGCTTCCCAGCTCGTCTACGAACACCATCAGCCAATGCTATCATCCTTCCAGCATTCTCCCTTGCCACCATAATGGCGCCTCCGACTCTCGACCTCTCCGCACCAACACTAATTGTGATACAAATACAAGGCTACAAGCTCCAATATTGAGCTGAAGCGAAAATTACTGCCTGAACGCTGATCCGAGTCCATGCCGACGCTAGAACGCTAGATGAGAGTCCAATGAAACGATCGTAAGGGTTTGGTTGATTGATGGTAAAGTACAGTCAAATGTTGAGAAGCGAGAAGAAAGAGTGAACCTTGAAGTATCCGCCTAGGAGTCGCATAGACTGATCGCCTTCAGCCTAGGCGGTCAAGAAGGCGACGTCCTACGAGGCTGTAGAATACTTCCGAGCCCAGAGCCCTTTTATGCCTTTCTTCTTGGCAAGCTCTTGGGCGAAAGCACCGTTGAGTCCGCTCATGTCGTCCGAGAAGTTCAACGACTCCAATGCCAGGGGATCCCTCGTGACTTCGAGCTCCACAGGGGCGACCTCCTCGTAGCCATCCTGCCAGCCGTACAGCTCCTCGTCTGAGGCACGGAGCTCAGGTCTGGTAAGGGTCATGCGGAGGGTCATGTCACGGTTCATAAGTGCCTCAAAGTATGAAGCACCGGAATGATTCCTTGCCACGAAGTCATCGTCTTCTTCCTGGTCAGCGTCGCTGGAGCACTTGGACGACCCACGTCGCAGCAGCGACGGATGGACAACGGAGGTGGGTGTGGACAGATCAGCCTCATCAGCCGATGAGAGTTCCAAGAACTCATCGTCTTCCTCATCCTCGTCTGCAGGAGAATCAAGCCAGTTCATGCGGACATCAGTGCCCGGGCTGACAGCCTCCCACATGGTGGCCCTGAAGCCAAGATTGGAAGTGGCGGAGGGGAAGCCAAAGTTCAGCGTCTCCTCGAATTTGGAGCTGTCCAGGCAGTCACGAAGGAACTCTTTGGTGTGGGGGTCCTTCAAGTATAGTGTCTTCTGTGCCAGAATAGGAAGCGGAGGAGGTGGCTGCGCCCTCGAAGGAGAAGTTTTGGATCTGTGGAAATCCGGTCTAACGTCCATAGTGGGTGAGGTGTTGCCGGAAGTATTTGATCTGACGAAGCATGAGTGTCTGACAGTGGGGCTACGCAAGAAGGTGGATCGGTGCTGCTTGAATGGGCTGCCGTGGAAGGTGTCATTTTGCATGCGAGGGGTCTCCATATCCTCAGAGTCCAGGCCTGGAGAATTAGGTGATGATCGGAAGCCGTCGAGTGTAGGCAAGGCGGGCATCGTAGCAATGGAGGGGAGCTCCGGTCGAGTCCTGCTGTCGTAGGCGATGCTCTTCGATCTCATGTGTTGCTGCATAGGAGGCTGGGTCTCCTCGACGTGATTCAGGACATCCGGTGCGGTGTCGAGAAGCACAAGCTCACTCTTGGCTCTGATCAAGATCTGCTCTTCCTTTGTGAAATGCTGGCGACGGACTTTGTCCGGTAGTGACAGAAACCACACAGCTTCAGCTGGGGTAAGGGTAGATTGGCTGTTGGATTGCTTCCTCGCCCTCAGGCGGTTGATGAAGTTGTGCGATTGCCCGTGTGGCAAGAACATGGAATCGTGAGCATCATTCCTAGCAGCCACAGATGCCCTGCGGTGGATGAATGGGAGCGAGCCCCTGTGAGGTATGGCAGCCATTGCTGGATGTGGTGCTGCGAGTTCGTGGGGTGGCGAACAGGCTGCTTGAGTGACGGCCGTGAGAGATAATGGAGAGAGGAGACGATGAGAATGCTCAGTCGAGGATGATCTGTCAGTGTTATATCAGCCCACCGTTCAACTGGCCTACATGGGCTCGACACGGACGTTTTGATCGGGTGAACAAGTTTGACCTGTCTCAGATGACAGGCGGGGTGGTGGTTTTACCTTGGCTTCACTTGAAGGGTACGCCGATAGATCGTCAAACACAAGTTGGGCCGGTGCAAGATGTGACTGGTTTAGGTGAACGTCCGGACTGACGGCCGCGGAGCAGACGGCGGAGGGTGAGTATATGAGCAGAATAGGAAGAAAACGAAGTCGCTGAAGATTCGCTGCTTCACCAAGCACGGAGCTCGGTGCAAATGAAATTGTGACGACAGACGGGATGTCGGACGAGTCGCGAGTGGGCGCCTGCGCGAGCGATGAGGGATGCACAGAGCAATCGGGAGACGGCTCGCAGCAGCTTGTGCAACCGTTGGAAATAACAGTATTGCCGGTCTGACACAAAGCTTCGCTACCAATGGGGGAGGAGCAGAGTCAGGGCAGAGTGACAAAAACTGCCTGCGACGCTAGCAATGCTAAAACGCGAGAGAGTCGTGCGGGACGAGCAGCGACAAGGGTTTATTTACAGTGCCGAGTAGCACAGGGGTATGAGATGTCCAAGGTCGCATAAAGCGATGGTTCAAATGAAGATCTGTATGGATTCATGCAAGGGGGCCTTGGGCTGCGGGCGCTTACGCGTGGGGTGGGCGCGTGTGGCACGGGCGAGCATGAATGGATGGTCGGTCGATCCGGCCGGCTCAGTCAAATCGATATCGCGTGAATTGGGGGTTGCAATCGGGGCCCAGGCACGAACGCCCAGCGCTTCCGCTGGCCCCAATAGGGTTCCGTGTTCCCTACTTCCAGCAAATACAGTGATACCCAGAGCCAGCCACGAGTAGCGCTGGGTTCGCGGCGTCGGCACGGATCCTGCACGGACAGAGTGACAGATGGCGATCCGCAGATCACACGGCCTCCACACATCTCCACCAGATCCCTGACTCCGCCAACCAACATGATGCTCATTCCGCCCATGGAAGCCATGTTTCGGTAGCCATGCATGCGTCTGATCCTTCTCGTGCTGCCACACTGCCTTTTTCAGCTGCACCGCCGTTCGCTGCCCGAATGCGAACTTCTGCGAATGGACGTGATTGGCTCGCCTGTCGGCTAACTCAGGAGCGCCACGGCGGTGTGCTGCATCTGGTCCACCCGTTGAATCCCCAAAGGTCGTGACCGTTCCAACGCCTTGTCTGGGCATGAAGCGTGTAGATATCGTAATGTTGCGAGATCGCAGCGGCGCTGATCGCCAGCGTATAGTGGCTACGTAGGTGAAGACAGCGGCTGCGCTGACTGCTTGAAGGTGTGCCTGGGACCGGGATCGATATTGTCAGCTCGACCGCGGACGTTTCGAACGCGCTGACCCCGGTAGTGTAATGATGATTTGAGTGGTTGAGTGGTGAATTTTGGGTTGTGCTGGCGATCGTCTTGGCTGGGATTTGGCAAGCGCTGTGGCTTGCCCGCTCTCGTCTTGCTGAGACGCCATATCCCCCGGCGTGGCCGTGGTGCTGTGCTGGATGAGTGTCCCAGCAGTTCGGATCTCGGGCTCCCCTGATGCAACGGCCTGACGTGGCACACCTTTCCAACATGGCATCACCAACACTACTGACTCGTACGACCCCTTTTTTGGCCATCCCTCCGCTTGTTTTGGGCTTGTGGCGCGTCAGCCATGTTGTCAGCCTTTGCGGCACAGCAGGCTGACCACCACATGGTCTCGTGGTCATGGTTCAGCGGGAAAAAAGGTCCCTCCGCAAAGCGTGAACTGCACTACGTGCAAGCTTGGAATTACCCCTGCGCCAGGCATCTTACCCTTGTCCCCCTCGCTTCCATGCCGGGATCATCCTGGTGTACCGACGCTTGCCGGGACATGGTCCTCCGTGATTTTGGCCACGAGAGATTCCGAGCTACAATGCGTCGATCGGCGATAACCAACAGTCCATGTGTGCTGGCGGCGTTTTCGTGCTCCACAATGTTAAAAAAAAAACCGTTGGCACGCATCCTTCGAGAGATGTTAGAGGATGAAGTGTCAGGGCGAACCCTCGGCGAAGCGCTCCCACGGGACTGGCCGCGGGAGATCGATAGACTCAAGGCGAACCATGGCGCGCATATAGTTCGGCATTCGCTTTGACATGGGCCGAATAGCCTCACCTCCCTCACAGAGGTGCGACATCAGCTATTGCTTAGGTTGCCGAGGCGCATTTGCTACACGCCTTGATTGCCGATGGACGAGGGTTCTTAAGAGAGCGATTCTAAGTATAGCCCGACACGCTCGTCTGTATGGTAGCATATCTAGCTGCATGTTTCTCACCGACACTATAACCTTCCGATGCCCTTTCCTTCTCGCATTGTTCACGTGCCTCGAGGAGTGTTCAGCGCAGGTTCGCCATCATGGTCGTAATCGCAATTGTTACATCTATACTAATCGCGCCGGTGGGAGGGAAAAAAAACGGATAGCACAGCTATGGACCTGCCGGTGGGTTTCGTCCTTCAAGATGAACATGAAACAATACTCGTTAATGCTTCTCCTAATCTCACCCGTCGCTCGGATGGCAATCGTTGTGCAGCAAGGGCTTCGAAACGCAGCTTGGAGGAATCCCATCACTGATCACGAATAAGGTAGAGAAACGGCCACTTGTTTCGGAGCCCCTCTTCTGCATAACCCTAAGCCGCCGGCACCCTCTCCGCTCGACGGTTGCATTTGTGCTCACTCTGAAGCGATATTACTACCTGTCGTCGACTCTATCCACGTGGTAGTTGGTGTTTCTGGCTGGCTTGGAACATCGCCCACGCAGCGATTTGCACAACTCTTCCTTTCAAACGTGTGATTATGCCATGTATATCGTTTCACTCCCTTATCGTCTTCCACGTGGACACTTGTCTACCACGTGAATACCCTCACTGCTCTGTCCATGGCTCTACCACCGTTCGTGTACCACTTTATTGAAGCCACGAAAGCGGCATCCCCTATGTCTGCCACGTGCTTATTTTATACGAAAGCTGAAACGGTGTCGCCGCTGCTGGCTCTACCGCCCTTGCGGCCTATGCGTCGCGACATTGCTCTGATGCTCCGCCATCGCAGTCTCGAATGGTCCATGGTCGCTCGTTCATGCACGAGCGCTGGGCGTTGGTTCAGCTGTTGATGTCGAGAGGTTGCAAGACTGATATGAAACTATTGGCATCAAAAACACTAATGCCAATTCTCTTTCCCGTAAGTGTCCCGTAGGAGGTCCACGAAGCCCGGGAATCCCCTTTTCCGGTCTGAGATCTGGATTACACTTTCGCGTACGAATTGGGTTCATCCCTCCCCCATGTCGTACCAATATTCCCCTTCGAATTCGGGTCTGGGGAAGTGTAGCTCTGGACCGCTGCAAACTTGTCCCTCTCCTTGGCGAATACCTTGCCAATCTGCATCTTCCCATCGCAGGTTGAGTAAGCGCACTTTTAGACTCCAGTTCTCCATAGTCGAAACAAGCCGGTCTGTATCTGCCGTGATGGGCTGCTGATCTAGTAGCATCAACAGGCCATCCAACCATTCAGATGCTAGGACTGCATCACTGCATTGTAGCTCTAAGAGCGCCTTTTCCTCTGCATCACCTCCATTAATTATCAGACGAGTGACGGTTGCAGATCCCCCATCTTCCGAGATACGCTGATGCTGCTTCTCAGATGTCGGCCCGTCACTTGTTCGACCCTTCGTGACATTTGAAACCACAGAGCTAATATGATTTACATCAATTCTGTGGGTCATAGCGGAAAGCGAAGGCTTCTCTGGTGGTCGGGAAAGGTAGTCGGCATGGTGGAGATAGCGCCGATTGGGTGAGAGCTGAGCATAACGCCATGTGGCGCCCGTTGCAGCCACGGGCACGGACTTGACCGAGTCGGCTTCTCCGCCGGACGAAGACGAGATCAAGGGGAACCAGGCCCCTCCGAGGAGGCATCTTATCCGTTGTTCTTGCATGAACTGCATTGACTCCTCGTGTAATCGCTCTCGCAGGCGGCTGTAGATAGGTCTAGAGTTAGCAAAAAGCGTTCGCAGACAAAGAAAGGGGCAAGGTGACCGCGTAATTGAACTCCTGTTGGGGAAGACTCACTTGAGATCGGATCCCCATACACGATCCTGTAACCTGTCCATCTCCTCCAATTGCAAAGTCCGAAGTTCGCTGAGGGTGGTACGATTGATAGAATTCTCTACCTCCTGCGTCGATGCCTGTCTAGCCGCGCCACCGACCCGTCTGGCCACAAGCAATCGGATCAATTGCTCGATCTTGTCGTATTCGGACACGGTCGCGCCCGCTGCATCCCAGAGGCGGAAAAACGCTAGGACAACAGACCCGTGCAGCTTGTCTCTACATAGCAGAAGTGGATGGACCGCAACTTCGATGCCAGAGTGAAGCTGTTCATCTAGCAGAATACGGGAAGACCGTGGGCTAGAACTGCTTGCGGCAATGTCGAAATGCTCGTACAGAATAAGAGTTACAGTAAGGCACGCACGGGCGAAAGGGCATCTGCGATCCGCTGATATGACGCTCTGCTCGAGCATGGTCTTGCGAAGAAAGCCGGCATTCTTCTGGACAAAGTCGACGAGATCCATCAAGCCTAACAGGCCTGTATCGTACAGGTCTTGAGCCGGATCTTCACTTATGAATCCCAAATCAGACCATGTGAAATGGGACCCTTGGGCGGATTTCTCGTCAGGCTGGTTGAGCTGCTGCATGTTTCTGTCTTGAGATAGTGCAATATCTCGTGACTGTGTTTGTCCGGCGGCGTGCCGAAGGTTCTCGAGAGCGTCCTTGTGCGCGGGCTTATTCATATCAACAGCGAGATCACGCCAGCACCGCAGCATAACTTTGGTCAAGTTCTGAAAGTCCAGCACCGGCGCTGCAATGTCAACAACTGTGTCGCTACGCATGAGGGTCTCGACGGTACTAAAAACATCAAGATCCTGCAACCGCGTGATGAAGCGCATGAGTTGCGACTCCGAGAAAGTGTTGATGCTGTCGCGAATGAGTGCATTCATGAATTGTAAGGCGTTCGCGCATAGAGCATGATCGGCAGATGTGAGCCTCTCTATCAGAGCATCAAGAAAGGTCGCATGCTCTTTTAGAATTGGTTTGAGCATATCTAGCGTGGGACCAATGTCAGAACCTCCAATTATGTGTTCCGGGTCGTACGAGCGTGTGACAATAAGTACAAGCAGTCGAAAAGCGTTCCGGAGGACATTGATGACCGGCCGACTGACCACCAGATCAACCACCTGAGAAGAATTAGAACCTGTCCAGCTTGGACGTGGATTGCACCTACCCTCTCGGCCACATCAATTCCCACATCTTCCCAGCCAATTCCTTGTTCCAATATGCCGTTCAGACTGCCTAGACCATATGCCAGAGTGTTTCCGTGCTCGTGCAACACCATCCCGCATAGCGCAGGCATTCCATTGTCGCGTACGAAGGCATCAGCGAAGTCGGGGTCGCCCACCTTGTTCTGGAGGTGAAAGGCTGCAAGTTTGCGCGAGGACTCATTGTCGCCGCGCAGACTTCGGACAATACTCGCCGGGTCCATCTGGGTATCTGTTGCCGTCATGGTCGACGAATTGGCGCGGGTGACTGCTTCAGCGCAGTGTTGGGTCACAGTGTGAAGTCGAGGCGCGCACAATGGTGACGAGGGTTCGAGGGACGAGCTGCTAGCGAGTGACTCGGGGAGTTGGCATGTCGGTGCGTCAGGCGTGTCCCTTACCGACCGCGCCTGGTCCGTATCGACGACGGTGGCATGCTGGACATGGTCGGGCAAATTTGCCAGGCTGCGCGCGAGTGGACGGCGGTCCCTGGGTCATGGAGGCGCGCCATGACGCCCGCGGCAACGCGAGTGGATCGGCATGGCGGATCTGCTCTGCCGCAACCACTTTAAGCGCAAATCATGACTCGCGACCCGTTCACGATCTGGTCCACGTGCCGCTCATTACAGTATTGCAATCAATCACGGGGTAAACGCTAGCATCCCGGATGACTCTGTCTATATTCCAGACCCACCTTGAGGGCAACGACATGGGACGCCGTGCCTGCCACTGCGCACATATGGAAGAGCTGGTGGCTGTGTCCCCAGATATCAAACCTTCCAGGGCTCAGCCGCTCTGGCAACCGACCGACGAAGAGACCTACTCCAATCAACAGCGACAAACCCTCCGCTAGATACCATTGTACACCGATCTGCTCACATGCTCGAGCCCAGCCAAGCAAGCCGAGACAGTGGACTATTGGTAGCATAGCTGCTACGGCGAGAAGGCTAAACACGCCACCCCTCAGCGCTCGCATCTTTGATCCGCCACCACCAGTGTCAAACAAGGTATAAGCAGCGGCCAGTGCTGCACCTGCGTTAAGGCACCAGTATACTCGGCGTACAATTGTATTGCAGTAGAAAGCATAGTACGTAACAGAGCAGCCGCCGCCCAAGGCAAGGATGCATATTCCAAGAATGTCCATCTTTCCCCATAGATGATGGACGTTGTACGAATGGCTTCTCAAGGTATGGAATATCGCTGACAGACCGAAGCAAATTGCCGCAGCGGCTAGGAACACACCAAGAGCGAAACTGTCTCCAGAGGACATCACTATGTGGGATCTGAGCGTATACTGCCGCAGGCCTATACCGGCTGCTACGAATCCAGCTGATCCAATCAAGTGTGTCCAGATATTCATCGTTTCCATATGTAAGCACCGCCACAACCGAAACGCTTTCTTGTACGAATAAGTCGGCATGGGATGGCCGTCAACGATGTAGTCATTGTCGCGTAGCCAGCCGGGGATTTTATCTTTCGTTCCAAACGAAGGCCAGTAATGAGAGTCGTTCAGCTTATCCAGCGTCGGAGATGATTTGCTAGGAGAAACTGGCTCTGCCGCAAGTGACAACTTTGACGTGGCGTCCTTGACCATTTCTGCGTTCTGACGCTCAAAGGTAGGAACATCCGACTCTGTAGCGTCTCATTCATAAAGACATGATATATAAGAATGTTAGCGCCTAGTTTGTCCTGAGAGATTTTGATGCGCCACGGCGCTGAGGTGGAGCTGCACCAACTTGTCTCCGCATTTTGGCCTGCCTGCGATTGCGACGTTGTGCCGTGCTATTTCGAGACATGTAAGTGCTCGACAATTAGTGCACACCACAACGAGTGACAGTGTTAGGGCAGTATGTTTGGTCTTTCCAAACACAGCCAAATCTATAGGCTGGAACGACTTTGACGAGTTCTCTAGTTCTGGATGTAGCGCAAAGGGCGGCTATAGGACAAGTCGCGGTATATTAGTCGTTAAAAAACTAACCCTCATACTTTAATCTTTTTGCGCTGCTGCATTTGCCACATCAGAGGTACGTCTGGTTGGTTGTTCGGCTTCCTTTTCCCTCCCACCTGCCTGGCCGACTGCCCATGGACCGTCTAAGCGCTTGCCTTATGCTGCAGGGTGCTTTTACAGTATATAAGGATCACGTTGGTTCACCTCATCTCCATCGTAAAGACACCAATGCTTCGATATGATGTTGTTCGACCTGAAGACGTCAGCCATGTACCGCAAACATACATCTCCTTTGTGTCCAACTATCCACCCATACAAACCGTCCAATGCTAATTTATGTATCACAGACTGGCTCTCTGGTCCCAATACTAAAGGTACGATGGACATTGTCTGGGGTGCTTTCTTGATGATCTTCCCTGTACCTGGACTGCGAGCTGTCTAAACATTCCACACCCAGAAGATACCAAGATGACGAATTTCATGAGGAAGGCTAAATGGATGTACTGAGGTTTCATCGGTCCAGAACTGGTGCTGACAGTCGCCATCGGTCAATATGCATCTACAAGGTATTCGATAAGACGCTTTCACCACATGGGCTACTTCCAGTGGAGCATACGGCATGCTTTCTTTGCAACGTGCTCTGTCTTGGCAGGAGGCATCCGAAAAGGAGCAGAAAACCACATCGATGCTGATGTGGGAAGTGGGACTGATTCTGCCAGTGGTGCTGGTGTACTCTGCTGCACGAGGATACATGCTTCTGGAAATGTTGGTTAGCCTGAGAAACATCCCTGTAGGCGCATTTAGGACAGTAGATGTGGCGCAAATATTGCCCCACTGGTAAGTGATTCGATTCACGATTGCTTCGACAGCATTTTCGGAGCGTAACATTGGTCAAGAAATCATCACACGGACTCTTGACGTATTTATTGTCAAGTACTCTTAAGAAAAGGAATGATCTGAGCATGCATTTACTCAGGCACTCAGGTTACCGTCCCCGGATCGCCACACTTGATTGGACCTCCACTTCGTTTGTCAGGGACTTTGCGCATGACTCGCGTTCCTGCGCTCACCCTGCGGCTTGTTTATGCCGTCGCCTCGTACCCTTGTCTAGTTCATGCACGTCGTATGCATCACTTTAACCGTGTGGCTGCGGCTGCTGATGCCGGATAAACTTGTTTGTAGGAAACGCGGGCGATGGAATGAAAAGATACTCCTCAATATATTTCAGAGCTCTACTGAAAGACAGTTGCCGTCTGCTCCCTGACAGCCATCGTGAACAAGACCCTTTGCCATGCGTCCAGGAGTTGCACTCGAGCACAGTGGATGAAGCAATGAAGGAGGAAAACGTCGATTTCATGATGCAGAAAATGTACAGAATCCCACCCAAAGGCGTACCATGCCAGGGTTACGCCGTCACAATGCATGGTAACTCAGCACCGGACACTATCAAAGATGCCAACCAGAAAACCGTGTTGCAGCTCGACTGCAGGTCTGATGCCCTCGAATGGCGCTCTATCTTTGCGCCAATCTTTCTTCAACGCCGTGAAAAAAGCTTTGCACTCGCGATTGACTCTGTTGGTCAAATTGATGCCGTCAGCCTAAGCGCCTCCCAATGGTAAGAAAATCGCGCAATAGTCGCTTAAGACACAAGATCCGTTCCCTTCCATTTATTTGCGCCATCCCACATTCCAAATTACATGAGCGATATCCCTAGCTGTGTTGATCGTCTCGCTAACTCTGCCGAACAAGCCAAGTTCAGAGGACTCGTCGTCCTCGTCTTCGTCGTAGGGCATAAACATGCCCGATGGTGTCCTCCGCATATTCGAAGGCACCTCGTCATCATCATCCATTTTGCCCATGGCCGAACCATTTTGCCGACCCGCAAAGGCTCCAGAAGGCTGCCACGACATTTCTGGATCCACATCGTCGCCATCGTCATCCGCTGGAATCAGGAAGTTCCGCGAGGGGTTGGAAGGTCGTAGTGTCTCCTGAGACGGTGATTGATTCAGCTTAGACGACTGGTACCACGAGTTCAGGAATGGAACGTTAATGCTTGTCCGCGAGCTCTCCGGTGACTCTGCCTTGTATTTGAGAGTGGTATCAGGCAATTTCTCGATGATCTTGGTGGGTAGTTGCGGACGAGATGAGGGGGCTCCCATAGTCGGCCGCCTCCTCCGAGGCTTCCTCATGGTCAAGACGCCCTCGTCGGACGAATCAGAATTGGAATCGTCAGAATCTGAATCCGAATCAAATTCATCTTGTTCTGGAAATTTGCACTCGACTGCAATGCACTGCTCGACTTTGTCGTCGAATCTAATGTGGCGTTTGTTGCACTCTGAAGGAGTAGATTCGCCAGAAGAGTGTAACGTAGAGAAATAATCCAGTTGATCGCGGCTGATCGGTCTAGACTGGTTCGTGGACGAAGTGAAATCTGAAGAGCCACGCTGTAATGTCGGTGTCTGAGGATGGCCCTTTTGTTGCGCCTGGACGGCGGCAGCAGCTTGCTTGATCAAAGAATTGGCGGACAAGGATCGTTGAAGCATAACTTCGGACATGCTCCTTTTCTTTAGAATGGGCTTCTTATTGATAAATGATGATTGGCTCGAGAGTCGGTATGGTGATGGATCAGGTGAGCGGTGTGTAATTGGGTGGGAAGTCGCAGGCTGTAGAGGACCGTACAACCACGTCACATCGCTCTCTTTAAGCCTAGAGATTATGTCAGAGAATGTCAAAATCAAGAATAAGTCGGAATGCTCACCAATTAAGCGTTTCTGGAGACACAGTGGGCAGCCTGTACTTCGATTTGGCCCATGTTCTCCAGGATGCGTTCTCCAACCTCGACCTCTGACCATAGACCTTACGTTGTGACACAATATGCCGCCACGAAGACCAAATATCCTCCTCTCGCCAGTCATGTGAAAGATAATCGACGTGCCTCGAGGGATTGGCCTTCACAGCGGTGTCGTCAGCCACTATTGGGGTGGGTAGTGGTGACTCAGATCTCGTTGACTGGCTCGCATTCGATTCTTCACGGGCCGTGGAACCAGCATCACTCCCATCGCTGGGACTCGGTGGTAAATCAAGCGGCTCATCGGTGTGGTAGAACTGCACTCCGTCATCGTACGAAGGAAATGCTATGTCCTCGTTTTCTCTGTCATCTTTATCTTCAAAGGAAACGCTTGAAGCTGGTGTCGGCGGTAATGATGAAGGTGCTGAGAAAGGCTGATATGAGTTTGTGGGCGCGTCGGAGTGAGCAGAGGAAGAAGCAAAGGTATGGCCGGTGGTCGGTGGCGTGGGCGGTGAGGAGCGGGAAGTGGTGTACTGCGAGCCGGCTTGAGATAAGAATGAAGAATACGAGGAGGACGAGCGTTTCAGAGACGAAGTTGAATAATAAGAATGGCCGTTTGGCTTTCGCGGGGGATAGAGCACCTCTGCCATGGTGGGGTTGTGTTGAATTGTGAGGGTGAGAGTTGTGGTGGAATGCGTGCTTCGAGAACTGCCCCGCGCGCCGTGATGCGTTCCCTGCGTGTTTTACCTGAGCGGCTGCATGCTCGACGGCCTGCAGTGTGGAGTCGTCAGCGTGCAGTAGCGGGCGTGCTTGTGAGACACTGCAGTGGCGAGCAACAGCAGTGCTATAGCGTGTGGGCGGAGGGGGGGATTGTAGTAGCGAGTCGAGTTGTTGTATGTGAAGAAAAAGAGGTGAGTTGAATTGGGGAGAATGAGATCTGGGTTGAGCGCTAGCTGGGGAGTAACGTTTCGAGGCGTATCAGGGTCAGGGCCCGGAAAACCGTGAGTTTGTCGAGGAAGAAAACGGGGGGGGCGGCAAACAAGCGGGTTTAGAACAGCGCTCGGGCGGTGGGATCTACATGCGGAAAAGACAGGGCAAGCCAGCGAGGAAAAGCGAAAAGGGCCAGAATTGCGGATGATGTGCGTGTGTCAGTGGTGGCTGTCTTTTGTCTTTTTTGCGGGACACGAGTGCGGGTTCGATGTGGGCGCGATGCGGGTTGCAGGACACAGACGCAAGACGCTGCACGCCCCCACGCACGTCGCAGTCGCGGGAAACGGGCACGGAAAGAGGAGGAATGGCGCCAGAAGCAGAAGCAAGCACCGGCACATATCAAGACCGCATAAACAAGTAATTTCAACCGGCCTTGCGCGCACAACAGCTGGATAGATAATGATGTCTCTCTATCGCGAGCCGCGTCCCTGACTCCGCCCTCTCCTTCTTACCTTCCACTATGTCGCGCAGCCACACCAGCCGACCGGCTTGCAAGGGAAAAAGTCAAGAAGGTTTTCAGAGCATGGCCGCCAACTAACGGGCGGCCCAAGCAAAGCCTCGCTCCCACCACCGCGACGGGTCAGAGTTGTATTTTCACGCACGCTTCGTCATGTTCGGTCCCAGACATCCGCTTGCCGAGCAGATTTTCCCTTAGCCAGAGGCTTACTGCGGATCTGGAATCTGCTGCCACAGTAATCATGGAACCTTGTTTCTTCGGCTGTCGTAGGCTCAGGAGACCCTGCCGCCCGGCTGCGAGTGATGTACATGTCGCAAAAAGACGCAGCTCAGTCAGGCACACGGCGCTGGAGGATGCGAGAGAGGAGAAACATGAAAGTGCCGCACAGCCCATCAAGGTGCAAAGTGCAAGCTGCCAGGTGCGTGCGAGACGCGGGGCTCTCGGGAGAGAAACGTGCAGCTCCTCCTCCTCCACGCCCGTTGGTGCCCGTGCTCCTATTTGCCCTGCCTCCTCCTATTCAACTGAGGTCTTGGTTTTACGTACGACGACCATTCTCTCTCCACCAATGAGTACGTATCGTGCCCGCGCGGCAGCTTCTCGGCCATCTGCGCTGGCATGCGATACAGCTATGTGACAGCCACACCACCTCTGCCATAGATGCAAGCGAGCACGCATGACAAAAGTGGGCGCAGGGTGGAGATTGGCTGCCAGGAAGGATTCGCTCAGATCCCAATTCAGTGGTCAGCGCCCCGATTCATGATGCTGGGGGATTGACGTGGGGGAGAAACCAGGCTGGCTCACGGAGATCCAGTCGTTCCGAGATGAGGAGCTTCGAGGAAGGATAGCACTGTCGTCACACCCTGGCTGTCTCATTGGCTCAAGGTCACCTGCCTCAGCTCCCCCGTCTTCAGGCAACGTCTGGGGACTCCACGACTTTGTGCCACCCGAGACAGGGAGAGATCACCTGCATCGCAATCGGCGGCTCCTATTTCATCTACATTCAAGTCTGCCGCTTCTGGAGCATCAGACACAAGCCACACTACTTGATCGAGGGGCCCGATAAGCGTGTTGACACGGCCGGCCGAAGCTTCGACAGCGTCCCCCACCACTCGCGATGCTGCATCCCAACGCTCGACGTTATCGAGCACCCCCGTACCCATGTACCCCTTGCTCCCAGGTGCCTATTTCGAATCGATCAGACCGCAAGTCGTGACCGAAACCCATCTTCATCGCATCGCCATCGATGGCTATGATGACATCGTTGACCCCAGACTTCATCGGCCATCCACTCCCACGTAACTTTCATACACACCATAGTCGGATGAGAACCGTGAAGCCAAAGCATCACAGGGACCGCCTTCTGTGGACGCTTCCATTTTCGGTGCCTGGCAGTAAGCGGAAGATCGTCGGCCAAACGGTTTTTGGTGCAGACCACATTATGAACTCATACAGCACCAAGCATTCTCGTATATGTAGCAGTCCACGAATCATGCAGAGCATAGATAGCCCGAACGCCACATATGTTGAACAGCTCATCACAACTCGCTTGTCACGCCGCCGTCACCGGCCGAGACGAAAGTCGGTGGGGCTCCGCACGCCTCACGTCATGCGTCTGACCTGTCCATCAGTATTCGACACGCCCGGCATGCTGGATGCCTCACTGCAGTCGATCCCTCATAAGGTTGACGTTCACGATAAGGCTGCAAGAGCACGACATACAACGTACGCAGTGCGCAGGAGAGGCGGGCAGGCAGTAATGTTGCTATCTATACAGTTTCTTAAACAGTTATACCTGTTATCTCTGGCCCCAAAAGTAAACCACTACTGTCTATCATAATTTCCCCATGCGAACCATAATCCCCCTCCTTGTACGTCCTTCCTTGCTTCCCCGCGAACGACTTACCCGCAACGGCGCCTCAACCTCTATCCGCCGACTAAAACACCAGAGTTCCACGCGTGCATCCGCCCGTTGTGCCCAACCCGGACGGTGATGCGAGTAGCTTAGCTCACGGCGACCGCCAGCTTCGCACCGACACGGCGCCATGGCGTGCAAGCGAAGCCCCCCTTCACCATCCATCCATCCATCCATCCCCGTACTTTCTGCTCTTCACACATTGCTGTTTCCGCTCCGCATCAGTTTCACGGTCGATCGTCAGCACGTCCCGGATTGCGGGGAACCGCCCTTGCGCTGGCGCTCGATGACAGTCCCGCGTGCAGGCATGATTGGCCGGCAGGGCCTGCATTGGTAGAGGAGCGGTATGCCGGACTGACGCAGTCACTGACTACCTTTGCCGCCCGCCGCCGCCGCCGCCGCAGCAGCAGCAAAAGCTCGGTTCGCCCATTTCCAAGGTACCATACGAATTAGTGTGGGGTAAAGACGAGCACGTTTTTTATCCCTCATATGTAATGTACATAGCCACCCCTCCTCCTCCCTTGCTCGGGATGTGTTACTGTAAGATATGCAGCTGCATGCGGGCCATGCAGTAGCGGGGTGGGGGATGAGTGCGGTGAGGTGCTTGATGCGGCAAGCAGGACTTTGACACCTCGAAAAGTCGTGCATGGGGGGCACACTGCGTGGGGCGGCGGGTGGCGGCGATAACAACCTACACTTGGCTGGAGACTGGGAGGCTGGTCTTAAGTCACCAATGGCTCGTCGGATCACCCTTGCCATGAGAGAATTGTCCTGAGGTTGCCAGTCCCCGCGGTCCTGTGCCGTTTCCTCCTCGCATGCCCCTGGACGCGACGGATTTCGAATCGTAGTGTCTTTGAACAGTCATTAAATACAAAGACTATTTCCCTCGTGCTACAGCACACCCTTTCGCCACGACATCTTTTCCCAGACGCAGGTATCCCCACGGGCAAACGGGTCGAAACTCTGCGAGAGCCTCGGACGAACTGCACAGGCCGGCACTTCTCGGGAGCATATTTCACAGAACCAGACAATGAGTTCGGCGCGAGCGAACCCAGTAGCAAATCTTGTGAGCTAGAGGAGATCGCCGAAGGGTAAACAGATTCGAGCACATAATAACTTCTATTCTTGCGTGGTGGAGTATGTTTATTTTATGTCGCAATCACACAGTTCGGGCCTATCTGCCTTCCCCAGCCTTCTCGAGTCGGGGACGAATCTCGGTGCTTCCTGAAATTGGAGACCATGTCCGGTGGCAGGGCTTGTACGACCGACATGTCAATGATAATTAAATTACTTTGTGATCACTTCTCCGCAATCGAAGTAGCCGCTGGCCGGCTATCACATGTCAATATCGCTCGAGACGATCCTGTAGTTCGGGACCCTGGAAGATGTGGCTGGCCTTAGTCCCCATGTCAGGCCTCCCGGCTTGCGCTGTGGCTATTGATGTGCGGCGGCTGAGATAATCTGACCACCCAGCTGTGGTTGGTCTCAATGCACAAGCATGTGGCGTATCTGTGCAGTGCCGAGGGCATGACTTTGTTGTCACTTCTCCGCTCAAAGGCGTGCGAGCAATTAGCCACGGTCTCACCATCCCTGGAATCGTTCTGCACGACCGTAACGTAGAACCAACTTTGCCTCCTTCGCTTGACAGCTAGCCGATCGTGTCGTTAGTCTGTCGTCAGCATGGACACTGATACTGATATCTGAATAAGGTTTGATCAGTCGTGCGCCATTTTGATTGTACTAAGTCGCGTGCTGGCATTGGAGGAAGCCAAGTCGTTATCTGATAAGTGCCCTCGAAGGAAGGATCTCGCAATTAACTCCGACAGATGTTGCGATCCTCATCGGTCCTGTGGGGGGAACAGCGAATTCTTGCGAGCATTAGTAGAGCGAACGTAACTATCTTCGGAATAAGAACCGACTCACCATGAAGGCTTCGAGGCCGCCTTCGAACAGCTCATTGGCAACTCCGATCCCACCCGGATGCTCAACGGGTGATATCGGATTTTTGACAACGTATTCGACATACAAGTTTGCCCATATCTGATGAAGGACAGTACGCATGTTGCCGATCCGTGTGTCCGTGAGCATGACGAACTTCAGGCTGGTGGGCGTCTCGAAGTAGTGGAGTTTGTATTCGCCCGTACGGTACGACAGGAAGCTGTCCGGAGTTAGTACTTGTGACACGCAAATGGTCGGTGCTACAAGTCTCCTCACCTGTCGTCCTCACCTCCCAATTGCCTGACCATGCGGCGTAGGGAGAACACAGAGCCGAAAATCAGCTTCGCATCATCCTCGTTGGACAGTGCCTTGCGGTTGACACCCGGCACGTCTGCCGCATTATTCAGTGCGGCGGCCCCGGTCTGACGTTGCAGTGCCTTTGATGTCATCGATTGTGGCCTCTGTGCCCATCGTTTATTGTAGATGCATTCAGCTGGGTCGGATGTTAGCGAGACAAAGCCACCGAGCTCATACTGCTCGCGGGGAACTGACTGTGCCTGTCAAAGATCCAGAAGGAATACAGTGACATGATGGAGATGATTTCTTTGCAGAGGAAGTCGAGATGTGATTGTGCTGCAATGGCGGTTGGCGAGCACTTATGGACGTGGGAAATTCGGATGTTTGGCCGATTTGGGGAAATGCACCACCTTCACGCCGCCCCGCGGGCTTGGGACGTGAGGACACAGAGCCCGACGACAGTCATCGAACAGCTGCTCATGAACCGTGAATAAACTCTTGTCGCCAACGAAATTATGAGGAAAAATATTCCAAGTAACAAATTACTTCTTCATTTGAATTCCACCTTCGATCAACATACACACAGCTCCGTACACTCCTCTAACAATCCAGAAATCCTTAGCTTTGCCCTTATAGTATTCCTTCTTACTTCCTTCTCTTCTTCGGATCTCTTCTATCGCCGAGTTCTTTCCCACTTTATCATACACTGCAGGCAGTGTGTGTGCATCGTATTTCTCTCTTAGCTGCTCATATGATGCTCTATCATACATTTGCCAAAACTCGTCCTCAGAGCTGTACACCTGGGCATACAAACACTTTATACCGTGCAAATCCCTAGCTCGTGTCTCTAAATGTCTGTTCTGCTCAACGAACTTGACCAAGTCTCTACTTCCGGGACCCCAGATGCCTACGTTCATCAATTTGTCCGGGACCTGCGGATCTGTAGGTCTCAGTGGCCACGATCGTATCTGCTTTAATGGGCAAAGCCACAGTGGCCAGATTCCGGTTTCTTTGTCGATGGTGTTTATGTACTCTGGAATGTGGTCGAAGGGAATGGCAATATCTTGAACAATGTACTGGTTTGCCAGGCCGGACTTGTTGAATGCATGCAGCATTTTTGGCGTCTTGATAATCGAATCTAGCAGCCATCGTTGGAAAGCCCAGTTCTGGATATAGCAATACTTGAATGCCCATGCTGCGGTCCAAAATGCTGCTCGATCATATCGGAATAGATAGTCCTTTATTGGAATAAAGTGGTGATTGAGTGCCGAGAATGCTTTACCATCGAGATCCGAACTGCTGCCACTACGACTAGTGTTCTGACTTCCGAGTTGCTCCTTCGAGTCGTATCGAGTCAAAGTCCGTGTATTTAGATGCTTCTGAATATACATGTAGAACCAAGGATCCGTACGTCTCGAAAACCTGACAGCTTTGTGCCCGGAGGGTACTTCGTCAACCAGCGAGCCGGCCATGATGACCCCAGAAGAAGGTGTATACAGGATGCCATCCAGATACTCCACTGAACCCTCCAGTGTGAGCTCCTCGATCTTCTTGACCGCATTGGTAGAGCTTGTCACAGGATGGAGTGCAAGCTGCATATAGCGTTTCGCCGGCACCAACCGCACCTCCAGCATAGTCAAGACCCCGAGTGTCCCGAACGCGCTAGCGGATCCATGGAAGAGATCAGCCCGCTCCTCGTCCGAAGCATTCACAATCTCTCCATTAGCCAGAATAATCTCAATACGGAGGACAGTGTCCTCGAAGAGCCCGTGGCGGAAACTGCTGCTCTCGCCTGCGGTACCTGCAAACGCGCCTCCGACAGTGATGGACGCGAACTCTGGGACTACGGCAGGGATCAGACCGTGTGGAAGCGTGGCGTCGACAAGTTTGCCCATGTTGACGTTGGGTTCGACAAGAGCCAAACGAGACTCCTTGTCTACGGAGAGCACATGGTCGAAGCTGCTCGTGTCGATGCTTGTAGCTGCATTATAAACCATACGTCGTGTCGATGTCGAGCCGCCATGAAAGACGCGAAAGGCCTGTTTACGGTCGTAGAATCGCCTAACATGCTGGGCTAGTGCCTGGCTTCTTGTATGGTGCTGTTCCATGCCGTCTAAGAAGAGAGTTGTTCGATAGTATGCATCTACCGTGCGTCCGTTACTATCCTCTGTCATCAAAGAAGAAGGTAGCAGTTTTGCATCCAGAACAGACACCAAGGAGGCAGAGCTCCAACCCCCCTGCTCAGTGCCATGCTTCTCGCCAATTACATATTGACGCATAAGCTGATGCGCAGTCAGGTTGGTGGCGTCATCTCCGACGCTCGAACCCTGAGCTAGACTGTCGAATAAAGTTTCGAAAAATATAGTGTTAGATCCTTGTACTACCCGATAATTTTTATTCGAACACTGCTATTGTAGTCCTCAAAGCTTCCTCGACTTGACCAGGTTGCTCTTAATACCCGTCAACTCACCGCCGTATCCGCCGCGCCCTTCACCACCCTTGTACACGGCTCGCATCGAGCCCAGCTTCTTCTTGCGCTCGTCGTACTTCTTCCGCTTCTTCACACGCGGGTTGCGCACGTCCTTTTTGCGGTGCGGTGTCAAGCCCTTGTTCTTCTCAATGGCGTAGCTGATCTTTCTTTTGCCGTCCTCGCCCAGCGTTTCGCTCTCGACTATACGTCCGCCATTAAGCAGTGCTTCCTTGCGAGCGGCAGCCAGCGACTCCTTATCTGCTTTCTTGTTGGCCGACTTATTAGCGATGAATTGGTAGTAGTCCTCCCCATCCAGATCGTGATTGGCAGCAGCGCGAAGCGCCTGAGCTTGCGCGTGGTCCTCTTCGTCGCTTTCGCCACCAAGTTCATCCCCGGCAGTACCACGTAGTCCCTTCTTTGTTGCTTCGGCATTAAGTCGGGCCTGTCGGTCCTTGAGACGCTCGCGATACGGGATGTCGTCATCTCCACCAGCTGAGCGCCCTGCAGCACCACGCTTGTTGGACTTTTGTGCAATCTGAGAGGTGTAGAAGCGAAGTGACTTCCGTTTGGCCGCCTTGTCAGCCAGTGCCTTCTCCGACAACTCCGTCTCCCCAAAGTCAGAATCATCTTCGGGTTGAGTTCTGACTGGCTGCTCCGTTCTCGCTTTGAGTACCTTTTTAGGACGCTTTGCCAACAGGGAGTCCAAGTCTGCGAGATCTGCTTCGGCTTGTTCCATGCGCTGCACACGCCGGGCTTCGGCGTCACGAGCCGCTGCAGAAGCAGCCTTTTGAGCCTTAGTCTTACGAACCCGCTTCCGTCGAGGCTTCTCGACCTCGTTGAGGCTTTCTTCCATATCCTCAGACAAGTCATCGGCTTCTTCCATGACATTCTCCTCCTCATCCACTTCGGGTAGGTCCTTGACTTGCAACCACAGCTCGCGCGACGAGAGCAGACTGTCCATGATTGGGTGGTCTTTCACATTTGTTGGGACTGTTGCTGTGCCTTCCGCCGTGGCATCAGCAGCGCCGGAAGTCATGAGGGCAAAGTACATAGCCAGTACTGCCAGATATGCCGATGCCGCACGTTCCTTGATATCCAAGCCAGAAGCCGGACCATCCCTATATGTTGAATCTCCATTGGGAAGGACTTCTCGGCCAGCGTCTTCCTTCGTTTGCCGAATAGTCGCCAGAACAGATTGTAGACCCAGAAACTCTTTGCTGAGAGGCTCAAATTCTGGGAATCTGGATTTGAGCATCTTCAAGCGTTCAGCGAGGCCCATATCCGCAGTTACTGCTAACCGCGGGAGTGCCTCTGTGACAGTCTTCGATTTTGTCTTCGCCTTCACAGTGTCTGTCTCTTTACCCGCCCATTCATCCTCGTCAAATCCATAGTCGGCAGCTGACATGGCTGCAAGTTGCTTCTGCTGGAGTCGCTTCGCCTCTGCCTCTTCGTCCAAAGCATCTTGCTCAGTCTCCATCTGGTCCGCTCCATAGTAGTCCTGTTTGGAGGCGCCCCACTCATTCATCTCATCGTCCTCCTCATCCTCTTCTTGATCGTCCCGGTCCACAGTCACAGCTGCGCCTTTATGTCTCTCGACATGATGTTCGTCGTCTTCTTCGTAATCGTCTTCGACCTCGTCGTCCTCGTCCGAGTATCCAAGGACTTCCTCATCTGATTGATCCAAGAATTCCTCTATAAATTGATCAGCCGCTGACTCAATGTATAAATTTCCTGCTGTACGAACCTCGCTCCTTTCTTCCTCGCAAGCGCTTGTCTGCCGGCGTCTCCCCTAGCAACACTTTGTCGCGCCCGATATGAAAATCATCGTCCGACCCCGCCACATCCTCATATGAATCGACGTTTAGGCGGACTCGCTTGTTGAAGTCTTCTCCGGGCGCGCTCCTGCCTTTTGCGGCGCCAGTGGCCTTCCTTTTCCTCGCCATGCTTGGGTTATATGAATCCTGAAGGATGTTGGAGAAAAAGATACACGAGTATCCACACAAGAAAAGTCGCAAGCTTCTGCGGAGAAACCGACTTTGCCGCCAAAATTTCTTTGAGGGTTCTCGGGGACCATGACTCGCGGCAACAGCAGCCAACAGCTTGGCATCAAGTTGCACCCCGACCCCGAAGCTCTTAAACCAAATATAGGCCTTAGTGGCGGCAGGTTTAAATTACTTGCTTACTCCCTCAAGAGTTTGGGTTGCTAAATTTCTAGTTTTCTCGACATACGATGCTGACATGCTTCCAATTCCTGTAAATACCACGTCTACGCTCTTGCTCGGCGCCGTGCTTGCCATCTTCTTTTACGTAGCAGCGGACATCATGGGTCTATTCTCTAGCAAGAACAAGTTCATCGTCGATGGACGTGTATGTGGTTTTCTATGACATATCCCAACTGCACTGCCAATACTAAATCTCCTCGCAGACGGTCCTCCTTACCGGTGGCTCTCAAGGCATGGGCAAGGGACTCGCCAAGTTGCTCGCGCAGAAAGGCGCCAACGTAGTCATTGTAGCCCGTAACCAGGCCAAACTCGACGAGACGCTGGAGTACATCAAGGTCCGTTCTCCCCTATAACATCATATACGATCTTCCTAACTAACCTTCGGCTCAAAAGGCAGTAGCAAAGTCTCCCTCGCAGCGATTCCACGCAATCTCCGCCGATGTGACCGACCCCGACGAATCGACCCGCATCCTTCAAGAAACCACAACCTGGAACAACAACACTCCCCCGGACATCGTCTGGGCAAACGCCGGCTCCGCGCACCCGGCCCTGTTCATCGACACACCCGTTTCCCTCCTCCGCTCCCAAATGGAGATCAACTACTGGGGCGCCGCCTACCTCTCCCACGCCGCGCTGAACCTCTTCCTCCGCCCCTCGTCCTCGTCCTCCACCACCACCACCGAGCCGCGACACATCATCATGACCTCCTCCGTCGCAGCCTTCGTCGGCCTGGCGGGCTACGCGCCGTACTCCCCCGCCAAAGCGGCTATGCGCAATCTGGCCGACGTCCTGCGACAGGAGGTGCAGATGTACCACGGCGCGCGGCGGGGTGGGAAGCCCGGTGCGCCGGAGCGGGACGTAGAGATCCACATCGTATTTCCAGGAACGATACTGAGCCCTGGGCTGGAGCAGGAGAATAAGTCCAAGCATGCGGTGACGAAGGTGTTGGAGGAGGGCGATGCGGTGCAGACCGAGGATGAGGTCGCTGCTGCTGCTATCAAGGGGTTGGAGAAGGGGGAATTTATGGTTACCACGCAGTGGTTGGGAGCGATTATGAGGGGAGCGATGATTGGGGGTTCGAGGAGAAATAATCTGGTTGTTGATACGCTTATCGCATGGCTGACGTCGATTGTATGGCTGTTCGTTAGACCGGATCTGGATGGCAAGGTTTGGGGTTATGGAAAGAAGAATGGCTTGACGGAGCAGAGCCCAGCGGGTGGCAAATAGACTAGAACAATGCATTCCGTTCTACGGGAGAATGGGGCACCAAATCTGACAGTGCAGGACTATAACACAGTGGTCCTCCATACCAATACGCGTCGCGTTGGCCTTGACGTAAGCCGGACGGCCACTTGATTATACTATCTTCGTAACAAGTTCGCTTCATGTCAAAACCACCCAAGGTGCGATAGAACCGCCAAAACATGATCGTGATGTATGCTAATGCCAACAAGAATTCATTTTGAATGAGAAGGGTGGAAGTTGGGTGTAACCCCATACGGGTCGTAGTGCTGTGAGGGATAGACTAGCGCGGATGGTGGTCCCATAGCACCGTACACGTGATTAGGTGGGAAATGATTGTTGTTGTAAACATATTGTGACCTTTCTGAAACAGGCTGATGCTGAGGTACTGGAGTGGCCGATACATGGCGTTGACCGTATACAGATGCGCCAAAAGTACTGTATTGAATAGATTGCACAGAAGGAGCGCCATGCCGACTTCCATGATCGGCAGATGGGCCTTGCAGAAATGACGAAGGCAGTCCACGATGATCTGCTGCCTGCGCGTAGTATTTGGAAGTGCTTGTAGAATCCCTCGCTGTCGAGAATCTCTGCGAAGGATGGTGGTTGGTGATGGTAGGCTGCGCAGGATTGTATGCATCACTATCATCGTCATCTGACAAAGAAGCAGATGCGAAGGTCTCTCGATTGCTTTGGGGGACTTTGTATCGCTGTTGTGTGTCAGGATGTCGCCTTCGATTCGTGGCCTCAGGCGTGATTGTCCGGACGCGAGCTCCTGGCGGCATAGCAACATTGTAAAGCGCCGGGTGCTTCGGGGCTTTCTGTGCCGCACGGGTTCCGTCAGCGCTTGGAGGCTCGTAAACATCTTCTTCCTCGCTGTCGTCATGGCCAAGGATGGTTTCTGCATAACCCTTATTCGGAGCTGGAAGTGGTAGGAAACGAGGTGGACTTGTCAAAGTGGATCTTGGGAGCGAATTGTAGACCGGACTGTGTTGTTGTCTGTCTTGGGAGGCGGGAAAAGCTGATTGTGGTTCGCGTGTGCGAGGAGGTTGTTCTGCAAAGGCTGGGGTAAGAAGATGCGATGCCGGGTCAAGGAACACTTCGTTGCCGTCATTATCGAAGAACCTCTGCGGAGGCAAATCTTGGACTGGACGTGCGATAACTTCGTAAGCCACAGGAGCCTCTGTAATCCGATGTTGATATTGACCTGATGCTGGAAAGTGAGGCGGAGCAAGCGGAACTTGAATAGGCGACGCGTATTGGGTATGATTGTATTGCACGTGATCTTGATGTGACTGCATTGGGACCATGATGTTGTGCTGAGCAAGCTCTGCAGGAGTCGCCTGCCTTACATTAGCGTGGCTCTGTGTTCGCAAGTGGTAATACTGACCCGAACATATTCTACTCCATCTTGGATGAATTTTCTTGGCGCTCTTCCCCTGTGATCTACGGGAACAGTTATCTGTGCCATGGAATCGAGCGGTGATGAGATGTTCTGTGCAGATGTGTTTGTGGCGAGAGGTAATGATGGATAAGGCTGTATTCCATACAGCCGAGCATGACGCCATCGAGCTTGCAATAAGCCACGGTGTTTTTCACCTAAAGGCTGGGGCTGCTTGACCCATTGAGGAGACACTCGAGATAAGCCAGATCTGGGGCTACCTTCAAACGCCGAAGGTGTGCGCTCCAAATCAGCAGGGTTGGCAGCGCGGTGAGTGACCTCTAAGTTGCCGTCGCTTGAATCTTCGTTGTCAGCATAACGGTCTGGCTCTGAGAGTTCTACTGGCGATTCATCATCGCTAAAGACTATGGCCTCTTGTAAGAGATCATCGATGGCATTGTCATTCGTTTCGTCTTCACCGCGCCACTCGACAAGTTTCGCCAAACAGTACGGCTCCACAGCTTTGCGTGCGTCGGCCCAACTGGAAGCTTGTAATATACGATCATAGTCGGTGTATGTGTGTCGAATATGAGCAACGGTTGCAAGCTGAACTCTGCGCGCGAGTGGGAGGTCTGTCTCGTTACCAACAGTCGTTGCACCCTGTGAATGATTAGTATCAGCCCGGGTATCTGTAAAAGTGACCCACCTTTTGCCAAGCAGTCTCAAATATTTCATTCAAAGACTCTTCGGGTATTTTTGGGAACAGCTCTCGGATAGCGTTCTTCACTTTTTGGCTTTCTTCCTGTGTAGCGCTTCTTGTGCCGAATTGACTGATGTCCGCACCGAATCTTGCAAAGGTACGTTCAAACCCTGATGCGGGATTGGCAGCGACATCTTTGACGAGTTTCCCATTTACAAAGCGATAGCCCAGCCAAGTACAGGCTTCGTCAAAAACATCAGTGCGAATATGATAGCCTATACGATGCAGGTGAGAAGAGACCTTGGAGGATTCTTTCTGAAATTTGTTGCTGGCCTGTACTGTCTGTTAGTTGCTCGCCTACCACGCTATATTCCCGCAGAAGGATGGTGAAAGTGCTTGTGACGTACCGATACGACCTTGATGTCAACACGCTTCTCCCTGGAAAGCTCCTTGCACTTTGCGGAGAGATCAGGATACCCTACGGCCAGGAAAGTGTAGCCTGGCGGAGGTTGACCAATGGTTGTGTTCTATGAAGGTCAGCCCGAACAGTAACATGGATCTTGACAACCTTGCTCACGGAAAGTTGCGGACCACTTCTATGTGGCCCTTTCTGATAGATGCCGTTCTTGTCTTGACGCTTCTGGCGGAGGTTCGCATGACTCTGAGCGCTTGAGGGGCGGCTCACCGAAGCCACACCGGACCGTAGTCGCATGGCGACTGATACTCACGATCCCCTGATCGGTGACAAAAAGGAAAGATCTCGATCAATTGCACTAGATGTTGAGTTTGGGACGCAGCATGCAAATCCGCATACAACAACTCTCGCCACTGTTGGCTTCAAGTAACAAGTCTCGATCATAGACACCCGTTTTCTGCCACAAGCAAATAGCGAGAAGTCACGGGCGACGAACGATGGACCGCCGCTTCTTCGGAGCCAGACAACAAGGACAGATTGTCGTGAAAGAGAATTTCAGGCAAGCTCGAAGATGTTCGAACCGCCCACCTACCGTGCGTGCAGTATCGAAAGGATGTTGACCAAGTTGACTCTATCGTCCGTCGGCAATATGCCGCTGCTGCGCTGCTATCGTGATGATGATAGAGTACTTGTATGATTGGTATGACGGATGCGATGAATTCTGCCTGGATGAAGCTTTTATGCCCAGATGTCCGCGGGGAATTGTCGGCGCGTCTTCGGCTTACGTGCACGTGATATTGAAGCTTTCTCAGCCTTCCGGTTTCCCTGCTGCACTCCCTGCCACGTTGGAACTTAAAAGGAAACATGTCGCTGCCCCGATAGCGTTGGTCGAATTAATCAAGTCTATGGAGACATTGGTCAAGCCATCGGCATTATGGCTTCTCCAGCCGAAGTGCGACTCGCTTACCGGCACCTGTTGACAGCATCCTATCGAGCTGTAAAGTTCTCAAAACCTGGACGATATGTTATGCTCGATCGGCTGCGGACAGCTTTCCGCACCAATTCTGTTGGCGACTACGACTCGGTGAAGCTGGCTCGTACGCTGGAGTTCCTGCGAGGTGCAGCTGCGGTGAATGGGATTGAGCACAGACTGCTGAGGAATCTCACTCACTACTGGTGGCAAGATTTGCCAGAGTCGAAGAAGTCCATGAGACCATTAGATGTGAAAGAGCATAGAGAGCGAGCGCAAGAGGATGTGAACGAGGTGTTGCGCGAAATGGGGAGGACTATGAACATATACGTCTAATCAGGAGGCAACATGCCAGAACGAAATCAGGACGAGCATCATAAATGATAGCCAAGTTGAGGCTGGACTGAGGAGGTGCTCGAGCATTGTAATATGCAAGCTTGGGAAGGACAGGCATAGCTTGAACGAGATTTACGGAAGTCGAAGGTCGTGGAAACATTATACCCATGTATCAACACCATGTTTTTGGTCCATTATACCACACTGTATAAACCAACGACTGGGTCTCACAGACCACGACCCTTTATCCTCGATCATCTGTACAAGTCGTGCTCTTCTTCAGACCTCCTTCAGTTCACAACGATCCCAACCATGGATCGTAGCTCATTTCGCCGAGAAGTTGAGCCTTCCGCCGTCGACATCTACCATTGCTTATCCCCCTACTTTCGCTTCAGATATTTCTCACAGCTCCTTGGGACCAATCTTGCCACCCTTGGGTTGAATTCTTCCGCCTTGAGGCTCCGTCCTACCTCCTTTGGGCACAGTAGGCTTGTTCTTCTCCCTTTCGGCGTAGATGTTGGCGGTGAAGGGATCCTCGTAAGTGAGAGCGATCTGATAAACGACCAATACTAAGACACTGAGTGCTACACCAGCAGGCTTGCCGAACCACAGAGCACTTCCCAAGAAGCTCATCGTGCTTCCGTGATACATGGGTGCGCTCGAGACGTTGAAAGGAAACCCGGTGACCATTTCGTCCATCAGGATGCCAAAATAGTCGCCAAGGTATGTTCCAGTCAGGCCGAGGGCCCACATGGAAGTCAGGACGAGAGTGTTACCAGCGGCGAAGAGGGCTACGGCGGCGACCTTGGCGAGCGATGTCTCCAATAGTGGGTGGGATGGCTGGGTGCGTAGGGCTTTCTCATAGCTAGGGCCGTGTCAGAGCATAATTCATGAGAGACTCATTTGATCGAGACCATTGGAATACGAGCGAGTAAGCAAATTGACATTTGGCTGCTGGAATGAGGTGCTTTGGGCGATGTTGTAATAGGTCGCTTTTGGGAAGGAGATAGGAACATACATAGCATCACGAATGATTCCAATCGAGAAAATGGTGACGGCAAGAGCATAGCAGCCGTACAGTGAGTTGCCGCCAAAGAGCTTGGTGATGTTCTTGTTTCTGTATTCTGGAGGTGGACCGTCAGCAGAAGCCACGAGCTATGACGAAGCGGAGCCTGGCGATACCTGAACGTGCTGCGGTGCTATGAAAGTGTTAGTGAAGGTGCTTGAAAGAGGGATGCTCATATAGATTGACAACGTACTTCCAGAAAGTAGGGTTGAAGATGATCGTGGCTGCAGATACTGTTGCTGGGTCAGTGTTGACTGCACAATCAACATGTCTTGACTGGACTCACACCACAGGATTGGCTGACCGAGGTCAATAAGACCTTTGACGCTAGCTGTCGACATGATTGGATTGGAGGTGTTCGATTCGTGTACGGGCGGATGGCAGACAACTGGGCGAGGGTAGAGACCTGAAATTATAGACAGATTCAGTGGGCTATGTGGGAAACAAAGCTGGGCGAATTTGACGCCGCGTTGAAGCGAGTACAAGCTCCATCAAAATGACGTTTGCGCCGAGGTCATTTGATTGGAGGGGCTTCAGCCGCAACCTTGCAGTCGCTTTGCGTTATTCACCTTGCTGCACCACCGATGGAGGCAGCTTTGAAATCTATAATGATCACTCGGAAATACCGTGACAACGCCTTCTACGAGCACAAAAGATGAAAGGCTAGGATTACATTGTACTAATACTGTTCACACTTTTCCTCCTTCTACGCCACGAGACTCAAACGCTCCGCCCTATGCATCCGTCAATCTGTCCAGTCCCGCCTTTGATCCAGCCGATCAGTGGTGTCTGGTGTCTAATCTGGCGCTAATGCAAGGTGCCTTTGCCCGTAAAGACCTTTCACTAAAGTAAGAAAAAAAAAGAGAAAAACAGCATCTTCCGAATGCTAATGCATTGCTTGCTCGCTTGCTGAACCAATTTCTTCCTCACAAGAGATATACCCCTCATGCAACTAGTGGAAGACTTTGCTGTTGGTCGATCGCTCGACAACTTGGCATGCGAGTCTCACACTATGAGCAGTGATAAGACCGGTCCATCTGATAGGATTGGAGGGAATGACAGGTGTGTGCAGACTTTCTGCGCGACATGCTGAAATGTCGAATTATAGTACATTATATGGCCCTTTAACGGGCCATGGTCGTTTCGGCGTTGCTGGGATCTTATCACCCTACCGTCATGAGCGCCATGCGGCGCGAAAGTTCATCCGGTGGACTTCGTGACGCGCTGTCATCAGACATGACACGATCCGAATGGGCCATCGATCTCCTTGCGCTTCGTTGGGCTGTAGGCGATTCAGGTGGTTCTTGAAACATTCGACTGAAAGATGGATTGTCGTCTTCGTTCAGCCTCGGACTGCTGTATAGTCCTTCTACCTCCCTTATTGACTTCTTGATCTTGTCGCGCAGTTCTTGAACGTAAGGAACGATTCTCTTAAGAGTGGCAGTGTCAAAGGGCACTTTCTTAGATGCTTGTCCAGTACTGGTGCCTGTGGGATCTGAGATGTTGCGTCGTTGCTGCAGAGCTTCTATTACAGATCTTGCCACTGCCTCCGAATCTTTCCTTGGTCGCCGCGGACTGGGGTGCTCCGGTGTCCCTGCCAACTTACGAGCAGGCGATGGGTTTGGCGACTCGAAAATATCCTCTGCATGTAATTTAGGGGCTGGACGAGGCGAGTTGCGCATTGGCACAGCTACGACGGGGTCGTCGAAAGCGCTGTAATCGAACGTTGGTGAAGATGGTGGTGATTGGCGGGGGTCGAGAGTGTGGTCATTCGACTCATGATCTGCAAGATCGATCATAGCATCCACCTCTTTCCAATCATCGACGTTCGCCTCTCGCAGATTTAGGGCCTGAGCACGTCCGCGGAGTTCTTTCAGTTCCTCAATCAAGAGTCCCCAATCGCGGAGGAGACCAATATTAGCAAGCACCTTTTCCTGCTGGTCTTTAATTGCTTTCGGAACCTGCATTCCTTCGCTCACAGTTCTTGGAACAACGACTTCTTGCTGGTGCGCCAGAGGGATTGGCGGGACTGGCTCCTCGAAATCAAAGTCCTCGTTCCAGTCTTCAGTGACTCCTTTGCTACCCACTCCCCACGTGCCAAATTTATTCGTTACCACCTGCGATCTCTTGCCATCCATCTCAGGTGCCACTGGCACGCTCTGGCTTCGAATATGGAGTCCGCTTGGTGCACGACGGCCGACAGATCTACTGCCTCTGTTCTCGGCGTCCTTTTTCCCATGAACAGTGCGGGGACGAGGCGGGGAGTTTCCTGCGGGTGATTTTTCCAAGTGTTGTTGCTCTGACCAGTCAAAGATGTTACTGCGAGCATCGTGTGAACTGCCGGGAAAGTGTCTGGACGGAGACGCGGAGAGCGCGCCATGCGGGTCGCTGAAATTTAAGTTTGGGTGAAGACCACTGGGGCTCGCATCAAACTGGGGAAATTTTGTGATCGTGGGCCACTGAGAGGATTGCTCGTCATCGCCAAAATCCCATACATCATCCTTGTCATCAATGCCGAGGCCAACCTCAAAGGATGGCTTTTGTCGAAGAACACTTGGGACAGGCGGCGGGGACGAAGCAATATTGTTCTTAGGTGAGGACCCAATCCTGTAAGTCTCAGGCGATCCTTTCGCAGATCCATTACGTTGGGAGCGTACTGGTGTTGCTACACTCTCCTCCTCTTCGATGATGCTGTGTCTCGGTCGATCGAAGGTGTCTCGCAGAATCTTGGGAGAGTGGTAGTTGCTCTCTACGCTCGAATTCCACTCGGTGTTTTTAGCGCGGTTATCATCGAAAATTGCATCGATTCGAGGACCTTTGAATCCAGTTGAACTGGCGCTCGTAGCTCTCGTTCGGACAGAATCAAATAATGTGTCATTGGGAGACTCGAATCCTTCGTCGTCGATATACCGGGCGTCACTATCCGAACCGGCGAACGATGAGGTGATTTCCGACAGTGTAGCGGACGGGTATCCACGATAGGACTTGATCGAACCAGTAGTAGGCGAGTTGATCGATGGGCCTTCCGCCTGTGGGGTCGTATGCTCGCTGTACGAATCACGCTTATTAATGCCATTAGTTGCGAATGCTGACAGTGTCTTCGTTTGTGCAGGCGAGACGCTTCTATTGCCTTGCATTTCAGTGGATGCGATTATGGGCGAGCGTAACGTCTCGTCGCGATATTGTAAAGACGGGTGTCGAGAAGTGCCAGACACATCTCTTTTCTTTGTTGGAGGCTCCGCATCGTTGGTATGAATCTCGGATCTTAATGAGTCTGAACCAGACGCACTTCGAGTACCTTTTCGCCGATTTTTAGATTCGGAGCCTCGTAATTTTGATGGTCGTTTCCACTTAGGCAACGGAGTAGGAACAAGATCGGTCGGGGAGAAGGGGCGAGTGGCTGATATAACGGGACTGCTGACAGGCGCATCGCCTCGCCCTTGCGAGTAATAGGAGTCCCTATTCGAGGAGTTGGCATTAGATCTTAAGTCGTCTGGCCTAGATAGACGAGAAACCGAGAACGACGCAGATGTGCTTGTGGACGCAGTCGAGGGCCGTTGAGGGAGAGGTGAAGAGAAGAAGCGTTTCGTAGCCTTCATACTAATCGAATTGCGCTGAAGGCTGAAACGAGGCGGTGAGTTGTCAACCGACGCACGGTCAAAATCGATGCTGCCAGGCCGAACATTTTCACTGCCTGAGACCAGGACCGGATGATATCGCCTGTCCGGGATGACACGCTTGATTGGGTTCGGAATGCTAGTGGAGCTACGCCGGTTAACATTTCCGGTGCTCTGGAATGATACCTTGGGCGTGAAATATGTTTTCCAAGTGGAGCCAGCAGGTCCAAACTTCGGAGAGTCGAATGGAATGCTTGATGTTGCTGTCGAAGGTCTTCGTTGGAGATCCTGGAAAGCACCATCACGCTCATGACTAGTGGCTGGCTTTTTGAATGTTGGAAGTGGAATCCTGGACCCTCCTACGGTACTTCTCACAGAGGAGGATCGCTTGACGAGCTTATTAGGTGGAGCAGGCGCAGGTACAAATGAAGGGAACATGGGGGCGGTGGAGCCCGCATTAGAGAATGCTACAGATCCGTTAGAGTGAGAGAACGTCGCTGAAGGTGGTCTGGGACTTGAAGAGATGCTGCCGTTGGACGAGAACGTGGACAAACGCTTCGACCAGGAGCTTTGCGTGACCTGCGAGGAGCCATTATGTGCATTCGCCTCTTGAGTCAGCCAGGCAGATTCCATGCTCATATGTGTGCTGTCTCTTGCTCCTAAGCTCCTCTTCAGCGACCGCTTGGAAATCTCCAACTCCGACTCTGCATAGTTCGGGGTCTGCGCTCTCGAGCCGCCAGTGGATCTAGAATTCTGGGGGGGTTGCGGACCGAAGGGTGGAGATGGGGCAAATGTAAACGAGTGAGGCGATGCGAGGGCATCGACGGGGGACAGTGTACAAGTGGCAGTCGAGGTCATGTCCAGCATAGGCGCCGAACGACTTCGCCTGGAGGGGACGCGCAGCCGGTGTGATGGATGCTGTGCACTCGAATGAGGTTCAGGCTGGTATTCTTGACGGACGAAGGCAAGGCCGAGTGCAGAGGCGGCCACAGCTGAACTCGAGGCCACGATCTGTGGAGGAGAGAATTGTCAGCGTCCGAGTGTACATTGTTTACGTGCTTGTGTTTCGGATGAATCCGATCTGGCAAATGTGCGGGGGCGTGGAGGCAGGAAAAGCAGCGAGCAGCGGCGGCGTACAAGCATTGGCGATGTGCACATAGGGCCGAAGAGCAGATCGGCACTGTCTCGACGACAGCACATCAATTGCTCGAGTGATTTGATGTAGCGTATACAGGAAGGAGTGGTGTTTGCTTACCGTCGGCACTGTTTTCATGCTTTCGAGAATTCCACACACCCGCCGTCAACGGAGCTGCTTGATGCAGCTCGGTCATGCGTCAAAGTCGAGGCGAGACCTTGTCCACGCGTTTTCATTGTGACCGGGCGAGCTGGACGGGGAAGGCGGCGGCCATGGAGGCAGGGAAAGAGGGCGGCGTGAAAGATATCGCGTGCGGTTGAGTGAGGAGGGTGAGGGTAGAGAAATCGACTGCGGGTTAGATTGGCTCACGGCACTCGCTCGATAGAGTCGGCCGTCCCTGTGGACACAGACGTGCTGCACAAGGTTGGCGCACAGGTGGAGAATTCGGGGGGCCAAGATTGCCCGTAATCAACGATCCGTAAAAAAAGGTTGTCGGCGTTAGATGAAGCTGGAGGGTCCCGGCGTATGCGTGCGCAACACGTGTTGGTGTTCGGAGGGGAAGAGGGCAGACTGAGGGCGTGAGAGACAGAGACAGAGACAGACACACATCGGAGGCCCGAGAAGCTAGGCAAGGATGGGCTACGCGTGCGCAGGTCCAACGACAACGACGAGAACCGGACCAGGTTTTGGGGGCGGCAAAAAGAGGGCCAAGGCATATCGAACGTCGCCCCTCTCTTCTGTTAAGCGCCACAAGCGTTGCACGCTCTGACGATGGGCGGGCACCTTGTGAGAGAGCGGCAAGGCCGACGGCACGGCGAAGACCAAAAGATCCAAGCGCAATACACATTAGGTTTGGGGGCTGAGGCGCGTCGATTGTCTGGTTCAGGACCTGATGGCGGCCTCGTTTGGCACGAACAGCACGGCTCCCATCACTGGTTCTGTGTCATGCTTGTTGTTTGGATGGTTCAGTCAATCAATCAATCCATCCACCCAAGAATGCCGGCGACAACGGCGGGATCAAAAAGGACGGTGGACATGCGCCTCTGCGGTCCGAGCGGGCAACTGTCCTGCACCCTCCATGCAAATGCACGTCTACCGGCGGCCATGACGACTATTGTTATGCTAACGACTCTGGGCCAGGCTCTGCGCTCTCTTACACAACGCCGCATGACTGTATAAAGAGACTTCAAGCCCCGACGACAAGGGCACTATGAGTGCCGTTGACCCCTGCCACGTTCAATCGCACAGCCAGGTGTCTGGTATTGAGTGATTGGAGCGGCTCCGTGTACTGTGTTACCCCCCGAACCGGTTCAGCGCATCTGAGGAACTATCCGTGCTGTTTGGGCCGTTTGACAATCTGCATAGCACCCGCCGAGACGGATGAGCGCAGCACACGGGCAAAAATGGGCCATCAGATGGCGAGTGTCGCTCTGCTGCCAACAGCCGGGCCACCAATGCCCCGCTGCTCTGGTGCTGTTGACCGTGCAGTAATGATGATGAGGATCATAGTGCTGATGCTCCGCCTTCTACGACTCCTGACATGCCGCTGTGCCGATGCCTTTGCGATTACCATACTTACCACATTCGACTGAATTGCACAAACGGAAGCGTTCTTAGGTAAGAGTGCGCAATCACAGTCGCGATTCGCCCACTGCCCGCACAATGTCAGTCGCACACATCATATTGATCGGGGCGAGTTATAAATGGTTCGCCGAGACAGGAATCCTTGACACCAGCCAGCGCGCCCCACATGCCGCATCCGCTGGCAAGGGCAATGGCTGTAAGGTGTAGGAGCGACCTGATTTGCGCGTGGGTGATTGCTGGTTGCGACTAGCCGCCGCCAGTGGTGAAACCTTGGCCTGTAGGCAAACCATCTAAAGGCCCGGAAATGCGGTTCGCCTGCATGGAGCAGACCCGCGCCCAGACTCCCTTGTCCAGACTGGTTGGCTGTGTGTGCTTCTCTGGATGCTTCTTCGTGTCCATCCCTGTTCATACCATATTGATGCTATGCTACTGGGGAACTGCCAGATCCGTAGCTCGGAATTTGGTCCGAATGTTGTGATCGCTGACAAGTCGATCCTGACGATGGCCGCAAGGTTAGCTCCTGAGCTGCCCCGACAGGGCAGGCGGACCACTGTCAGATGCGGGATTGCCTCGGGCGCCCGCATTGACTCTACTCCACATTATCTTATGCCTCTTGCAGCAAGTCAGCAGGCTCTCTGTTGCGACCTGCTTGTTGGGTGGGGAGCGGCAGATTTTCCTGGACTATCTCGGCCCTTTCGCGCAGATCAAGCCTGTCGAGCGCCGTTCGTGCGAGGGTGCAACCCTGGTAGGGGCAACGCACGCGAAAAGCGCAGCGCCACACTTTCCGCAAGTCTACCGCTCCACCATCCAAGTGGACGCGAAGTGTCCGACGAATATCCCAAAAGACGGCCGAACTTACATTGCGCGTGTGTGGCGGAGAGACATGGTGGGGTGGAGGGGGACAACCCACGGCCTGCCGGCATGGCATTGGCATGGCCTTCTGTGGGAGGCTAAAGAGTGGATTGTGCCATGATGTGACGTGACGCGGACAAGGACCGGCACCCGAACTGGTTACGAGGAAGGATCCATGCGAGCGAGGCGCGAGTCTGTCAAACTCTCCAGACTCTGCAACCTCGCTGAGGACCGCCCCTCGAGGCGATAGCCGACTAATCCAGTGACCACGGCTCTACAAATGACTCGACCCTAACCCCAAAGAATGGCGGAGGGCTGGTCATCCGAGGCATCAATTGTAGATTGTCAGCAAGGGACGCCTGAAGCAAATCGACATTGTCCTGTCGATTGCTCGGGACGGCGCAGCCTACTCTGCTTTCAGCAAGTGCGGCATGGTCAAACTCCGTTTGTCTCCTGCAGAGAAGTGGAGAGCAGCAGTATCAGCATCTCAACAACAGTGAGGCCTTAAACGCTATCACGCCTTGAACATCGTCAGGCGTCGTACATCTGACGATTCGCCGAAACTCGTAGTGCAAAGCCGGATTGTTCTGATTCATTTCCATCACCGACCAATATCTGATTAAGGCAAAGGGCAACTCGTGAGCATGAGGCATGCCACTAGCCACAGACATCCCCACCGCCGACCCCATCGACGTCGTATATATTTAGAGAGAACCATGCCGCTCAATATCCTTCGAGAGCCAGGGCCCCCCGCAGCTGAGAGCATGAGTGAAGCGACACTAGAGGCTGGTGCCATGTCGGATCTGCGCGCGGCGGGCGGGTGACGGGCATATTGGTGTCTCTCATGACTCGCCATCTGATGTTGACTACTGCAAGGCCACCATGTAGGGCTCGCAAGCACGAGCACGGCACAATTCACTTTGCACATCGCAATTCACCAGAATCAGCGATTCCGGCGTGAGGCTTTGGACAGCGTATCTCTCTTTTTGAGCTGAGGGGTACTATTGATCAAAGCGTTGGACCAGTCACAAAGGTTCTTAGACGGCCTTCCAAGTTTCGCCTACACATAACTCTCGCTTCGGCGGCGGAAGGATGATCGGGCTGGAGAAGCGCACAAGTGGAACGCAACAACAGAACGGAGTCGGCATGGCGGAGCGATCCTTTCTGTTGGACGCCTGTCGCTCACGGACTTAAGCCGCACTCCTCCGGGGTATTCTCGCACGACACAGCACTTGGTGAGCGCGCGCCTGTAATGGGTTCTGGTGGGTGGGTCCACCGACCTAGCAAGGTACGATCGAGATCAGCCGCTGCAAGATCAAACCTGTGCCTTGACTTACTTCTATGTACTGAACAAAAGGACATAAGGTCGTGGTATGGAAACGATGTCAGAAGTTGAGATGTTTAGAGATCTGAGGCTGGCCAGCGTCAAGCGAGATTGCGGTGAAGGGTCGGCGAGATTCATACTCTCAAGTCCTCAGCTGCAGCAAAACGGTGGTGCGTGCCGGATTTTGTCGTCAAATCGTGCCCGGATTTTTGGAAGTACCACCCAAGTCTTGTGCGCTTATTGGACGAGACTGTTTCGTCCCGGTATCCTTTCCGGGCTTGGCAGGGTTCGGTGGGCATTTTGCAGTGCTCACGTTGTCCGGATGTATATTTGTGCAAGTAAGGAGGAATCTATCACCGCCACAGATCGCTCTCGATCTGCTCACTCACCAACCTCAACAGTGCAAAGCAGGCAATCGGCACTGGCAGCGAAGTAAGACCCGGACGTGCTGACAACCCTCGCGGAACAGCGGCTAATAGGAGGGTGGCGCCATTTATTTGCGGCAGAAGAGGATCTGGAATTACTTGCCAGCGAAGTCAGCGCGGTACCCACTACCAGGTACCTACGCCCCTCGGTTTTCTGCACTGTGCGACTCCGTGGCTTGCATTAGTAGCTCGTCCGACCTGCCAAGCACTGTGCACCTCATCTCATCCGCTGCTCCGCGTACGTCTCGGTGCAGCATTATTGCAGCCACATAGCTGGTGGTCCGCAAAAGCGATTAGCCATCTAAGATCTACCGGAGTCTGTCCCGCTGTAGCTGATCCACATATATCATCGCCATCATGGAAACCGAGATCAGAACCCAGATACCGAACATCGATCCGGTGGTATCCGAGTATGCCGCCGGTTATCTCAACCATGCTTCCCAAGCATACAGCTCCGAAGGCGACCCTCTGGCTGAAGCAGCTGCCACCATCACTGCTTTGCTGCTATCGGCCTCTGGCGATTTGTCGTCGGAGAATGAGTCCAGTGTGCAAAACTTGGTGTCAAAATTTGTCGATCGCCTGAATGTGGCAAATGGCGTCGATGGCGAACGTCGCCAGCAGGCGCCATCTGCTCGCAAGCTTGATCAAACAATTCAGGTGGGAACGCAGCGGAACATCTCCACTACTCTCGGATTGACTGGCGGTGGCGTTGATCTCGAATCTGCCAACGCTAGGAAGGTGGAGTCCAGGGTTGACAAGAAGAAATTAGAAAAGGCAGAGAGAAAATTGAGAGCGAAGCAGGACAGGAAAGAGTTCAAAAATGTCGAATACGAAACCTCGAGGCTGCTCGACGAGACGGACGAGCAACAGTCGTATGAGGAATTCTTTATGTCTGTCAATCCTTTGCAGCTGGGATCAGATGCTGCTTCCAAAAGCAAAGATATCAAAGTCGACGGCATTGATATTTCTATCGGTGGCAAACGCATTCTCAGCGATACCAACCTCACACTCGCCTACGGCAGACGATATGGTCTGGTCGGTCAAAACGGTATTGGTAAATCGACCTTGTTGCGGGCCCTAAGTAAAAGAGAGGTCTCGATTCCGACTCATATTTCCATCCTGCATGTAGAACAAGAGATCACTGGAGACGATACTCCAGCACTGCAAGCCGTTCTCGATGCTGACGTCTGGCGAAAACATCTCCTGCAGGAGCAAGACAAGATCACAAAGGAATTGGCGGAGCTGGATGGCCAACGTTCCGCCATGGCCGACACGTCAACAGATGCAGCAAAATTGGACAAGCAGCGCGAAGGTCTTGATATCACACTAAGCGACATACAGAGCAAATTGGCGGAGATGGAGTCTGACAAGGCTGAGTCAAGAGCTGCAAGCATTCTGGCTGGTCTTGGATTCTCCCACGAACGACAACAATTCGCAACGAAGACTTTCTCTGGAGGTTGGCGTATGAGGTTGGCACTGGCCAGAGCTCTTTTCTGCGAGCCTGACCTTCTACTGCTCGACGAACCGTCCAACATGTTGGACGTTCCTTCCATCACCTTTTTGTCCAACTATCTGCAAGGATACCCATCAACGGTCCTCGTAGTCTCTCACGACAGAGCGTTCCTTAACGAAGTGGCCACAGATATCGTCCACCAGCATTCCGAGCGACTTGACTACTACAAGGGTGCAGACTTTGACTCTTTCTACGCTACCAAGGAGGAGAGGCGGAAAACTGCCAAGCGGGAATACGAAAATCAGATGGCTCAACGTGCACATTTGCAAGCATTTATTGACAAGTTTCGGTACAATGCGGCAAAGTCTTCCGAGGCACAATCACGTATCAAGAAACTGGAGAAGATGCCTGTTCTAGAAGCACCAGAGAGCGAATACACTGTGCACTTTAAATTCCCTGACGTTGAGAAGCTTTCACCTCCTATTATCCAGATGACCGATGTTGCGTTTGGTTACACCAAGGACAAACCACTTCTGAAGAACGTCGACCTCGATGTACAGCTTGACTCGCGTATAGGTATCGTGGGGCCCAACGGAGCAGGAAAGACCACGGCATTGAAGTTGCTTATTGGTGCACTTCAGCCCACGAGCGGATTGATTTCTCAGAATCCACGTCTCCGCATTGGCTTCTTCGCTCAGCACCACGTTGATGCTCTGGATCTTACAATGAGCGCAGTCGGCTTCATGTCGGTCAAATTCCCAGGCAGGACAGACGAGGAATACCGTCGTCACCTTGGTGCGTTCGGTATCACTGGAATGACTGGTCTGCAGAAGATGGCATTGCTCTCTGGTGGTCAAAAGTCGCGTGTGGCGTTCGCCTGCCTCTCGCTAACGAACCCGCACATCTTGGTCCTTGACGAACCTTCTAACCACTTGGATATTGAAGCTATGGATGCTTTGTCGACCGCATTGCAGAACTTCGGTGGTGGTGTTTTGATGGTCAGTCACGATGTTACCATGCTGAAGAATGTTTGCACCAGTCTATGGGTGTGCGACAAGGGTTCGGTGACGCACTTTGATGGCAACGTAGATCAGTACAAGAAGATGCTGAGCAAAGAGGCTGACGCCGCAGGTGTCGTAGCCAAACATTGAATGATGAAAGCATATATATACGAATCAACCAAAAGAAAACATGCATGGTGTTTACGCTACTCCCACCCATTAGATCGATATGTGCTGTGAAACAATCCGCTAAGCAAGGGGTATAAATAGCTGTCGTGAAAAGAATCGTAATCCTCGAGTCATACCAACCGTTCTGGACCAGCCATCAACGCTTCGGTACAGGCGCTCTCTCTGCCGCAGGCAGCGAATGCCCACTCGTATCGACAACCCTGGGAGGCGGCGTGACGCTCCGCTCTATCCTTGGCCCAATGGTAGTAGCAACCGTGCACTCACTCCGCTTCCTGCCCGGCCTATCTTCCGTCTCGCCCATCAACATTCCAGTCTGCTCATCGCACTCCGGCTCTTCCTCTACCAACGTCCCATCCACCGTCTCCACCCCTGGCGTCCTCACCCAATCCCTCGGCACGATACACGGCAGCGCCACGCCCAATGCTGCAGCGCGATTGCACCACGCGGGCAGGCCACGCCCGAGCAGACGCCGCAGCACCGTGTCGGTGAAGTGGTTGCAGTTCCGCGTCAGGAGGTCATACTTAATGCCCGGGAAGTCCGCGCTGATGGAGTTGACGATGTGCGAGGCTTCGGCGGCTGAACAGGACGCTGAGCCCAGGCGGAGGGTCCTGCGGTGGTGGGAGCCTGGAGGCGCGGAGAGTGGCGCGGTGGAGTAGACGCCCGTCAGGCGTGGGACATTGTGGCCGCCGAATGCGTATTCGAGGTTGTGCGCGGGGATGTAGAGGGAGGTGTGGATGAGGGGGACGCCGAGAATCCAGAGCAGGGAGGAGAGCTTGCTTGGCTTGTGGGCGGTTAGTGAGAGGCTTATGTGGGAGATCAGGGCGGGATGCGTACGGGTAGGAGGTCGTAGACATGGACTATGATTTCGGTCCGCTGGGGAGAGGATGGGAGATTGGGCGACGACTTGCGCGTGCGATTACTGCTGAACCATGAGGCCATTCGTCATAGGATGGCTGCGGAGCGTGGATGGTCAGGAGAAGACCGTGGCGCCAGACATCGGTTCGTCGTGTAGTAATTGCGCAAGGCTGTCTGTATTTTGCGGACGCCAGTCGTGCCTCGGTTTGGGATCGACAAGGTGTAGTCGTGCGAGATCCATTTTTGGCACATCAACAGCGACCCCACATGACTTTTGGCTCTTGAGCCGCATCATATCTGGCCCCCATGCTCATCTGAGATGTTGGATCTTCATACACAAGATGATCTTCCTATTTCCAACGCATTTAGCGGAACGGTGCTGGTTCGATATCCGTAGGGGGAAAATCTTGCATTTTATCCCGTGATCCTGCCATTCTGGCGAGGCTGGGAACACAGCGAATGCAAATCTGGACAAGTCTGTGCTTGCTGCGTGCAACGATACTGAGCATGTAGGGACTGTCCTTGATCTATGGCACTTCTCTCATTTATTGTTTACATGAGTGTTCTATGAGTGTGCCGAGCTTCCGTGTACGAATGCATCAATCACCACGTCTCGACTCCGCAAAATGCGTGCGCAAGACAGCAGCCACTGAGATAGCCCTTCCAACTGATACATCTTACCTCACAGCACAAGACGCCAAGTCCCGCTGACTCTGCTGGCCCAAATGCTGATTCAACGACAGCTTACCAAGACTCGCAACAAATGATAATTTGACCCGAAATGCACACGGGTGATTGGATTGCCTAACGGAAGTATTCCCGGCGCGGCATCTCCCCCAGGCTTTTCTGCGCCGCTTGCGTATGGCGACCCAGGAGTGCAGATCGCTACGTAACCGCACCTCACCCCCACACCAACAGCTTTCTCTCGATCAATCATATGCCCGCATCCATCGACCACCACCCGTAATATTTCACTTTCTCACACATCAATCAGGCCCCGAGTCCCCGATGAAAATGCCACGGCTGAGTGCTGACTTTTCAACCACGAAAACATGTCGTGAGCTCCCACCTCGAACTGGGTCGTGCCCGTGCCGCTTCCCCATTCAAATCCTGCCTCTGTCTCCAAGTGACGTCCCTGCATCCAGGGTTCGACACCTTAGTCTGGGCTAAGTACTCACAGCTTTCTCGATCCTCATCTTGATTCCTTCTTCCCTTTCGTCACGACGTCCACTTGTTGAGAGCACGGCGCTTTCAGACACAGCACTCCAACCGCCTCGGATTGGGGCGACATTGCAGCTCTGGTAATAGCGCGACTGTACAATCAATGCTACTAGCACTCAGTGCACGCAAACCCGAACACTACCTCTCCCTCCTCCGAAGCATTCGCTTGGTAAAATGGCGTTAGGCTTTTCAAGAAAATCGGCAGAGACCGAAAAATCAAATGACGCCGACTTGACGCACCAGAATGCTGTAGCTGGAGATCACTATGCTCCAGACGCTGAGCATGGCGGTCTTCCGGCTGGAGGCCCCACCATGAATCGACTGGGCAGACCCAGGCAAAAGTCCATCACTGGCACTGGTGGCACTGGTGGGGATGAGAGCGACGGCTATGCCCCGGACTATTCTATTCAGAAACAGCTGGACGAAGAGTCAACCAATTCCATCCAATACAGGACCTGTAGCTGGAAAAAGACTGCCGCACTACTCTTCTCAGAATACATTTGCCTGGCTATCATGTCTTTCCCGTACTCTTATTCCGTCCTTGGCCTGGTCCCAGGCTTGATTCTTACTGTCATTATAGCACTCATCGTCGCCTACACTTCTCTGACAGTTTGGGAAATGTGCCTCCGCCACCCGGAATGCAAAGACGTCTGTGATGTTGCTGAGATCCTTTTCGGCAACAAATGGGGACGGTGGTTCACCATTGTCATCTTTTTGCTTAACAATACCTTCATCCAAGGCTTTCACTGTCTTACTGGTGCAAAGTATCTCAACACCATGACCAACCACTCGGTTTGCACGATTGGCTTCTCTGCTATTGTGGCCGTCATCAGTTGGCTATGCTCTACACCACGCACATTCGACGGCCTTTCCAAACTAGCCACCCTGTCAGCTTTCTTCACTTTCATGTCTGTACTTCTCGCCACTATTTTTTCCGCCGTCGAGCCACACCCAACTGAGTATCCCAAGTATGGCAAACTCCTGGTTTCAGCCTGGCCTCCAGCAGGCACGAGCTTTGTCGCCGGCATGAATGCTTTCCTGAACATCTCATACACATTCATTGGACAAATCACCATTCCTTCCTTCATCGCGGAAATGAAAGAGCCTAAGGATTTCCCAAAGGCACTGTGGGCTGTCACTATTGCTGAGATCCTCGTCTTCTCCATTGTTGGCTCCATTATTTACGTATACACTGGCAGCAACTACATGACCTCGCCTGCTTTTGGTAGTCTCGGAACCGTCAAGTACGAGAAGATCGCTTTCAGCTTCATGATCCCAACCATCATCTTCTTGGGAGTGCTCTACGCCAGCGTGTCGAGCCGCTTCATCTTCAACTCCATCTTCAACGGCACTCGGCACATGAGCAACCACACAGTGGTTGGCTGGGCGAGCTGGATCGGCATCCTTGGCTGTACCTGGGTGTGCGCCTTCATCATCGCAGAAGTCATTCCTTTCTTCTCCGACCTGCTGAGTCTCATGTCAAGTTTGTTCGATAGCTTTTTTGGTTTCATCTTCTGGGGTTGGGCCTACCTGCGATTGAGGGGTGTGGCACATGGTCCGGGCTTCTGGAAAATTAGAGGAATAAGAGGCTATGTTGGTGCCGTGTTCAACGTCTTCTTGATTGGCGTCGGTTTCTTCTTCTTGACCGTTGGCACATATGTGAGTTGCACTGATCGTATGATGCTGCGAATGGAGACTGACTTATCCCTAGGCCACGGTTGTCAATATTGTTGATGGCTATAGAGCAGCCAACTTTGGAGGTGCTTTCAGCTGCGCATCCAATGGCTTGACTGGAGCTTAAGACATACGCAACTCGAGCACCTGTTTGACATTGGAGAGGTCAAACTAGCATGCTATGTCTTCTTCATCTCAAATTTCTCTCCGATCATGCATAGGTTCACGAAGCAAAAGCAACAGTCTCAAATTGCCATAACAGTAAATTGCATACGGAGAAGCATGCTATTCCTCGTCGCGTCAAATTGGTTAAATGTTGAATTAGAAATATCACGATGGCCACCATGCGTTCACAATATGTTCAATCAAAAAATGGAATTGTGAAATCAGCCCAAGAGCAATGTCATCAAACTTCTCGATTGCTATTCGTTTGGCAGTCGTGTTTACAAGGCCCTTTGCGGATTCACCCTTTTGTCTCTCTATATAACGATACAAGCAAGCTTTTCGACCACCGAATTTGCCCAGCCTATTTTTGAAAAAACCGGCATTTCAACGAATTTTAACCAAGTTTCTATCACAATGCCCACAAGCCACACTCTTCGCATTACAGAGAACAGATCTTAGGATTTTGTACCACAAAATAGCACACCTGAATCTGCTAGTTGTAACAAAAACTTTAGGTGAGACACCAGCGAGGCATGCTATGCCCATTGCAATAAGTCAAAGGTCATAAAATCAATGGTGGTGCACCTCGTTTGTGCATTACTAGACCTACGGTCGTAGAAAGCACTGTGACCACAGTCCTCACAAAGGCTATAAACCCTTTGAAGGGCAAAGCGAAAATTTCGATGTCGGCGACGTGTCTTTCCTGTTTCCCCGCGGGAAGCTATGGCGACTTCCCTTACCAATTCCCTTTCTTTACCTTTCGCTTCCCGAATTTACCGTAACGTGCGTCAGCATCATGTTGCTGCCCTCTCACAGCCAGGGTCGTTCATGCTTGCTTCGCAACCACAACCATCCATCATTCCCGACACTGTCTCGTGATCTCCGCACCTTCTCGCAGAATTATGAATATCGCTATAAGGTGGGAAATCGTTGTAGACAGGTAGATTGACAAGAAGCATTTTCATTGACATGTGCGCCGATTCATGAAGCAAAGTACAGTTTATCTAGTTTTATCCAAGTAGGATAGACGGATAAAGCACAGATGCGGTAGTTCTTAGAAACATCTGAATGTGGAAGTAAATGGACAGATTTCCCGTTTCGTCATACGCTCTCCGCAGCTTTCTCCTTCGCCCTCGAGTGACTGCGCACACGTGAAAGGACAAATACAGTTCCCAGAGGCATTGTCGATACTCCCACATTTCTTGGACTCGAAATGACAAAATAACAGACGCTCGATTGGTTCGTCTGATAGCATTCGTGAGCGCAGCCAAGGTAGACGATCAGGGACCTAGCCTCTGCCGCCTCGGACAACACCGTACGCGTACCAGCATGAAGGGCGGAGCTGGGCGAATGCTGCACGGTGATATCGACGAAAAGAGATCAATAAAAGTTGTAGTCGAAGCTACACATGTTTGGATGAGATCTCGAGGATGTGCTCGCCGATATGGTGCCTAGGCATCGTTCAATATTGTAGCAGAGGCTCGGAGTATCTCCTGCCTTCGTCTTGTTCTCACTGCAAACCATAGGATATTGTAAATTAGATAGTAACCTAGTGAGTGTTCTCTTGCGATACGATGAGCAGTGCAGTATCCGGACACAGTGGCGCAAGAGTTCCTCTATGAGCGTGTCTGGTATCTCTAAATCATGGTTCTCTGCTCCACGATGTATCACATAGAACCCTTCAGCCATGTACCCATAGCTTTGCAGCACGGGCTCTGGACGAAGTCATAGCGGTATCTTTCTTGGACTTTGCGTTCAGAAGCCAGCGTCGTTGAGACTCTAAAGCGCGCTTGAGAAATGTGAGGAAAGAGCTATAGCTGCCCCGATGGCTTTATCGCATCTCTACTATCTATACCTACATTTATCATGGCATCCATCATCAACCTGATCCACGACGCTGGAAAAGGCCCCAGCAAGCTCCACTATACGATAGTCGGACGGTCCAGGGCCACCGATCAGTCGAATTCGAGCGTAGCGGAAGCGCACTGCTCAAGATTGAAGAAGCTGCAGACCTGATTAGTTAGGTACAGAGTCACACTAGAAAGGGGCATCTACGCACACATATCGAGACGAATAAGAAGGTTTGCCGTACAGACAGTTCGACAACTTGTCGGCGTCCAGCGCATAATCCCAACTGCCAAAGCCCTCGCGATCGATCTCGAACACGTCGCAGCTCGAGGAGGCCATGAAGTTGTCGTCGTTCGAAAGTACTTGCTGCAAATATCCTAAATTATGCAATGCCAGGCTCGCTGAAGGGGGTGATAGGGAAAGAGGCTTTTGTCAAGCATCTGATCCCGAGTACTGAGAGTTTCGCAAGCAGCTTTGCTCAGCTTGGTGGCATCGAAAACAGCCATATTGACGGACCAAAATACACATTGAAGCACGACTTGTAGGTAATGCCGCCATAGAGAACTTACCTTCCGATTTGTTTGCTGCGATAGCCTTGCATGCAATGAGGACCTGCCTTGTGTCTAGGTGATGATAGGCATACAGATACTATGGATGGTGTGTCCTGAGAGGTTGCGAGGGGTTGGCGTTGCAAACCTTTAAGGTATGTAACCTACGATCCTGTGGAAGCCGAGAAGTGCAAGGCGTGCAAGAGGCGAATGGATGGTCCCAGAGATTGATGGTTGGCAAAAGCGCTCTAAATGGCCGCGTTTCACCTGCGCCGCATAGAGGCCTCGGACACATGATTTTTGGCCATATCAGCTCGCTCCGAGATAGCATGCACTCGTCGGCGCTTCTCGAACCATGGTCGGCGAGAATGTCACTTGGGAGTATCAAAGTCGTTGTTGATGTCGCGAACAGTACGAGTAGCGGTGGGCGTCGCGGGCCTTCTTACCCTCTTCCTGCTCTACCACAAAATGTCATCACACTCAGAATATGAGCTTGTTCGAAATACTCCGGATGCTTCCTACCACGTACCCAACGACCTCTCACGTCAGGTGCTTGAGAGGTTTGATGCACTTGTAGAGAATGGTGAAATTCTCTATACGCCCTCGGACGCTGAGCTGTATGATGACAATGGATTCGAAGTTCGTCTCTCGCAATTCCCGAGGATGGATTAGATGCTGACCTCTCTCAAGTTCGAGTTTCGCCAGACCACAGCTTTCAACAAGAAGCCATCAACGGCGGCCAACGATCCTGGTAGAACCAGTGCTGTAGGACCTTTCATCAACCCTCGGTCAAGCATCACTATCTTGAGTCGATTGGGCCCAAAACATCGCCTACTTCTGAACGAGTTCTGTGTCTGGCGGCCAATGCTCCTTCTCACCACCGCAGAGTATGCTATGCAGACGGATGATCTGGATATTGATGACATCTCGGCATCTTTGGCAGTGTTAAACGCCTTTAAGGCGCCTTTCATGATGATCTACAACTGCGGAGTCTCTGGCGGGTCATCACAAGGCCACAAGCACATGCAACTTCATCCCCAACCCGAGAAAAGTAGGCTGTTCATGTCTCTTGCAGACTCAGCAGAGACCATTTCTGATCGCATCCCTGGTGTACCATATCAGCATTTTGTGCTTCAAATCCCCTCCGATGCCACGCCAGGGCATGTACTACGTGCCTATCAACGCTTGCTGAGGGAGACCAAAGCTTCATTGCAGACTGCTGATGCCGGTGAAGGGTACAATGTAGTGATGACGCGCGACTGGATTGGGCTGATACCCCGCCGGATCGCAAAGACCAAAGATGCTAGTGATGTGTTCGGAATCAATGCCGCTGGCATGATGGGTTTGATCACAGTTCGTAGTGAACATGAGAGGCAGCGGTGGAAGGAGCTGGGCTATGGGAGATATCTGGCACGACTGGGAATACCAATCAGTGGTGAACAATAAAGTGATATTCCGCACATAGGGACGCATTATATATATATGCAAATTGTCATACCCAAGCATGAGCCCTTTTCAGTGACGCTAACGTGTTAGACGGCTGCCCCGGAGTCAGGTGCTTCACATGCTGTAGCTGGTATCCGTGATTTCTCAGGGCTTAAGTCCTTGACGATCTGGTTTAACGATAGAATTATGGATTCCTTTGTCGAAAATCATGGAGTGATCGGGGTTGACAGTGGCTAAAGCAGTCTTTTCGCCAGGATTCTCCGGGACTTCGAAGATATTCTTACTCCTAATCCAGCTTACTATCTCGACCACAGAATAATTTATATACAATCCTCTTGATATTGCGACACTATAGAAACAGATCTCATTAGTGTGTATTGAGCCTTCCACTACCTGTATATGTTACCGTGTCGCCGAAACACGGCCGTCGACTTGAGTTGTCTCGTGAGATCAACTCCGCTTGAAGCCTCGAAACAACAACCCGACGCAAATTTCAGGCTATTTTATCGAAACGTCAACACTGTCCTGATCCTGTCTTCTACATATTTTGTACCATATCGAGATCTATGGGACAAATCTCTCCATCCCTCTGCTGAAAAAGAGCAACCTTAAAATACGCATTGCGACCAGAGCTTGACAATCTGGCAGAGGGATGTCGCATCTGCAACTATTTGAGGTGCGGCTAGTCCCATATTGCCCAAAGCGGCTCAGAGAGACGGGAAAGCTGTCATACTATGGTAAGTGGTATGCTCTAGAAGTGTATTTTACCTATCTTCCACTCGATACTGTCCGCGACAGGCATCCAGCACTAGATCACAACACAGAAAGAACAACGGGCAAACGACGGGGTAGTGACAGGGAAGCGAAAAGGAAGGCAAGGGCAATGGGAAGGGAAGGGAAGCCATTTGCTTACCCCTCTGGATTTTCGCGGTAGAATGCATGCATGTTTCTGCGTAGAGAATGTCGACCGCGCAATCATGGCGGCGAAGAATTTGCGCGAAGCATGCTTCTTGCTATTGCGATATGCACGGTGTGCTCTCGAACAAAGGTGCCGGAGAGGGGGTGTAGCGTTGTCCGCTCAACCTCTGGTCAAAAGAACCGTCAAAACGCCCCAGGTTTTGACGAAGCTTGGTTGACCTTTTGTCAAAATTTTCACAACCAGGTCTCCGCTCACGCAGCAGCCTTTACCTAGTAATTTGCACTTGGACGATTGTCTTGACAAGTAAATAAGTACATCATACTTTTGTCACTCTTCGCTCATGACCTTTGCTGACAACGACGATCGAAGCGAATGGCAGCGGTCGCCATGACAAGTATGCAATACAGCGTGACGACGGCGGTAGATATGCTTTCGTCAATCCATGCGTATGTCACCCGAGAATTACAAATCCTGCTACAGGTCGCTTGAGGGCCTTTGATGGCAAGACGATACACGATTGTGATGGTTGTGAGTTAGGTCCAAAACTTGGTTTGTCAAGACTTCGACGAGACACTTGTTATAACGGTGTAGCCCAAGGGCAAGCTTCTTTAAGTAGCCCGCTAGATCTTGTTGGAACTTTAGTCAAAAGGGACCAAGTCTTGTCAAAACTCTGGAGAGACATCGCTCTTGGAAATTCATATCGGCGACAAGCACTCCCGTTAAACCGTCTGACCAATTCCGAAGCTCCTTCTCTCGATCACCTGCCCTGCGCCTGTAGATACTCCGCCACCAACCCCTCATAGTCCCCCGGCTTATACGGCGTGAGCACCTCCTTCCACCCACCACCTTTCCTTCTCGTCTCCAGCCCCAGATCCCTCACTAACAGATCGAAGTACGGCACCACATCAAACGCCAGATCAGGCAGCGTCGGCCCATACCCGCACGGATATCGCCACTTACCCCACTGCGAACTCATCACTGCCTCTTCCACCGCTTCGATGGTTGATGAAGGCGTACGGCGGAGCTTGCCGTCGAAGAATGCGCAGATCCATAGCGCTTGAATGTGTGCGCAGATGGAGGTGCTGACTGTCGACGCGGCGCCGGCGAGGGCGATGTTCTTCGTGGCGAGGGCAGAAGTGGGGAGGATGAAGCGGTAGAGTCTAAGCGGATTGGGCTCTGGGGTGGTTGACGGGACTTTAGGCTGGTTCTTGAGCTCGGGGAAACGAGTGAGGATGGCTTCGTCGGCGTGATTGGCTAGCTTCTCGACTTCGATGTCAGAGTAGGGGATGTCGACGCTGAAATTCAGGTATGACAGGGAGGGTTCCTTTCGCCAGCCTGTGGCGCAGATCAGAGCGTCTGCGGGGATGATCTCGCCAGTGGACAGGTGCACTGTATTCTTCTCGAGGTTGGTCACATTGGCGATATGCACTCGGATCTTGCCTTCTCTGACCATGTCGAATACGTTCTGCTTGTAGTTGGCGATGCTAATGCCGCTCGCCGTCCAGAAAGCGCTGTTCCATGGTTTGAGCTTCGCCGTTTCCTCGTTATTGTCGTACCCATTTGCTTGAACAACATCGGAGCTCAGAACATGCCAGAAGCCACGGACAATCCATCTGCCTACAGTCGTCCCGTGTAGGAAGTTGCGAATCCTGCTGAACCCATCTTCATCGCCCCATGGGCTTGGGCTGAACCAGCTGAGGAGCCGAGTATGAAGGAGTTCCTCGGTCTTTCGCTTGAGTGGAGTGACATAAGGCGGGCAGAGCCACACTGGTCCTTTGCCTTCTGGTCGGATTATCATGTCCACGGTCACTCCTCCTTGGGCATAAGCATAAGCTGCGTCGTATGCAGACTTGGCTCCGCCTACAACAACGACGCTTTTGGAAAATTTCATGGTGGCTGCTTGTGAGGAGAAGTCTCGCACATGGAAGATAGGCGCATTGAAGTCGGCCTGTCCAGGAAAATTTGGCATGTTGGGTTCGGAGGTCAAGCCTGTAGCGAGGACAACCCTTCGTGACTGCAGCTGTTCCGAGCCTTTTGAGGCCGAAGTCGTGCTGATATCCCATCCTTCCGAAGTTTGACGTATTGAATTGACCTTGGTCTTGAACGAGATCCGATCAAAGACATTGAACTTGATCGCATAGTCTGTGAGATATGCGTGCAGAGTAGCTGCAGGTATGTGCTGGCGGTCTTTGATGCCATACACGGTTTCAGACATAGGAAAATCAGGATACTCATACGAGCCGATGATGTTATTAGATTTCAGCTCGGGGTACAAGCGGTCGCCTGCCCATGTTCCGCCACAGGTCTTTGCCGACTCGATCACGAGGATGCGATCTGATGGGTGTGACTCCAGGTAGATCTTTGCGACAGCAAGACCAGACCACCCTACGATGATTAGCATTAGCTGGGTCTGCTGCTGGTTCCCAGTGATACTTACCGGCGCCGACAACGACAAGATCATATTGATCACCCGGAGCGGACATGCTCGAACAAGAGCAGATAACAATGAGAAGGGTCACAAATGCGCTCCTAATGCAGACTTGTTTTTGGGCGGATCAAAAAGAGAATGGTGCAAGACAGGAAATGCAAAGAAAATTGTAATGGGCAATAGACAACTTTCCGTCGAGGTGGAACGTCCTACCTTGTGCTCCGGTATCCGCGAGTTTGTGTTCATTGGTACGACTATACGGGCGTGGGGTCGATAACAGGGCCTAGGAGGCTCCAAGCGCCACCGGCGTGCCGCTAGGAGAGCCGCATGGAGCATCGGCATGCGGGGTCTGGGTACAGTATTCGCAGGTGAGCAGCGATTTACAGGGATAGCAAAAGGCCCGATCGCTGTGGTGGAGGGGGGGCGGCATGGATTTTGAGCCCCAGATCTGCCCTTTCGGCCAACGCCACAGGGCGCCTAGCCCTAATGAGATCCAACCCGGTCTTCAGATAAGAGCTACGGGAAACAGAACTGTGAGACCACATGGCAAACGGTATTGCTGCATTGGATGTTTGATGATTTTGGTGAGAAGCAGAGCTCGACCAAATATGTACAACTTTTATTTCTCCGACATCACGGCTCAAAAAGCCGGTGCGGGTATCTCTATGCACAAGGATATTTTCGGATGTTGACGAGCTCAAAGAGTGATTCTCTTGGTAGACACCTTGCGGTATCTCACAACCTCCCTGCCCTCATCCTCCGAGACGAAACGCTCCGCCACAATCTTGTGACCAGCAATTCTGGGCCACAACTTCATGAACCAGTACCACCATGCAATGCCCAGACCCAAAACCGCAATTCCCACCACTGGGAACACATAGTAGGGATACCCAGCCGCGCTCAGATCTCCAGTGGGAGGAATGAAGGGTGTGATAGCCAGGAAAATGTTGGACAGCAGGTAAATGACGATGACTGGAAGCCAAGTCCGGAACGGCGATGACCATTGCTCGGTCTTGCTGAGGTGGAGGTAGATCAGGCCAGCAGCCACTAAGCCGTCGATAATGGCTCCAGGATACGTATAGCTATGAGAAGTCAGTATGTAGGCTTCTCTTAGTAAGAAGGTGAGGACATACAGATTGACCAAGAAGCTGTAGGCAGGTCCCGGCGGTGGAGCGATCAAAACGATTATGCTGACAATGCCATGCAGGAAAAGCTGAGAGATGGTCAGTCATGGTCATTACTGAAATATTTGACAAACTTACGGAGGTAGCAGGAGCATTGAAAGGCTTGTTGGATGCGAAGAATCGACTGAAAGGCATGATGGACTCCTTGGCGAATTCCTGCAACACACGCGAATGCGAGAAGCTGACCGTCATGACGTTACCCAAGTTACTGAGCACTACAAAAGCCGGAAGAGCCTTTGAGCCTGCATTCCCGCCAAATACGTTGCGGAAGAAGATCGCAGCTACTAGAGCCTCGGAAGTTGCCATCTCGGTCTTATCGATGGCAGCGAAGTAGGCGACATTTGCCAGGACATACAAGATTGTGACACCACCGACGGCAAGTGGAGCGGCGATCTTGAGTGTCTTCCTAGGGTTTTTTACCTCCCCAAGCACATAGTTTGTCGCTTCCCAGCCCTTGTACGAATAGACGATGTTGAGCAAAGCCGTGGAGTAGACATAGACGCCACCACCGCCGTAATCTTTGGTGATCTCAATAGCGAACGCGTTTCGGAAGTTGTGTGGCTTGGGCACCTTGATCCTTCCAGCCAGGGCGGCGAACCCGGCGAAGACAATGAAGACCAGAATGATAACCTTGAAGGCGCCCAGGATGTTGTTGGCTCGAATACCCCATTTTGGAAGCACTGCGTGAAGTGTGCAGCAGAAGACAATGCAGACGATGCCTATACCTCTTGATGCCCAGTTGCCAGGGCTTTCGTGACCAGATGCGAATAGAACGTATTTGCCGAACGATAGTGCGTTGCCTGCGGAGAATCCCAACAGTACCATCTGAGCCATAAACATGCATGTCGTCAACAGCTTAGGCTTTTTGTAGACTCGTTCCAGATAAACCTTCTCACCACCACTTCTGGGGATAGCCAGGCCAAACTCAAGGAAGACTGAGAGACCACAGAACGTCAGGATGCCACCTAGAGTGGAATCGTCAGCATCCTCAATTATTAATTCCACAATTAAATGCAAGATCTTACCCACGACCCATAGCATTATCGAGATGCCGACCGATCCAGTACTTTGAAAGATACCTGATGGGGTCGAAAACACACCGGTGCCGATCATTTTGTTGATGATCAAGAAGGTCGCACCTGTCACACCAAGCTTCCTCGAATCGGAGAACTGAAAGGCCTGCTCCTCCTCGATAGGGGCACTCGAGTCAACATCGCTTGACAATGGATCCTTGGCTACGCCGGACACGAATGAATCGTCCTTACCGCCTTCGGAAGCCTCGACAGCCATTGTTGCGGTCCGTGGTGCTGGTCACGGTATGGGTTTTTGATGCGGGCATTCGGCGCATAGTGTTTGGGGGAAACGTCCCTGATATACATGCAATCATCCTGGCCAAGCATGTTGCTGAGCCTCGTGTAGCTGTCGTTATCATGGTGCATAATTGCGCGAGCGAACGATGGATGGCCTTGTTGATCAGGCGTCCCAAACTTCCCGGCAAAACGCACCAGGTGCGGGGCGGCGGTCAGACAGCGGAGGGACCAAGGCCGCAATGTCGTGCTTATGATTTTCCACAAATGCACCATGTGATTGCTTTCACAAACTCAACTCAAAATCCCTAGGTGAAGGACGCTCGTTGAGGTTTGCTAGTCCGGATGCGGTCTTGAAGTGCCTCTACCTAGCGTGAACTCCATAACTCTGCTCGAAACTTACAAGGACAATTAATATTCAGCATTCCATCTCCGTGACAGCTCAAGCTCGTTTATGATTCGTGCTCCACAAGGCACAATTCATTAGGCACAACGCTACTCGCTATGGAACGACTATCAATAGGACTTCAAAATTTTCTAGTATACGGCTCAAACGGCATCCCTTCAATGGCAGCCTGGATCTGGAGAGCAAGGAATCGAGAATGAAACCGAGCTGTCACGGTTCCTCCGCCGAGATACCATATGGCTGGATCTGCTTGTTTTCAGTAAGGTTACGCTCAGGCGCTGCGGTCTCAACTCACGTCCAATGGGCTTAGCCAGACCCCTCAGTTCTCCTTCGGCATCGAGTCCCCAAAAGTCCTGCAGCCGATCTGCCACCTCTTGACCAACAAGCTCAGCGGTGCTTTGCCTCATACTTGACCTGAAGCCGGTGGCAAAGACGATCAGATCTGCTTCGACTTCGTCACCGTTAGCCAGTCGAAGACCATTTGAAGTGTATTCGACAGGCTCGAAGCCAGTCTTGATCTTAACTTTGCCCTCAGCAACTAATTTCGTGTTGCCCATGTCAAGATAATGTCCCCCCAACCGCTCTAAAGGACACCTCAGCAGATCTTTGTCCTCGAAAAAATTGAATCCAGAAGCTCTCAACCCATCATAGCGTCCAGGGTCTTCTGTTTGTTTTGCTGTTGCATTGGCCATGAACATCTGCCTGCCAACCGGATACGGACCTCCGAACACGATTCGATCTGCGATCGCTAGATCGGCTTGGTCGTTGTAAAAAATATCCAACAAGCTGTTGATATCGCTGGCTGGATAGACTGCGGTCTTCCCGCGTTGAATCATAGTGATAGATGCGAGACTAGCATCTACCATATCGCCGGCAATGTCGAAACCCGTGTTGGCACAGCCTACGACGATGCCCTTCTTACCCTTGAAGGCATTTGGATTCTTGTATTGAGAGGAGTGGACGACAATACCGCTGAATCTATCACGACCAGGAAGATTGGGCATAGTTGGCACATCAACTCCGCCACCAGTAGCCATCACCAGATGTTTTGCTTTTATCGTTCCTGGTTCTCCATGGCGATTGTAGTGGACGAGCCAGTCTTTCTCTTCAGCATGCCATTCTGCGGAGTCCAAGGACGTTGACATCCAGACATTGAGCTGCCATCTGTCTGCAAAATTTTGGTAGCCTTCAGCCAGGTCATCTTTGGTCAGAAAGTATGGTTTCTCAGAGAACTCCCGGTGGTACGGCAGCTCGGAGAACGACTTTGACAGGTGAAGCTTAGCTGAGTCGTAGCGCTGCGCCCAACTATCACCAATGTTGGTGTTTTTGTCGACAATGACGTAGCTCAATCCAAGTGATTGCAGTCGAGCGCCGGCACCCAGTCCAGCGGCGCCGCCGCCGACAATCAGACAATCTAGCCGGTCACCAAATGGCCGATCTTGTGGTTGGGGCGGTATATCGGGGTTTGAAAAACCATGAAGCTCCTCCAGGACCGTGCTAATGCACCAAATTTTGTAGCTGCCTTGACCATCAGGAACGATACTCAGAATTCCCGAACACTTGCAAGAGGGGACTTCTTTTATGTCGAATGTAAAGGAGCAAGTAATCCAAGCTATACCGGGTCCTAGAGATACTGGATGACTTGTGTTGGCGGTAATCGAAAAATTTCTGGGTGATCTCTTGGCTGTTAGCTCAGTCCATGCGGTGACAATAGCTTCGGAAGAGTATATGGTCCTGAAAGTTCCTGTCATACATATGTTGTCTTTCCAGAAGGCATCATCGGTAAGGTGCTTGGATTGAAGATGGTCCAGACTAGCGACGCACTTTACAGCCACTGCTTGAAAGTCGACATGATTATCCAGTGGTTGTTCTGGAAGACTTCCTTTGAGGTATTTACTGTCGACTGCCGGCTCTCTGACGAAAGGAGCAGCGACTGTCATTGTTGCTGTGTGAGACCTGGGCTACTGGTGGTTCTGTTCTTCACGACTGGCTCTTTGATAGAAGGAACAACAGTTGGAATGGTTGCCGTGTCACTGCCAAACTGATACTCTAAGAGATTGGAAAACAAATTGAGGGGTGCAGGAGATTATATACACTTGCATTGACCTTGCCTGTAAGACTTACGGTGGCGGACTCAATCAAACATACTACGTATAGGTGATAAGGCCCATAAGGTGAGGGTGGAATGTTACAGGCTGACAGCTTAGCGCTGACAAGCAACCAGAACGCTGTGGAACACTTTGTTGATGCGGAATACTGCCCGATTTCAACTAGCTCATACCACGGAGATAATTCAAAATCCGCGCAGCATTATTTTAAGCGGTGATAGGATCGTGTTAAGTTCGTGATGCTCGAGAGGGGTTCATATTTACACAAGCATTCGACGTTGTGGGATTTGACAACAAGGCGGGATAGTCATCTGCCACAGCGATGATTTCAATGCTTGGATTGAGAACATCGCGGATGCGTCCACAGAGCACCCAGGACGGGACCCACGAAAGAGTGACGTAGTGATGCTTTTTCGTGTTGAAGAGGAACTCTTGTTTTCCAAATGAACACAGGTTCGATTGGTGCTCGATGCACCGTGGCAGCTCGCGTGTCATACTGTGCAGGACGTTGCAGATCATGGCAGAGCAAGCTCGGCATCTTGCATGTCCCTCAATGGGACGTGATCTGACTGCGGGGCTGCTCAGTCCCGATTCTTCTGTCGCGTGGAGTTGGCTGTGCTCTGGATTTGGGTATGAAGTGCAAGTCAGCTGTCAGATCTTTGTTGACAGCCCCTTTATGACCGAAATAGTGTTCCTGGGCTGGCAGCGGCATCAGCCGGTCAAGGTGCGGATGTCGAGTCTCGAATGGGTACGTGCAGGCCAAGGGGCGTGGGGGCCAGTGGGGTTATGGTCGGCGAGCAAAACGCATGTGGACGTCAGTGGACCTGCGATGCCTAGGAACGGGCCAGACGACGGTTCCACCTCTAGACCCTGGCTCAGGCCCTCCGCCCGGCCCATCCTGCCGCCCACCGCTTCCCGAACGGGCACTGGGAAGGAGGATATCGGAGAAACTGGACATGTAGTCCTTCCTGCATTGGCTAATCGATTGCTGGAAAATTCGTGATCGACTCGAACGATTCTAGCAGGCCGTGGTAGTGTGTAAATCATTGTACGACCCCAAAGCGAGATGTCTTGAAGGTCTCGTGCGGTGGGAAGGTGCGAGCCGACATCTTAGAAACCGCGGCCACAAGCGCTTCACCAAAGCCTGCACATGCTCATCTCCCGCGCCAAACACCACTATTCGAGACATTTTCACCTTCCGCACACCCCCTCCTTCTCTCCCTCCTGTCCCATCGCGTGCCCTCTGTCCAACGGTTTTCAACCACTCCACATGCTTCTCGGAGCGACGACAACAATACTTTGTCCGCTATTATTCCTCGAGTTGCGCCCTCCTTGAGTCAACATCAAGGAATTGGCCGTCTGTGAGCATGTCGCCCTACCTACGAAGCGATTCTCCGCTCGCCGTCCGCTACATCGACCTATGCTACGACCCACACAACTCCGAGTCCTCTGCCCTACGATTGATTCACACACTCTTTCCCGAATGGCAGCGCTCCGAGGGCGCGATCGAGTTGATACGTTTCACCGACGGCATTACCAACACGGTAGGTCGATGGCCTGTCGATCTTTCGCAAACACTCGCTAACTTGTAATTTTGCAGCTCCTGAAAGCACAGAAGAGACGTCCAGGATATTCGCAAGAGCAGGTTGATCATGAAGCCGTGTTACTGCGGGCATATGGGCAAGGCACAGACGTCTTGATCGACCGCGAGAGTGAGTATTGATCACGTGCCACCCTTTCTCTACCCTTAGACGACTAAAAGAAGAGATCAGGAGAGATCAGAGCACATTCCCTTTTGGCCTCGCAAGGCCTAGCACCCCCATTGTTCGCTCGATTCGCCAATGGCCTTCTCTACAAGTTTGTCCCAGGCAATGTCTGTTCTCCGCAAGATATACCAAGACCACAAATATACCGCGCAGTTGCCGAGAAGCTGGGTCAGTGGCACGCAACTCTCTCGATAGCTGTATTGAGTGATTTGGCCGACCTGAAGGACGCCGACGCTGATCTATCCGGGCACGTGACCAGCAATTGTACGAAATCTGATATGCCAATTCCAAACATGTGGTCCATCACCCATTCATGGATCAAAGCACTCCCAGCCGAAAGCGACAAACAGAGGGAGCAGGTCCGCACCATTCAATCCGAGTTCGACTTCCTCAAGGCCAAGTTGGCTAGACTGCCTGGTCCTTTCGGAAAGGACTTTGTGTTTGCCCACTGTGACCTCCTCTTGGGTAACGTAATTATTGAGCCATCAGTGGTCAACGGGCACTCGTCAAACTCCAAAGTCCACTTCATCGACTACGAGTATTCGACTCCGGCACCTGCGGCGTTTGACATTGCCAATCACTTTGCCGAATGGGCCGGCATGAATTGCGACTATAATGCGATACCCACCACATCGACCCGCCGAGATTTCGTCGAGTCATACGTAAAGTCATATTTCAAACATTCCGATCGTCCGAGCGAGAGCCTCTCGCCCGAGGTAGCTGTTGACCAGCTGTGCTCGCTGGTAGACCTCTATCGTGGCGTGCCGGGATTCTACTGGGGTGTTTGGGCCCTCATCCAGGCCCAGATCTCACACATTGACTTTGACTACGCATCGTATGCTGAAGAACGGTTCGGCGAGTACTACGCCTGGAAAGCGGAGCTTGATGGCTCGAGGGTCGCGCAGAGGAAGGATTTGCCTCTGCGAGAACGGCGATGGACACAGGACGACGACTAGGTTCAGGATCAAACAGTGCTGGGCATTTTCAACAAGCGCCGCATGTGTGTTTCTAATGTCACTTGGCAGGAGCGAAGCATTCGGCAGGCCGTCTGGGAGGCAGGGGAGTCTGAACTTGTTTAACAAAAGTTGCACGCCTTTTCTCGGCACGTAATATATATACCTATTTTACAATTCTGATATACCTTGTAAAACACTTGGCAGTCCGTACCGAGAATGGCTAACTGGCTTGAGCACACGAAACACGAACCGGGCAGGGGGATGTTGTGGCAGAAGCGAGCATATGGCTGGCCTGATCAGAAGTCAGCGTTGGCCGCCCGCCTTTTCTTGCTGATGGATGTTTGTCGATCTGCGACACCACAAGGCCAAAGTTCTCGAACCTCCAGCAGTCAACAACGTGATGTGTCATGCCGTTCACCTGTTTTGCATCATGTCGACAGCGGCAGGAATAGTCGGCTTATAAACTGCGGTATTGTGAATGCACAATGAGCTTTCCAGCGACTGGGGTCAAGCGTGGGAGAGCAGGAGTGGTTCTTCGGGTCAGAAAGGCGGCAAAGCTTCTTTCACATGATCAGAAATATCGCTACCATATCCTTGGGTGCCCAGCCTTGGTATCTCAGAGAGTATTCCCAGCTACCTCGCAAAGCATCTGTTCTCCATCCTTCCCACACATCGCTTGATCCTGCCTCTCGGCCCCACTCCATGCCATGTGGTGGAAGTTGCCGCAGATGGGTGGCTCCACGAAGGAAGACTGGCCTTGGCCGAAACCTTGCCGCATCCTTACCCCGATGCTGCACAATGTGGGCACGTCGTCTCACGATACCAGTTGCCAAGTCATGTTTGGTTTCGGCGTTGCGCCGCATCACAAATGGTAGGTATACACGCGCATCTGGCATGGTAGGTACATACCAGATCAGATATATAAAGTCCATGGTGTCTTCAGCAAATATAATCTAGACAGAACACTCAACTCCTCTCTCATAATCAAACCAAGAACTCACCTCTTCCTCCAATAGACACGAAACTCATCTTTCTCCTTGTCGTCCATACCTTAATACCCATTCTATATAATTCGTCCTCACCGCGCACCAAAGCTGAATACAGACAGCCTTAGTTCCGACAGACATACATACTACAATGCATACCCTCAATGTCGCCTCGACACTACTGCTTTGCACGGCACAAGTGCTTGCACAATCACCTCCAGGCTCCAAGCCTAGCATCGACAAAGCCTTGAAAGTACAATTCGGGAGCGCCCAATTGACTCCAGGCGGAAAGATGCCACAATCTGGTATGTATTTGGCATCTCACCAAGCTCGGGATGAGATACATAAACTGACAAGCGATTAAGGTGTCCAACAAGAACCTAAGATCAGCACGGCCGTCACAGACAATAAGGGGCCTTACATGCTTGCAATGCTTGACTTGAGCCTGCCAAAGTCTCTCTTCCCGCCGAACTCAAAGCTCGTGGAAGGCCTTGGTCCAGACCGCAGCGTGCGCCTACATTGGCTCCAGACGGGCGTCACTAGCGACCCGACCGGCCAGCTCAAGACGTCCAACACGCCTGCAATCGCACCCTACGAGGGTCCCGCCCCACCAAAAGGCGACGCACCCCACAACTACGTGGTGTACCTGTTCACCCAGCCGGCGTCCTTCACAGTGCCCAAGGACTTGGCGAGCGGCGCTTTCAAGGATCCCAACGGCGAGATCAGGAGCAACTACTCCATCGAATCCATCACCAGCCAGAAGGGCGTGACCCTGCTTTCTGCCAACTACATGCTGGTGGAGAACTCCGGCAACCCCAGCGCACCCAAGGCAACCAGGGAGGAGGGCGGTAGCTCCGAGGGATCATCCAAGGGCGAAGGCGCGGGCGCGGAGGGCTCTAAGACCACCACTGGCGAGGGATCAAAGGCCACTGGCGAGGGCAGCAGCAAGGGTGAAGGGTCCAAGGGCGAAGGTGCTGGCGCTGAAGGCTCCAAGGGCGAGGGCTCTAGCGGCGAAGGATCTAAGACGAGCACTGGCGAGGGCTCGAAGGCGACGGGAGAAGGATCTAAGGGTGAGGGTGGTAAGGGCGAAGGCGCTGGCGCCGAAGGCTCAAAGACTGCTACCGGTGAGGGATCAAAGGCTACTGGCGAAGGTTCCAAGGGTGAAGGCTCAAAGGGCGAGGGCGAGGGTAGCAAGGGTGAAGGCGCTGGCGCCGAGGGATCCAAGACCACTACTGGAGAAGGATCCAAAGCGACTGGCGAGGGATCGAAGGGTGAGGGCGAGGGCGAGGGCGGTAAAGGTGAAGGATCCAAGACGACCACTGGAGAAGGGTCTAAGGCTACGGGTGAAGGTTCTAAAGGCGAAGGTGGCAAGGGTGAAGGTGCTGGCGCCGAAGGCTCGAAGACTGCTACTGGCGGAGGATCAAAGGCTACTGGGGAAGGCTCGAAGGGCGAGGGTGGTGAAGGGTCCAAGACTACTACTGGCGAGGGATCAAAAGCTACCGGTGAGGGCTCAAAGGGCGAAGGCGGCAAGGGCGAAGGCGAGGGCGAGGGCTCGAAGACTACTACAGGAGAAGGATCGAAGGCTACTGGTGAAGGATCAAAGGGTGGCGAGGGCGGCGAAGGTGCTAAGGGCGGCGAAGGCTCCAAGACCACCACTGGCGAAGGGTCAAAAGCTACTGGCGAGGGTGGCAAGGGCGAAGGCTCGAAGACTACCAGTGGTGAGGGATCCAAGGCTACCGGCGAAGGCTCAAAGGGCGAGGGCGGCAAAGGTGAGGGTGCCGGTGCTGAGGGCTCTAAGACCGCTGGCGGCGAGAGTCCCAAGGCTACTGGCGAAGGCTCGAAGGGTGGTGAGGGAACCAAGGGCGGCGAGGGCTCCAAGGGCGAGGGTGGAAAAGGTGGTGGCAAGGGCACTCCGACCACGACTGGAGGCATGTCTATGAACGGAACCAGGACCACCAACAAGCCCGAGGCCTTCACCGGCGCTGCGGTCAAGCTGGCTAATACTCTGCCGGTAATTGGACTTGGTGCTGTCGCAGCCTTCTTCTTGTAGATGCTGGTCATCAGAGAAGAGAGAACGAATATGGGGTTATGGAGTAACGAATATTATCATGAGGGCAATCTTCTCGTCGATGCTGGACATCCGAGATGGTGCCTAGTTTAATGAGTAACACTAGGCTGGTGGTATATAGATCTTTCAATACGAAAGTCGTTACCTGCCATTTCGAAATCGGAACTAGTTCTTCACAAATGCGCATATTTATTCTGGTCTACTCATGCAGAGGCAATTCCGCAGTTATTACAATTGATTGAGTGCTGATGGTTTTGTATGCTTACGCTGTTGAGTGATTATGGGCATTCGCAGTTCTGTGGTGGTGCAGCTGCGGTGATTGGGTATATATATTTTATTATTTGCTGTTTCAAACAGATCAGGCGTGGTAGCAAAGTGGTTACTGCGTGTGACTAGAATTTGAGGTCGCTAGTTTAACTAGCCTCATCGTGCTATCACATTCCTTCGGGAGCGTAGGTTCGAGTCCTGCCCACGTCGACTTCATATTTTTTTGCATTTTTTTAAGTCGCCCTACGACCCATGGTTAGCCAGAAGCAGAATCCCAAGACCCCGGAAAAAGCTCCGGCATCGGACAAATTGCATCGAGCATCTATTAATTCTGAAACACTTCTTGATACGTGCGAGTGTGCTATTTTGTTTTATCGGAGCAAATTAGGCCTTCACTTGGCATGTCTGATGATCTGACAACCCGGTCACGGTCTGTTACAAGGCCAAGAAAACATTCAATCAATTCTACGCTGTGCTGCTATGCTTCGTAACGATCATCATTGTGCCCCAAGCTATGCAAAACCAACCAATGCCATGCATTATGCAAGATCCAGTAGATTAGTTGACCTTACCATAGGATCCCGTTGTCGATGCCAAGATGGTTTCCGATGTCAAAGTCCCCCATGTTCCACCTGCGCAAATCCCGCCCGCAGGCATTCCACAGACTATCCTCCGCACTGGGCTCAGCGCTGGGCGGTGTTTCCGAGGACCTTGACGCCTCCGCTTCCTCCATGCCAAGCGATGCGGCATTTGTGCCTAGCCCCGCCTGCGACTCCGCCGAGCTCTGTCTGCTCCTGGGGGTGTGTTTTGACACTCGAGTCGAGGGGTCTAGACGCGGGCTGGTGATGGGGTCTTCGTGCATGTTTGTCGTGCGACGGCGACGGAGAAGCGACTTACGGCCCCTGGCAGCTGGTCTGTCCGGCTTCTGAAGCTGTGGTAAGGAGGAAGGGCGATCATGCTCCTCCTCCAGATGGTTTGCCTGTGATGGCGTGTTGTGTGTATGACGCTGCTGGTGTAATGTGAATGTCCCGTCCCTACCGCCCAAGATACTGTCCTCCTCAACATCTCCATGCACCGACGCGAGATCCTCAAACATCATCGACTCCCTATCCTTCGTGATATTCGTCGCAGCAGCCGGCTGGAACAGCAACCTCCTCTTGACGGGCGACTTCTTGGGACTAGGCGGCCACTCCCTCCCCCGCTCTTCAGCCGTCTGCTCATCAAGGTCCATATCCCCACTCAGATCCAGCGTGGAGTCAAAGTCTAGACTCGCCCGCGGGTCATCCAACCGCAGCTCCCCCAGCGGCATCGGTGGCCCTTGCCGCACCCATGTAGGTGCTTTCCGCGGCTCTTCGCATGCTATGAGTCCCGAAGCTCTGTTCTCATCGCTGTTCGGATCCACCTCCAGATCAAATGCCGAGCTATCCAATCCTAGATCCGCCCGGCCTTTCCGCGCGCTAAGCTCCACTTCTGGTGTCGAAGCAGCGCCGCAAGCGGCGGGTGGGAGACTGATGGCGAAGATGTCTCCGTCTTCGACTGAGCCTTGAACGAAAGGACGTAGCTGCATGGCTGGCGCGGCGAGGTCGTGCCGGCGCTGGAAGGCGTCAATGCTGGCGGGTGAGGTGTCGATGCTCTGGAGGACTGGTGTGTGTACGCCTCCTCGTCTTGTGCGTTTGCGTGGTGTTTCTGAAAATCCCGAATCCGAGCGCTGGGTGTCGGGTCGTAGGCTCGGAGAGAGCTGACGGATGGCGGAGGTGGCCATTGTGCGCCACAGTTTGGGCTGTGATATGGATCGTGATGGATGTGGTTTGCTTAGCGCCAGCAGTGGCAGCAAAGATGCGGACGTGGCGTATTGATACTGATCAATGATGTAGAAATACTGTCTGTAACGGTGTGGACCGTCTAGACTTGGTTCTTGGTCTCGCTCGTCGATCAATGCCACACGTTGGGTTGCTATACACAGGGCTGTGTGTTTGGTTACTGACGTCGCACAAAATTGACTGCCCCATTGGGCGCTAATTGAAATCGCGTCAGGATCTCGAGACGCGGGGTGGCGTGTCAAGTTCGCGACGATGGGCGGTAGCGAGGCTCCACCTTCGCTCGCTGACCTAGTTTATAGACAGTCACCACGAATATGGGATCATCAATTGCGTTCGATGTTATGCTGCGACTGTGCCACCACTTCAAGTCATCATCGATCTTGCACCTCCCGTTTGTAGTACAAGTTACCTCACCTAATTAGGTTCCTTGTGTGTCTTGAGATGTCCGGAGCAAACGTTGCGCCGGGCACGGCTTACGGCCGTGTAGGCGATCAAGTCCGTCTGTTATAGGCATCATGGGAATAAAAGTAGGTAGAGGGATGGCCCTTTTTTGAGTAAGCAGTACTTCCATACTCTTACGCACAATCCTCATGGTTGCTCTCGAAGCAATTCGCGCTTCTAATGAGCGCATCGCAACAACGCTACCAGCCGGACTGGTTGCAGTCTTCATCGGTGCAACGAATGGCGTAGGAGAGACGACTGTGCGTCAGTTCGCAAAATATGCTCAGAGCCCTCGTGTATATATCATCGGGCGGTCGCAAGAAGCTGGAACCCGCATCACCAAGGAATGTAAGGAGCTGAACCCACGTGGAGAGTTCACCTTCATCAGCAAGGATACCAGCCTGATGCGGAATGTTGATGAGCTATGCGGGGACTTGAAGCGGCGAGAGAAGACGATCAATCTCTTGTTCCTCACCATCGGAACACTGCAAAGAGGCATAAGTATGTGGCGAATCTGCTCATGGTCCAGCTCGTATGCTGAACCCCATCCAGAGACTGCAGAAGGCATGCACTACCCGGCCGCACTGACCGTCCACGCCCGCAACCGCTTTATGACCAATTTACTCCCACTGGTCAGCAACGCGCCGTCTCTCCGCCGCGTGGTATCAGTCTTTATCGGAGGCCTCGAGGGACCAAAGATCGACATGGACGACTTCCAAGGTTGGCACATGAAGCTCATGGCCAACCGCGGCCATGCCGCGTCTATTACTACCCTGACGCTCGAAGGCCATCACAAGACCTATCCGCAAGTCTCGTTCGTCCATAACTTCCCTGGAGTGGTGAGATCGGGTATCGCTCGCGGCACTGGTCTGATATTTGCTGCGTTCTCAGCTTTTGGTCGGCTCTTTGGTAGGTTGATTTTCATGGACACCCAAGAGGCTGGAGATCGCCATTTGTTTCTCGCCACGAGCGCGAGGTACTCTGCTAGCAGAGATGATACCGCTGCTGGCGTTCCCTTAGGTGACCATGTTGACCTTGCGCGTGGCACTGATGGCGTGCCCGGCAGCGGGGTGTACTCGATCGATGCCAACGGAGAAAGTGCCAGCCAGGCTGTGGAGAAAGTCCTGGCGGGGTTGAGGACCGACGGGATGGTGGAGAAGGTAATGAACGCCCTCGAGGAAGATATTCAGAGTGCTCTTGCCATTCATATCAACACTTAAATAAAGCTTTTTCTTCTGAGAGTATACAATGTGTCACGACTGGCAGACTTGAACAATTCAAATGGGCGACAAGGCGTATGATTTACGAGTAGAAGGTAAGGTGAAATAGAAACAATTTTCATTATGACATTAATCATGGACTTTGGTGAGTCCTTTGTACCCAATTACACCAATACCCATGCTAAATCGCCCTTTTGGTGAGCGGAATGGACTACCACTCATTTTCCAACTCTAACCTGCTATAGGGCACTCAGTGAGACCCGCGGCGCATTTGAAGCACACTTGCCCTTTCTTTGAAACTCGATATCTCCTCCCTTGCCACAATTTGGACGTCTGACAGGTCTCAAATAGAAGGGGTGTAACGGTGCTGTACAACGAAACAATGGTAATAACAAAATACAAGAAATGTGTGCGACGAAGGCGTCAAGCCAGGACCTAGTTTGCGGAATCGCGGTTCATGTCGCCGAGTTCCTGGCCAGTACCGCTGTGTCCTCTTCGCCTACCGCCGATGTGGAAGTGGTGTCCACCATTGCTGCTACCAGGCCTGCCTTCGCCTTGTTGCTCGTTGTTCGAGTCGCCGAACCGACTGAAGAAACCTCGTTTCTTGGGCTTGCTTTGATCATCGTTCAGACCGACGTCCTCGAAATCTTCTTCACGGGTGGGTTCAGGCCGATTGAATGATGAGGAGTGGCGAGGCTGGTAAGGCACACGCGAGTCAAGAGAAACGCGAGGTCGAGCTTCCGGTGGAATCACTGGGGAGCGAGCGCAGATGTCCTACATGAAACAAGTCAGTCAGGCCAGTCAGGACCATGAAGGTCGGGTTAATACTCACAAAGGACCTGCGGTAAGAATCGAAGGATTCACGAGAAATGTTGAAAGGCTCATCCGGGCTCAGAATGCTGCGCTGGTTGGAGGAAGTAGTGGAGCCATTGGATCTGCTGGACCAGAAAGTCTTGCCGCGCTCAGTTGGCGAAGGTGGAAGGTAGGCGCCACTGTCGTCGATTTCTGCTCAGTCTGTCAGTGGACAATGCGCAGCAGTGGCTGAGTCGAAGAATAAGACTGACCGCTCAATTTGTATTCGGTCGGTTGCTTGGTGTTGATGTCGATATGCTGCGGGCGGGCGGTCTTCTCGTCGGTCGGGCGCGCAGCCTCGTCTTGCCGACGGAAAGGGTTTCTGATAATAGGCATAGTGCTGATTGATGATAATTGGGACTGGTGGTTGCGATGGAGTGATGTTGTGAGCACTGGCAGTAAACAATGTTGCGGCGGGAGATGGGGAAGAGAGAAACTGGGGCGGCGGATGTGTTGGAAAGTTTGTATGTCAATCGGACCGCAAACAAGGCTGGGAGGGTGGATGCGGTGATGCGTAGACAGACAACCGCGGGATCTGACAAGTACGGGAATAGATGTACTTCGCACGAGGCAGGAGCAGGGCAGCGGTGCGCAGCTGGACGGAAGTCGCGGGATCCGTGGCTGTTGATTGGGAGGAGAGTGCCAGGATGATGACGAAAGCGGACCCTTGGTTGGTGCTGCGACGGCAATCAAGACTGGGATTGTGGGGAATAATGCTGACGGGAGGATGGATTGGCTGCAGAGTTTAAAAGGTTGGGCGCAGGGCGCATAAATGGATGGTCGGCCGGGGGTCGGTGGGCCCCTTCGCCGGGTGGTACGACTAAGAAATTTGTTGATGTTCGTCGCTGCGAACCGCGGGACTCGGGACTCATGCTGATACCGACCTGCAACGCGGCCGCACCGGTTCATGGTGATCACAAAATAATATGTGTGTCAGTCAGCCAGAGAGATTCTCAACGGCCCACCGTTTGTGATTCCAGATGTCAAATCGTCTTATGCCGTGCTATGCAGCTTGACGCACAGAGCGGCCCTGCAGCCGATGAACGTGCTGTCACATGTGAACGGCGGGCGACGAAGCATTTGACAAGTGAAGGCACGCCTGTGCATTTACATTAGCTTCCATGGAGTGCCCGAGCACTAAACATGATTCTCCGGTATAATGTCCGTTATGGCCGCAAGACAGCGACGTTAGTCGAACTCGTGGAGCTGACGTCGGTTTGGTCACAGTTGCTTGCACGAACAGAACCAAGCATTGGAACTACCACCACCAAGGCGAACATTCATTGGAAACGAAAAGACTTGAAGCGATTCTGCCGAGTAGGAGACTGGCGCCAAATGGCGGCGGGTAGCAATGAGCCTTCGATGCCGTTGCAATTGAACAAGCCCTACCATTCTCAAGCAAGATACTGTAGTCGATTTGCGGTGAGTCTATAAAGGACCGGAAGCACAAAAGCAGCCGCAGCAGCTTGCGAGTTGCGAGCCCGAGGCGTGACCGCGATGGGGTTCGGGAGCCGGCGTCAGGCAAATACTGAGTAAGCAACGCGGTGATTTAGCCCCAGCTCAGTCATTCCGCCGTCTGCATATTGACTTTCTGCCACCAACACATGGACAGCTCTGAAACTTGGACGATGGCGCAAGTAAGCATTGTCGATTATAACAAAACTGATGCGACGAGTCACGCAGACATCAGCATGCTGTCGGTGTCAATGGGAATTGCCGGACGGAGAAAGCGTCAAGATTGCGACTGGATTTACGAGCACGAACAACGTCATAAGTGTTCGGCCGAACGTAGCGGACGTAGGGGCAAAAGAAGCTTCTTTGAAAGCAGCAGAGAAAAAGTGGAATCTCGCACCCGAAATCAAGGGCATCGGATCCGAAGCCAGTCTGGCGGGACGCCGTGAAGGATTTTACCAGCAACACACCCCTGCGATTGGCCGGCATGCCGCTAACGCCGCCCCTCTTTCGGCTCTGTCGCTAGCAACGTGCGAGGCCCGAGTACCCTACCCCCGACAACGAGACATGGTTGATAATAATAAAGCTAATCTGCGAACTTTCTCGACAAGAGCTCCGGTAAACACTGCTATAACTATTTTCGCCCCCACCCCTCTTTTCGCTCTGTCCCCAATCAACTCACGATCCCTCAGTCGCCCACCCCCGATCACCATTTATTGATATTATAATAGTCTACTGCACGGTTGGCCCACCATGAATCCAGAGGACAGTGCCGTCGAGGCAGCCGAGTATGACGCACGACATCCCCATCACTACCGACCACATGGCGCGGAGGAGGCAGAACAGACCCAACCTATTGAGCGGGTAGAGACAGAACATGCCGAGTCTCGTCCTAGCAGCTCTAGCAGCTCGGTTAGCTCAGTCAGGATGCAAGAGATGGGTACCGCCACCACCATGTCAAGGCTGCCTACGCAGAGGGACGAAGTCTTTGGCCTGGAGAGGCACCCGACTGCTCTGAGTCGTATCGAGACTCATCGCACCCAGCATAGCGCCACCGTCGGAGCATCACTGAAGGCCAGGACTACGACTAGGCAGAGTAAGCCTCTCCCCAATTTCGGCGCTGGCAAGCCCTACCCTCCTCTTCTCCCTGAACGCGAGGAATACGTTGTCGAATTCGATGGACCTGATGATCCTCTGCATGCGCAAAATTGGCCCAATGCGAAGAAGCTCCGTATTGCAGTCGCTCTTGGCTATGTCACACTTTGCGCTGCCTTCGGTTCCTCCATCTTCTCCGCTGCTATTTTCTCAATCGGCAGCGAGTTTCATTTCGGCACTGAGGTTTCCACTCTGGGTGTTTCTCTTTATGTCCTCGGATTCGCCACTGGTCCCATCATCTGGGCACCCATGTCTGAACTTTACGGTCGAAAGATGCCTCTGATCATCAGCTCATTCGGTTTCAGTATCTTCAGTCTTGCCGTGGCCGTGGGGAAGGACGCCCAAACAGTCTTCATCTGTCGTTTCTTCGGTGGCTTCTTCGGTGCTTGCCCGCTGACTTGTGTCGGTGCCGTGTTCGCCGACATGTACAACAACAAGCAGCGTGGTATTGCCATCACCGTCTTCTCCGTTTGTGTCTTCTCCGGACCTCTGATCGCTCCCTTCATTGGTGGATTCATCGTCTTGAATAAACACATGGGCTGGAGATGGACTGAATACATCACCGCCATCATGGGATTCCTTGGTCTGGGTCTGTTGTTCCTGCTCATGGAAGAGACCTATCCTCCGGTCATCCTCGTCAACAAAGCGTCCGAGCTGCGTCGTCGTACCAAGAACTGGGGCATTCACGCCAAACAAGAAGAAATCGAAGTCGATCTACGCGAGCTGCTGGAAAAGAACTTGAGTCGTCCCATGCGCATGCTGGCCACCGAACCAATTGTCCTGGCAATCTCTATCTACATGGCCTTCGTCTATGGCCTCCTCTACCTCATGCTCACCTTCTATCCCATTGTATTTCAGCAAGTTCATCATATGAACGCGGGTGTCGGAGGTCTACCCTACTTCGGCATGATTACAGGGGAGGTTTTCGCTGCGATATATATGCTTATAATTCAGCCTGGCTATGTCAAGAAGCTCAAGGCTAACAACAACATGCCTATTCCGGAGTGGCGTCTGCCGCCCGTCATTGTAGGAGGTGTTTCCTTCGCTATCGGTGTCTTTTGGCTGGGATGGACTGGATACACCGCAAAGATTCACTGGATTGCCCCAACTCTTTCTGGATTGTGCACTGGTTTTGGCATCATGTCCATCTTCCTGCAATGCCTGAACTACTTGATCGATGCATATCTCATGTTGTAAGTGTGATCGACGCCCATCATTGCTTCAAAAGCTAACTCGTTCCAGTGCTGCCTCCGCCATCGCAGCGAATACCTTCCTGCGTTCGCTCTGCGGTGCCATCTTCCCGCTCTTTGCAAGATATATGATTGACGGAATGGGAATCCAGTGGGCAGGTACTCTACTCGGATGCGTTGCGGCTGCTCTTGTCCCTCTACCAGTCATTTTCTACCTTAAGGGTGCGACAATTAGGCAAAGGAGCAAATTTGCGCCCACGTTCCCTCTTGCTGCCGGCGCTAGTAAGGCTGGGGGGGCTGGTTCGGACAGCGACAACCCAGATGAGCTGGAGAGGCAGCCTACCAAGAACGAGTAAACGATCCTTCGATTGTAGCTTGGTTCATCCTTTAAAAGCATAGCATGTGGCGTTGTATATCTAGATACCGTGTCGTTCTGAGACACTTCATATTTGTTAATCTATCAATCCTTTGCATGAAATTTCATATATAAAAATCTTTCAATATCATATTGTAACTCTTCAAGCCCGTTCAAAAATGTAGACGTCCACCTCAATGTCCCACTCGTAGTGGTGCGGGATAGTAGCACTACATTATCGTGAAATTGCGGAGAGCAAAAAAGCCGGCGAACCACCAACATCCATCGCCGTGGACTTGGAATGTATTAACACACGACACTGCGGCTCTATTCTGACCATGAGCCTCGTAGCACTCAAGCATGCTCGATATTCGCGATGACAGTGTACTGGCCCCAAAATGCTACTTTACACACGTTCATTTGCCACAACACGTAGACCATCGACAGCCTCCGACAAAGAAGAAGCCGTTTTCCAGCGTGCTGGACCATCCTTTCAACCACAGTGTGAGCAATTTCTATGGGAAACCCCATTACAGAGTGGCTGTTAATTACCGCTAGATCGACATCCTCGCCCCCAATGCCATAGCGCACACATTGCAGGACAAGCTCCGCCAGCTCACCAGCAACCTGCGCTATGCCAAAGTCCACCTGAAACTCCTCGACCTAGTCGAGGGCGACTTCTTCAACACATACATCAAGCAAGGTACATCCCTCGACCCCTCCGTATAACCACATCTACTCCCAACCTTTCTCCGACGGCAGCCACTAATCTCTGTTCCAGGCGACATCCTCCTCCTCTCCTCCGGCACCGCAGGAGTAGACAACACCTTCTCCCTCTCCGCTGGCATCCTGCGCCTCTCCCTGGACAAACCCACCTACGAACGCTGTGGCCTTCAAGGCAAGCCCCTGCCCTCCTCCTCCTCCTCCTCCTCCTCCAACCCCGGCCGCAAGCACAGCAAGTACCGCTACCTCGTCGAGCTGAACCTCCGCCTTCCGTCTATGGTGAGGGGCAAGCCGCTGCACAACCGTATGCTCTATGCCTTTCGGAACGCCCTGCCGGAGGCAAGGACCTGCTTGTTCGCTGACCTGTCTTCTTCTTCTTCTTCTTCTTCTTCTTCTGCTTCCTCGGCCACTGCGGCGCAGGGCATAGATGCTTTTGCTCCGATATGGCGGGACGTGCTGCCGGACCTCCACCTCCTCCCCTTACTTCGTGTACCCGCTTTCCCTTCGGCGGACTCGACGACACCGGATTCGACCGTGCTGGAGGAGTGGTTGGAGTACCTCTCGCTTGCGCTGCTGGACTCGCCACGGCTAAGGGAGGGGGATGAGGTAGATAGTGTGTTGAGCCGGTACTGTGTTCCTGAGCTACTCGATGGCTCGGAGGCTACTGTGCAAGACCTTGCCCGTATACGGATGAGGGGGCTTATCTCTTCGCGGACAGCAGCGGGGGTGCTGGCGCAGTGCGTTGAGGCTGCTGCTCCTCATACTACAGATGGGGATGAGAAGGAGGCCGCGTGGGCGGCGTTTCGCGTGCAGCGGTTCGACGGGAGCGCTTGCGTTGCCTTTCTCCGGGATGGAGAAGGGTGGGTATGGGAGTACGAGGGATAGTAGACTAGCAATATAAATCACTGCTGTTACAGCCAGCGACACGCTTTTCGCTCAGAAAGTAGTGCGAGTCTTGATTTTCATTCAGTGTCCTTAACGGAACGCGAAGCTACTTCTCCTACGATTCCCCTCGACTAATGCTGCGCACACTCCCATGCACTCTGTCACGCACGTCGCCACCTGATATGCCCCCGAAGGTGCCCAACGACGAGCGCGGCGTCTACCTGGACGGCCATATGGAATAGGACTCACGGAACGACGTCCAGTACTCGCATGAGTGCATGGAGGACTTCTCGATTACCGTGACGTTGGTGTCCTGCCACCCCCATTGCCTGGACGATGAGCGGATGAAGTAGCGTAATGTGCATCGTCTCTTTTCCTTTCGCGCGGTGCACAGCATCTTTCCACTCCTCTCTGTCCGCACTATCCTCCGCAATATCTATGTCATCTAGCGCACTAGGCTCGCACCTAAGCGCGGCCATTCGATTCAGCACCCATATCAACTCCTCGGCCATGCTAATGGGTTGGGGACTGGCGCTTCTGAGCGGCTGATCTGCTATGTACGCCTTGATGGTAATCGCGAAGCGAGCAATGACCCAAGGTGTGGCTGCCTTTGCCAAATTCTGTTTGGCTTCTGGCCCACGAGAGCAATAATTCCCAGGCTCATACAGTGTAGTGAAGGTGGTATCTGGGTGCCAGTCAAAGCCAGTCGCCTCTCGGGAGGCCATGCTGATGAGTTCTGCAAGGCATAAGTACCCCAGATCTTCCCTGCGGGAAGGTTCTTCATCCTGGACTGATGGAGAACGTCTAGTAAGCACGCTTGGCAAAGGTCCAGGCTTCTGTTGCAAATCGGAATACTCAGAAGGTCGTAGTGGATGAATTATTGAAGCAGAGAAGAGAGCTGAGCAGTACTGATCGCGGATGTGTGAAGGCAGCGACGGGTTTCCAAGAGCAGGGATCATGACTGATCGGAGAGTGAGGAATGACTTTGCATCCAAATGTTCATCCTCTTCTACCGCCTGCACATCTTCATACTTGTCGGGTATGTCCAAAAAAGAGTAATTTCCATGCATAATGGCTGCAGTGATGTTCACCAAAGCAGTCCAGATGCGGTTGAGGTTGTCGCCCGTAAAAGCAGATCCGTGGCCATCGATGTAGGATAGTGTCAATGGAATCACCTCGAGTGCTGAGCTCGTCGCTTGCTTCCACGGCGCTGGTGGCTTTCCTTGTAAAGGCCAACGATATTTGATCTTGATAGGTACCGCTAGAGACTCGAGAGCTACAGCAATGGCATCTGATGAGTAGAGCGCTCCCTCACTGGAATGAGCTTTGATCAACTCTGTTAGCCATGCCATAGCTGCCTTGGCGAACGCAACAAAGGAAGGATCGCCCTTAGTGGGTCTCTCTTGGTCGCCAGAAGTGGTGAAGGGCTGCTTGATCATGACCGACGCTGCTCGGACAAGTACCACGACCGAGCCTTCGACGTCCAGCTTGAGGCTTTTTAGAAGCTCTAACACTCTCTCCTGGAGTTTCGTCAATCTAACATCGTCATTTCCGTATTTCTCCGCCCTCGACTTCTGCACACAGGTGATAACGTTGGTTGAGATAGACTCGATTTGAGCTGCGGTCATCTCATCCGATACAAGGCGCACAAGCTCCATGCTACAATCAACATAAGCGAGGAATGCAGCCTGCTGATCCCTCTGATCGCCTGTATCAGAGGACGCAATTGGCACGCTGGAGCTCCAAAGACCCCCTATTTGACCCACTGCTCCTCGCCAGTCTCCATGTGCATCGCGCAGAGCAGACAATACAGTCGTCAGCCCAGCATATACGGCCTGGTTAATGGTATGCGAACGAAATGACAAGAGTTCCTTCATAGCAATCATCAGTCGATCCCAGGTATGAGGAAACTGGCTAGTCTTCTCGAATGTCTCCACATTCTGAGCAAGGTATTTGGAAATGCCTTCTAGTATAGATTTGGTCGCCGCATCCAGACCTTTCTGCTCCTGCGCACTCGATTTTTGCGTTTCTTTTCTTTCGTATCCATGTTGGTTAATGTTATCTTGAACACATTTCAGCAACACACTAGTGAACGCAAGCTGGAATGCATGGGGGTCCAAAGATTGATCTATGATGATTCTCAGGAGCATTTGAAAAGCAGCATTCCTGATTTCGCCACGATCATCTGTCGCGACCTCGGATAGCTGGTGCAACAGGATGATCCATTGAGCAGCTCTGGAATCTTTATCGGAAGTTCGCAAAGTATCATAGATTTTCCGCGGCGGTTTGTCCACATGCGGCGATGCAATCTTCTCAAGGGCCAACCTAGCATTGTCCCTAAGAAGGAAATTTGAGACCTCGGAGAACAGTGTGATCGAAGTGAGTGAGATGTTGAGATCTGTACGTTGACGGGCGAACTTGTGTAGAATATCGATGACATTCACGATGGATGCTGGGTTCAGTGATTGCAGAAAGTCGGCGCAAACTAGTTGCGTGATCGTGAAAGCGATACGTCCGGTCTCAGGAGTATGTAGATCACTAACAGTGCTTGCACCTTGCACGGCATCGCTTGATTGACGGTCATTCTTCTGTCCGGCTGCAGGGATGAAAGCCAGCTCAAGACATTGAAGGATGACATCCCAGCCCACTGTCAACGATTCGCCTGAGGCCTCAAGAATGGATCTGATGGATTCTAGTCCTCTGCAAAATACCGCGATGCGAGAATTACTTGGCCGTTCATCACCTTCAATTGCAGAAGTGATGAGGCGGTGAATCGAGTCTAGCGCCAATTTCTGAACATTGTCTGTTTCGGCAGTGGCTTCCTTTATGCTGGCAGCAACTAGAGCGACAGCGGATCTGCAGATAATGTCTGCAGCCATCAGAGCAACATTCCTTGGGAAGCACGAAGTTGATGAAACCCCAATAAGGCATTGAATCAACCTCTGCCACCCACTTGCTTGAGGTGGATAAGATGCGAATCTTGCAATGTTCAGGTCAACTATCAGGCCGATTTTGGAAAGAAGGATGGACCGATCTGCAAGATAAAGTGGAGAATCACAGTGTACGGCAGAAATGCTTGAGGCTCGATTGATAAAATCGTTGAACGACGGTGGCTGCTGCTCCACAGCTGATTGATAAGCAGAGTATTCCGTCAAATCACTGTCCAGAGAGCGACAAAAGGGCTCTAATATGTGTGAGAAAGAGTCGTTTGGATAATCGGCTGTGCTCTCCAGTAGGCGCCTGGTTGCTAAGGCTACTGCTTCAATTTCCTGACTGAGCATAGCAAGGTTGTTGCTAGAGCCACTTTGACGTACGTGGTCAAGATATAAATCAGCTTGCTGGAGTGTGCCCAGAACAATTCCATATGATTCACGAAGGGTGGAGCCAAGAGCGATAGCAAGATTTATGAGAGCACGAAGGCAAAGTAAGTTCCTCGTTGATAACGTGGGTGGCGACGACTCGTTCATAGATCGCCTCGGGCCTGCACCAGTATCATTTGTTTGGGTTGTGGTCACACTGTTAACGCTGAGAAGGCTTTTAGACCGTAAAAATGATGGACTCTTGATTCCAGGGCTGGGCGGTACGCTGGAGGATGCAGATACGGAGCTTATCAGGTTTGGCGGCACAGCGGTCTTGCCCAATGTTGTCAGGAAAGCATCCCTAGCAGTGAAAAGCTCCAGTAGACCTGCTACCTGCGTGAGTTTCTGGAAAGATCGAATCAGACCCCGGTAGTAGTCGTTGTCAAGCGCGGAATAGAGGAACGTTGAGCTGGTAGCAAGTAATGCCGGCCAGCAATTGTCGATCAAGGCAGCGATGGCCTTGATTTTTGGCAGGGACGCAGACCGTTCCAGACTGAGCGGATTTACTGGCACTGTACTCGAACGATACGATTGCGATCGCCTAGGTCGGTTCTGCAGCTTACCATCCCCTGAAGCCTCGTCGAGTCCACCGGAAGACTCTTCACTCGCCAGAGTCGCCTGGCGAGTTTTCCGTTTGACCTGACCTTCTTGCCCAATAGTAAGGGGCAGGACAACCTTGGCGAGGTTATCCGACAAACTGTTTAGACACTCCAAAATCAGGCTGTAAAGATAAGTCTCTGGCAGGAACGGAACATCTGTTTTGTCCAGCAAATCCAGGATTGGTACCTTGAGTGTACTCCACTGTGTACTGAGACCAGGAACGTCTGACTCAGTCACATTGGTCGAGGACATGATGCTTGCAAAGCCACCGGTACCTTCCACGGCCGCTGGGTCCATGGTGCCTTCCTCGTCGATGATACGTTGCACAGGTGCGCTGGACTGGGGACCTAGTCCGATCAAGGAGGGCTTCTCCGTTGACAAACGAACGAATGTAGAGATATTGTCCCTTACTATGGGCTTGCGTCCTTCTTGCGCATCGTAGAGACCATACAGCTGTACGATCAATCCTGGAGCGGCATACACAGATCGAAGGACCTCCATTACCATGATGCGCTTCCAAGTGGGCGAAGACTCCGGGTCGAGTAGATGCGTCAAAAGGCCGAGAATGATTTCACACTCATCAGGCATTTGCTTAACATGGCGCTGTAGTAGCAGTGGAAGCAGCCTCATCGCCCGAAGTGAAAGTGCGAAGGTTTGCTTGTCAGACAAGAGTCTGATCAGGAATGGAGCAAGTAAATCTTTGAAAAGATGTGCCAGTTCTGGATGAGCGGCAAACACAAGAGGGTAGGTGTTGAGTGCAGCATAGATTAGCTCGAGACCAACACTTTGAGAGAAATTTGGTAGCCCCAGGAAATCGGTTCTCTGTCCTTCGGATGCCAATAGAAGATCTTGAAGCACGCGATAGGCATCGAACGCGGCTTCGCGGACGGGAATCGAAGCACCACCGATCTCAATGCTTTGTGTGGGTGCAATGGTGGACTGCTTAGCGGCAGCATCTTCAGCAGCCACTTTGTCGAAGACTGATACAACTAATTGCTGTAGAGTTGCAGCAGCTACAGCACTGACGGTTGGGACTTTGACATTTTGTAACACTGCCGAGACGTACAGCGCGGAGGCGATTAGACCGCCTTTAATGTCCTCGTTGTAATTCTGCGCAAGCGCGGGAAGAGCTTGAAGGATCTTGAGTTGGATATCGAAGCTCAGCGATGTAGATGCGCTGAATGCTTCTAGTACATCCTGCAATCTGGAGCGAGGTAATCCCTTGATGACCACCAACCGTTGGAGGCAGATGACCGAGCTATTTGCGATCCGCGCATTTTTGGATGAGGCACCTTGTATGAAAGGATCTATAAATTGTGGTCGCCTGCTCAGATCTGGTAACTGTCAGGGCAGGTATTCGTATGAATATTGGTGGCCAGTACCTGCAGCTACTTGTTGTTCAGAAGTCGTGGGAAGACTCTTGAGCTCCTGGATCGATTTGTCGGCAGCCTGATTTCGTCAGATCAGCTTTTCAATGTCGTCTGGACCAGGGGCTCACACAGTGCGTATTTCGGGGAACTTGCGCTTGGCCTCTTGAGAAATGGTGGCCAATTCTCCGGCGAGGATTTGGCTGCTCATAATAAATTTCTCAGAATGAACAACATCGTCCCAGCGAAAGGGGCTGGAAACTTGTTCTCAATGATACTAAGAGGTACACCATGAAATATTTAAGTAAGACATCTTGGGCAGGCGCAAAAAGGACTATATCAACAGCTGGCCGGAGGTGGAGTCAGCCTTCTAGGGCTTGGCAGAGCCTTGAGGGCCGTCAGGCGGGCAGGTGGGGCCTAGCCCGCACTACACCTGCCACTCCCCGATGTCGTACTTAAGGGTAGCTTCATTCACAACACCGCTTCTTGTGCATTCGCTGTCCCACTCACAATTTGTACGGACCGTTTGAGGAATCACGCTTACCATCAGTCGACTTTCAAGATGGGCGCCAAGGTACCGCGAAACTTTAGGCTGCTGGAGGAGCTTGAGAAGGGTGAGAAAGGTCTTGGAGCAGGTCGGTCGTCATGTTTACTGCGCAAGTACATGAAACTAACGACCCTGAAGAGGCATGCTCCTACGGGCTTGACCAAGGCGATGATCTTCTGATGAGCAATTGGAACGGCACGATCCTCGGGCCTCCTCACGTACGTCTCGTGCCTGTCAGTCCAAATGTATGCGTCGTTCTAATTCCCTGCAGTCAGTACACGAGAACCGCATTTACTCGCTGAAGATCCACTGCGGCCCTGATTACCCCGACAAGCCGCCCGAGGTTACCTTTGTCTCCAAAGTCAACATACCTTGCGTGAATCCCACCAACGGGAAAGTGGACCTTACCAAGCTGCCTAGCATATCAACGTGGAAAAGGGACTTCACAATGGAAACGGTGCTGATCGAGATAAGGAGGTTCATGGCTGCCCCTGCACACAAAAAGCTGCCTCAGCCGCCCGAGGGTACCAACTTCTGAGCTCGTCGACGTGGTTTGTAGGAAGAGCTTCTACACCTTAGCGAAGATACGGGCTGTGATCAGAGTCGGGCACAAATTCGGCAGGCATGACAGCAAAGGCCACTTGCTGAAAGACACTTGAAGCCCATACGATGACGTTTGACCGTCGGCTGCGGACAGTCCAAAGAGGTTGGACGGCGAAGAGATTTCGATGACTGTGTCTGATCGCAGTATCAGACCCCTACTCTGACAAGTACTGTTCGTATTATTGAACCCTCCCAGCACGTCCCATCTGAATGATTTCTCCCGTTTGACGCTGATCGCTCCTCAGTACAGGCCAACTCGTGCCATCGGCCTTGACAAGTGTGAATTCGATCTTGGTGCCCATGACCTTGAACGTGCTTTTGTCCGTGTCGATGCTAGCGTACAGTGGAAGCTCCTTCTTATAGCTTTTCCGATCACTGGTCTTCAAATCCAATTGTATCGTGGTCGCATCAGAAAATGTGATGGTGGACTCTTCTTTGTCGACCTTCTTGAGGTACAAACTAGCAATGACCGTGCTCGGCGTCTGGTAGAAGTCGTGTCGCACTGTATCCAGCTCTTCTATTCCCTCCTTTTTCTTTCCTACGTAGCAATGCTTGGGCTTCGTCTTGCAGCCTTCGATCTTGAGAAACTCATCAAACTCAAGCACGCGACGCTTGCAACATGTCCATCCTTTCGAACCTTCATGGAACAGAGCCTGACCTGGGTGGTGTACACAATTCTCGTCGTCGCTTCTCTGACCTTCATAAGACTCGTTACAACCTCTTCGTTTACAAGTTGCGCCTGACGGGATGGGTAGAGTTGGATCATCTGACTCGTCTTCCGGCGGTGCTGGCGATTGAGGTTTCGAACTTGATGCGGATGCTGTCTGTGGGAGTCGGGGCAAAGGAGCTGCAAGTGCTGGCTCTGTCGGCTTTGGCCTCGTGGGAAGTGTAGTATCTGTTGTTGGTTTCGGTTCGGGAGCTGGTGTATCGTCCACCTCGGAGTGCTTGCCAGTCGTGCAAGGGGGTATGTTCATGAATTCGTCGAATGTAAGGACCCTCGGTTTGCAGCATTTCCATCCTGTAGTCGCTGGTTAGTGCCGGTTCTCTTGATCAGAGATTGTACGATCGGTAGCCAACCTTTTTGGCCTTCATGAAATATCGGAGGCTATATCGGTCAGTTTCGTGGTCACTTGAGGAATCCAGGAAACGGGAGGACATACACCGGGGTGATATACGCATTCTGAGTCGTCGATATCTGCAAATTCTTTGCCACACCCCTTATGCACACATTTGTGTGGCATATTGGATGGGATATGGCAGGGATAGAATTGCAACTGGTTCCTGCACAGGCTACTTGCAGGTCGAGGCGTGGACAACCCGTGGGTAGATATAGCAAGCAAACAGATGCGATTTAAATATTATATCCAAGACTTGCTAGATTTTGTGAGACTGTTTATTGGACAAGTGTCGGAGTTGGGAGATGCTTGGGCCAAATTTTTGCGGTCTTCCAATGGTCCTTCGCTGCTGCTCCCCTTGCGGGACCTAGTGCGGGGCCCTTTCGGCGCTGTTTCGGACCCAGAAAAGCTCTTGACGTGTGCTTGGCCGTTCACGTCTAGCACAGTCATCAATGTCCGTCTCGTGCCTGATCAGTCGCGCCTCAGCAGTCATTAAGCATTTCGTATTTACTCCCGATTGCTTCCCGTATACAAGCTTTACATTGGCCGTTGCACCAGCGATCGAGAAAAATGCACGTTTCACAAGTACTACGACGCTACGCGTGTCGAATCACTCTGTTTACCCGCGACAATTGCTCCTTGTGCAATGACGCCAAAACTGTGCTAAGCAAGGTCTGGGATCGAAGGCCGTACGAATATGATGAGATCAACGTCATGGCTGAAGAACAGACGATTTGGAAGGATGCGTATGAGTTCGACACTCCTGTGGTTGGTTCCTGGGCGTCTGCTAGCCGCTCTCGTTTATGACTAATTAATGATACCAGATACATATTGACAAGACGAAGGAAAGCAACCAGAGATTTCAAACCAGTACAAAAGCTTTGAAGTTGATGCATCGCTTCCGGGAAGACCAAGTCGAGCAAATGATGGACAAGGCAATGCTTTCGCCGCCATCCTAGTCAACAATGCGGCTCTTCGACACTCGAATTCCGGTGGTTGGTCAAAAGTTTACCCGCAGACCCCAACACCGGGAAAATGGCGCCCTAGGATTGACCCCCAGGCGGGGCAGGATGCGGGGCACACGAAAGATGCATGCACCAGAGTATTCAAGATCTCATTCGCCAAACCAATCCAGAGACACATAACACATTCTTGACCATCAAATACTCGTCAATTAATATGCAAGCTGCAAATCGACTACAGAAGGCGCTTCGCTCGGGCAGCCCAACGTTCGGAGCATGGCAAATGTTCCCGAGTACCAACGTCAGTCGCGCGCTGGCCAGAAGCGGTCCTGACTGGATATGTGTCGACACTGAGCACGGAAACATTGATGACGGACAGATGCACGAATGCGTTGCAGCCGTAGCTGCTTGTGGCGTATCCCCTGTCGTACGGGTCGCAGCCAATGAGTCCTGGATGGTGAAACGGGCTCTCGACGCTGGTGCTCATGGAGTTGTAGTGCCACTTCTCAAGACAGCTGAAGATGCACGGCAGATAGTTAGCAGCGCCAAGTTCCCGCCTCAAGGAACTCGTGGCTTTGGATCGCCCTTTCCCATGGAGAAATTCTATACAGCCGACAAAGGCTCAGTCAAGATGACCGACTATCTGCAACAAGCAAACGACAGCATTGTGACGGTCGTCCAAATTGAGACCAAAGAAGCACTGGAGAACGTCGATGAAATTGCCGCTGTACCAGGTGTCGATGTGCTCCTCATCGGACCCTTCGACCTCGGGAACAACATCGGATATCCCATCATCGAATCGATGCATGATGAGCTTCATGCTGCGATATCGCGGATCCACGAGTCAGCGAAGAAGGCCGGCAAGCACACGGGAATATACTGCACTTCGGGGGAGCAGGCGAAGGAGTATGCCAGCAAAGGCTATCATATGATTAGCACCTTCACCGATGCTACTGCACTGCCACAAGCGAGCCAAGCGGCGTTTAATGCGGCGAGAGGAAGCTGAGAGTTGCACGGTCATGCAGCGAAGCTCATTGGTCAATGTCACGGTCCTCATAGACGGCCGTACGGAAGACATAACAAACCTTACGTAGCACAATTACGACATAGAGACATGCTGTCGCAGCACTCACATACATTTCAAGGCCGCGTGAATTTTGGTCTATTCGCGTAGGGTATATCGATGACCGTGGTGTCATTATCTGATCTTTGCTATGCAGGTTTTCCGTGTCTGTGACTATGCCTTACTGCCCACGACCACGACCTGCGCCACCCATACCACCCATGAAGTTCTTGGCCCTGGCAAACGTATGTCAGTGCTGCTCCAGTAACTAACAAGCTCAACTGGTAGAGCGAAAAAAGAGCGGTGGACTTACATCTCAGCAATGTTGGGATCATTCATCATCGAGCTCAAATCAGGCATGCCGCCACCGCCACCACCTCCGCCTCTACCAAAGTTTTCGGCCATTTGCCTCATCTGCGGGTTGTTCATCAGATTGTCCATCATTTGCGGGTTGCTCATCAGGTTCTGAGCCATCTGACGCATCATAGGGTTGTTCATCAAGCCAGCAAGATCGGGCATTCCACCTCCCCCACCACCACCGCCCCCACCGAACATGCCGGCGAGGGCGCCCAAGTCGGGCAGTCCGCCGCCTCCACCACCACCCGGCGCCGAACGAGCGGTCTCGAGCTCATCGCCATCACCTTCTTCCTCCACACGCCTCTTGGCGGTCTCATAACCGCGCTTCATGGCTTCACTGCCACCGTTGCCTTCGGCATCGATGCCCTTCTTATATGCTTCCATGGAGCCCTTAGCATCGCCAAGAGCGAAGAGTGCCAGACCCAGTCTGCTCCAGGCTTTAGTGTACTTGGGATCCGTAGCGGTAGCCAGCTCCGCGTCATTCTTAGCAAACTCGTGTTGGCTGAGGTTACTGTAAGCAGCCGCGCGGTTGGAGAGATAGATAGGGTTCAACGGGGCGATCTCCAATGCCTTGGTGTAGTAGTCCACCGCGGCTTGGTACTCCTTCCTTTGCATGGCGGCATTGCCTTGTCCCTTCAGCTTCTCCGACTCATCGTTGCTGACACCCTTCTGTGCCTCGCTTGGCTTTGGCACCATAGGAGATGCAGGGCGGCCTTCCTTGGCACTGCTGGAGCCCTCGGTAGATGCTGTGCTGCGACCTTTGAGCTTCTCATATACACCGTAGATGCTGAGCAGGTTCTGGCCACCAAGTGCATCCTTGACTGCGGCCTGGTCGTTGGGGTCGACGTGGAAGGCCTCGGCGATGCAGTTGGTTGCGATCTCGATCGACTCGGCGTCGGCGGCGTCAACCGTGCCGTCTTTTGCAGAAGTGTTCAAGTAATCAATGATGGCAAGCGCAAGGCGCTTCCTCGAGTCGGTTGCCTTTGTGATGTTAGTGAAAAGACATGCTGACGATATTGAGAGCATACCATGGCTGGCGGTGAAAGACACGGGTGTTGTAATCTGTAGAAAACTCGGAGTCGGCGATCCTTGTGACAGGTTTTTAGGGAGTTGAAGTGTATTGATTTTATGACCGAGAAGGAGATGCGAATATCTCGATCGCGGTGCAATCTGAACGTCAACGTCTGTCTGCTACCAATGTTGGCATCGAAAGTTCTGGGCGACAGTGCGGGATGGCATGCGAAGATGGTTTGGTCCACCGCAGAAATGCTCAAAGTGGCAGATCTGGCTCACCGACTCTGCGGGGCAGTTTCTCGAGTCGCATTTTCGGGCGGGGCATACAAGTCTGCTTCCTCCGGCTTCACCGACTACAAATCACGATAACCTTCGGGGCTCAGCATGTTCAAGAAAGAGTCAGTCGCCCTCCTTGAGCACCTCCCCATCTTATACATACAATACGCTGACATGTTGCAGTCTCTCGCCAGGAGCCAAATCGAAGGTTAAGTCCTCGGCGCAGAGGGCGATACGAGCCAAGGTGGTAGAGACATACCCTAAGATCGAGCCATACATCGACGAAATACTACCAAAAAAGGAGCAACTCGATCTCGTCAAAGTGTGCGTCCGAGAATCCTTCACGCACTCCACGATATGTGGATCTTATTACTGACAACACTAGACCCGATCGTGTGCAGCTCTATGTCCTTGGTTCGGAGCCATTGTTCTGGCAGCATATGGACGATCCGATAATACCGCATCTCAGAATTGTCCACAAATACCCACAATGTTTCAATCACATCAGAATAGATCGCGGTGCAATACGATTTGTGCTCTCTGGGGCTGCACTTATGGTACCTGGTCTTACGTCTGCCGGGGGCCGACTTCCTGATCCGTCAGTGAAAGAGGGTGACACAGATGGAAATGATGGCTACGGTGGGAGGGAACTTGAGGTAGGCGAGGTTGCCGTCGTGGATGCTGAGGGTAAGGAACACGCAAGCATGATCGGCGTTCTGAAAGTTGGGACCAAGGAGATGAAGGAGAAGAAGAAAGGGCCTGGTATCGAGAACGGGCATTATGTTGGCGACGGTCTGTGGAAGCTCACTTTGGACTGAGCAATCCTTGTAGCACGATTAGCGTCTTTTGGTTGCAAAAATAGGGCGGCATGTGGTGAAAATATGCATCTTTCGAACTGTGAATAGCAATAAAGCAATGCCAGCCGAGGTCTCCATGATCTACCTCGAGATACCAAATGAGAATAAGAAGACGATAATATCAAATCCTTGTCGGACTATACATTAAGAGCATGGGAGAGTGAATACTCCGTTCAACGTTCGAGAGTGGGTCGCGGATGCCAAGACTGACCGACCTCTGAGGCGAAGTTGCGCGCCATCGACAGATTCTCTCGTCAATCGCAGAGAGGCTCGATTTTCATTTCCAGGCGCACGCTGAGGCTATGCGGTAGTCGACGATGGACGACTTCGCAACGGATACCGACTCCGAATACACCAGCTACTGGCGGGATTGGGTGAGTAGCATTCCTCCTTTCCGCGTTGCTTGTCACTTGTTGCTGTAACCGCCCGCATCGAAACTCGGAGATCGCATGGTGTCACAAGACATTGATGCTTGTTTCCGGCCTGACCACCCCTTCACCTCGCCATCTTGCGGATGAATGGACTGGATTGAACTAAACGGGGCTGCACCTTCCGTCACACTTTGTGCATGTTGTGCTTGACCTTGCGATCAATTTGGTCCTATCCTACCCATCCTTCCGAATGCGCGCCAGCAAAGGATTGTACTTTCGTGCTGTCAGCTCGCACATTCGGTCATTGTCACACCGTCCTGCCGTCACGGAAGCAGCCAACACGGCAATATGAGTGACTGCACTCTATCACTTGATGACAGAATCCCACACGACCATCCAATTCTTGACAGCCTAGCAGACGGATCTGAAAGACCACATTTGAGAACGAGTTCACCCACTCGTGATCCAATCAAGCGCTGCGATCTGCTAGTAGACTTACCTACTCACTCGAAGATTGTGCTGTCAAGGTTGACTAGTCTACCTACCATGGCCACTGGAAATTACGACGATATCCCATGGATTGCATATGTCGGGCTCCTGTGTCATTTTTTTCTTACCTGCATTTGACGGCTCGAATACTGATTTGAATTGTCAACAGTTTCTTTCATCTCGCGGGAATGAATACTTTTGCGAAATCGACGAGGACTATCTCACCGACCGCTTCAACTTGACCGGCCTCAATACCGAGGTTCAGTACTACCAGTATGCGTTGGATCTCGTGACCGATGTCTTCGACATGGAGGTCGATGATGACATGAGAGAGCACATAGAGAAAAGTGCACGGCATCTCTATGGTCTCGTTCACGCCCGCTACATTGTCACTACTCGCGGCCTGGCCAAAATGCTCGAGAAGTTCAAGAACGGCGTGTTTGGCAAGTGTCCTCGGGTGATCTGTGAATCGCAACATCTTCTCCCCATGGGCCAGCATGACATACCCAACATGTCGAACGTCAAGCTATATTGTGCCAAATGCGAGGATATCTACAATCCCAAATCCTCGCGACACAATTCCATTGATGGCGCCTACTTTGGCACCAGTTTCCAGAATATCCTATTCCAAATCTATCCCGCCATGCTGCCACAAAAGACTCAGCGACGGTATGAGCCGCGGATATACGGCTTTAGAGTCCATGCCAGCGGTGCATTGATGCGGTGGCAGGAGGAAAAGCGAGAGGAGATGAAGGACCGCCTGAAAGCAAGGGGTATCGAGACCGGATTTGAAGACGAAGACGATGAGGATCTGGATGATGAAAGTGATATCGATGAGGAACAGGCAAGCCAGGAAGGTATCGACGACATGTTTGAAGGCAATGCACAGCGAGTGAGATAAAACCGGGCCCAGGGTAATCCATGTATGGCGTTCAAGGAGGAAAAGGTGGTCAACTATCGACAGGAGATATCAATTGGAAAATCGAGCGCGACTATTTTGCTTGATTCTTGGGTTAACATGGTATTGTTATACAGGGCTGTCAACGGCAGCACCCCTCAGCTCTTCGACCTCATCCCTCAGCAGATACCGAAAAGATTGTATGGCGTATATGCCTCGCGACCTGCTCTACAATCTCCTTGGGTTTGGACTCCTCGAACCTCCAAATTTTAGCCGCGTCGAGTCCGTGACTGCAATGATCTTTGGTCTGATAAGCCTCCCCTCTTGACCCAGTATCACCTTCGTAACCGCTTCCCTCCCGGAACCAAACCCTCTGAATACGACCTCAATCTCCTTGATGTCCCTCAAAAGTCCACGTTCCTGTATCTGCTTCAGGAAATAACTGGCGAGCTGGAAACCTGCATCATAGGTGCCTCTGCCCGACTTCCTGAAGCCAATCATGCCAGTCGCATAGGTCATGACCGGCTGATTAGGCTCTGGTGGTTTATAGGCATCTTCGACGTCGAGCTTCTGTTTCCGTGGCGGCGGTCTTGTGAGCGTCATGTGTGTGTTGTGCTTGGTGCAGTAGACGTGTATCCTGTGTGGAGGGACGTAATACAATCGAGCGGCCGTTTGAGGATGAGCTACTGCTTCTGGCATGCTCTCTGGAGAAAAGTCCAAGGCTCCTAGTATCGACGAGCCACGATTATAGGAGCCATCGTTCGTTGGCCTGGACAGACTCGCATCTAAGCCGCTTGTCCTCGGCGCAGCAGGATTGGAGGACGTGATGAAGTTGCGTGTGATCTGACTGAGGATAGATGGGCGTTGGGGAAGACTTGATCTGCATGATGAGCAGACGAAAGACACTAAGGCCCGTAATCTATCTCGCGCCATGATGTGTGCCGTATTTGATACAATGCCTCTTCGCGACTGACAACAAGATCAAGGTCTATGGAACTTTTTGAGATGCTTGGCGGAGTCACGGGACTGGCCGCAGAGCCGCGCTAGGGAAAGTCGGAGCTCGGGCAAAGTGCTGTAGGCAGTTCGCGGAGAAGTCAAGCGCATATTTTTTGCGGTTAGATGCCATCCTCTCCGACCTCCAACTCAACACCTCCATTCTTGCTGCTCCCTTTCTTCAAATCATTTCAGGGTCTCAAATTAAACTTATTTAGCATGAGTGCCCTCCTCAAATCCTCGATCGTCCGCAATTCGACTGCAGGACTCTACAGAGCCGGCGGTGCATCCACCGGCGCAGCACAGAACAGCCAATATGGCCGTACTGCTGCTTACAGGCGGATAGCCAACCTCCGATCTATCCATACAACCACCAGAGATGCCACCATCTTGCCATCACATTCTTCTCCTCGCCCTGTATCTTTAGCAAAGCTTGTCCCATCCCTTTCTTATAACACCGTCCGCTCGATATCATTCCGCGAGCTAAAAAAGGCACACCAAGAGGAGAAAGAAGGAACGGCCGCACCCCGGCAGCAACAACGCAAATCCGAAGCATCAGCATCACCGCCGAAGTCGGAGCCAGAGGTGGAGCCGGCCAAGGAGGAATCCTCCAAGTCTGCAGCCGACGAGGCCGAAGAAGCTTATGCCAAAGCTCGCGCTGAGTCCGAGAAGGAGGAAGCAAAATTCAATGCGAAACAGGAGCAGGAACAAGAGGGCGAAGGTGCCAGCGACAAGAAAAAAGACGCACCCGAGGCACCCAAACATGGCAGCAAAACACCATGGCAAGTCTTCACCGAGACGTTGTCTACAGAGTTCAAAGCTTCAAAGGAATGGAACGACTCGACGAAGCAGCTTAGTGGTACTATGCATGACTTTACGCAAAATCCAAATGTACAGAAGGCCAGGTCGGCTTATACAAAGGCCTCTGACGCGGCGGGTACGGCTTCAAGTGCGGCGTTGAAGAGCACGGCAGGCGCGATTGGCAAGGGTGCGGCTTGGACATGGGACACAGGTGTGGTCAAGGGCATCCGCAAGGGCGCAAACGCGGTCGGCTCGGGGCTTGAAAAGGCTACGCGGCCTGTCCGAGAAACAGAGGCATACAAGAATGTGCGCGACGTAATCGACGATGGCAGCTCGAGCCGCTATGGCGGTTGGGTGGAGAAGGAAGAAAGACGCAAGAAGCGAGAAGCGCAAGAGCTGAAGGACATCGCCAGCGGTAAGAGGCGGGCCGTGCCTCTAGAAGAAGATCCTGAGTATGTGCCTTGCGCTTAAAGCAATATGTTCGTCACGACATACTGATTCACTCACAGAGCCGGTACCAACATCACTCTGCACAAGGATGCCGCCTGGAAAGAATCGTGGCGGGACTTCCGCGACTCGTCGAAGATGATGCAGCGGCTGTTTGCCATGAAGTCAACTTACGCCGAATCAGAAAACCCTCTGATCTCGACTGCGCGTTCAATCTCCGACCGAGTGGCGGGCTTCTTCGCCGAGAACGAGACGGCGACGGTGATCAAGAAATTCAGGGAGATGGACCCATCGTTCCAGCTCGAGCCCTTCCTGCAGGAAATGCGAGAATATATCCTCCCCGAAGTTCTGGACGCATACGTGAAGGGCGACGTGGAGACGCTCAAGCTGTGGCTGTCAGCTGCGCAGTACCAGGTGTACGCAGCGCTGATGCACCAATATACACAACACGGCCTGAAGAGCGACGGCCGCATCTTGGATATTCGAAATGTCGACATTCTCAACGCCCGCATGCTGGACCCCGGTGAGATCCCCGTGTTTGTTATCATGTGCCGCACTCAGGAGGTTCACGTTTACCGCAACAAGAAGACGGGTCAGCTCGCCAGCGGTATGGAGGATAAGGTGCAGCAGGTCACCTACGCCATCGGAATCACAAGAGTGCCGGAGGACGTCAACAATCCTGAGACGAGAGGCTGGAGGCTTATTGAGCTGCAGAAGAGCGGCAGAGATTACATATAGAACGGTGGAGCCATCCAAGAAGTGCTCAACGGAGGAACCAGTGGGTGCCTTGGTCGGTCACGCAGCTCATGGCCGTACCGTCTGCGCCACTTTTGCGGCTGCACGATATTTTCATCCCGCATCGCGGCCACTTCATTCTACCTCAAACGCGGCAATGGTCGCAGCTTACACTCGAAACATCTGCGCATCGGTCTCGTCTTAGACCTTCCAGGCCCAGACTCAAGGTAGAGGGGTAAAGCGGTAGCAAGCGAAAGAGGAGGCGTAGCCAGGACCACAATGAGGAGGAAATCAGTCAGTGGGTTGGACAGTAGGACAGTAGGAAGAACGTCCACATCAAGCTGGACTCGCAAAGTCGTGTACAACATCATCTCAACTCCAAAAGCATTCGAAGAAGTGGCAGCAGTGTAAGGCTGGATTCCAGGTTGGAAGGTATCATATGTAATCCCCCATTCGGCCTCAAGCCGACTATGTATATCTCAGTCCTCCAACCCGCTCATGTCTGTTCCATCATGCCTTCGTGAATCCAGGTAGTGTATTCCAACCGTGGTCATCTTATCACGATGCGTTTAGCCGTGGTTGACCTTGCTAACAGTTCCGTCTTTGGCGACGTGCACGTTCAGCCTGTCTCTCTCATCAGTATTGTCCATGGCAAGCCAGCACTCTTACGGTGGTGGATGCGGCATACCGGTCAGGGTTGTAGTCCATGGTCATCATATCGCCCTCGTTGACCACACGGTGTTTCTCGGGAAGCTCGTTGCGGGCGAAAGTCTGCACAGCAGCAATCATGTCAGTAGCTACTTCGGGAGTGCAGAGAAGGGTGGGCAGGTAGGAGGAGGGAGGGAGGGAGGGAGGGAGGAAGACGTACCACCTCGTCGTGCTTGTCGCCGAGCTTCTTGCCCATGAGCTTGTTAGCCCACTCCTCGGACTGCGAGGTGTTGTTGGACTGCATGCCGGGGACGACGAGAGGCATCTTTGCTTTGGATTGGCGACTGGAGTGTCTTGATGCTCGTCTAGTAAAAGTGGTGTGTTTGGAGCGTAGGAGTTTCGTCGTGGAGAATATTTTGTAGTTCAGATATGGAGTGAAACAGGGACTAGACTAGGTCGAGAACACGAGGAGAATGTATATATATGGCTTGATATTCTTTCACCGCGGGGAGCGAGGACGTTTCAGGCAGCCAGGTTAATCACATGGAGGGGCAATGTCCCGCTTCGAAGAAGCACCGAGATGGCTACCGCCGGGCCGTTCGACGGGTGACGTCACATGCCTGCCACTTTTTCGCTGCGCTGCGTTGGCTTTGACGGGGCCAAGTCTGGCGCGTAGTGCCGATACGATCGATCAATCCACGAAGAACACTGCACTGAATGCACTTTTGTAGAATTGGGCATTAATCAAAAACAGCATACTCGAAATCTTGCAATCGTGACATTCGTCTATCTCATTCTGATGCTATTCCTCTAGGGTACTCCATCCCGTATCATGAGCGAACCACCCTATTTGAGCAAATTAATTCCGTTCCATTCATGCATGATTCTCTAAGCCGCTGATGCAGAAGGGATCGAAGCAGTCCCATACGACCAAAAAACCGAGCGAGGGTATCGTTTATGCGATGCTGATGCAGTAATTCCAACCAAGAACTCCGCCACAAATGATGATCATTCCAGATCCCTCTCGAGCAAGCTGTGAGCCTGAGACTCTAGTTCGTCTGGAGTTGCTTTGTGCCGATGGTAGTGGCGATGGTGGTGGTGACTATGGTGCTGGTTGAAAGGATGAGGCGGAGCGGGTGATGCCTCAGATCCCAATGAATACTGCTAGTATCTTTGATTGGGTGGCGGTCCTGGCGGAGGAGGCAGGTTCTGATCATCGTAGCCGTTTTGACCACCAGCGTACATCTGCTGCTGAGGCATACCATATCCTTGGGGGCCGTACTGACCCATCATGCCACCCATACCAGCGCCCATTCCACCAGCCATCATAGGGTTGTACATCTGCATCATGCGCATCTCGCGCTCCTCTTTCTGTCGTTGCTCCCGTTTCTCGCGACGTTTCTGCTTCTCCCGTCTGCGTTTGGCCAGCTCATGGATTTCATGCCTGCACATGAGTTAGCGGCTGCAGTGATGTACGAGCGAATGGTACTGACCTGTGCTCATTCATTTCCTTCCATTCGCTAAATGCACCCTTGATACCGAGAGCAGCAATACCGACTGCTGCCGCATCCTGTACCCACGCCTTAGTTTGCTTCTTCCTGGCCTCCTCTGGTGACATCTCTCCTTCCTGAACTAGCTTGTGCCTTTTCTCGTGTGCTTCCATGCTCGAATACACACCGTGCGCTGCGTGAATCGTGGCAATCGTTGCAAGTCCTGCTGTCAAAAGCTCTTTCCCCCGCATATGCTTGCGCTGTTTGTCGAAGTCTTCCAAATCGGATGAAGATGAGCTACTGGATCGGCTTCTGCGGGAGAATTGGACTTGGCCATTGCCGTTCTGAGCAGCAAGGGCACCAGCGCCTGCCCCAGCTGCGCCAGCGGCAGGAAGGGCATTATACCCTTGGTTGTCGCGACCGCGGCGGTCGTCGTTGGTAGTATCTGAAGCGCGTGAGCGAGCGTCGTCTTTTTTGCCACCTCGTGGGTGACGATTACGCGACGGGGGTTCATACGAGTCATTGGAGCTGGTGGAGGGAGACCTTCTGCGACGTGACTTTGACCTGACACGATCGTAAATGGCTTTACCGGCAGCGGCGAGAGCACCTCCCGCAGCGAGGTCTTTCAATCCGCTGCCGCCACCTCCACCTCCGCCCCGTCCCTGATCACGTCCTCTGGACAAGCTGCGTCCGAAGAGGGATCGTGATCGGCTGCGAGCGCGCCCGTCCGGACCTACACTGCGACCACGGGGACCATTGGCAAGACGATTGGCAGCCAGACCACCGATGACAGCTTCAGCAAGATGGCGTTTGGACTTTTTGTCGGGGTCGCGGTCGACAAGACCGTCAATACCGCCAGCACCGAGCGCAGCCGTCGCAATACGACGACCTTTTTCGCCCGTCCAGGCGCCAGGTTCTTTGCGCGACCGGAAAGCCTCGACAGCACCCGCGACCAGAGCAGCTTGAGCAGCTTGAGCCCATTTGCGCTCACTTTTACCGCCTTTTGAGCGGCTTCTGCTGTGGCCACCAGAGGACGACGAAGAACGACGCCTATGGCGAGCGCTATCTCGGCGATAGTCTCGGTCTCGGTCGTGATCCCGGTCGCGGTCGCGATCGCGATCACGGCTGCGAGAACGATCCTTGTCCTTGGACTTTCCCAGAAGAGCACCGGCAACCCCGCCTAGGCCAAGGCCTTCGAGGATCTCGCCCACGCCAGATTTGCGGCGTTCATGCTTGTGGCGATGCGGAGAAGGAGAGTCCGAATCGTAATCACGATCGTCTCTGCGCTGACGGCGGCGTTCGCGGGCGCGACCAGCGGCATAGCCGGCTGCGCCTGCGGCGGCTGGGACATCGTAGTCGCTGTAGTCGTCGTCGTCGCGGTAGCGATTCCGACGGCCTACAGCACTGCGCGCACGACGAGGAGCATTGTCCTCGTAGTAGCGGTCTCGCCTGTAGCGGTCTCCTCCAGGCGGGGGAAAGTCTCTCGGGATGTCCTCAACGCTGTCATCGCGAGTAGGGCGGTAGACCAAGTCTCTAGGAGGTGGGCCTTTGCCTCGCTCAACGTATGTGGTCTCCTGGACGTAGTCGGGATCGCCTCTGTCTCGGGGTCTGGTGCGGGTGGATCGGTAACGGCGCGGACCGTCGTCGTAGTCGGACATTGCTAAGAGGTCCCGGGAAGCAAGTGAAGAGATGAGAAAATCGCCGACGTTTCAAGACTGCAGGAAAAGTTGGCGCAACTGCAGGAGTCGAGATCTGGCGATTGTTGCGAAAGGAAGAAATCAACAAAGATGAGCTCAAAGCTGCGGTGAAGAATGGTAGAAGGCTGGGTGTTGCCTTGGCGAAAAGCAGGGAAGGCAAACTGTGGTTTGTTGCTGGGCTGTGGTGGGGTTCGGTCGGGCTGCGAGAAAGCTTGTGGCGGGGGGCCAAGGACTGTCAGGTGGCTGAAAGGATGCGTGGTGGATGACGGATGCTCCAGGGGATGAGCGGCGTGTCGTGCGACGAGAGTAGTATTTTTTTCAGGTGATGGTGTGTGAGAGAGAGCCAAAGATCAGGCGGGACGGGTGGTGCTCGATTTGTACTTGAATGAAGATGACGGCTTCAGGTCATGCCCGAAGTCGCAAGTAGCACGGAAAGTGACTTGTGTTCGTATGTTTGGTCTTATCGTGGCAGCACCAATTGGAAGCCGCGGATCGGTGCAGACGACGGAAGAAAGAGGATGGACGCGGATTGAAAGTGAATGGGATTGTCAAACTGGCCACTGGGGGTTTGTGTGAATATTAATGAACAAATTTGACAACGTGGTGGCGGGGTGGCAGAAGGGTTCGGGAAACACAGGCGCCGTGCTGGTCGCCGCGGTGAGTGAGGCATCACGCATCAGTAGATCCCTGCCCTTCACCTCTTGTTGTTCTTAGACTAATCTAGCGCATCTACGTTATGATCCTCCGCACCTTTGTCTACGTCCTTCTGCTACCTGGCTATATTCTACCAGCTGCACCCGCGGTGGCGTGCAGGCAGAGATGCAGCAGTGCGGCGCCTCCCACGTCCTGGTTGAAATGGCTCGCAGTCGCGGTCGCAGTCGCGGTCGCGGTCGTGGTTGCCGTTTCCAGGAACGAGTGGTTAATTGCACGCTGTGCAGTGACATCATTGCCCGCCTGCCACCTCCAGGGTGCCCGCTCTCTGCTGTGCTGGCAGTGCAGCCCCCGATCCCCAGCGTGCCCAATAACTGCTGTTAAATCTGTGGGGCACTTTTTTGTCGGTGCCATCACGGCGGTGTGCATTTTGTCCACCAGTTCACCTATCCTTCGCGAAACATCCGCCCACGCTTTCTGCTCGGGTGTTTTCGGTCTGTGAGCCCACATGGCCCTCCTATCAATCGATCTCAGAACGTGGCGAATCAAGTCGTGTCTAGTACATCTGCGCGATCCTTTTATTCTGAGCTCTTTCTGTGCTGTAAGACTTCATACCGGCATGGCAGCTTCGTGCGTTATCAAACATGGCTCGACCTTATAATTCGTGGAGTGTATACTCATACTGGGTAAGGTCCAAGATGTTTGTGCTTCAATCTTGCGATTGGTTTGATCAGCATTTTTCTTTCCAACAAGTGTCCTTGGTCGACGTAATAACAGGATGCCGCTATGCTTCATATCTCCGAAATTTCGCTACTCGGCCTTCTCTCCACAATTGCATGAACCAGGCAAGCATCCCAGCTGGAGAATTATTTGTGATTTTCAGGAGACACAATACCAACATGCTCCTATTCATCGAAAACAATGGATCACGTTTTGCCAGCGTCACAGCTGGGGATGCCAACAACCACAGTTCAGGGAGCCAAGGCGCAACTTGAATTAACCTTTGGAGAAGCGCCGAAATTGAAAGTGCCAGCCTACTGCGCACGTTACCGTCAGACATCGCGGGCATGGAGAGCCTTACAGAATCGCTAGACGGCTGCAATATCTCACCACGCGCCTCCAGACAAGCTCGAGCCCGCCGCTAAAGCCGGACCACGAACCCTCCACGGACCGCGAGCCCCTGGGGATCGCACGTGCTCGCTATGCATATCATACCACTCCGCACATCTGCGATGGTATGCACTCATTCCCTCGATTCGCCTACCAATTTTTCGCCACCACCGCCGAGCCTGCTCCACTGTTCGTCTCTGCCCCGGCGGTGGCATCTTGGGGTCTTGTCCTGCATACTGGGCACCTCTCAACGTGAAGTTATAAATGCCACCATCGAATGGACGCCCGTGACGCCAATGAAGCCATGCCTGCACTAGGCCTGAATTGCAACAATGGTAAGACGACGCGAGGGCAAGTTTGACCAGGCGATGCAGGAGCATCGCTGTTGCTTCATATCGCCAAGCGAGATGATGCCTACCCCGACACGAAACAAGCATGGCAAAAGGCCCGATAAGGCGTGGTTGGAATATTACCAAGATACAGCAAAGCCATAAACGCTCTCAACCGACCTCAAAATTTGACCATTCCCTTTGTTCACACCCTCAGATCCTAAGGAAAACATGTCACCGACGAGCACAACAATTTTGGCCGCCGCATCGCCAACACATTCCCATAAACCATACCCGGATCCAGCATTGGATCCAAAAACATCCGACGTCGACATCCATTATGATCTCCTCCTCGCCACCCATATAGTTGCGCTCGTCTTGACCACTTTATGCGTCATTCTACGCATCCATGTCCGCCGAGTCATTGTCAAAGAAATTGCCCTGGATGATTGGGTTTTGATTGCGGCTCAGGTAACTTCTACACCACCAGCTGCATGGGTGTTTCGCTGCTGATGTACTCATCAGATCTCTTTCGCCTTCTATGTTGGTTTCATGATTGCATTCGGAACCAATATTCAGGTACACGGGTTGCAAAAAGTGTACTGGGATACCTTGAAGGTGAGGATTGCAAGAGCACGAGCAACAATCAATTGGTTGATCGTGATCAGATGGCTTCCATGTGGGAGGTTCCCTTGGTCCTAACAATGGTCCTGATCCGAGCTGCTATCGCAACCTTCTTCCTCAGGGTCCTCCCGAAAGAGGACAACAGGGCAAAGCGCCTGATCATTCACGCCATATTCTGGGTCTACGCTGTTTTCATGCTTACCTTCATGTTCGTCAACGTCTTCCAGTGCGGCAACCCTCTGAAAAAGGAGTACAACTATCGTCCATACTGCCTGAACGGAAAGGCAGAGGATATTCTACCTATCGTGGTGAGAATCGTCACCATGGTCTTGGACTGGCTCATGACAATGGTGCCAGTCGTTGTCGTCGTCCGTAGCGCCAGCCTTTCGATCAGGTCTAAGCTCTCCGTCATCTGTCTTATGTTACTAGCTGGAGCCGGAAGTACCGTCTCTGTCCTCACAATCGTCTATAACGACCTCGGAACTTTCCATGGTCCACAGAGCTTCTCCACTTTCATGATCTATACCATGCTATCCTTGGCTGAGAATGCGGTGGCTATCATCGTTGTATCGCTCGCAGCACTCAGGCCTTTGTTCCGCAAGATTTTTGGCAATTCTTCACAATCTCCGAGATCTTCTGCCAACCAGCAAATCTGGTTCAGTCAAGGCGCAACATTCCGGAACGCTCCGCCACCCGCCGCTGCGTATCATGCAGACAACGTAGTGCTCTTGAATGGATGGGACGCGAATGCAAAATCCGGCCCCTCGAAGCAATCCGGCACTATTCATACTCAACCGCAGCATCCTTACTTTGGCAGCTAGGAGCTCCTTGATGATGTTCCAAGCAACAGAAATGAGACTGATGTAAGTATGATGGGTGGGCCTCCAGCTTCCCTATTTTATGTGATATGATGGAAATGACTTGACCACACGGCGTTGGAAGGTAAGCCTATATAGACACACTAATGAACCCCGTGTCCTTCGATGAGTATTGCAAGAATACAGCAGTGCGTGAATATATATTCTTTGTGTTTTGATAGCCATGTTGCGCATGCCATGAATTGTCCCGAATAGGCGAGGTTTTTGCCACCTACCGTCTCTCAACTTCGACCCATAACTTCACAACCTCCACAGGGCCCGCAACACCACAGATGTAAAAATGGCCGACCACATCCAGCCGGAGATACTAGAAAATACACCCTACGGCAATGAATCACCACTACAAAATCTTGACATTTGCATCTTAGACAAAACCCCCTCCCCAAGAAAGCTCTGGATAATGTAAGATCTCACTATCACAACCCTAATATCCGGCCTCCATATCTACATTATCTATTCCACTTCCTCAACCCCCATATTCTCATCTTCACTATCCCTAACAAAAGCCCAGCTACATCCACGGCGGCGCCTGGCGCGACCCTCTCATAACCTCGACCTCCTTCGCCCCGACCCGGTCCCTACTCCTCACCTCCCCCAGCGCATCTCACATCTCCGCCCTCGCCTCCCTAAACTACCGCCTCTCCCCCCACCCCTCCCATCCTTCCTCCAACCACGCCCGCCACCCAGACCACATCAACGACATCCTCCTCGCCCTGTCCCACCTCCAATCCACCTACTCCTTCACCGACAACTACATCCTCGTCGGCCACTCCTGCGGCGCGACATTAGCCCTCCAGGTCGCGATGTCCCGCGTGTGGAACCAGCTCGGCCCAGGCGCAGGGCTGCGGACGGACACGTCTGTGCCCCAGCCCGTACCGCCGATCGCAGTGTTGGGCGTGGAGGGGATCTACGACCTCCCGGCGCTCATACGGAATAATCCGCATCCGGTATACGCGGAATTTGTCGCGGGGGCGTTCGGGGAGGCGACGCAGCCGGATGGCAAGGGGGGAGAAGTGGATGTTTGGGCTGGGGTGAGTCCTACTGCTGGGGATTTTAAGAAGGGCACGTGGGAGACTGGACGGTATGTTATGCTTGCGCATAGTCGGAATGATGGGTTGGTGGAGTGGGAACAGGTGGTGGCGATGGAGAGGCGGTTCAAGCATCGGGGTTGGAAGAGGGGGGTCGGTCGGAGGGGGACGCAGGAGGCTGGGTGTGAGGTGCTTGAGCTGGCTGGTGAGCATGATCAGATTTGGCAGGAGGGGAAGGAGTTGAGTAGGGCGATTGAGACGTGTGTTAGTAAAGTGGTGACGCTGTTGGAGTAGAGGTATGTATTATCAGGTAGGGTAAAGTTACATAGCCCGGCCTTGGGGCGGTGGTATAGATGGCTGAGTACAGACGTGAGGAATACATCCTGGGCGAAATGCGCTGCTCATGAATCTCCTTGCTCTTTATCCGAGCTTTCCTCCTTCGGCTTTTCCAGGAACGCTGCTGCTCGCTGCTCGTCCTCTTGAGTCAATTCAAACACTCGCATCTTCGATGCGATCCGCTCATCCAGTACTATGGGGTCGCGCCAGAGATCCTCCTTGCCCTCGACACGCTCCCGCTTGCGTACGCTCTTGTGCCACTCCGGCTCCTCGTTCGCCAGCAAAGCCTGCTGCTCGTACACCCGCGGCTCCCGGTATGTATCAACCGGTGATTCTGAGAATTCCGACGCTGGCGAGTCCGAGGGCTGTCCAGCCGCCGCCGTCTCCGTCTGTGCGTCAAATGGTCTGTAAGATGTTGCTAGCACGAATGCCGCTGTCTGCCGCCCGATCTCATCGGCCAGACGGCGCTTGTGCAAAAACCTCCAGATGCGTGTGGGCGAGTTGAGAAATCCCAATATATGCGGGAAAGGAAGTACCGTCGTGGGACCGAGATATTCAGGCATCGACGCCGGTAGCGATGCCGAAGCATAGTCCCTAACCGCGAGATACGCCTCCGGCTTGAACAGCTTCTTCCTCTTCTCCTCCTCCTCTTTCTTCGTCTTCTCCTCCTCCGTCAACTCCTTCTCCTCCACCACATTCTCCACAACATCCTTCAGCGTCTCGACCGCCACATCCCCAATCGCCGTATGCCCCGACCCATCCGGTCCCTTCTCCTCCTCAACCCTCACCACCTCCACCTCCGTCTCCGCCGGCTTCTCCAGCGGTCCCAGCCACCCCTCATGCAAACCCCTCACATACTCCTTCCAAGCATGTCTCCCCATAACTAAATCCCCGGCAATACCCTCCCACTCCCTCGTTCCCCCTCTCTCCCTCGCCATAGCCACCACATCCATCTCCACCTCCCCTCCTCCCCCCTCCTGCCTCCTCCTCTTCCTCCTCACCCCTTCCGCCACCGCCCACCTAACATCTCCCTCCCTCCTCCCCTCCACAACCTCCCAATCTAACGCCCCCGCAACAAGCACCGGCTTGACATACTCATAGAACTCCTCGCGCGCAGGCATCATCCCGTCCCCTGGGGGCGCTTGGACATATATCCGTACCCGTCTGGGCATAGTATTCGTCGGCAAGGGATCTGAGGCTAGGTGCGAGACTGTGTCGGCCCACTTGCGCTGGATGCGCCGCTTTTGGTGGCGGTCGTAGAGCACGGCGGCGGTGAAGGAGCCGGTGACGGAGAGGAAGATGAGCCAATTCCGAGAGGGGAGGCGGGGGCGCCATTTTGGTAATCCTTTTGCGAGGTCAGTGTCTATACTCCAGATTGGGGAGTATGGCATAGGGATGGGGACGGGAGGGACGTACCTAGCATTCGCAGCGCAGGGTTGCCTTCTGATTTCGCCGCTGCAGCCGCGGTTGTGTTTGAAGCGTTCGGGACGGCATTGGTCGATGACGCCGGAGTCGTCGAGGACGACCCTGGGGTTTCCGACATGTTTCGGTTGTTGAATATTACAGAGGAGAGAAGAAGGGCAAGTTTTCGACAGCTCAGATGGCCCCAAAAGCTAAAAATTTCCTAGAGCGTCGGAGTTTGTACCGGGGCTTGGCGTTCACATTGTACGGTCATGGAGATGATAGACAGATAGTAGAATATAGATACATTATTTATGTGCAAATGGACTACCTGCGTGAAGCAGGGATCCTCAAGCGCCCGCGCTAATGCGACTTTCGTGTGCTTTTAGTGGTCGTCAATCTCTCCAATCACATCCCTTAGTCAACTGACTCTTGCGGGACGTGGCCTTTCCCTTGTCGCCTCAGGTACTCCTGATACAGTCTTTCAGAAGCTTGATGTTCGCTGACGCCAGTATTTGGTCTTGAAGTCGACGGTCGACGAGCTGACGAATCAAGGGTCAGATTGTTAAGTCTGCCTGTGATCTCCTCCTTCTCAACCATGACTACCATCCACACCCCCACCCTCTCGTCCGATCCGATCAGCGGAGTGCAGTGTAACCAGCGTTGTCGAACTTCGCCATGATCACGATCTCCAGGAAGTGGGACCCAATTGACCTTGGCGGTCACGGAAGTTCCGTGTGCCATGGCATCTCGTATGCCTTCCTTCACGCCCCGAGGACCGTCGATCCGATCCATGAGCTTCGTTTGCAGCAAGCCGGGGATCCGCAGTGCTGGGGAGGTGAAGGTAATGCGGAGCGATGGATATGGTCTGACCAGGAGGTAGTTTTGATAGACTCCCGGCAACCGACCGGATGGTCCGAGTGATCGAGCAGGATAGAATGCTTTGTCTGCAGCATAGTCTTCCTCTCTCATGCCGAGGATCTTTCTGCCATGCCAAGTGCCCCGAGATGTGGGTGTGCTTGCGCCAGAGGATGCTTGAGGAGGCAAGGTCAATTGTTTCATCGCGCCCAGTTCGTCCGGGTTCAACATTGCACCCAGTTCAGCGAGGATATCCGCCGGTTTCCTTGATTGTCGGTGGCCCATCCGACTATCAACACGTTCCTTGATGAGTAGCCGTTCGAAAGATTCGAAACCTCGTCCATCTTGTATGAGCGGGCTCACATCAATTTGAGCACCCAGGAAGTAGCGAACCGCTCCCTTATTGTCGTACAATGGAGCAATCAGAAGCAGGTTTAGAAAGGGAGACCCGTCTCGGCGACTGCGAAAATTTTAGCTGCTTGTGATGAGGAATCTATAGCGGTACACTCACTAGTTCAGTATGGTCTCGTTGACCTCCTGGCCTGCCGCCAGGGCTTCGATCAGTCTCTTGACGGAGGAATTTGATGTCTTTGGACCTTGCAAGAATCTGCAATTCCGACCAAGCACATACTCTTTGCTGTACTGCGAAATGCTGAAGAATTCTAGATTGAATTAAAAAACTTGCACGGGTTTGAGCTCCAGGAATGCACGCCACTTACCATCAGAGGCATAAACGATCGGATTGTCAGGAAGCGAAGGATCTGTCACACAGTAGACTTCAGCCAACGACGGAATCATGTCTCGCATCAAAGGAGTACCCTGGCCAGTAATCTCCTTGACCAGCGTTTCGGTCGCTATTTGTGCGAGGGCGTGGGTCAAGTATGCAGGCATAGCCTCATCCACCAGGCCCTGGACGACCTCGTGCGACCTGTATTCGAACCCTTCCTCGACTTGAGCAGCAACTCCCGAGGAACCACGCCTTTTCGATGACATAGACTCGGCGACAGCATTAGCATACTCGACAGCGGAGATGGCTTTCTGGATGTCGATGTATTCCTTCAAGGCAGGTACAAGACTCGGCTTGTACTGTTGAAGAAATGTGGCGAATCTTCGCGAGTAGCGCTGGTCGCGGAGAATTACATTCAGGTGATCGACTGAAAAGAATTGAGTAGCCAAGAATTCGACACTTGCAAGATCGGATTTTGGGGGTGGAGGTTTGAGGTCGTAGGAGCCAGCTTCTTGATCGGGCGAGCGATCGAGTCTCAAGAGCACATCTTGAGGATGCGGCTCTGATGCATGTTCGGGATAGTCGAACACGGACACTGGGGATTTGGATGCACTTCTTGACGAAGTCGGTTGCTCGGCAGGAGCACCAAAAGGCGCGAAGGGCATATCTGGGATATCGCGGAGGACGGCAGCTTCGGGTACCAGATGCGAATGGCTGAAGACTGAAGGAGGACGAGAAGTGGTCTTGCGGGAATAAATATCGTCTTGCAGAGGACGAGTACCTCCGGACGTTTTCGTGGTGGATCTGGACATGGTTGACGTAGGTCCGATTCCGACTGGCGATCAACGTCGCAGTATGGGATCGACCGTTCGCAGAGATCCGAACCAAAGTTTAAACGACTTTCGGATTTTGACAGCTGCAAACGACGGCGCAGAACGAGTGGGAGGTCAGACATTATAGCTTCCCTTCCGTGGCACCGATCGCCGGGTCGCTAGGCTCAGGGTTACAGCAAAGGCTTGATGGCTTGGTGCATATCGTGGGCTGGACTACGGATCGGCTCCAGGAGGCTTGCAGGGATCTTGATGTGGTACTGAACGCACGACGCCGCTTTCCGCTATGCAATTCCATCTTGTCCTCACTGCTGATGGCTGTTGGACCGGATAATGGCATCGGAAAATTCAGGAAGGTGCCGGTCGCACGCCGCCGAGCCAATGCGCGAGCATCAGGAGCGTCAGGCCACACGCTTGAAGGTGATGAATGGTGGTGGTTCCATAATGCTCGGCCCCCGACAAAGTGCGGCTGCAGCATGCCAAGCTCTTTCTCGCGTCACCATTTGCAGCCACTCAACCCTAACAACCCTCGAATCGCCAGCTCCCGCACCTGTAACGGCCCTGATATTTGAATATTCAACCGTCAATAATTCAACAGATTCGGCACCAAAATAGGTGTATTTCAATCACTAATCCGGCAGCTTGCAAATAGTGTTGTTCTAGCGCTTTGCCTGTTCGAGTAGAGGCAATGATCTCTTGCTTTTCTTCGATTCAGGGACAATTCACCTTGCGGACCTGCCCCCACGACCAGCCATGTGGTACTCCACGGATGAAATTAATTGGGCCGGTCAGCCGAACACGCTTATTATTCGAGGAGTACCGTCAGGGCTTATGGTCCCACGTCGTTGCAACTTCCATCCCCATCATGTGACGCACGACTGGTTCTAGAACCTCTTTGTTCTTCAGGACGAAGTCGAAACGCGTCTTTCTGCGCGTCCATTCAGCGTCAGATTCCATGTCATCAAGACCTACAGACCGATCCTGTCTGAACATCATAGCTTGGTTCTCAGGATGCGCCAGTCCTTTGTTGTCATCAGCGATGAAGTCAATCCAAAAACGCTGAGTATGATGGACGAGCGCAACGTGTCCGAGCTCTCCATCGTTTAGTACCTCTGCGTCTGCTTTTGCCAAACTTTCGTGGAAGCAGTCGAAGAGATAGAGCAAGTCGATGCAATGCTGCGCCATTTTGTAGAAAGGACCAGGCCACGGGTTTCCGCACCTAAATCTGAACGATTGCGTCCGCGTTGGCAACACCTCTGATGAAGGTTTCGTGCTCGTGCTTGAGAGTTCCTCCCTCGCTAATTGTACAGGAATTCCAAACTCATTGTCAGTTATCATTGACATCACTCCATCGCGTATCTCATCCACCGTCGACGATGTTTTGATGTCATAAGCTTGAAAAGCTTCCTCCACAAGAGACTGATGAATACGTGACTTGAACAAAGCTTCGAGTTTCGCATAATCTGCGAAATGCTGTGCTTGATCATACCATAGCATACCCTGAAAAGCGTTAGTCGAGTTTCTCGATGTCTACAGACTTCTGGATTACCTCAGTGTCGGCATCGCCAACTAAGACATCAATTCCCGCAATATCGCGCCCATTGTCGTTCACATGCTCAGCCTTCGTTTGGCCTAGACTTAGGGCCCAGCGTCCGATTCTGCTTGGTTTGATCGTCAGATTATCGTCGACGAGCGGAAATACCCACCATCCCAGCGCCTCAGAAGCCTTGAGCAATTCAGCTGTTGGAGTCTTTAGCAATGACTGCACTCTCTCTGAAGCACTTGACTCGGTGAGTCCTAGCTTTTCAGACAGCAGATCAAGGTTAGCAGCTGCTTTCTCCAGTGGTATGGGCCCAAGAGTTCCCACTGCACCAGATTGTATGGCAGCCCTGCGGAACAAAGGCTTGCCCATGCCAAAGATTGCGTTGATCACTTGGGCGTGTACAGAACTACCGCCAGCAGACTGGCCGCCAATAGTTATCTTGGTGGGGTCGCCTCCAAAATGGATTATATTCTCGGATACCCACTCTAAGGCAACTCGTTGGTCACCAAGGCCGAAGTTGCCTCCGCGAAGAGCCGCATCTGCCTGTTGAGCTGCAATGATTTCGGGAGAAGCAAGGAAACCAAAACAATTGAGACGATAGTTCAAGGCTACACTGATGATAGGTTTCTTGAATTCGAGCGAACGAGCGACCAACCGGGCTGGATCTAGTCGTTGTCAACGTTGCTGGTCGTTGCCCAAGGATCCCACTCGCACTCGCACTCGCACTCACCCCAAGGAGGATCAGTGGAAGCCCCAAATCCATAGCCGCCGCCGTGAATCCAGACAAACACAGGGAGCTTAGTGTTGTGACCATCCAGACCCAGTCGATCAAGTGCTTCGGCGCTTGGTCTGACAACAAACAAATTCAAGCAGTCGAATTCAGATTCACCAACATCAGTGGGAAAGTCTAGATGTGATTGAAAGATAAAAGTATTATTCAGCCAATCAGGTTGGGGACAACGAGGGCTGTAATCGTGTCACTAGCAGCAGCAAAAAGGAAGGCGTGGTCCATTATACCCATTCTTTGTGGCGTCGAAAAGATCGCTGGGTAGGCTTCTTCGCAGGATAGAATGCTGCCACCTACCTGGCACTATGCCATAAGGGATGCCTCGGAATTCTTCGATATCCTGTATTGAGGCTGAGTTTTTCCCTAATATTCGTTGTGATTTACCCGGAGCATCTGCTGTAGGTAAAGTCACCACAGGATCGGTTCCCAGGTTGAGTACCGACAACCCGTTGAGCGCTTGGGAAGCCTTAGCATGATCCATTGCTGATTTGAGCTTGGATAGGATGTGGCTGACAGGCAGTGATGCCTCGTGTCTTTAGGTCAGCTTGTGATTGCTTTCCGACCGAACGGGGGATTGTTGAAAGCCTTGATCGATATTGCACGCATCAGCTGAGGACGGAACGACTCGTGCCTTCGATGTAAGGAAATGGTAACATCATGTTACAAGTCAGCCAATCGGCAGCATGCCCACACAACCCGGTTGAGTCGTCGCCGTGGGGCGGGGGCGGGGGCTTTGAGTGCTTGGCCGAAGATTAGGGCTTGTAAGGACCAGATGGGGGATCCCGCCTAATCCACCATCACACCTCGCATTAGACAATACAAGCGACACGACTATATCGGATAGGAATCCGCTACGATTTTTTTCGAATGCTCACGAAAGTGAACTGAATTTTACGACGTAGATTTCCTACCCCTTCGTTTCTGTACCAGTATCGGTACACAGTTTCGCATTTAATCCTTCCACTTGATTTTCTCCTCATTCAATCACTAGTGCAGCAACCATCACCATGGCGAACACGATCGTGGATGGTGTCCATGGCAGGTGGCAATACATAAGGCATTATATCACATCAACTGATCGCGCTCGTGAATACGGACCAGCTAGTCCCCATGCAGTGACCGACGATGGTGCATGAGTCGGTTCTGGTTCGTGGCTAGACCTGCCTAAGTGGTGTGCCGCGCTCTCATCGATGAGAGTGGTAATCCGTCTTTGCAGATGCTGATGACTCGTGTACCTGAACTTCCCCCGTCGCTAGAGTGCCGTCCACGACGTCTATCTAGTATCAGTCCACGGGAAACGATTTCTGACCCCAGTAGGGGCGAGGTTCTTAGATTTCTAGCAATAATATCCACGGGCGCTTTCAAAAGACCTGGACTCGGCGACAGGGTGGACCCTTCTCCCCACGAGCATACGGTCAAGGCTCAAAAAGCATTGTGCATGTGTAATGGCCCCGCAGAAGACCGCATGGTGCAGTGCATAAGCTGAAATGCTGTGTGACAATTGATTAGTCGGTGAAAAGCAGCCGTTGTAGACCCGTTCGGGGGTGCGTCAGTTTGTGGACTTCGGCGGGAAAAGAACGAGACATGAAGTCCGGGATTAATTGCTTCGCAGCGGATTCCGCAATGGAGACTGTATATTTGTATCAGATTTGACCGAGTGAAGGTGTTATGGCAAATATGCGAGTGCACTGCATCTCGGACAAGCAGCGTTCCGGGGCTCTCGTCAATGAAAAGCAGCAGGCAGCCTCCCCAGGATCGGCAAGAGTTCTTGCCTGTTCCTGACATGTTCAATCATGAATTTAGCTCGCCCGATAACGGTCACGGTTGCACCGCATTGTCTCTAACCTAACGGGCCTCGCTGCCTTTCCTCCAGCATGTCCTCGCTGCTGTCATCAATTGCATTCTCTGAGTTCGCAAGCGGCGACAGGCCATGACATTGGCTTCAAGATACGCTCTGATCCGGCGGGCCTGAGATTGTTGCGCCATCCAATTACCACCGACGGGTCCCCACGCGACCTGCACGCCGGCGGGTTTGATCAACGTCAGGCGTACCGTGCGCTGCAGCAAGAACATCGCATTGCGTCGCCTTTCGCTTTACCTCGAACTCTGTCGGGAGCCTGCTGTTAGAGCCCAGAAGGGGCACCGCGCCCAAAATGCAGCCTCGCAACCTTCTCGTGTCTCCTCCCTCTCCGACTCTCACCAACCCGGACATGGTGCTGCCAGACGAGGGCGACGCCCAACGCGACGGCAGCGCTGCTCTGAGTGCTTTTCGGCCGCCTTCGCCTACATACTTACTGGAGCAGGTTGATATGGTCACTGCCGATCATGGGGATCCTGTACGCAAGAAGAGCCTGGGATCAATGTCGCAGCGACAGGGTTTGCAACGAGCAACGACCGCCGACGACAACCCACATATTCCTGGCAGCTTCGTTGAGGAACAAGAGCAGCAAGAGATGTCAAAACCACGATGGGAACAACGACCCATACAGCGCAGTGTCAGCATACTTTCCACTTCTACCATAAGCCTCGACCTGGACGCAATTCCCGAATACAAGTACGACGACGGCGAGAGTGAGAGCGACATCTTCACTCTCGATGGCACGGTTACCCCTACACGCTCTACTGCTGGCGATTTTGAACCCAACGGCAGTCGTCCAGTGTCGGGCCGTCGTACTTCGGAGAAGTTCTCGGCCGAACTCAGTAGAAGGGCGGAGCTGATCTTGGCCAACGCGAAAAAGCGCCTCAATCTCATGGACAAGAACCTCAAAGGCGCACGTGCTCTGACTGCGGAGAATCTCCAGCGCGCAGCCTCGCTCCATATCCATGAATCACCGTATACAAACCGCTTCCTGAGAAGCCCCGACGACAATGGATCTCCGGACACGCCCACAGGCAAGAAAATGGGGCATCTTCGAAACCGCAGTGATATCACACAACTGCACTCGCCTGTGCGGGCCCAACATGCTCTAGTCGGTGAGACTCTGGCGGAGGAATCGGATGACTCTGTCATACGCGTGGCTACTCCATTGAGGATGTCTAGGAGTCAAGAGCTGCCCAGGAGCTCGCGATTGTTCAGCTCAAGCCGCAGTGTATCTAGACAACAGCTGAAGCCCACACCCGAGGGCCAAGAGGTTACGGAAAGCAATGGGTCATCCCCCGTGACAGACGATCTCAAGAAACAAGTGCAGAGCCTCAATAAGCGTATCTCTCTCCTACGAGAGCGCACCAAGGAGGATAGCATGAAGAGGCAGAGTTTCCAGAATTTGCGCCAGCCCAGTCCCTTCACAAACGCGGAACACAACAGATCGGCAAGTGGAGGAGACCAGTCCATGGAGTCAAGATGGAGCGCAGACTCCTCTGTCAAGCACCTCTCCATCATCAACCCAACCTCTGGATTCGACAACAACGAAGCAGGCCGAACTCGCAAGCCCGAGCGCAGACTAAGCAAACGTCGCTCAAAAACGATCGACTGGACGCCGATCCGCCCACAGAACCACGCCACCCACAAAGTCTCGCGCTTCTCAATGGAGTCCGCCGCCGAGGACTCCTCAGCCGACGACATCAACCACCCACAAGCTGATCTCTCCAGCGTCTCAGAATACAGCGACCACGACGCCGACGCCTCTCCTCCCGGCCCCGCCCACGAAGACCGCGAAGACGCCTTCGACTACCACAACTTCTTCCTGCACTCGTCCCTCGGACGCACGTCTCGACAATCCACCTCTTCCAGCTCCTCGCACTCCACCGCCTCAGACGACACCGCCCGCGGCACCCCGGGCGTCTCGACAGACGAAACCCCCGAGAAGCTGCGGCAGATAGAGCACAAGCTGCACCGCCGCTTCTCTTCCTTCGACAGCACCACCAGCGACGCCTCCTATGCCACCGCGGCGGAAGCGCGCGCTGCCTCTCCCCTAAAACACCCCAGCATACCGCGCGAAGGCTCCGACGGTGCAGACTCGGGCGTCGCCCTTCCCCGGTCCGCATCACAGCAGGAGCACAACAAGAACAAGCACCTCTCAATCCACGTCGCAGCCAAAGTAGCTGACATTGGCGCGCCACAAGCAGCCATCGCAGTAGCGGCGGTGTGCGACCCGACGCTTCCCGCGTTGGGCCTGAGGGATAAGGCGCTGCTGTTCATGCTGATGGAGAGCGTGCAGACGGCGTGTGCACGGCTGCAGGAAGGGGCTGCGGTGGGAAAGTTGGAAGGGCAGGTTTTAAGAAGGAGGTTGGAGGAGGCAAGGAGGGTGATGGATGGGAGTGGGCCCGTTGTTAGTCATAATTTATAAGGACAGGGGAAACGAAAAGGAAAGAGGGGGAATATACCCGGTTGATTTTTGGCGTTGTGTTAAATATATGTGGGAATGAAGGGTTAATGCGAGGGGCATGGATGGATGTTGTACGTGTATATATCACTACCCAGATCAATCAATAACTATATTTCAGTCACGCCCCGTAAAATGAACCACAGAGTGTCATTTCAATTTTGGTCATTTTCTTGTGTAGTGGTGATATCTACGGTGTGGAGACTATGCTTTTCTGACTCCATGGCCGGTCTTCACTTTGCCGTCCGGCTTACTGAGGTGATAACTTTTTGGGCAAACAATATTACCTCTTCGTGACAGGGTGACTTCCTTCTCCTTGTTCCTATCCAACTGGGCACTCCTGTCACCGTCATGCGTAGTTGAGATCATCGTCGGCCACTTCTGCTTGGCAAGTCGTTGGCAGCACGTCAAAACATTTTCCTTTTCATCCACCGATCTTCGGGTATGTGACCACTCAGATCTTGAGCTCCTTCAGGCCTTCGCTGAGGACATCTCTAGCCTCTCGCGGAAGTGTGGACTCCGCGGCAGAGACCTCCTTCTCGAGACGCTGCTTCAACGACGCGAGCTTTTGGTTGTCCGGCTCGAGCTTCTGTGCAGCGACCAGGCACTTGAGAGCCGGGAGGTGCTTGTCTGAAGGTAAAGTATGTCAGTGATCGACAAAGCAGACGATTGACGAGTGTCAAGCACTTACTTCTCCGGATGTACACCTTGAACCCAGCCAGCTGACAACGAATATCCTTGTCGGACAGCTCGAGCAGCGGAGTGAGGAATTTCATAGCCTGGTCCAAAGGCTGCTTTGTCTTGAGCAGCTCAACACCGTTGGGGTCTGGGTCTTCCTTCTTCGTCTCGATGCCTTCCGGGTTTGCTTTTGCCGCAGCAGCGGCCTTCTTCTCCTCCTCGGCCTTCTCCGCTTCCTTCTTTGCTTTCTTGGCCGCTTTCTTCTTCTCCGCCTCGCTTGCATCACCGTTGGCTCCCTTTGTAGCGAGGCTAGGATCATCCGCTAGTTGACAGTAAATATCGATGGCGGACAACGCCGCCCGAGTGTAGAACGGATGCTGTCGCAAGTTATCCTCCCAGTGAATCATTTCGATGTATGCATTGATGTGGCCCTTCCTAAGGCTGAACGAGTGGAAGTCGAATTGATCATCTTGCCATTGGTCAAATATGTCGTGGATGGAATGGAATCGCTTCAGCGCTAGTGCAAGGCTGTTTTGTCGTTTATATGAAGCGCCGTCTTCATACAGATACCACATACACTGCATATCCAGCAAATCTCCCAGAGGACCACCTGTAGCTTCTTTGCGTGTGAAGAGACCCATGGTGTTGATCGCATCCGAGTTCTGGTTGTTCCGCAGCTGATACTTGGCACATTTGGTGTTTATGTACCGATCCTTCAGATCGCGTTCCCTTGCCTCATTCATCAACTCCGAAGCTTTCTGTACTTCGTTCCTGTGTTTGTGTATTCGAGCCTTGGTCATGTGGTAAGAATACTCTGTGGATGAGGTGTTGAGCTCGATACATTTGTCAATGTAGGAGGTGGCTTTGTCAAGGTCTCGCGAGAGGGAATAGTCATAATGTTGTGCGAGGAAATAGAGCACTGAAATCTTCCACAGATCTGGTTTGTTACCGTTCGGCTGATCAGACTCGCCATTGACAACTTCCTCTGATTCGTAGCCCAAGACCAGATCTTGAATCGTCTCTTTCTTGCCCGCATGAGCGTAGAGAGCCTTGACATTGGCGAAAGTGGATGGAACGCCTTTCTTCAGCATTCTCCGCAGATACTCATCTGCCGCCTTCTTGAAATCATCTCCCTCCAAATAGTCCAATGGCATCCGTCGGGGTGCATCCAACCTTTCACTCTTTTCAGAGTATGACTTGTGCAATTCCAGTAGTTTTGATCGATCAGCTGAGTTGGATCGGTCTAGACCAAGTACGCGCTCCAATCCTTCATAGTATTCTCGACATTCGGAATTGCGGGCCAGCAGCTTCCGATAAGCTTTCTCCGCATCTTCCTTCTTGCCTAGCTCGTGCAGGTATTTTGCCTTGAGCTCCATGACGGACTTCCTGTCAGGATGTTGCTTGTAGATGGTCTCAAGATGGTCCAATGCCCTCTGTGTTTCGCCAGACTCGGCGATGATCACATTCTTGTAGATTGTAGCGCCCGCATGTTCCATGTCTGACTTTGATGGCGTGCCCTTCAGTGTGCCCTCAAAGGTTGTGAGAATGTTCTCTGCTGCTTGCAGCTCGCCATTGAGGTGATGCGCAATGGCTAAGGTCGTCCAATTCTGACGAAACCCTGGTCGCTGCTGCAACATGGCTTTGCGACTCTGTACATAGCCTGGATAGTCGCGCATCTGCACTTGCAGGAGGGCAAGGTCGCGCTGGATCTGAGCCGATTCCGGGTCGAGCCTCAGAGCAAACTTGTATGCTTTAATCGCCTCCTCATAGTTCTTCGCAGTCTTGTACAGGAGGCCATAGACGTGCCAGCAGACATGCGATTTCATGGCATGCTTAAGCGCAGTCTTTGCCAGCTCAAAAGCCTCATCAGACTTGCCTTGGCTGTTGATTATCAACGCTTTCATGGCTATCGTATCGCCATGATCCGGGTGTTTTTTGAGGATCTGGTCGGCAACTTTGAGACCTTTGAGGCGTTAGCAAATGATGCTGCGGAACATACAAATGAAGTACCTTTCTTGTATTGCTTGTTCTCATAGTTCTGCACCACCTGCCGGAAGAGCGTCTGCTCTTTCGACGGCAATGGTTTTGACATGGTCAAGTGGGGTATTTGACACCAGCCAGAACGAACACTGCCGACTCAATTAAGCGCCAACAAGGATGGACAAGGGAGGACCGAGAACTCCGATGCGATGCGACAAAGCGCTATGCCAAATATGACTGGATTGCGAGATCGAGGGAAGGTGGTTGGTGTGGTTCAGCAGAGAAGCACAGAGCTCTATGACACTCCGACGGTGGCCGAAAATTGATGCCAAGATTTTGGTATTCACGTCACCTACACTCTAAGCACGCATTTCCGAATGACAGCTGGGTGCATGGATATCCGTTTGGCAGAACAGCTAGATTCGATGAATTTGGTCGATGATGGTTGGAAGTATCACAGACATTGAAGTCGAACAAGAGGCCAAGCACTTGCTGCTTTATGGCTATAGCAGCATCCTTCGGAAATCCGAGAGGCATCAGTCTAGAATAGGCACTCGAACAAGGGCGACTCCGGCTCTAGGTCGCATTGCAGCGACTTCGTCTCAAGGGCTGCTATACATATTCCTAACTACTTCAGTCGAGCTGATCGCCGCCGACCAGAACTCTCTTCTGTCTGCGACCGTGATTTGTTCAGCGTCTGCTTCGCTTTGGCTTCTTTCTTTGACGTAACCTCTACTTCAGCTCCCGAGTCTGCCGCTACCTCCGGCGCAGTGCCGTTAGCGTTGCCTCCAGACCGTCGTGGTCGCTTCTTCTCCGCCTCAGGGGCTTGCTCGGCCTCAATTTTGACGCCATTGGACTTCCTTTTCGTGCCTGCGCCCTTTTTGGGAGGCATCACGTCAAGCTCCTCCTTGATCTCTTCTTCTTTAGGCTTCATTTTCGTACCTCTAGCCTTCTTTGGAGGCGTAGCATCCTCCTCTGGCCGAGGGTCCTCTTTCGCTGCTTTCCTTTTGGTGCCCTTCGGTTTGGCTGGAGAAGTTGGCACATCGTCCTCCCCTGCCTCGGCTTCCACTTTAGCGACAGCATCCGGCACAGCTCCAGTCTTCTTCTGTCTGCTTAGCACGACAGCGCTTGTTCGGCCTCCGACCGTGATATGGGTGATTTTCTCGCCGTTGGGCAGAACATTGCTGTCCTTCTTCCCTTTGTTCCAGCGATGCTTCATTATCCAGGTTGAGGGGAATTGATCCGAATCTGCAAGAACATTGCAGGCTGTCGTGCAGACGTCGATTAGCGCATCGTGAAGTTCTCCTATTTGGTTGTCGCTAAATGAGTTGCTGTATTGTTCAGGGTGTATCTTTGCTTGGTACAAGACTTCGTCGGCGACCCAATTTCCGACACCGCTGATGTTTGCTTGGTCCAGCAGCAGAGCTTTAATGGGCACTTTCTTTGATCTCATCTTTGTGGCAAGCCATTCAACCGTCAAAATGTCCTTGTCGATGACAGGATCGGGTCCGTTTTCTTTCAGAGGGCTGGTCTTCCTTATTTGATCACCCTCGGCGTCCACCAGACGTATGCGGCCCAATCTCCTGGCGTCGACAAAGGCAACCTCGCATTTGTCGTCACCTTTTGCGTCGGTCTGAAAGATAAATTTCCAAAACCGTGGTGGCCACTCGGTATCTTCTTTTTTGCTAGATCTGTATGCGCCAGAGTCATCGTTGGAGAATTTGACCCATCCTGTCATCCCGAGGTGCATGACAGGGTGAGGTGGCGAATCAGCGACGAGCCAGAAGTACTTGCCCTGCTGACGGGCGTCTATGATTGTTTTGCCGTCCATAGCTTTCTTGAAGGCGGAAGCTGAAGTTCCGACCTTACCGTAGATGATGTCATCTTCTTGCACGAGGGTGTTTATAATCTTCTTGCCAACCAGGTGTTTCTTGAGATAGTGGACCACCCTCGCCACCTCTGCAATCTGAGATTCCTTGCGATCAGTGATGTACAATATATGATGGTAGGGTAGAAGTGGTTACCTCGGGCATTGTCCTTGCGTTCGAGACAAATGAAGCTCCGACGTTTTTCGTACTGGGCGCTTTCTGCGTATTATCGACGATACACGCAGTCGCGAGGAGGGTGGAGCAGAGGATGCGGGTGAAGCTTCATTAGGCAGCACGACCGGGGCTCCAGACAGAGGCATCCGACGCGCCCACGCGTGTTGCGGGGGTGCTGCCCGAAGCTTAGAGCTTTGGGGCATGATTGGTTACGCCCACGATCGTGTCACGCCACCAGGAACAAATGCGACTGATTGCACGACCTGCACAACAATCCTTCTGATAACATGTTGCTTTTTCAGCTACGGACCAAACGTGCCGGGAGCAAATGCAAATGCTCGTTGACTATTACTTCCACTGCTGGAACACAAGCTGCCGAATGGATACCTATTCGGCTCCGAAAGTCCACACGTCCAAAGTCGATCCCGATTTCCTGGGCGGCAGACACGATCTAACCACCTCCTCGGTCCTAAATTCATCTCAGACTTGTCTTGTATATTTCTCCGAGAAGACTCCAATAAATAGCATGTACCCACGAGCTCACAGAGACTGTTATAGATATGTTGTACGCTCTCAATATCTATCCTTTTTCAATTATTTGCTACACACTGTCGTTCGGAGCCGAGAGTGTACCTCGCGGGTTTTCCGCTGGAAGATGCCGCGATCGGCATTAGGTAAAAGGATTCACCCCCACTTCTTTATCTATATCAATGCCCCCTCTAATTCAAGATCTCCTTCTTTAATCAACTAGTTCGGAATAGATACTTAAATATGCTGTTTCATCAGCTATTCGCAGGTCTGGCGGCGGCGAGCCTGACCGCAGCGCATGATGCGGGGCACACTCATCACCATGAACAGAAGGTCTTCTCAGCATCCGATCTCGAAGAACTTCAGGCTAAATGGGGGACCGACTGGGGGTTCTCGGGCATATCGACATTTGCTCACCTCCCGCACGTCAAGTGCTTGACCCAACCTTCCCAGCAGTTCGATATTGCTGTGATTGGAGCACCATTTGATACCGCTGTGGTAATTCGCCACAAATGGAGATCATTTTGACCAATCACTGACTCACATCAGAGTTATCGACCCGGTGCAAGATTTGGACCCCGAGCTATTCGAGCTGGATCTGCACGGCAGAATGCCGTATCTGGTTTCAATCCTCGAGCCCGTCTTAATCCATACAAAAGCTGGGCCTCGATACTTGACTGCGGCGATATCCCCGTCACTCCGTTCGACAATAGCCTTGCTCTCAAGCAGATGACACAAGCGTTCAAGCAGCTCTCACTCCATACAGTCTCTACTGGCAACGCCCATTCCCCCCTCGCTTACAGGCAGCGATCTAAGCTCCTGACACTTGGAGGTGATCACACCATCGCTCTACCAGCCCTGCGCGCTCTGCAGAAACGCTATAGCCAGCCCATCACCGTGATTCATTTTGATGCACACCTTGACACATGGCATCCCGCGAGGTATACATCTGCCTGGGTGGACTTTACACCGCCCCCGGAAGCCGTCAACGCCGATGATCCCAAGTGGACGGAGCAGAGCTGGTTCACTCATGGAAACATGTTCTGGCTAGCTCACCTGGAAGGGTTGATGGCAGCCAATACGTCAGTGCATGCCGGTTTGCGGACTAGACTCTCCGGCGTCGGAGATGAGGTAGAGGACGACCGCCAGGGCTGGCTTCGTATCGCGAGCGACGATATCGACGAACTTGGCTGGCAAGGTGTAGCGAATAAGATCATCGAGCGCGTCACCGCTGGCAAGGGTATACGTAGCACGGCGCCGATCTATCTCAGCATTGATATTGATGTTATCGATCCTGGTCTTGCACCAGCTACGGGCACGCCAGAGCCTGGCGGATGGACCACGCGCGAGCTCATTCGCGTACTAAGGGGCATTGAGGGATTGAATGTCGTTGGAGCCGATATTGTCGAGGTCAGCCCCGCTTATGACAGCTCTGCTGAGCAGACCAGCCTAGTGGCCGCGCAAGTGGCCTATGAAGTGCTGACGAGCATGGTGAGAAGAGGTTTGTTGGAAGAGGAGTGGGCTAACGAAGTCAAATCTGATCCCCCCTCGAAGGATGAGCTTTGAAGGTGTATGTGATGGGGTGTGATGATGAGATGAGAGGATGAGAAGAAGGATTTGTAGATGTGTCACTGACTCCACGAACACAAACAAGAATGTAAATAGCGAAATTCAAGATAGATGACTTCCGTTTGACGTTCTCGAATCAACTTGCTCGACGATATGGTCAGTATACTGCGTATCCAGGATAGTACGTACGAGGCAAAATCGCTGATGCGAGGCATGATTCAAGGCAATCTAATACCGTGATACCTCGCTAGTGGTTGGAGCTCGCGTCCACATATGCAGTCCCTTGCGGCTGTATTACTAGTCGTTATTCACACAATGGTGAGGTACGCAGTCGACGACGGGAAGAGTCGTCTGGTTGGAGGGGTCTTTGCTCCCTCAGCTTAGTCCGTGGCGGCTGACGGTTTGCATTCAGCCAGCCTCATGATTGCAAAATAAGGCATAGGCAAGTGCGGGCATACGATCGTGACGACGTCATGTGGTTTGCTTAGACAAGTGTTAAGATCGATGGACTTCATGCACGGAACTCAATTGTTTGAATTTTAGGTCCAAGTCGGCGACCAGACCGTGGACCGGAACGCTGGGATCAATCGCGTTAGGATGGACCCTGCAGCGGTTGTCGGCTGTCAGCCTTGCGTTGAGCGACACGTGGTGGAGCTCAGCTATCAGCGCCCTGTCGATCAATGTGCTCATCATTTTCTTGATTGTGCTTCCCCTGGATCCTAAGGAAAATTCCATCATCGCCCCTGATCTGTTGCAATTCTTTGATGGAGATGAGACCAACATGAGGCTTGGTTACCCAATGACTGACCGCGAGCGAAATCAACGATCATGATGAGGTTTTGACTTGTCCCGAGCGAATCTACTTTGTCAAGTACGAAATGTGCAGGGATAGTAGCGCGAGGCCGTCAGTCTGTCTCGGAATGCGGTCAGAAGTGAATTCCTTAGAGACGTTAAGCAGCGTTACTTCACAGGAAGGATTGGAACAGTCGTAACGTTTTGGCGTCTCACCTGAGGATAAGCTGATAACCCTTGAATCAAGCGGCACTGGCGGTCAGCTGTGTAAGATTACGCATCGCCCAGCTGTCACATGCTCCCTACAAGTCCTGCTACAATTTTGGTTTTGAGAAGAAAAAATTCCGCTCGACCACTTCCCAATTCAAAACCCGCATCTGCTGCTATTGTAGATGGAGTCGTTACCAGTGGAGCTACGACAGATAATCCTATCCGAGCTCGATCCCTTTTCTTTCCAGAACACAATCTCGACGAGCAGAACATGGAACGAAATAAGCCGTGATACTGTCGTACTGCGGCGCCAATTAAACAAGCTACCACTGGAGAATCGGTCGAGAGCAGATCTGCAAGTCCATGGACTGGAACTTCTCATTAATGCTCAGCAGCAAGCCGTATCGGACCTGCTGCTCGATGCAGAGATCGAAGTCCGCCCGAGGGGAGGTTCACATGACATGCTGGAGTCCAAAATTGCAATTTCAAGCGACCAGCTGAAGGTAGTCACACTCGAGGATCGCCTACTCACTTTATATTCGATACAACAGCATCAAAATCGCAGGATCTATCGAGTATTGGCTCGTCGGCGACTCAACGACATTCGATCACCGACTAAGTCTGGACCTGTTCTGAGGAATGCACCGAGCTGCGTCTTCGAATTAGCTTTAGCCAAAGACTCGAATATGGTCGCAGTTGCGCTCGACCGATCGATTCAAATTTACGATATGACACGAGGCGATGAACCCCCATTGGCAACGTATGTGGCAGCCGCTGGTGGCCATTTCATCACTGGACTTGATTTTCAATGCCACGACGCTGCACTTCGTCTGAGGTTGAACAAAATGGGAACGGTATTGTATCTTGGGAATACCCACCAGGTGGAAGCTGCAGGTTCTGCCGAATTCATGGATTGGAAAGATTGCAAGGGGCTTGAAGTCACCATGTTGGATTCGACAAGTGTTCGGATTTTGGGGTCAAGCAGAGAAGACACGACCAATCCTGCGGGATTGAGATTGTTGAACAGGGTTGGCAGAGGGTGGAAATTTGTCGCACAGAGATCGGCCATGTCTTACTGTATTGGCTGGATTTCGGACGATGCAATCTCGCAATCGAGGAGGGACCCGCGCGGGGTCGAAGCCGAGATGGTGCTCGATTTGTCCTGCACAAACAGCTCGGTGGACGGCATGACAGCCGAGGGCGTGGCGTATTGGGCAGAGCACCCATCCGGGGGAGCGCAAACCTACCCTCATTTCTGTCTCAGCCCCGACAGGACTCTGCTAGTAGTGACGGAGGAGACTGATGATCCTAGCTGCGAAGGAGGGCTGACAAGCCGAGTATTTGCATGGAGGATTCTTTTGCCAGAAGGAGTGGACCGGGAAAGGCGTTCAGCTGACAAAGAAGCCAACCTTAAGGTCAACAGAGTACCGATATATATCGGCGAGATGGCAGGAAGGGTGCTTGCATGCTGCTGTCAGCAACGGAGGACACAGGGTGGAACAAGGTACGAGATCAGCTTGACAACAAGCACAGCGTCTGTGGAATTCCTGGTACGGACACGGGCAGTTCGATAGCGCAAGCGTGCGGGTAGTGTGAGGGTGTGCAGGGCAAAGATAGCAGCTGTGCTTAGCTCAGGAATGACAGCTTGACAACTTCACACGGTATCTCGTACATGCAGGTGGGGCGTGGGGCTGCGAGGCTGAAAATCAAGTGCCAAGCGCAGGGGAACGCCGACCGTCGTGATCGGGTTCATCTCGGGGGGACACGAGCGCCGCCCGTTTGGGATTGAATAGCCCAAAACCAAATCAGCTCGACCGTCAATAATATGTCCGAGAGGCTAGAGTCACAGTGTCAGGTGCTGCTCAACTGTGGGACGGGCAGATGCCATTCGAGTGCGGCTGTCACTCCGCTGCCGCCACTCCCGCCTCTCGATCGCTAGTCCTCCAGACATATCGACCCAGGTTCCCAGCTCCGACAGCAACGCTAGCCAGCCGTCGATTTGCCGGGGGTTCCCACGAGGCGTTCGGCCCCCGCCCTCGGCCGCGTCTGGCGGTCATTGGCTTGCTCGAGCAAGGTTCCCCAAATGCGGATTAGCTGCGGCCCACCGGTCGTGGCTGCCAAATCTAGCTTCCGTCCCTTTTTCTTTTGCGACCAACCGCTGAACGCCCGCGCGATTGGTCCGCCCGACCACACGCCTGAATTTGGCTCATAAGTTTGGCTGACCTGGTGTGCGGCCGCGGTTCGTGGCTCTTCTTCCTCAGTCTATTCTTGCTTTCGCGCGTCCTCTCTGGCGCTCCCAAGTCACCCCCTTTCCCTCGTTTTCCGCAAAAAGCTTTGGCTGCCCGTTGGCGTCCCACTGGCCCGCGACTCACGGCTGCTCCCATCGCCCTCCTCCACCTCTTGGTCCTCGTCCGGTTCCCTTGGTTCCCTTGGCCCCGTCGTCCCGTCCATCCTCCCCCTCCTCTTCCCATCCTCGTCCTGGATCTGTTACTCGAGCCCCCCCCCCACGCCGCTGCGGTCTAGCTGTTGGCTAGCTTTGCCGTCGTTTCATTCTTCCCTGTCTCTGTCTGGTTGCCTATTCCCGCATTCGCGGCTGGCCCTCTCCTTACGCTCTCAGGACCTCTGATCTGCCCCCTCCCTCTTTCGATCCACCTCCCTTTTCCGCGCGACGGCCTCGATCAACGCAATATCTCTTTTCCAGCTGAAGCTCGCACGATCCTGCCTATCGCATATCCTGCCGATCGCTGCCGCGCATATTCTGTTTGGTACGCGTCAGTTGAGCCTGTCCCGAGTCTAAAAGCCGCATCTGCGTTCCGGCGTTGTTGGATGCGCACGCGAAGACGCGATCACCTCTTTGGAATCTCTGCACACCTTCCCGACCCTGCTGCTCTCGAGCGCGATATTGTCCCTCCGCAACCTTCAATAACATATTCATACCTGTCGCACAAGCGCGCATCATAGCATACGTCCGAGCGGATCGATTTTGCCTACTTTGACGATCGCGCTGACGGTTGCGACCACTTGCGACCGGCTTCCGAACAGATATCTGTTCAGCTGTCGCGCGTTTGCGCTCGGGGCACAACCCCAACACGATCCGGATTCCACACACGACTTGAATAGTCACATCGCACTGCCCTCAGCAACCTTTGCGTCGCCAGTCTGTTTTATTGGTACCCGCGCCGTACGAGTGGGCCATAGCAGACCGCGATCCGCGGTGATGGGAGATACACTGGTCTACACAAGCACGCCAGCTGCGTCCGCCGCTCCTAAAGATACGTTATTTTCAGGCGCATTCGCCCAGACACACTTTCCGGCCGCGCTGGCGGCCTCTGCCACCACCTCTCTCAATACATTCAAAGCCGCAAGTCAAATGACTGTACCTCAGCACGCGCAGTCATCGCCGACGCGCGAGCGTCGGGCGACTGAGTTTGTTCCATCAACTCACCTGCGTCCCGAAATACCTCGTCAGAATATGGATGGTGGTGCTCTGAAACCTGCCGTCGTTCTGCGCAAACTTCCCCGCAACATAGGCCTTGATGGGGTTCGTAACCTGCTACTCTTCGCTAAAGACTTGGTTACTGTGCGACTTGTCGACTCTTCTCCGGAAGACTCCGGCTTTGCTACAGCGATTGCCCAATTCAACACTTACGCTGGTGCTCGCGAAGTCAAAGATTCCCTGGATGGGAAGACAAATGCGACGCGTGATGCGCAGATGATTGTTGAGATACCTAACGGACTTTCCCCCACAGAGGCAGCGGCTCGTCTTGGCTCGAGACGGAGTACTATCGATGGAACTGCTGCACGAAGCGGCGGAGCATCATCCGCCAGCTCTGGGGCAGATGGCGTAGCTTCCAGGCAGCCATCTCGTTTCAGCTCCACCTTCCAGTCGAACGAGAAGATATCTCCTCCTCTCGTCCCTCTTGGTGCTCCGAATAGCCTTCCAGATGGAAACAGTCACTTTCAGTCACTCTTCTCGCCCAAATCCCCGGTCCTCAATTCGATTGGCAGTGACAGGCAACGCAACCTTGGCAAGTCGGTAATTAACGACGATGCTGTCGACGACGAGACGGATGGCCTTCTGAGAGATCCACTAGCTTACGCTCGTAATGGCCGATCATCCAACAGCATGCGCCCTTCCGCATCACACATGCCGACCTCTCAATTTGGGAACATGTCTCTCAATTCTGGAACCTATGATGGAACGAGCCCGCTGTCTTCCTCAAACTCTGGACTTACCTCGCCGGTGGGAGGGAATGCACAGCATGGTTCTGGTGCGTCGTATCAGTCGAAAATGGGGTCACAGAATTCTTTCGGCCCTGGGATGCCGATGAACGGTCCTGGCCGCACAAGCTACCCTCCCGCCAACCCAGCCGATCAAAATCCCCCATGCAATACCCTGTATGTGGGCAATTTGCCAAACAACACATCTGAGGATGAATTGAAAAGGTTGTTCTCGCAGCAACGTGGGTACAAAAGATTGTGTTTCCGCACCAAGCAGAATGGTCCTATGTGCTTTGTCGAGTTCGAAAACATCACATTGGCTACACAGGCGCTGCATCACCTCTATGGCAAGATGCTGTCCAACAGTGTCAAAGGCGGTATCCGGCTCAGTTTTTCGAAGAACCCTCTCGGCGTTCGAAATGGTCAGAACGGGTTGCCGTCCAATATGTTGAGCTCTCATGGCGGCTATGCGGGGCTTGGGACTGATATCGCACCACCTCCCGGCTTCTCGGCCCCTAATGGTCCCCCTCCTGGGCTTGTCTCCGCTGGTCGTAGCAATTCAGGATACAATCGAAACCCTGCACCCGACGGGATGACGCCAATGTACCAGGCGCACCAGTACAGTCTATCGGGTGCTCCATTCGCATCACAGCTTCGCATGCCGCCTTCCGCCCTCTACAACAATAATAACAACAACAATAACAACACATCACCCCCTCCTTCTGGAGGACAATTCAATGGTGGGGGCTTCTACGACTCTGCAACGCGGTAGTCGACTTCTCGTGCATCATTTTTGTTCTACGCATCCTCACGGCACGCAGTCAATTGTCAATCATTTCTGCCAGATATGTCTCAGGTTGTGTCATACTGCTCGGCGTTTATGTTTTCGAAGCGAAGATTTCCTCCTGTTCCAGCAAAAACGCGACGATGTTCCGATATGTCACCAATTAGGCGCTTACACAACAGACAAAACATTCACAAGAAAGAATCGGGAGCCGGCCTTGAGTGGAAAATGGGTTACGGCGCATGCATATCATGTTCTCCTCTCTCTTCTTTGTGAAGTTCTCGCTTTGAATACTGTCATGATGGAATGGGTTTCGCAATGAAGTTGGTGGTCCTTGTCTGGTTTGCTTTAACTTGCTGGGCACAAAGCGCTGGAACCTTAGTTTTATGATATCCCCTCGAGCGATTGCAGTATAGCCTCATTGGGTCGGTGGGACACACGGGAAGCACCTCGGTTTGTTCTAGAATCACTCTAAAGTCTGTATTTCTGGTTTGATACATATAAGCACATGTGACAGTGGTATGTGATCGTAGCATGAACTTATGTGGGAAATCATTGACCCAAAGCACGGACATGGCAGAGGTGGTGCCGGGCCAATCAGCGAGAGCTTGGGATGCGGCTAATCTCCCTCTGATTTTTATTTCAACCACAAGCTGCAGCTCCCTCCAGCTGTTCTCAACCACATTATTCCCTAGCATCAACCCGTGCCCATATTCCATACAAAACCAAAGATTGGGCCGGGTCTGATCTGTGGAACTCTCTCATCGTTTCAGAGCTACCCAGCAGCTCGCAATGGGCGCCACTCAGCTTGTTCGCGAGCCGTGTAGGCAAATTTTGCATCGGCCTCAGATAATATCACTGAGTTCTTCACATACCGTCATCGACGCATGCCGACCAGCTCAACGGACGTTCTCGGAAACACATGCTGCTCGGGCTGAAGATGACGAGAGAGATGGAGGCCGCGTTCGTCAAGCAAAGGCACCTACCCGTCTGCGTCGGCAAATGTATCAATGGCTGAACTCATCGGGTCGGAATTTCTCCAACCCTCTACCTGGATCAACAAATTATCTCACAGCTTACACCCCCTCTGGCCGTCTGAGAAATAGACCAGAAAACTCTTCCCCAGAAATCGCGGCGCTAGAAGAGGAAGAAGAGCGTCGCCCTTATCCACTCAACAAACACTTTATAAGTCAGGCGGTCCTCAGCGACGAACTCAAAGACGTCATTTACGAAAAGGTGGTCATCAAGGGACAAAGCGTATCCTCTGTAAGCGCAGACCTCAACGTGGACATGAGGCGTGTTGCCGCCGTCGTGCGACTGAAAGAGGTGGAAAAGAAGTGGGCAAAGGATGTGAGTCTGATTGTTTCCCTTCTTCCCTTCCACCACCTGCTACCTGATGATCTCCTTCAAAAAAATCGATTAGTCTTGAAGACAAACCAATGGTTACAAAATTTGCTTTGCGAGCCTCTCTGAACAGCATTACACCTTTCAATCTTTGCAGCTCCATCCATTCTGTTGAGGATGTCTGCTGACGGAAGATAGGGCACCCCATTCGCCGATGCCTACGCCACGGCAGTCACGAAAATGCTCCCCACGACACCATACAATGCAGAGGGAGCAGAAGTCCACGAGTCTATTAATGATCTCCCTGTCCACCCGGCGACAAGACAGCAAATCTTTTACCCAATATCGGAATCTCGTGAATTCAACCGACGGGACGCGGCTAAAGTATTCTCGCCGTCGTTGCTTCCCCCAGATGAGCGCATACCTCACCCTGAGCTTATCGAGGTGGAAAGGGGAATCGATCTCGATGTTGAAGATGAAGAAGGACAGGAGGAAATGAAAGACAGAATGGCTGAACAGCTAAGACAGGCTGCAGCCACTGCTAAGGCGAAAGTGGAGGCGAAGCGGCAAGCAGCAGAAGCTGCTCGTACTAAAGTCGTGAAAGGTTCGCGGTGGAACTTCAAATTCGAGACGATTGATGCGAACGTGGCTGCTGGTAAGGACGGTAGAAGTCCAGTCGGAGTGGGATGGCGATATGGAATGCCATATGAAGACAGGAAGAGAGGCAACCAGAAGGGTATACCTACCAAGATGGAAGTGTAACAATATACCATGTGTAAATAGATACAATGATCTATCCATCACTTCATGATCAGGTTCTTCCTCATCTATTGGATGACTTGTCACGCGGGACATGCGAGTCACATGCAGGTCCAGTGGGCGAAATAAAAGCCAGTCAGCCCCGCATGTCATTCCAAACCAAAAATCACTTTGCCCAACGCTTCACCTTTGGGCGGGTTTTTTTCCGTCGACGATACTCGCACGTGCAAACCTCGGCAATCAATCCTCGCTATCCTTCGTTATCCTTCGCACGCGCACGACGATCAACGCACATTCAATCTCCGTCATGGCCTCTGCTGTAACGTGCTCCAGCTTCTAAAGGAAACCACCTCACGCATCCGCCAAATCCTCTCGGCGTCGTTCCCCCGCCTGACCGTCACACCACCTATCCGCGGCACGAGATCTCCTATACAGCCCATATATCCACCGACACCCGAGATGGCTTTCCTCAACGTCGTCGTCTACGTTGTCTCCGCCATCGTTGCTCTAGTTCCAGCGCTACACGTGCTGAGTATCGCACTGTCAAATCCGTTATTCACCTTCCTTGCGCGCTTCATCACTTCAGTCCTGTGCTTGGTGGTAGCCTCAACGTATGGTGTGATCGCGAGCATTGTACTTCGACTGGCGGGCTATGGTGGTCTATCGCAATGGACGGTCGCGCGCTGCTTCAAATGGGTCATGTGGCTGTTCGCCGGCGTCACCTTCTCGATACATGACCCGCACGGTTCGCTGCACACACGGCCGGCTGTCTTCGTTGGCAATCATCAATCAGAACTCGACGTACTGATGCTAGGCTGCATGTTCCCCCAGTACTGTAGCGTCACGGCCAAGGCCAGTCTCAAGTTCATGCCCTTCCTCGGCTGGTTCATGTACCTCAGCAAGACGGTGTTCATCAACCGGTCGAATAACAAGGAGGCACGTGTGGCTTTCGCTGGTGCGGTCAAGACAATGCAGAAAGACAGGCAGAGTGTTTTTCTCTTTCCTGAAGGAACCAGGAGCTACGCAAACGAGCCTCGCGTGCTTCCTTTCAAGAAAGGCGCCTTCCACCTTGCGGTCCAGGCGCAGGTACCTGTTGTGCCAATCGTAGTTGCCAACTACTCGGGCGTGCTGGATGTCAAGAAGCGGGTCTTTAATAGTGGTACCATACCAATCAGTGTCCTCGAGGCGATCCCCACCAAAGGTCTGACTGCAGACGATGTTGCGGAACTCACGCTGAAGGTCCAGAAGTTGGTCGAGCAGGAGCTTATTAAGGTTAGCCAAAGTGCACAGAAGACGGGCGTGGCCGTCAATGGCAAGAAAGCGACAGGTCTGGCGGACGCGGTCAAGAGCCAGTGATACAAAATATTGTCGTTTAAGGCAGGCAATGGCTTTTAGAAAGTGGCATGCTCAATGGTCGGAGGAGGATTCCATGGACTGGTAAATGGTCTGCTACCTCATATCGAACACTGGGCGCAATGCGACGGATGTCAGCACCAAGCAAGCGACGCGAACGGTAATGTCAAAAGCATAGCACACTTGTCCTTCTGAGCGCGTGGCGGATACATGGCCGCCACCACTGTATATATCACAACTGCAAATCCGACCAAGCTAGAACTAGTCGTCCCTCTGGCGATCTTTACGCCGTGAGCATGCAACCAAGCAACTCAATTCATAGCCAATGATCAGCCGATCAGTATTCTTCTCCGTGCCTTGGCTTTTCACGCCTCGATCCTGCCGTGTATTCACAATTGTCGACGACTGACGCACGATGGTCGGGCATGCAACAGTCGGGCAGGCAGGACAGATACACTGGATCGGGTAACAAAATGAGCGGGGAAAGTAGCGAGATTCGGAGCTTCGGGGGCGGAAGCAGACCGCCCCCAAAAAACCGGCGGAAGGCATCAATCACCGACCGTCACCAACTCCTCAGCCCACTTTCGAGTCCTCGGCTTCATCGTGCTTCCCAACTTTTTTAATTAACCCTGCTTTCCTCCTTCCTTCGCCTCCCACGCTTCGTGTCGCCATCAAAGCCGCTCAACATGGCTGCTCCCAAAGAATCTGGCCCGCTGGCCTCACACTACATCAATGGCGTCTACATTCCATCCACGCTGCTCATCTTTACCGTAGCTCTGGTCAAGATCGAGTATACCCCAGTGGCCATTGCAATTGCCGCGGTGTTGGCTGGCTATCAGTTCTTCGCTCACAACAGCAGTCAGTCCCCTTTCCATCTCCTTACTGCGCCTTGATAATAGCTCCAGCTGACCTTGCCACCGCTCACAGAATCCAAACCCGCCCTCGACCCCGTGAACTTCCAGACTTACCCATTGACGGAAAAGAAGGTGTTGAGCCACAATACGGCCGTCTATCGCTTTGGCCTGCCCTCTTCTGACGCCATCCTCGGTCTCCCGATCGGTCAGCATATCTCGCTCGCCGCCACCCTCGACGTCACGGACCCAAAGACCTCAAAGACCGAGCGCCGCGAAGTCGTCCGTTCCTATACCCCAATCTCCTCCGACCATGAGCGGGGCTACTTCGACCTCCTGGTCAAGGCCTACCCCACTGGGAACATCAGCCGTCACCTGACCACACTCTCCGTTGGCGACAAGATGAAAGTCAAGGGTCCCAAGGGCGCTATGGTCTACACTCCCAACATGGTCCGCCACTTCGGCATGATCGCTGGTGGCACCGGCATCACCCCGATGCTGCAGATCATCCGTGCTGTCCTGCGCGGCCGCAAGTCTGGCGACAAGACTCAGGTGGACCTCATTTTCGCCAATGTCAACGAGGAGGATATTCTGCTTCGCGAGGACCTTGATAAGCTCGCCCTTGAGGATCCTGGCTTCAGGGTACACTACGTGCTCAACAACCCGCCTGCTGGCTGGACCGGTGGTGTAGGCTTTGTCACTCCTGAGCTGATCAAGGTTAGTCGCACTTTCGCTTCGGCGACCACATCCTGGTTTTACTCTTGCTAACTATGCCGCCGCAGAAACATCTCCCTGCTCCTGCCTCTGATGTCAAGATTCTCGTCTGCGGTCCCCCGCCTATGGTCTCCGCCATGAAGAAGGCCACCGAGTCGCTCGGCTTCAGCAAGGCACGACCCGTCAGCAAGCTCGAGGACCAGGTCTTCTGCTTCTAGATGGAATGGAAATCGAAGCGCTGGCGTTGGGAAGGAAGACACAATATACCTGTCCGTTGTGGATCACCGGCAGGATGGAGAAAGTCACCACGTCATGAATCTTATCATTAGCAAGTGATCTTTGAGCGAGGGCAGAGTGGTCATTAAACCAGAATCTAATGTCACGATAGGAGAATATATCATGTAGACAAAGATTTGAGACGAATTCATAGCCTGCTGTCGTTGTCACCCACAGCTCGCTAGGATGCTTCTGCGATGTTTGGTGCTTGGCTCGTTTAACCTATACCAAGTGACAAGTGGCCGCTTCGGCCGCCGACTCTAGTTGCTCACCTGCGACTGCGGGTCGGTCATTGGGATTTACACAAAAGAAATGAGACTGGTGAGGATTAAGGAAAAGAAAAAAAAGTTGGAGCGCGAAAGAGATGTGGATGAGGTGGTTTCGGCATTGCCCCTGAGGTACAGAGTACTTATATCTCGCACGGAGTATCCTGGTGCACAATACGGCTGGCGGTGTCGCCTTGATATCGGCGTTGCTATTCCCTAGCTGGCTGGAAAGAGCTTGTATGGATACTGATCGATCGCAGCATACTGGGAAGCTATGCTGGGATGGTGACGCCAGTAGGTAAGCGGAGTCTTTCATTAATTGGGGGTTCGATTCGACTGGGTCAGGGCAGCCATAAAACCTCTGCTGCACATTCGAATGGTGGAAGCATCGGCTAACGGCAGTGAGGACGGCTCGTGGCTCAATGCTGGTTGTTTCGATATTCGAGGACGCCGTCTTGTCTCATCTACAAGAGGACCTTCGCCATGCTGTAGCCGTCTACAGGACTAATCCGGCTGCAGATCAGAGTGAGTCGTAGTACGGCGAGAGTAACACTGCTGCCGTTTTCTTTTCAGAATTTGGACTCGATGGAGTACATATCTAGGCCGATTCAAGGACATGCACAAGTCTTCGGAGGGGAGAAAAAAGGATATACGCGTTACTTTCGTCACCAATTTATGGTTGGGACGAGCCAATCACTGGTACCGCGTTGTTGAATTGGTTAGATTGGGAAGTGTTCTGAAATACGTGAGATTCAGGGTATCCATGTCGATGGCATCTTGCGTTCCTCCTCCGCGACGCCTTGAATCAATCTCACCAAACTTCCTTCTCTCCAAGCCCGTTTGATCATCCAATCAAAGATCTGCACCTCAGGGGACTTAGTTCGGGAGAGTTGGACCAACGCGAACTAGTAGACCAGATGAAACGTCTGCGTTCAACGCTGGGTGGCGCATCTTCTTCTTGCAAACCGGGCATGCGCGTATATCCGGCACCAGACCCTCAAGGGAGAAATGTTTCTGACACTTTGAATTGCCGCAGCGGTAGTGCCACATCTTGTCAGCACTACTTGGAACCTCCTTGATGATGGTGTCCCAAATTGACAATGTTTCTGCAAACAGTGTCTGACGCTGGGCGAAGTTGAGGCTTTTGAGTAAAGTCATGTTGTTACGGATGCAATTTCCCATGGTAGACCGAAGGAAGTCATCGAGGAAGGGGCTCTGTTCCTCGATGCCTTTGACCACACCTAGAAACTCTCCGAAGGTGAGGCTGTGGGCAGATACTTCTTTGAAGCAGTCTGTCAAAGCATCCTTCAAGGGGAGAAAGCCGGTTTTGTCAGCAAGAACATATGTCTTGGTCCAAAGTGCGTAGTTAATATTGGGCAGTCCGAAAATAACCGCCGGCTCGAACATATAGATGAACTGCAGTAGCGCTAGTGCGGCCTCCTGGTCCTCTCCGGAGAAATCCAGTACACGAGCTGTGCTCTCCTGGACATAGAATCTTAGTATCTTTGCATCCTCTGTGCAGTGTTGGCCATGGAAACCGTACCATGAAGCCGCCGAAGAACGCCCTCTCAAAATAAGGGCAGGCTCGAGCCAGGATCAAAGTGTGAAATCTCATGGTTATACTAGCCAGCTTGATTTGGCAGTCGGAGAACATGCCACTGTTGCAGAGCCTGCATGAACATGAGACTTGTAGACTTGTCTGCTTCAATGCTGAGCTGCAACTCACTCTTGTGTCGACTGACCCATTCGCCGCTGTTGTTCCTCTGCACCTCGTGCCTCCATGACGCGAACAACTCCGCCATATATCGGAAATTGCATGATTGGGGCGTGGCGAAGGATATCGACGAATCACTTCGAAAGCGAATGAGATAGAATCAAAGGGTGTTTTGTAAGATGCGTAGAACGGTGCAAGTATTGAAATGTGAGAGTTGTCCAGCTTGCACTGAGCAATCTTCTTGGCCCACCCGGGGTGGAATTAAAATGGCTCAAAGTGAGTGATGGAGGTGAGCGTAGGCTGCTTGGTCATGTAACGAGAAAGTGTGATGAATATGAATTCCGAACTGCTTGATCAGTTGTGCAGCCACCCTTGGGAACGGAGCAAGCCTACTGTATGGATCACTGTCACTAGCAGTGATCCACGCTTGTTCGTGCTGGCGATGTGACATTTGCCTGTCCTGGGGGACGGTATTGCTTTCTTACAACGTCATCTTGATATGTGGGACCTACAAAGTGAAGAGATCGGACGAAGAAGCAGGACTAGATTGAGTCAGGATATTCTCTCTCGTCACCGTGTCTAAGTGGACCGGTCTTAGTCGTCCTCTCCTCCATCCGAAGCCGTCGTTGGCGGCAGCGAACCACGTTCGTGGCAGGGCTGCAGTTATTCACACGCCGATGTGAGCTACGGATTGCACAGGAACTTACCGGCTTCTTATAGATGCTGGCACTCCATCGAACCACGACCATTCGCATGGATTGGTCCGAAATCTATGATCTGAAGAGATTGTAATTTTATTAGGCTAAAGACAAGAGGGCGCTGACTTGACACATGAGGCGTTCAGAGCCGGGAATTCTGAATTCTGCTCCTTGTGACTTTCTAGATCTGAGACCACTTACACGATCATCGTCCAGGCTGGTCAGCAAGTCGAGCTTGTTCCAAACGACGCGGATCGTGTTGTGTTTCGGTCGTTCATCTCCAGCCGGTCCATCGTGACGAACGGCTTTCACAAAACGGAGAAAGCAGTCCAGTGTCCAAGGCGCGTAAGAGGTATTTTCCAAGCGCTGCAAAATGTCGTCCTTCCATGAAATGAATCCGAAAGTGTCGGCCATCATGTACAACCGTACTTTTAATGACCAGTCGGCCTCCTCCGGGGCTCGTCTTCATTCGTGATTTCGGGGTGGTTGAACATGGAGATACGCTGCAGCATGATCTCCACAAATATTTCGTGCCCCATGAAAAGGGCCAGGACGCAACTAGAGCTCTCCTGTACAGGGGCTTGCGCGAAGTCATGCATGGGTCGATAGTTCGTGACTACCTGGAAAGCTTCCGGAAAGATTTCTCTGCAGTCTGGGCAAACTCGAGAGAGGATCGTCCGACGAAGGTTCACTGTGCGCGTCACTAGCTTGGTTTGGCGCTCTGAGAAGCACCCGTCCTGAATGATCCTCTCTTCATGTTAGTCATGGTTAGTAGTATATATGGGAATGATAATATTTTCACTGCACTAATGATGATGTGCCCAACCAGCACTCATCCACAGCTGAGACCTAATTAGAATTTATCTTTGATGCTAATCATGATAGTGGAATTTTCGAGTCTTCGCTTCAAGATGCCGAGAAAGTCAATCATAAGCGGAAAGGATTGGAAAAAGCAGAAATACTATTAGACCATCTGATCGTGAGAAGTGAAGTGACTGCTCGAATATATCAGCGAGGACAGTCAGTGACATGCCAGGTGCTTTGGACGGACCACTTCACAGAAAATAATTGTCACCAAAGTCGAAAGGTAACAAAAAAGGTCTCCATTTCAGTGCTCCTGTTCTATGGAGAGTTGGTCCCAGAAGTGTTGGATCAGAAAACCTGCACCACCATTGCGATGTGCGTCCTGTCGAACGACAACTGTGAAGTGAAGGACAAAGTAGTGCCTATCGTGCTAGGCCGTGATTGAAAACCGAGGTCACTTAAAAATCGCTGCTGACCTTCACGTGATCAGAATCCCTCCAGTCGCAACGGCCGCAAGTGACATAATTGTCCCGTGAAGAGACGTGACCATAGAAGACGCACCCTCTCTTGGTGCATCGATACAGAGCCAGTGTGCCAATATTGTCGAAAAGAATTTGGACAATGATTGAGCTGATTGATGGCAATCTCTTGAACCACGCTTCCCTGTCTGTGACAGTGAGCTTCTTGATGAGGCGCATATTGTTACGGATTGCGTCTTCCATGAGTTTCTTGAAGCGCTCCTCGCCGAGCGGACCGCCGTTCTCAACAGCCTTCAGGAAAGCGAAAAAGGAGTTGGCCGTGAATTTCATCCTCTTAATGTCTTTGACGTCAAGGAAAGTGTTCGCCAGACTGTTCTTCAGAGGTTCGTATCCGAATCTGTCCGCCAATATGTAGAGATCGATCTTTCGCGACCAGAAAGATTCGTCGGACTCTTTTCCGTAGATGGCGGCCTCACTGAAGTAGTACATGAATTTTAGCATCATTTCCACAACGTTCTCGTCGTCGTCGGAGAGGTCAAGCTCTCGCGATTTGCCCTCCTTTAACTCCAGTGTAAGTACAGCCCTGCCGAAGATTCGACTTCGCGTACCTTGAAGCTGCCCATGAACGCCTTTTCAAAATACTTGCAGGCTCTAGTCAAGACGATGGTATGCAACTTGACGGTTTTCGTCGCGAGCTTGATTTTGCAGTCCGAGAGGTCGCCGCTGGAGTAGAGACTGCAGAACTGTAAGTTGACGAATCTCAAGAGGGTGTCAGGTCGGATCGACTCGGGTAGAGATTTATCCCATCTGGGATTCGCTGCCTTGAGAGCACTCATCATGGATCGATGAGCTGCTGATGTAAGAGCTGCAACGAAGGAGCAAAGGCAGCAAGGTAGAACGAGAAGTGCACTGGTGAACAAGTGAGAGATGGAGGCACAGGCGGGGACGCTGTCACGATGAAAGAGGAAGAACGACAAGTATAAGGCAGGAATGCAGGAAAGGGGAAAACTCGGCCTCGCTTTTCCCAAGTGAAGTACATTGCTTGACGACTCGCGACGGGTTGAGCGAAGTGAGCCATTTAAAGGTTTACCTGCATCGTAGCCCAGCACAGTGAAAGTGAACTGATGATCGTTCATATTGCACGAGGTTACTATCGGTGCGACAAGTGGTGCACGTACAAGTTGCGAACAACATAGAGACCAAAGTGAAAATGGGTATCGCATTGTGTATGTCATTAATTTCGATCTAATCTAATCATTGTCTTGAATCTGCAAAATCCGGGGTAGCGGCGATCGATAAAATGTCCTGCCAAATTTTATGCTCCTTCATGTGCAGCGGAAATTCATCGGCGCAATTGCATTGATCCAACTGAACTGGTCGCGACGACTCACTTGCCGGCCATGGTCAAGAAGGCAATGTGAGTCCTCTTTGGCATCCTAGGTGGAACAAGAAGGCCTAATCATCTCCCAGTGATTCCCGCATCCCGGCGCTCATCCGGAACGGAGCTCAAGAAAAGAAGCGCAGCTTCTTCGTGATCGTGGGCGACCGCCAGAAGGATGTCATAGTCAATTTGTACCACATCCTTCTCAATGTCGATATCAAGCTCAACAAATCCGTCCTCTGGGCTTACAAGAACAAGCTTCTCGGCTTCTCGAGTCACCGCAAGAAGAGAGAACAGAAGATCAAGAAAGAGATCAAGCGAGGGATCAGAGATGTTGACACGGACGACCCATTCGAACTTTTCGTTTCGACGCAGAACATCCGCTACGTCTACTACAAGGAGACGGAGAAGATTCTTGGTAACACCTACGGCATGTGCATCTTGCAGGACTTCGAGGCTCTCACGCCGAATTTGTTGGCCAGGACGATAGAGACGGTTGAGGGTGGCGGTTTGGTTCTACTTCTGCTGAAGGGCATGAACAGCTTGAAGCAGCTCTACACAATGTCTATGGACGTTCACTCAAGATACCGGACTGAGGCGCATGGAGACGTGGTGGCCCGATTCAACGAGCGCTTCATCCTGTCGCTAGGCCGTTGCGACTCATGTCTGGTGGTTGATGATGAATTGAACGTCCTACCTATCTCAGGCGGCAGATCTGTGCAGCATCTGCCACCTCCGGATCCTGAAGCACAAGGCAAGACACCTGCGCAAAGAGAGCTTGCAGGGATCAAGGAGAGCCTGGCCGATACACCTCCGGTCGGACCGCTAATTCAACTTGCAAAGACCGTGGATCAAGCTAAAGCTCTGCTCACATTCGTGGATGCGATAGCCGAGAAGACACTACAAAGCACTGTCACACTTACCGCAGGTCGTGGACGAGGCAAGTCTGCAGCGCTGGGTGTGGCTATCGCAGCAGCAATCGCACACGGATACAGCAACATCTTCATCACATCGCCGAGCCCAGAGAACTTGAAGACCTTGTTTGAATTCGTGTTCAAGGGTTTCGACGCCCTCGACTACGCCGACCACGCCGACTATACCATCATCCAATCTACAAATCCCGATTTCAATAAAGCTATCGTCAGAGTAAATGTCCACAGACAACATCGACAGACAATCCAGTACATCCAACCACAAGACGCCTACACTCTCGGTCAGGCTGAGTTACTCGTTATCGATGAGGCTGCTGCTATTCCGTTGCCCCTTGTGCGGAAACTCATGGGCCCATATCTCGTCTTCATGGCGTCTACCATCAACGGTTACGAAGGCACTGGTCGCTCTTTGTCTCTCAAATTGATTCAACAGCTCCGAGAACAATCAAGGGGTGGCGCAAAGCCTAACAATGGTGAGATCGCGGACCGCTCGACCGGCAAGTCGTCACGAACGGAGACCATCTCTGGAGGTGGTAGATCTCTTCGTGAGATCAAGCTCTCCGAACCCATCAGATATGCAGAAGGCGACGCCGTCGAAAGCTGGCTGAACCGTCTGCTGTGCCTGGACGCGACCCTTCCTCAAAAATCCAACACACATGGCTGTCCGCACCCCTCGCAATGCGAGCTCCTTTACGTCAACCGAGATACCCTGTTTTCATTCCACCATGTTTCCGAAAAGTTTCTGCAGCAGATGATGGCTCTTTACGTCGCTTCACATTATAAGAACTCGCCTAATGACTTACAACTAATGTCCGATGCGCCGGCGCATCAACTCTTCGTGCTTGTTCCTCCGGTCAATGAGAACGCAAATCGCTTACCTGAACCATTGTGTGTCATACAATTGGCGCTTGAAGGTCAAATCAGCAGAGAGAGCGTTCTGAACAGCCTCTCACGCGGCCAAAGAGCAGGTGGAGATCTCATCCCCTGGCTAGTAAGCCAGCAGTTCCAGGACGAAGAGTTCGCCGGTCTATCCGGAGCTCGTGTAGTGCGCATCGCAACGAACCCAGACTACGTCAACATGGGCTACGGTAGTCGGGCGCTGCAGCTCCTCACCGAATTTTTCGAGGGCAAACACACATCCCTGTCCGAAGATGCCTCGATACAACAAGCCGGATCAGACGAGATGGTCCGGGTAACAGACGCCGAGCTCGAGTCATCGTCACTGCTGCAAGACAACGTCAAAGTCCGCGACATCTCAGCCATGCCTCCACTCTTCTCGCGACTGACAGAGCGCAAACCAATGCACCTCGACTACCTTGGCGTCTCCTACGGCCTGACCCAACCTCTGCACAAGTTCTGGAAGCGCGCCGGCTTCGTCCCCGTCTACCTCCGCCAAACCGCCAACGAGCTCACCGGCGAGCACACATGCGTCATGCTCCGCACGCTCGACGCCTCCTCGGTCTCCGACCCCGCCTGGCTCGGCGCCTACGCGCGGGACTTCCACCGACGCTTCCTGTCCCTCCTGTCCTACCAGTTCCGCACTTTCGCATCAGTCCAAGCCCTCAGTATCGAAGAGTCTGCCAATAGCGGCATACGACTCGATCTCTCCCACGCATCCCGCCGTCAGCAGCTGAGCAAGACTGAGCTGGACGACCTCCTCTCCCCGTTCGACCTTAAGCGTCTGGACAGCTACGCGAATAACATGCTCGACTACCACGTCATACTGGACCTTCTCCCGCGTATTGCAGAGCTGTTCTTCACTGGACGACTGCTGGACTCTGCTGGAGGCGAGCTCACCGCGCTGCAGCTTACCGGCGTGCAGAAAGCGCTGCTTTGCGCCATCGGACTGCAGCGGAAGACGCTCGATGATGTAGAGAAGGAGCTTGGCCTAGGGGCTTCACAGCTGCTGAGTATGTTCATCAAGGTGGTGCGCAAGATCAGCGCGCACTTCCGGGGTGTGCTGGAGGGGGACGTGGCGAAAAGTATGCCTGAGGCTGTGGGCGCGAATGGTAATGGGGAGGTCGATGGCGCGCAAAAGCACGACTTTAAGCCCCTTGCGCAGACGTTGGATGAGGAGCTCGAGGAGGAGGCGGATGAGGTTAAGAGGGCAGAGAAAGAGAGGATGAGGGCGATGATCGATGCGCTGCCTCTGGATCGGTAAGTCACACCCAGACCATATCTGGATTTGATAAGAGACTAACGTGAGCAGGTATGAAATCAACGCCGAGGCACCTGCATGGGAGCAGGCGGAGAAGCAGATCGCTAAAGGAGGGGCGGGGACGGGACGCAGCACTACTGTGGCGGTGGCTGCGCCACCGAAGGCAGAAGCTAAATTCGATGAGATGGAGGATGAAGAGGAGGAGAGGGCGGGACGGAAGGGGAAGAAGGGCAAGGATGGAGGCAAGGATAAGAAAAGAAAGGCAAGTGCCTTGGAGGATGCGAGGCGGGAGCTGGAGAGCGTTGAGGCTAAGGGAAAGGGAGGTAAGAAGAAGAAACGGTGATAGGTGGGAGGTGAACGCGAACGTGTAATATCTATACTGGAGAATAGATTGAGGTTAAACAAAGATTGACTTGCAAGCAATGGTTCTTTGACTGCACTATTTGGGATCCAAGCGAAAAGTGAACAACAGCTCCATCTTATCAAGCGTCAACAAAGGGAGCCAGCCCCGTGGTCTTGGATTTTCGGTCAGTCGAGATCTCCAGGAAATATGCCTTGAGCCTACATCAAACTTGAGTTCACTACCGATTACCTGATCCCGCAACAGAATGCCAGAAATGGTAGCTCAAGAACGCCTCGTACATACCTGGTGCCATCAGATCTTGATGAGGTACATGGATAGAAGGTCACAGAGGGCGGGACGATAAGTCAGACGGAACTACGAGGTTGAAAACATAGGAAATTCGCATTTCGCATCGCAGTATCGGTATCTATAATACAATTAAAAAAAAAACAAATAGCTAAAAAGCAACGCTGAGCTGAGACTATTATGTTTCCCTTTCCTCCTGCAGAAGGAAAATGTCCAACGCTCGCCTGCCAGCTAAAAACAGATAGAGACATTATACGACAACAATTGAAAGGAGTTTTTGCAACAAAGGAGACATGGTGCTGAAAAGCTGGACTGAGGGTAAGTTGAGCCGCTGGACCGATCCCACAATCGACCAGGTTCTCAACCCCCTCGGGTATTCGTTTCTTCCATTTCCTCCTTCGAGAAGTCGTCCATCTGCGCTGCCATTATCCAAAGAGCTTCCAATTCCTTGGGCGACGGAAGTGTAGTGGAGACCGCTCATGCGCGCAAACCCAGCTCTACTTGCCGCCGCCTAGCAGGCCGCCAACAAGAGGCAGGTTGGACACGCCACCCTTACCCTTCTTCTTCTTCTTGTCGTCGCCGCCGAATAGACCGCCCAGGCCAAGGCCACCAAGCAGCTTGTCGATACCCAGACCTCCGAGAAGACCATTGACAAGACCACCGAGACCCAGGCCGTTGAGCAGCTGGCCGACGAGGCCAAGCACACCGGCCAGCAGCAGACCGACCGCAGCCAGAATCTGGAACAGCGGCTGGGTGAGCAAACCCCAGAGAGGGTTGAGCTTCTTCTTTGCGTGAGGCATGTCGGAGATGCGCTTCTTGGCGTTGTCGATAGTGGTCACCACCGTGGTGGTGAGCTCCTTGAGCGTCTCCGCAAGGCGCTGCTCCTCAGGAGAGCACTCCTTGGTACCGGAGCGGCCCTTAGCCTGAGCAGCGATATGTCCATCGGGATCCAGGCCACGCAGCGAGCCGTTGCACTCCTGTAGAATACGTCCACCCTCTTCGATCAGAGGCTTTACGTTGTTAACAAGCTCTTCCTCGTCCAGCTCTTCACGTGGGGTACGGTCGGCTTTCTCGATGTGCTGTGGAAATGATCAGTAACGTAACACATAACATAGCGGAAATCAAAACTTACCTCAGTGATCTGCTTGCACACGGGCTGAATGCGCTCCAGTGTCTGCGTGCAGATGTTGGCCATCTTCTCGGCGATCTCGCGCTCTTGCTGGCGTTGTTGCTCTTCCTCAGTGGGACCCTCTTCCTCCTCCTCGATGATGTTCTCGAGCAGAGTGACCTCACCAATCTTGTTGCCATCGTTGTCGACGACATTGCCTGAATCATCAATCTCGCAACCAACGCAGTGACCAAGATCACCAGCAGTCAAGCGACCAATGACATCGCCATCCTCATTGCGGACCTCGCCCTCCTTGTTGACGTGGCGGCCAGACATGGGGGAGATCTTCTTCTCCTTCTGCTCCGGTTCCCAGCGTTCAGCCTTGCCGATGACGTTTCCGTTCTTGTCAAGGATGTCACCGCTTTCATCAACGTGGTGGTTGACAAGCTTCTTGACATCACCTTCAACGATGCGACCGATAATGTCACCAGCAGGTGTGACAATGGTGCCCTCCTTGCTGACGACTGCGTCATCGAAGCCTGCGAAAGGACCTTCGGGTGAAGCATCTTGTCCGCGGACAACCTCAGCGCGTCCGACGACATTACCGGAATTGTCCCAGATCTGGCCTTTTCCGTCGACTTTCTTGCCGATGAGCTGCTGAACGTCTCCCTCCGAGACGCGACCACGGATGACACCAGAGCTGTCGACGATGTTACCGGCCTTATTGACAGTGCAGCCCTCTAGGGATGAATAGTCCTCGGCCTCGGGTTCGGCCTCCTCATAAGGCTCAGCATGTCCCTTGGTGTTGCCGAACTTGTCCTGAATATCGCCATCTTCGTCAACCGCTAGACCTACCAGACGCTTGACATTACCCTCGGTGACAACACCGACGACGTTGCCAGACTCGTCCTCGACATAGCCTTCCTTGTTGACGTGTAGGCCTTCAAGACCAGCGAAGACACCTTCGGGCTTCGCGACACGTTCGTTCTCAGGGAGGACCTCGCAGCGGCCAACAACCTTGCCAGTGTCGCCGTGAATCAATCCCTCCTCGTCACAGCGGCGACCAGCGAGCTCCTTGACGTTACCTTCGACTAGTTTACCGATAGGAATTCCTTCCTCGTTGACGACAAAGCCTTGCTTGTTAAGCTTCTTGCCATCCAAGATGCTGTTGTCGATTACTTCTTCCTCCTCCTCGGGAAGAGGTTCAGCATGGCCCTTGACATTGCCGTATTTGTCAACGATATCTCCGTCTTCGTCGACCGCCAGACCAATTAGGCGCTTGGGGTTGCCTTCGACAATCTGGCCAACGATGTTCTCGTCCTCGTCGGCGATCTTGCCGTCGGCGACGACACGAAGACCTTGCAGACCAGCGAAGGGTCCTTCAGGCTTCGCCTCACGCTCGTTCTCGGGGATCAATTCGACACGGCCAACAACCTTGCCAGAGTCGTTCCAGATTTGTCCCTCACCGTCGAGCTTACGGCCAGCGAGTTCCTTGGCGTTACCCTCGACGAGACGCGCGATGGGGACGCCTTCGTCGCCGATGACAACACCGGCCTTGTTGAGAGTTCTGCCCTCGAGGTCAGAGAGGTCAATGGCCTCCGGCGCTTGCTCTTCGACCTCTTCTTCTTCCCAGCGCTCGGCATGTCCGACGACCGTGCCACGCTTGTCGATGATGTCTCCGTCTTCGTCTACGGCACGACCGACGAGCTTCTTGGCATCGCCTTCGGTGACCTTGCCGACTCTGTTGCCGTTCTCATCCTCAACGTATCCGTCCTTGGTGACGAGCAAGCCCTCGAGACCAGCGAAGGGAGATTCCTCTTCAGGGTCTTCCTGCGGAACTGTCTTGGCCTTTCCGATGATATGGCCCTTGTTATCCCAGAACTGACCCTCAGCATCGGCGGTGACACCAGACTTGCTGAGCTTCTTGGCGTCTCCTTCGACGAGTTCACCAACCACGGTACCGTTGGAGTCGATGAGCTTGCCGGATTTGTTGACCGTTAGGCCCTCGAGGATAGAAAGAGGAGGAAGCCCATCACCAGCGTCTTCACCTTCTTCGCCGGCTTCTTCGGCTGCCTCAGCTGCCTCGTCAGCAGCTCCCTCGGCATCCTCCTTGGCGCCCTCTGCGTCTTCCGCAGCTCCCTCAGCGTCGCCGGCGGCCTCCAGAGCATCTTCAGTGAGACCCTCGACACCAGAATCGATCTCCTCCTGGGTAAGCTCCTTGGGGATGGTCTTGACACGGCCAATGATGTTGCCATCGGAGTCAAGGACCTCACCCTTTTCGTTGATCTTCTTGCCAGCGCACTCGGAGATCTCGCCTTGGCTGAGTTCGCCAATCTCTTCTCCGTCCTCGTCGAGGACTTTACCCTTCTTGTTGACCTTAAGGCCATCAAGGATGTCAAGGTCTGGGATCTTGAATTGGGGTCCAGAAGGCTCCTCTTCGAGCTCACCCAGCTCTTGCAGCAGCTCCTTGGTAGCGGTCTCGGCAGCCTCACCTGGCACGATAGAGACTTTGCCAATGACGTTGCCGTCCTTGTCAAGAACTTCACCTTTGTCATTAACCTTCTTACCAGCGCACTTGGAGGCGTCGCCCTCGGTGAGTTCACCAATCTCCTCACCCTCTTCATCGAGGACCTTGCCCTTCTTGTTAACTTTCCGGCCGTCCAGAATCCTGAGGTCGAGCTTTTGGGGAGACGTAGCTTCCTTCAGTTTCTCGGCAGCACCCTCGGCAAGTCCAACAGTGCCAAGGACGTTACCGTCGGCATCGACGACCTGTCCCTCCTCATTGATCTTGAGGTCTTCAGGGTTGATGTCCCCAGCCTCGAGCTTGCCCTTGAGGCTCTCGGCACCTTCAAGCTGGCCAAGAACATTGCCTTCGTTGTCGACGATCTCGCCAGCCTCGTTCAATTCACGGCCCTGGAGAGCTTCGACACCGGGCAGCTGGTCTTCGATACCCTCAGCAGCGCCTTCAGCTTCGTCAGCGGCGCCTTCGGCGGTTTCGTCAGCCTGCTGTGCGATGTCGGCCGCCTCTGGGTGAATATCGGCATGACCGATGACGTTTCCGTCGTCGTCAACAAACTCTCCATGCTCATTGAGAGTGGCGTTCATGAGTTCTTGTGGGTCGCCGTCAGTGACCTGACCAATAGTGTCGCCTTCTTCATTGAAGATCAGTCCTGTCGGGTCGCAAGTGAGACCCTTGAGGATGTCCAGTCCAGGCAATCCGGCACCGTCGCCTGCTTCGTCGGCCTCGGGGATCTGCTCGAGGAGGCGTTCGTGTTCCTCAGGTAACTCACCCTTCTCCTTCAGATCGAGCAGCTGCTTCTTAACAGTGTCCGGCAGGAGCTCAACGCGGCCAACAAGATCGCCGTCGTCGTCGAGGATCTCGCCGTCGTCACCAATGGGATAGCCAGCGAGGTCCTCAGCATCGCCCTCAACAAGTTTGCCGATTGGGCCGTCAGGACCCTCAACGGTGCCGTCGGGTTGCACTTCTAGACCCTTGAGCACAGAGAGGTCGAGGGGCAATTCTGATTGCTCCGGCAAGTCATCAGTGGCGTCTTCAGCTGTACCTTGGGCATCGTCGGCAGCCTCCTCGGCGTCCTTGGTGGCGCCTTTGGCGGTATCTTGGGCGTCCTCCGTAGCCTCCTCGACGGCCTCACCAGCATCTCCAGCAACTTTCTGGGCGTCGCCAGTAGCGCCCTCGGCAGTGTCCTGGACATCCTCGGTAGCTTCCTCGGCGGTGTCTTTGGCGCCTTCAGCAGCTTTGGAGGGGTCTTTAGCGGTCTTGCCTGCGAGACCTTGAGCCTTACCAGCGAGACCCTTTGCGCCACTAAGAACACCGCCGGCGGAGTCTTTGGCATCGCCAGCAACCTTCTTGCCTGCATCAGTGGCATCGTCGCCAGTCTCTGTCTCGTCACCTTCTGCATCATCGCCGGCCTTTTCGGTGGCGTCGTCTGCGGTGTCCTCGGCAGTGTCTTCAGCGGACTCAGTGACGTCGTCAGCGGTGTCCTTCGCGGTGTCCTTAGCTTTGCCAGCGAGGTTTTCGGCGCTCTCCGTAGCCTGTGAAGCTTGGTCCTCGGCACCTTCTTTGGCCTCGGTGACCTTGGAAAGAGGACCTTCATCGGCATCGCTGCCTTCATCTTCTTCGTCGTCCTTCATCTCAACGCGGCTAGCGCCTTCGGGAATACCCTCGACGTCGTCTTTGGCGTCTTTGGCGGTGTCCTCGGCGGTGTCCTTGGCGCCTTGAGCCGCGCCTTGAGCTTTGCCTGACAGATCACCAGCAGTGCCAGTGGCCTTGGAGCCGGCACTCTGGGCGGTTGAGCTAGCCTTCCTTACGCCTTGAGATGTGTTGCCGGGAGTACTTGATGACTGTCCCAACTTGGGGGTCTGGCTGCTCTGTGGTTTCCTGCCAAGCTTGGTAGGTGTCTTAGGAGCGCCGCTGGCCGCCTTTCCAGCTGTGGGAGTGGGGCCCATGCTGTCTGACGATCGTACGGTGTGAATGGAAGAAGCACGGGAAGCTCGTGAGCGTGCTGTTGGTGATTGCTTAGTGGGGGTGGTGGCAAAGGAGTAGTATTCGTAAGTTGATGAACCCGTGGGCATGCAATGCAATTGAGTGGGTTGTTAGGGGGATGTCTTGTGTGTCTGTGGAAGCAGAGTGCAAGTAGAGTGGAAGCAGGGGGGGAACTTCTGTGTGGGCAGAAGTGTTTGTTTGGTCGAAAATGGGAAGGAAGAGTGGCTGAAGCTGGGTATGAATGGGTATATGAAGGGAAGACAGCTCTACCTGTAAAATCTGGTACATGTGGCTATGAGCTCACAGCTCCAACTCGTCAGCGACACAGTGGCCGTGCCCGGCCATAGGATCACAGATGCAACGTGGGTACGACCTCATAGCGGAAGAGGAAGGCGCGCAATGAGGGGCCCTGGGCGGACAGACATGACGTATGGCGGCACTCGATCCCCCAGCAGGTCGATTGCTTCAACTTGCGGTGCCTACAGGCATAGCTCGCGCCTCAGTGTGGCGATTGGCCAATTTCCAGGTTTCCAGGTTTCCAGGTTTCCAGGTTTTCTGGCGAGGGTCCTGGGGCCTGGCTGGAGACGAGTGTCGACGATGGCAGCAGGGGTCCGGCGGCACGTATTCGGTGTGTGAATCGAGAATTGCGTCACAAATCTGGAGATGTTTCCTGGTGCGTGCATTGTCAGTGCGTGTCCGCCCTGAGGGGAAAAGTAGTGAATGGCTGGGTGTTCATCCGCGAAACGAGAAACAGACAGCCTGTGGCTGCTCCACTCCGAGTGAAGCCGCCGATCCGCATCTGCGTGCGTTGGTCCGTGGCCGTGTCATCGTGTGGCACAGAGCTTGGAGCTTGGATGGTGGGGCTTGGACCTGTTACAACTGTGGCTTGCCCCGGCTCGACTTGCGATCTGGTCATCGACGATGTCACAAGGTCAGAGACATGATGTGGTCGCAAAGCAGTCAGGTACAAGCATTGCAGTCGAAGCCTCTGCAAGATGGACAAAAGGCTCGAGGATGTGTTCTGCATGGCCTCGCTAGCATACTTTTACGATGACCGAAAAAGTCAGACCCCTGCAGGGATGATAATTGCATGCAGCTCGAGCGCTGAAAACGGTACACACGCGCGAGTGTCCTTCCCATTCAGAGCACAACCCGCCACGGACGCAGACAATCTGGGCAGCAGCAACATCCTGCGCTGATGCAATAATGAAGACCGCATTTGTCTGCAAAGGAGGATGCCGCGTCTGTGGCTGAGGAGACGGAAACCAGGACACAGAACCAGAAAGGCCTGCCGAGCTAGTCTTTACCATGACATCCGTCAACCATGAAACCTCCGTGCTTATGAGTTTTAAGCTCATGTGGTGCGGGGACTCCTCAGGCCAGCGACAGGGAATGACACGTAACGATGCGATCGCCCATTGCCTTTGTGATCGGCTCGATGCCCTCGATCGATTTTTGATGGGCTGCGGCTCCAGAGACAGGCAATCAACCTCTGCTTGTCTTGCTGCATGCATGTCTCTGAATAATCGCTGCTTGGAAGAATGGACTCAGAACTATCAAGCCCACTCTCTGATTGATAGCCCATAACATACGGGCCGATAGCAATACCTCGAGTGCATAGATTGCGAGGTGCTCGTCTACCCATGCAATAATTTCCCAGCACATAGCGAGCCTCGTTACGTCACCGTCGCGCCTGCCCACAAACGCCAAAGCTACCAGGCGACGATCCTTCGTGCGGCCGCGCGACACTAGCCAATCAACTCTGCCACCTCTTTTGTTGGCGCCAGCTTCCCAACTCGCCTACTGCAGCCTCCCGTCTTGGGGCGAGCCGAGTGATGCAAAGGACGCATCATCGCTTCCAAGTTCGACTCCTTGCGAATTGAGTGGCATTAATCGCATCATCGCAGATTTAAAAAAGATGACACGAAATCAGCAGTGCACCTTTGCAAGGCGTGTGTTGAAGCTACCCTACTTCTGGAGCGTGCTTTTAAAATGCCTGGAGAGACACCACGCAGCATGAAAAGTCAATTGTGGCATCTTGTTTCACTTTATCTTATCGTTCCTTGCGGCACAGAAACAACCACCCGGCTGTCGGCCAACGGTACAATCACGCGAACCATGTCACAGAGAGCTTCGCTGGTTTGCCCGCTTCCACTTGCTTGCTCTCTACAAGTAAGTCGGATCAAACTTCCCGCGCTGCTATCTGTCCTGCTTGTCCCAGGCATTCGTTGTGCGGAACGTGTGCTATTAGTACTATGTTGTGAAGTACGTGTGCATCAGCGTGAAATATTTCGAACCATGCAAAGCTCCTCGCACAGTCGCAGTTGTCAGATTTTGAACAGCTACCAGACGATGGTCTGCGGTATCACGTGATGCCCTCCATCCTGTCAGCGTTTCGATTCAGCGATTTGCGCTTGACTGCCATGATGTACGGCCTTTATACTCCCAAGAGAAGCGATCCAAGACTGTCCGGTCTACTATACTCCGATGGCTGCCATGCATATGTGTCCGTAACAGACTATTAGTGCCGCGTGTTGACAGTGAGCGAACAAGCAGGCAAGGAAAAACAGCGGAGTGGCTTCTCGTGTTTTTTTGCCCCGCACCCGCAGTACGACGCGCCGACTGCGGACAAACACTCCAGCGCTCGTCCATATTGATCAACAGGCTGTCCAGCAGCATATTAGTGCATGAAATGGCCTGCAGTTGACTCGCTTACAACAAGTATCCTTCTTCGCTTACAGGAGAGTGGACTCGAATCCAAGTGACGATGAGAGCCACGATGTGATACAGGCAGACGAAGAATAATAATAATCATCAACAAAACAATCACAGCAAGCAAAACATCATGGCAAGCCTCGAAACCCTATTGCTCAGGGGCCCGACCAGCGGTGATGTCTCGGGAGGACTGGATCAAATCCGTGAGGCAGTCCTCAGTCATGGCGTTCCGAGTAACAGCGACGGCATGGTAGGTATTACATGGCAATGTTCGCGGCTCACCAAGCATAGCTGATGAATCTCAGTCCGACCTCCGCATCTATGTCTGGCTCGTCCTTCTGAACGTTCCTCCTCTTCGCACCGATGGATATCTTGATCTAGTCCGACAGGGTGCCTCGCCCGCTTACACCAAGATCCGTAACGACACGTTTCGCACTCTAACCACAGATCCCCTTTTCCGCCGACGAGTCACTGAGAACAGCTTGACAAGAGTCCTCAATGCCATTGCTTGGAAACTTCACGACGCTCACGAAGCTCGTGTCAACGGCTGGATGTCGCCGCCGACCCTGCCAGTTCCCAGACACATGGACGGCAATCCTGAGCACATGTTTCCTTCACCAGGATCGACTACCGCAAGAACCAGAGGCTCGATGACTGGTACCGAGGGTTCTGATGCCGGCGATACAACCCATGTGGGCTATGTGCAGGGCATGAATGTGATGGCTGCGCCCTTCCTGTACGCCGCTCGCAGCGAGGCCGAGGCATTCGCTGCCTTCGACCGCTTTATCAATCACGAGGTTCCAGGCTACGTCCGTGGTTCCATGGAGGGTGTACATAAGGGACTGGCTCTTGTTGACAAAATCCTGGCTATTGTGGACCCAAAATTGGCATCTTATTTGTCGTCCAAAGGTCTAGAGGCGCGCATATACGGCTTCGCCAGTGTCCTCACCATGTGCGCCTGCACTCCACCTTTACCGGAAGTACTGCAACTCTGGGACTTTTACTTTGCATTTGGCCCGCACATGAACTTGTTCTGTATCGTCGCTCAACTCGTTCTGATCCGCGATCAGATCATGAGCAGTCCCAGCCCAAATCAGATCCTCAGGTCGTTTCCAGCTCTACAGGCCGCGAACATCAAAGCCTACGCTATCAACTTTGTCCGGAAGATTCCTGCCGATCTGTACGAGCAAATACTGAACCACGCCAAGTGATGGTCTTATCGAGTATGTACGAAAGTATGATGAATTGTCGACACTTGAATGCACGACGGGGGCGTTCAAGATTGTTACGAATAAAAATGTCAAATTTCGGCTTTGCATGCGCAGGGATGGAGGTGTTGGAACATGGACGTAAAACACTTGTGACAAAGAGCCCGGAGTCAGAGGGAAATACAACGGAGGGAATATCTTGAAACCGGGCCACGAATAGGCGCCTGATTAGACCCGAGAGCAGCCGATATATTTTGTTTGTCCGAATCCCACCTGCCTGTTGGTGACCTTGGGGAGGTTCTAGATCTGCTCTTGGTAATGAAGTGCTGGCCACACGGGTGTTCTAATCAAAGTGTTCCCACGTGCTCGCATGCAAGAGCGTTGATCAACGTGCATGAACCCCTTCCACACTCATGCCACCCGCTTTCATGAAACCTTGGGATAAACAAGGTACGGCAAAGCACCAGAAAGACTCAAGTACCTGGGTACCAAACAACCTGATTCGTTCCCGGAAAGTTGTGTGTGATGGAACAAGAACACAGTCGCAAGCGCCGAGCTGAGACGACTGCTTAAAATGCCCGCTCTTCATTCCTCACGATCATTCTTCATTCTTGTCCAAACTCCCTCTCCCACACTCCCACTAGACCCCACAAACAATCTTGGATTTTTGTTAGATATGTCTGCAATTGTTGAGCCAGTTTCGCCGGTCAGAACTACCCGGCCAGTGCTTCAGGTGGATGCGGCACCGATTAACGACGAGCCTGTCGAGCTGGACGGAACACCGACCAGCGCGACAACGTTGCCGTCCGGAGGCCCCGGACAAGCCCACGATGGGCGACAAAAGACTCAGAATGAAAGACAAGTAAGTCAAATGGTTTGTGTGTGACATGCTAGATCGTGATTGCTCACATCCAGGCAGAAACTGGCGCAGCTGATAGCAGAGAGGAAAAGCGATCCAGCAGTGATGGTGGATCTGCCACAAACACCTCAGGCAGAAGAATTAGCCGTCTCCGGAGCAGCTACCACTATTCCGTCATAATTTAATGTATGGCGACGCATGCGGCAGCTGAATGGCGAAGTGAGGAGTGAGGAATGTTGCTCGTGGGTGTGGCTTGCCGGGCTCTGTCCTCCACCCCAGCTTCATCCTAGCGACACAATGGGAGAGAATCAGGTCTAAGAATACACTTGAGGGAGGTTTAACGTGCAGACTAGAAAGTCTGCTCGTAGCAATGGCATAACCCGCCTAGTGTCAACAGGCCGATGCCAATGCAGGTCATTGGTTGCCTTTGTCTTGACGCTTCGACAATTGTAGGTGAACTCTACCAAAACCACTCCACTTCACCTCTGCCTTTGTGCCAGCGCTCAATAGCGACAATGGATACTTCCATATATCCTTCGCTTTGCCGGTTTCTAGCATCGGCTTTCAATCGCTCTTCCGCTACATTGTGATGCGACCAGCTCCTGCGTGAGATGAGCAGCCCGAAACCAAAACCAAAACCGCAAACAGTTCACCAAAGGCGAAGAGGCCAACTGGAGCAGTCTATCTCAGTGACTTGTGCGCCGAGAGTTTACCATTCGCCTGTCATTTCGTTTCAAGCCTTCCTTAAGCAGGCCGCTCCACCAACTTCAATCACACCCATACAATTATCTGCAGTTCCCACGATGGAAGACGCAAGCAGAAGAAGGCGCTCGTCGAGTGTCTACAGCCAGGACATGAAGCGTGATATCACAGCGCCAATTTCGTCGTCCACAAGCGTTCCAAACACTCCAATTGAGGTGTACGAGATCCTTGCCCCCAGAACCTATGTTCCTCCGCCAGCACAGCAAGGGACAGCTATATTCTTCGCTCCCAACTCCAGGCCCACAAGTGACAGCATACGCCACCTGCCCGCTACTTCAGCAGATGAGGCGCGGTCTATATCGCTGAATGAAGCATACTGGAAAATACGTCGCAGCAGCAATATTCTACTTCCCGAAGAGATGAGAGCGAATGTGGTTAGGCTTCGAACCTCGAAGGCTTCGCCGAATGCTAAAGACGCGACGCATTCTCGGCCTTCTTCGTCGATGCATCGATTCAAGCACCCTGCCAGTCTGACTAAGTCTCATTCATCAAGTCACTCGAACAAGCCATTCCAAGTCCTCGACTCATGTCCAACAGAGCGCGAAATCCAGAGCGATAACCCCAGAAGAGCCGAGCATCATACACAAGACCAACTTTCAGTCAGCCCCGCCACGGAAGTTTCTGAACGGTCACAATCCAGACCCCAGTCACGATCAGAATATCTTGCACAAATGTATCACGATCTCCTAAGAGACTGCACGTCGCAGTACGAGGATCATACAGGCACAAATCCTGTGGCCAGTCCATCAAAATCCGACATGTTACCAAGACCACTGTTCTACTCGCGCCAGGTCTCGCGTTCGTACTCTGAAGAGTTCTTGACCTCTTCTGAACATGTCGTCCTTGATCCCGAGCGCTCTGACGTCGACCCTCGCTCCCTGCCACACGTGGAGAAAACCCAAGCCAACCAGAGAGCTACAGAGCTTTTCGTGGATACGATGCCTTACACCGGGGAATGGTTTGACAGCTCACCATCAAGACCGCAAGATGGCTGCACGACTCCCGCGACTCCGCATCACGAAGAGTCCTTCAGCAAGTCCCCAACCTCGACGTACACAACCGACCCTGAGGAGCCTACAACGCCGATCTTGGGGCTGTTTGCCAGTCCTCCCCTTACTGAAGTCCCGCTCACAGGTAAAGGTCCCGAATTACGCGGCAGCAACTCTACGACATTCTCTGCCATTAGGGAAATGTTTTCCGGCAGTTCTGGAGAACTAAAAGAGAGCGGCGCGGCAGATGAAATGAAAGGCAAGTGGTCGAAGTTGGCCGACAAAGCCTCAGCGTCGGCGATATTTGACATAGCGGAGAGAAGGAGAGAACGTGCAAGGGAAAGGAAGAGACAGGAGCTCAAGAGAACCATTCGTCTCGTACGAACCTATGAGATTTGAGGTAACATCGGAGTGATTGAGGGAATGAGTATCCGGCTCTAAGCGGTATGTCAACTGAAGACGAGAGAATTTTATCCAAAGAAAATTGGACCTGGCAGAAATAAATACTTATTTGCCCTTTCTTGTGGTGATGGAGATTTTGACTTCACTGTGGTTGGGCATTGTTCGTACTCGTACACATACAGCTACTAGGTTTGCCTTGGCACCATCATCGCAAGACTAACACGACCGCGCCGCATTCTCGCCACATCCTCTGAACCCGTTTCCACCTCCTGTATGATTGTCCCGGCTACTATGGATAATGTCGCATGAGGCCCTGCCACATATATGCAATATGCAATGACGCGCGGTCGCTAGCAGCACCATTGGCGCATTCGATTCCTCAGCCGCGGTCAGATCCGCCGAGGCCCCCAGCGCACGCGCAGGATGTCTGACGACAAACCAACTTCGGCCTTAGCCCGGTTCTCCAGTCCGCGATGGGGTTTGATCGCGCTCATGTATGCTTGCATATCTCTCCGAAGCTCGCCTGCGGCTCAGACTGACGGCATATTAGTACGCTGAGCTGGACGTCAAATAAATTCATCTTGACCACGCGATCATCCCCAGCCTATGGTAGAATCATGCCGCTCACGCTATCTATAGAGGTCTTGGGACTGACATCGTTTAGAAAAGCCTGTTCACCTGGCCGTCGGGTGGCTCATCTCGCTGTCGCTGCTCTCGCTGACCGCCGCTCGCTTCCTACAACCTGACCAGCGCGCCAAGTCCATACGCCATGCATTTACTTCCACACTACTGTCACTCATTGGAAGGAGGGATGCTTTGGACGATATAGATCTAGGATCCGACGGATCGACGACACTTCCGCTCCAAACAAAAAGATGGAGTCCGCTCACGACACTCGCAATCCTTGTCGTTGCGCTGTACATTAGAGTAGCCAGCTTCAATTTGGTGGTCCAACATTCAGAATGCTCGCGGACTTCTCTAGCTGTATGATTCCTCATGTCCAATACTCGATGTCCAAACTGACAGTCTAGGTATTCGTCCCTGCGATCTTGTCTTCGACTGATGTATACATCGCACGGAGACGGCGACGGCAACACCACCCTGAAACTCTTTATAATGGGCGATCAAGATCGCCTTCCTCGGACGATCTGTCTTTACATTACGTATCAGTAATTGCATGTTGGCTGTTTGGGTGTGGCGCATGGGTTTTGCAAACAGCCAGTGCTTGGCCCAATCCAACTTATATCTGCCCTTCATCAGAGATGCTACTACGACTAATTCCAATCCTGCAAAACGTGGGTGTATGCGCTGACGTCGTCATCCTCTATTCTGTACTTGAATTGATGTACGACGATAACATCAGGACGAGAAACCCGTCTTCCACGGAGTTTTTGTACTTGCTTTCAACAGCTTTTCTGGTAGGTTGAAATTTCCTCGTTTAAGCAAGTAATGCTCACCATTTTTAGGCATGCGCTATAGTCGTCACCATTCATGGGACCATGTGGTACTTCTTCGTCCCTGAGGATCGAGTCTGGATTGTCACCATACCCTTCAGACTATTCTGGGCGGCTTTCAAACTCGAATTCTTATTGTGTATAATATGCATTGCTTTCATGGCCACGGTAGGTTTTGCTTGCGATGGTTCAGAGCAAATCACTAACGTGGAAAGCTTGCTCATTTTGGTTACACTATCGCACTCCTTGTGGTTTTCAAAAGCCTCGTGCTGGCCGGCGGACTTTTCCAAGACCTTGACTATTTCCCCCCACAGTCTCCAGTCAAACACATCGTCGGCTTCGTCCTCACGTTCAGCGCACTGTGGCTATTCACGCAGAATGCGCTCCTGCAACGAGAAACGCAGGATGCTTTTCTGTCAACATTCGTGTCCAGGAAAACTCAGCAGCGGATTTTGTCGGGGTTGATGATAACAATACTCTGTCTGGGATCGTTGGCATTCTGGTTCCAAGATGTCCAGATTGAAAACCATCCCATAGGTGACCTCATTGAACGTGCTCACTGGAAGCATGAAGGCTGGGCGGAACAAGCCCTGAGTTCTCACAGCCTTGCTGAAGCCGTTGGTGAGTACCACAGACGCTACCAGAGGTATCCACCTCCCGGCTTCAGCGAATGGTACAACTTCGCTCTTAGCCGTAATTCATCGGTCATCGACGACTTTGATGGAATAATGAGAGACATTGCCGCGTTCGAGCAGTTTCCGCCGGTACTTCTGCGACAGAAGACTTGGGAAGCAATGGCCAACCCTGACGATGATGTTTGTGGCATCACCATTAGGAACGGCAAAGCTACCATGAACCCCAATGTTCGGGGTACACATGCCTGGATGTTAGAAGCTGTAGTAGCCATGATCTCCAAGTTCGAGCAACATCTGCCCGACATAGACATCGGCTTCAACATTAACGACGAGCCTCGCGTGATGGGTTCATTCAACACCTTTGCGCAACCACCGTATCCTCATGCCATCAATGGCGTGCCAGAACCACCAAAATCATCCAGCTTCAGCCCTAATCGGGGACAAGACTGGGATGCAGCGCAGAAAATGTTCGCCGAACATCCGCCCGTCTTCGAGGACCGCGCCCTGACGCAAACTTTCTACGACTACGCTGCATCAGCTTGCCCTGCCTCTTCTTCCGCCTCAGAGTACCTCTGGGACGCCAGCCGCTTCTGTCGCACCTGCATCACCAGCCACTCCTCCGGCCTCTTCTTCAGCAACTGGTCCAGCAGCACGAACATCTGCACCCAACCGGACCTCGCCCGACAGCACGGCTTCTACTCCTCCCCCTCCGCTTTCAAAGGCTCCCACGCCCTCTACCCCGTCTTCTCGCAATCCAAAGCCCCCTTCTTCGCCGACATCCTCTACCCCTCGCCCTGGAACTACCTCGACAAAGCCATCTACTTTCCCACCGACGACCACCCCGACCCGTCCTTCGACCGAAAGAACAAGACCCTCTTCTGGCGCGGTGGCACCACAGAAGGCCTCTCCCACCACCACGCATGGCGAGGCTTCGCCCGCGAGCGCTTTGTGCACCTCCTCTCCTCGCCCACGGCAGCAGAGCAACTCGTCCTCGTCCCGTCCTCAGGCTCGAAATGGAAATACGTCCGCCTCCCGTCCCGCCAGCTCCAAGCCGCCATGAAGCCGGACGTCAAGCTCACGGAGATCGTCCGCTGCCACAACCCCGACTGCCCGGATCAGGCGGAGTATTTCGCCCCGTTGGGCGCGCCGACGGATTTCCAGGCTCACTGGGGTTATAAGTACCTGCTTGACCTTGACGGGGCGGGGTTCAGTGGGAGGTTTTTGCCCTTTTTGAGGAGTAGGAGTTTGCCATTTAAGGCGGCGCTGTTTAGGGAGTGGTATGATGATCGCGTCAGGGAGTGGGTGCATTTTGTCCCGTTGGATCTGAGGGGGCATGGGCTGTGGGGGACGTTGGCTTATTTTGCTGGGTTCGGGGGGAAGGAGGTAGAGGTGGAGGGGGAAAGGAGGGGGGCGGAGATCGCGGATAGAGGCAGGCAGTGGGCGGAGAAGGTGTTGAGGAAAGAGGATATGGAGGTTTATATGTTTAGGTTGTTGTTGGAGTGGGGACGGCTGACGGATGATAGGAGAGGGGAGATTGGGTTTGTGCTTGGGTGAGTATATGTATGAGGCAGAGCCGAGCAGGTACACGGGACGAGGCTTTGCGACGGGAACGCGGTTTGACATTGGATAAGCGATGTAAATTGGAACGCCTGGTACATACAGCTGATGTTTACATACCCCTCACATGCAGTAAGGGATCAAAATGCCTTCGTCTTTCGATAATGAATCTACTTCCTCGTGGGTCCGCTCACGCCTGCTCCGATGACACTTGGGAGCTCCTCTTCGCCCATGGACCAGATCGTTCCAACACCCCAGCCGACCAGGAACATCATGAACACGCTGAACGTAGCCAACAACCAGAACGGCGTCGTAATGTCCTTCTTCTGGCACGCTGGACCGGCCCATACTATCGTCTTCTTGCTGCCGTTCTTGTTCTTCCTCACAGTCGGCGTGCATGCGCACTGGTAGCACGGTACACCCTTATCATCGCCGGACTGCGCCTTCTGGGTATACGCCAGGCGGCACGAGCCATGACCAGTGCAGTTACGCGTGGTCGATTCGCAGAGAGATTTGGATGAGTAGCAGAAGGGCAGGATACCTGCCAGCTTAGTGGTAGGCGAAGTCTTGTTTGATGGCGCAGAAACGGTGTTGTTATCCGAAATGCTTAAGCTGAAGTCTTCTAACGGCTCTTCGATATCAATTTGACGCTTGCGAAGCGAGCTGGGGAGGGTATAAGTGCCGTAAGAGGCTGAAGAAGAGGACTGGCGTGGGCTTATGACAAGGATCACATCGTAGCCTTTGTTGTGAAGATCGCGGACCACGCCGCTCACCAGAGGAGCATCGTGAATGACGCGAATGCTGCTGTCATCCGTGGTAGCTGATTCGCCAGAGCGGACGCTTTGTGCAGACAGAAACCCGCCCTTCTGCGCAGCGAGCGCCTGGAAAAAGACTGATGTCTTGTCCATGGAAGGCATGGCTGAGATATGCAGATTCCGTGTATATGACTTGTCTGTGATGGTCAGTACCTCGATAATCAGCCTAGAATACTACCAGGATTTCGTACCGAAAGTCGCCTCAGATGTTGCCAGGAGCAAGGCTACAGGGGCCTGCGATGCTGAGCTGTCAAACAGCTTCTTCTGGTTGCCAAATGCATTGATCGCTGACAAAGTGTCATCTGAACAGACACCGAGGTCATGGAATTGTGCGACACCGAGTCTCGAGGCCAAGATCAGACCAGCAGTTTTAGGCTCGACAGTGCTCTGTTGTTGCGAAGACGTCCGGCTGTGCTGTTCGTAGAAGTAGATCTGACCAGTGGAGGAGGCTGCCTGCGCTACAGCCACCAGTGCAGGGAGCCACAAGCTCAGTAGAGAGCGCATAGTGGGCGGTGATGGGAGATTGTAGCTGCGGAGAATTAGGGAGTCGACGACTCCTTCCAGGCAGATGATGAAATGAAGTCGAGCACTGGAGGCACGATGCTTGGCATTGCGTATTAGCACATTTCGCTTACCGCAGCTTGCGCCAACAGTACAACTTTTAAGGTTTCCGCTGCGAATTAGAGAACCAGACAGAAGACTGGACTCGTGACAATTCATGGTTCTGAAATTATATTACTCACATCTCGCGTCAAGAAGAAGTAAACAACACACGATCAACCTTCACTACTGCCTCATATCACCTAAAGCGTCAGACAACCCTTTTCCCCCCTGGTTAGGACAGAACCTTGCCCCGCGCTGCATGCCATCAACCAGCATTCCATGTTCAGACCCCACCGGCTACTACAGAGCTCCTCCCGCCTGCCCGTCCGCCGCCTTGAAATCCAGAGCAGGGCCTTATGGCGGCGGGCTCATCCTCTCCATGATCCAGCGGTGACAGTGCAGCCGGTGCGTGTCCGCACTTGGTGGTCGGCTAAGAAGTTCGCCACGGTCGCCATGTACGCCGTGCCCACCGTCATCTTCCTGAACTGGCTGACCTCCTTCGTCGTGGTCGAGGTAGAGATCGAAGAGATTCCACATCAGCCAGAACAGAAGATCAAGCAAGGATCTGGCGAGAATGACGAGGAACAAGGCGAAGAAGGAGAGGAGGGCGAGGAGGAGGAAGAGTTTGAGGGGGAAGAGGACGCTATATTTATACCCTTGACATTAGCGAAGAAGCTGCCAAAGGAGTACTATAAAGGCTCTGATCCTGAATGGCAGGAGTTTCGAAAGATTGCTCCGGACGGCAAGCGGTTGGAGAAGATATTCAGTGAGTATGTCCATGACTTTAAGAACATCTGAGACTGACCAGTCTGCAGTGGAGCTTGCTGGTTCTGTTGGGGCTGGCGTGATGAAGCATCGTCCCACGGCCAGACTGCTAGGGAAGAACAGCAAGGTCAGGAAATACTGGCTCGACATTCAGTTTCCAGACGGACCGCCGCAGGACTATGCGCGCAAAGGGCTAGAAATTGGCAGCAACTACATTGCCATCGCCGAGCAGGTCATACCAGCAAACCACCATGACAGAGTGTCGCGGATCTTGTGGCCCTCTGGAATAGTCAACGGTCTCTACGATTTCTGGAACACCATCGTGGTATTGAGGTGGCGTCAGGTGAAAGAGGCACTCGGCATGGATATGACACCCAAGCCTGGCTCTCTCGAGTTCAAAATGGACCGCATGCTTCGCATGATAAAAGCCCAGGAAGCCTCCAAGGACGCACGCAGGACACAGACAGATCCATCGTCCGGCTCATCACCCGACGTGGATGCCACGAGCTCGACCACAGAAGCAGAGCAGGTGGATGTAAAGCCTGGCAGCCGATGGTATTTGCCTGGAATACCCGCCTATCCTGGAGACTCAGCGGAGCAAACTTTGGCGACTTTGTCATTCGCAGCTTCGATGATACAAAGCAGAAAGACCAAAGGCCACCCTGAGTTGCCAAGAGGAAACTTCTACGTGTTCGGTATGCTACAGGCTGCGGGTACACAGGCTTGTATCACATTCGATGTTCTGGCATACTACGATCCTAAGGCGGCAAAATTCTCATACATCTCGGCTAGGGCGAAGTCGGTCAAGCTCTGGCAGCAGTCGCCGAGAGGAGGGCCTTGAGCGACATTATCACATGATTTTCACGATAACAACGATCATGAACAAGAGAGACTGTATCATGCATGGCAAGGGGTCGGGTTCTTATGGCTCTGATCAGACGGCGTTCTTGTCTCTTAGTGCACGACGTGCTTTTGCGAGGCGATTGGATAGACAGATACCCGTTTAGCATAATTTACATTTTCGCTTCTCCGATCTATGCTTCAGAGTATAATACTAAAGGAAAGAGTTTTGAAGTGGTCAAAACACATGCTCGCGTAATCAGACTCGTTGAGATATGGGCCATTCATTTCTTGCCCTTCTTCTTCTTCGCGCTACCCGGCGATTGACCTTGCGAACCGGCTGGCCCACCAGCTTCCACAAGCACAGCTTCATCATCACTGGCCTTCGATGGCGATTTCGTGGCAGCTGCAGGAGTAGTGGTAGCTGCGCCGGCGCTCTCCTCGTCGAGCTCCTTCATGAACCCCTCTTGAATGCCCTTCTTGCGTGCGTCCCACCATTCGCGCTCGTCGTCGACTCTTGCCTGCAATTCCTCCATGCGAGCTTTTGCGAGCTGATTGTTGGCGATTTCATTTGCCGATTGGAAGATCACCTGACCCCAGTTGGGAGCGAGCGCGTTCGCCTGTGATCAAGAGTCAGCCATTTCCTCTGGGACAACGGTCGCGCACCAAAAAACTTACCTCACTGACGACATCCTTGACCTCCTCCTCTATCTCCTGCTCAGCCCGCAAAAAGCGCTGCCACAGTTCCTCGCCCACGCTGCGTCGCTGCACGAGTTGCTGCAGCGCAGGCTTTGCGTTCCTGATCTGGATGATACGGTGAATGTCCTCGACTGCTCGGCGCAGAAGTGCAGCTTTGATGACACTGTCAGGGACTTTGCTGAGCGACTTTTCCGATCCCGCCGGCGTTGAGGACGGATCTGAGGGGTCGATGTGCAGTAGGGATAGGTAGATGTTGCGTTGCAGATGTGAAGGAAACCATGGCTCTAGTGACGCAGATTTGGCGGCTTTGCGCTTGCGGTATAGATAGCTGAAAGCACCCAGAGAACCGAGGAGGACTGTGAGATAGGCGATGGGCGCGAGAAGCCCTACCCAATTAACCATGATGAATCCGTGAAAAGACAGTCGCTGCTTTATTGGTAGAGCTCGATCATACGTTTTTTAGCAGCAGGTCGGTCCAAAGAAGAGTTAGAGCGAGAAGGGTGGAAACAATGCAGTCGTAGAGAGCGAAATAGATATGACTTAAGCTGGATAATTTCCAGCCTTGAGGAGCAGCAACGTGTTGTCCAAGCAGGCAAGAAGCCTCACCGGGCTCCGCGCCCCGACGGATCAGCGGGCCGAGATCCACAGCTCACTCAAATGACCTCACCTCCACCTTTCGCCGTGACACTTTGGGCCTTCGAGCTCGATCGAACACGATCGTACATTCTTCGCACGCCCTGCTTACTTCCACCTACTCTCCAAATAAAAGTCTCTGGACCCGGGACTTACGAGCTGCGGCCTATACGTATCCGCGTACCCTAGATTAATCAGTCAAATAATCTTCTTCACCTTCTATTCGCCCCACACCACTCGTCCATATGGCTAGGCTACCAAGGTAATCTCTCGGCATAATTATCTTCTGCTCTCTGTATCCGCCCTCAACTCCGCCATCTACAATATTCTCATACACACTTCAACTATGATTCTCCGGTTCCAAAGCCGTAACGGCCAGTTTCGGCTGACTTTGGAAGCCGACGTTGACATCGCTTCGATCCTGCCTCAGGTGCTGGATAAGCTTCCCAAAGATGTCATCCCGTCATCTGTGACTATCAGCCCACGCCCTCATGGAGCAGACTCCAGACCGATCGAATCACTGAAAGGTGTCACTTTCAAGAGGCTCGGAATGACTCACGGCTCACAGATCTTCTTGGATTACAAAGAAGAATCAACGGAGACGAATGGCTACAGTGAAGCCGCGAACCGTTTAAATGGAAAGCCTGTCACGAAGGCCGAAGATGTCAGCATTGCAATACCTTCCGCTGCCGCTCAGGCACTCATCAAAAACCCTTGGGAAACCGTAAAGCAGCTACCCCTCGATGATAGGTTGGATGTGAAAGATGGCAAGATCACCAGGCCAAAGGACAACAAGATGTGTCGACACGGACCCAAGGGCATGTGCGACTACTGTATGCCCTTGGAACCTTACAATGCCGAGTACCTCGCCGACAAGAAGATCAAGCACCTCTCATATCACGGCTACCTGCGAAAACAAAACCAGGGCAAGAATAAGCAGGAGTCGGGAAGCTCATACATGCCCCCACTGACTGAGCCGTATTATCGCGTCCGGCCAGACTGTCCGTCTGGGCACAAACCTTTTCCGCAAGGCATCTGCACGAAATGTCAGCCCAGTGCTATCACTCTTCAACCCCAGCAGTACCGTATGGTTGATCATGTCGAATTCTCTTCACCAGATTTGATCAACACCATCCTGGATTTCTGGCGCAATTCGGGTGCGCAACGACTAGGCTTTCTTTACGGTCGCTACGAGGAGTATACCGAAGTCCCACTAGGAACGAAAGCAGTTGTGGAGGCCATTTTTGAACCTCCGCAAGTTGATGAGATGGACGGCGTGACACTGAGCGAGTGGGAAAACGAGAAATTGATCGATCAGCTTGGTCAGGATTGTGGAATGCAACGGATCGGTGTGATCTTCACGGATCTCATCGACGCTGGTGCGGGTGACGGCACCGTCATCTGCAAACGACATGCAGACTCTTACTTTCTGTCCTCACTCGAAATCTGCTTCGCCTCAAGATTCCAAGCACAACATCCTCGCCCATGCAAATGGAGCGATACTGGTCGGTTCGGCTCTAATTTTGTGACTTGCGTAATCAGCGGCGATGACGAAGGCCAAATTGCGATCACGGCATATCAGGCTTCCGACTCTGCTGTCGAGATGGTTCGGGCAGATCTCATCGAGCCATCAGCTGAACCTAGTGTCATGCTAGTCCAGGATGAAGATGAGGAAAACGAACTCGGTCGTGTGCGGTACATTCCCGAAGTTTTTTACAGGCGCATCAACGAGTATGGCCGGAACGTGCAAGAGAACGCGAAGCCATCTTTCCCTGTCGAATATCTATTGGTCACGCTTACACATGGCTTCCCCACTGATCCTAATCCGACTTTCTCCCCTCCGATATTCCCTATAGAGAACAGAGAAATTATCGGTCAGGCACAGGAGACGTCGTCACTGAAAAAGGTCCTCTCAGCTACAGAGCTAAGCACAAAGGACGGTATTTCCAAAATCTCGGACTTCCATCTCCTCGCATTCATCCGAAACATGGACGTGCTAAGCAAGGTGAGCACCCGTGCATTAACGGCTTTTGAGATCTGTGCTAACAAGATTCTATCTAGGATGAGTTCAAGACGTTGTGCCAAGTGGCGATCTCCAAAGACGTGTCGCAGGGTGCAGCTCTGCAACAAACGCCAGGTTGGGCCACTCTACAAACAATCCTACAGATGTGATGAGGAAAAGAAGATGCTGACTGGTAGGTTCGTTGTACGGATTTTAGGTTGGAAAACGTTGCGCGTCATACTTGATCAAGTCAGACCCCGAGTCTCGAAGCGAAGGTCGTCGTTCGGCGGAAGTGGCAGCGACGGTGAGCTAGCCAAGCGTGTGAGAGGTATCGGATTAGGGAAGAGATGAGAGTGTTGTTCGGCGCAGGGGGAGCTTGGGAGAAAGCATTGAGGAAGGTGCACGAAAGGCGCGAGGAAGCGACACAGTTCAGACAGTGCACTATGGTTGCACTAGAGATTCGTCAATACATTGATCCGGCTCGCGCTGGTCATGATTCTATCTTCTGCATAATTCCCACAGATCATATCACTTCATGATGTGCCACGTTTTGCTGATACCACGTCGTGCCAATGGAATTCGGATTGCTTCTTGACTTGGTCTTGCAGATATTACATGCCTGCAGAGAATTTGCAACACCACAGCATTGACATGATTAGGCCGGACCTTGGTTTTGGTAGACAGCAAGGAGTCGTAGGAGGTTCTCCAAGGCGAGCAGCGAGGCCATTTGCTGGGCCACTTGCGGGCCCACCTTGCGGAACCACATGCAGGGCCGTCTACCGAACCACTCGGGGGACACGCTGCCCCATTGCACTTTCACAAAATTGGCTTTCTTTTCAATCAGCGAATCTTTACAACAATGTCTCCCTCCACTACGCTCAATAAAACATTCCTATTACAATTCTCATTCAATAGTCTCTCAAACGCATCGCTCCTATTGGGCGGCGAAAGCATGCGGCGAAAAAATCCGGGGTAAGCTCCATTGTCAATGGCCGTTTTCGGCATTGCGATTGACTTCACCCCATTCTTCTATCCTTCACTTCTCCTTGACCGCATTGTCGCATTCAGTGCTGCGGAGTCACTTCACCCCAGCCTCCCCTGGGCATTGTTCTGTTGCCACGACTAAGTGGCATAATACTCGTCCCAGCCCACGGCACGCTGGTCACCCTCCTCTTCGCGATGACAATACGACAATACGCTGCCCTTCGCCTGCGCCCGCCAATTGTCCAGACAATAGCGAACGACTTTCGCTGAAGATCTGGTAAGCTATATCTTTCCTTCGACTTCCACGGAGCTACCCTTCTCTTCATCCCACAAGTCATCCTGCAACTCACATCCCGAGTCGCCCTGCTGTGCGGTCACCAGCTTGTCTTGCCGTACGTCTTCCTGTCTCTCCTGCTATTCGCTCCACGAGTTGCCCTGCAGCTCGTCCGCCCACTTGCACAGCTACTCCTTCCTCTTCTGCTCCCGCATTTGCCACCCCGAGTTGCCCTGCTACTCATCTCCCTGCCTTCCCTGCAATCCGTTCTCCCACTTGCACAGCCACCTACCCTTCGAGACGCCCTCTATTTGGCCCCGCGATTCGTCAGGCACCTTGCGTGGCTACTCATTGTGCTCCTCGCTGACCATCATGGCAGACTACCACCTCAACGACTCCTCCGCCTCCCCACGCGCCACCAAGCTCGCCATCATGTCTCGCCCCTCGTCCCCCAAGCCGGATACCATGGACGCCGCCAAGCCCTGCTCTCCTCCACCCAACTCTTCGCCTCCGCACTCGGAGACCTCCCCAGAGGACGACGAGTTGGAGAGGCAGCTGGCCGCAGTGCTGGATGCGGAGAGGTGTGCTGAGGAGAACAAGGTGCTCACCAAGAAGGTGGCGAGTATGGAGGAGGCATACCAGAACCTTCTTCAGGAGAAGGCAGAGATGGAGCTGGAGGGCAGGAAGCTCCTCCAGGAGAAGACGAAGCTGGAGCTGGAGCGCAGGACGATGATCGCGGCGTGGGAGAAGAAGGAGAGTGAGTACTACGGCCTCGGGGTCACCAAGGACCAGGAATTAGAGAACAAGGACACCAAGATCAAAGACCTTGAGACGAAGATCAGCAAGATGAGAAAAGCAGAGACATACCTCGATGGAGCGGAAGACCGTATACTGCAGCAAGAAAAGCAGATTGCCGATGAGCGCAAGACTGCTGTTGAACGTACCAACCATCTGAACAAGACGATAACACGACTTCGCGAGGAGAATACCATACTGAAGAAGGAACGCGACCACTTACAGGACGAGAAACTCGAGTTCCGGCAATCACTATCGAAGCAGGAAAAGGCTCTTCTAAATGCCCAGCACGATACCGACGCTTTCCGTACACAGCTCGGAGAGACCGAGAAGCATCTGAGCGACCTCCAGAGCGTATTCCAGCAGCATTTAGGCAATCGCGTTCCCGTTCCGGCGGAAAAGCTCTCAGCTGTGGATGTGGACACCATCCTATCTGACGTGATGAAAGCTGTCGCCGCCAATGCTACTCCATCGCCTGAGTACTCGCCCGTTACACAGCACTTCAGGAGACAGGGTCGTCCGACTGGCCGTCGCCAGCACAGCTTGCAACAGGAGCTGGACTCGATCGGCGAAGGCGACGAAAATTTTGGCAACGACGACAACGGACTCCCTAGCCCCTACCTTTTCTCATCGCCTTTCGGCAGTTCGACATCCATGGAGCACTCAGGGGTCGGAGTAAAGATGGTCAAAAGACGCCGCCGTTTCTCCTTTCCGCGATATGAAAACCCTAGCTTTCCCGACACTATCGCCAGAGCGGCGCCCAAGAATGATTCTGTCATCGAGGTCTATCCGACACTCGCCGAGGTTATTCCAACCAGCTCTGCCGTGCGGGCAACGCAGTTGACTAAGGTTCGAACTATGGCCGAAGTTAATCCCGAGGGCGACGAGTGGCAGCGCCTATGGAACAGAGTCCCACTCAAGCTCGTCTCGCCCACTCCCGAAGTGGAGCTTCCGAAAGTGCTTCCAGATCTGCCGCCGCTTACCATAGTCCCAACAAAGACGACAGCCGCAATCCAGCCGACAGCGATCGAGTCGACCGTGCCAACCCCGCTGGCACCACGACCACTGGAGCTGCTCGTGTATTCCGAACAGAGAAAACCCAGGTCTCCACCAGCTGTCGCGTCGATGATGATGATGGTTATCTGGTGGCTTTCGTGGTCCATGGTGAGAGAAGCGATTGGTGACGAGCGTTGGGACTTGTGGTGGTTTCATGCCGAGCAGAGACTGGATATCGGGCGGATTTTGACAGGATGAGACGACGATGGCTGGTGTAGTGATATCTCGAATGTGGTGGCACTTCTCTGATCATGATGATAGTGCTTTCCCGTTTACTGTTTTCATGACCATGGCGAGTGACAGAGAAATTCATTTAACTTTTTTCTTGTGCCTTTATCTTCCTTGGCCTGTGACATCTGCTGCTGATTGACCGTCGGGCTGACATGGCAAACCAAGCTACGCTGCCCTCCAAGGTGTTGTAAAAGTGCTGCTAAAGCTATGACAAGGACCCAGTTCGGAACAGGTTGTTTGAGCTCGTGCTTTCATGTGTTGGATCGACAGAAAACGACTGGATCATGCCAACCAAGCGATCTTCACGTGGCGTGAGACGATAGTTGGTTTGGGATATGCTTGGTGGGTTGGGTAGCAGTGTCCAGTGGGGCTGATGATGGTAGGACATGTCAATCCTGTCCTGCCTTTGTGTATCTAGTATTTGGAAGGCTGCCATCAAAGGAACAGATATGGAGGCTTCAAGGCACGCAACAAGAGGAGGAGTAGCACCTACCTGTCGGTGTCTATCTGCTGTTAATCCAGGCTGTCAGAATCAATCACATCGCCCGCTCGGAGCACAGCAGCTTTCCCCATAGCAATCACTCGCGGTGGATCCCTGTCGTGTCCAAATATATGCGATGCACGATCGACTGGCAATTAGCAAAAGCTTCTGGAACAACAGGATTGCACAGAATAGACCCATTTGGCCGAAATGCCGGTCCGCTCCATGGTTGCACACATATTTAGCCATGTCAGCCCTGGAAAAGCGCCCGGCGGGAAAAAGGCAGATAAATAAAGGTGACAGCCGAATCAAGCAGGCTCGAGGTTGGATGACATGACAGGCGGGGTATCGAGGTGTCGGGCAGGATTGATGCCCGACGATTGTCACGAATAGGTCAGCGGTGAGGAGGGTGCCGAAGGGAAAGACTCGCCCCTGCTGCTGCTGCTGCTGCTGCTGCTGCGGTGGAGATCGGCCACGGGTTTGGGGCTTGGGCCAATAATTCGTGGACTGCGGGTTGGGCTGATGCGCGAGCCGTGAGGGCGGTCAGCTGGCATCGCACAGTGTCTATTGTGCTCATGACGGTGATCAAGGCTGAAGCAGGGTGGTGTGCAGCGTGCCGTGCAGAGTGCAGACCGAGTGCAGAGGTCTGGTCAGGTCTGGTCGAGTCGCCACTGTCAGAAGGGACGTGGTGGCCGCAGTCAGTCGCCAGCCCGGACAGGGTTGAGCCGCCGCTCATGCTCGTGCTGGGCTAGCGCGGGCGGGGACTGCCGCGTTTTGGGAAGTCACTCGCAGGCGTCAATGTCAATCTGCTAAATCCATCGACGCCCGACGTCAACTCTCTCATATCTATCTTGCTGTCACGCCGCTCGAACACTGTCACGTCTTTCTCTGCCCAGCACACTTTCTTGTGTTGCACCCTGTAGCTCTGGAATTCACTGGCTTGTACCCGGGACCCTGGACTGGCCAAGGCGCTGCCCGTATCACATTCCACCTAGTTGGTGCGACCAACTCGCACCTCTTCCGGGCCCTTTTTCTAGGACCGCATCCCACCCGAGGCCGCGGACTGCAATACTCTGAATCTAATCCTCCTTCTTGCTTTTCACCATGTCTGAGACCAACACCAGAAACTGGTTCGTCCCCGGTGATGGCATTCGTCGCGAGATCATCACCCGCGACATTTGCTTCCATTTGGGCGCAGATGCGACCGTGAAGCCGGGCGAGGGCGAATACAACGGCAAAAAGGCATGCACCATGCGTCCTGTCATGCACTATATTGCTGACACTCTGCAGACATCAGGGTTCATAGTCAAAGCATACAGGAACTTGACATCGGTATGCCTCAATCTCTACTGACTGCCCTTGCTTATCCTAATCAGAGAATCATTGTAGGAAATGATCCGCGACCTCCAAAAGAAGTCTGAGAGGCTTGACAGGCACGAAAGGCATGCCAAGAAGAGCGAGAAAAGAGGTAGGACGGGAGAAGAAGGGCACTTGAGCACGACCTATGGTTCTGACGGGACCGCAGCCGCAGAATCAGGCAGGACATACCAGGAACATGCAGGTCAGTATGCTGCTGGTAACAACTCTCCGAGGGTGGAAGTCCCTTATCACCAGCCGCCGTCGCGGCATGACCACAATCCGGACATGATGGATTACGAACCCGCACCTCCCCAGCCCCGGATGGATCCATATGCCAGGACTCCCGTGCACGATCCACGGCATAGTGTAGGTTCTCATGGGGAGCGAGCTATGTATGCCCCTCCCGCACATATACCTTCTCCTGGCTATGTAGTGCAAGGTGACTCATACGCAGCCGATCCCGGCTATAGGCAAGGCAGCTACCCACCAAATCCATACCAAGGACATCCCGGATACCCCCCAAGCCGTGGACCTGAGCCCGTGGATCCCCGATATGCCAGGAGAGAGGACCACCACTACCAAAGAGAGGAGCCAAGGTATGCTCGGGATGATTCACGTTATCCAGGAACTCGTGAGGAGCCGAGGTACCCACAGCCCGAGGAGATGCGTCACAGGTCGTCCCGAGAGGATTCACGCTATGCTTACGCATCTCCAAGGGAGGAGCCTCGTTACCCACCTCAGCCTGATCCGCGAGACGATCAAAGATATCGCCAGCCACAAAGGGAGGATCCCCGCTACCCATCTGGCCCCAGCAGCAGACCAGGAACAAGGCCCCAACCTGGTTATCAAGAACCTCCACACGATCCCAGGTATTCGTATACCTCTCCTCCGGCACCAATTCCTCAGGGACCCATTCCCGGCATGCAGGGACAAGCTACTAGTCCTCCCCCCATCCCACAGCCTGGCTACCCACCCGCAAGGTCCGCACAAGTCCCGCATCACTCACGCCTTGGTCTTGCTGACCTATCACAGTCAATACAATATCGTCTATGACGCGGCAGGGAGACGTAAGTACTACCATGCCATATATCTTCATACCTTTTCTCTGACGTGTTGTTCAATAGCGTACCAAACGACCGCAGTCCCTGTCCCCCAGCAGGTATATGAGACCACGCCGTCGCGCCAAGAGGTCAAATATCCTAACTCAAGTCGCAAGCGAGGCGCCCCAAGCGAAGACCCATCCCGTCACCGCCATCGCTGATACGGACCGCAGTGATGCACCACCTGTCTCGGACTGGGCTTCTACTCGTCACCGGAGCATCTCCCGTGGCGGCACCACTCCGGCTGGACCAACCAGGGACAACCGCAACAAAGTTTCCAAAGATCTGTCCCTTCCGTCCCGACCGAAAGGAAAGACGACGCCGCAGAGGTAGGTTGCATACTTCCGGTTCAAGGAATGGCTTCCTGGCTTTGGGCCTCATGGCGCATCTCCTCCGTTCTTTTTATTCTGGCACACCCTAACGCACGAACGTATTCCGTGGAGGCAGCACATCTACTTATCTGGATTCGTCATCTTGAGGATACCTTTTCTGTTCTCAGTCCACCAGGGCTTTTTTCGCAAATCATCTTGAAGAGCGTTGTTCACGCTCAGTATGGGGAAGATTACAGCATGGCATCGGCGCTACTGCTTGGGATTTTCGTTGACATGGATGGGACCTGATTGCAATGACCATGAGGAGCGGGTAATGTGACGTCTTTCTTGCCCTCTCCTATCCCTATCGAGACAGCGCTGTGACTGTGCGTGGAGAGATGTGGTGCTTATGTACATGCTTGTCACTGTGATACTACTATCCCGTGCACCTCACCCAACACCCGTTCTTCTCTTGCAACGAAAGATTCATATCAGACAGGCATCTCCCCCCTCCTGAGGACATACAGCCTCGTCCCCAAACGTACATGCGGCCACACCCCTCCCAACCTCCCCACTAACCCCGCCAACGCCCTCTCCACCCCGTTCCCCCTCCACTGTCTAGGCAGCAAAACCAACGGCCACAACACAGCCCGTTCTTCCTCCCCGGGCCTCTGCCCTTCCGACCCCGGCACCCTCAGTCCCACCCCCTTATACCCCTCCACAGAAGCAATGACATGCCACGGCCCAATCGCCAACTGCGGATTCTCAATGATAGCATAGTCAAACCCCTCCCACCACACTGGATCCAGCAGTTGGGCAGGAGAGTCAGACTTGTCGTATTCCCACACGCCTGCGTCTCCTACGCTAACAGGCGTAGAGGAGGAGGAGGAGGAGGAGGAGGAGGAGGAGGAGCAGGAGGAGGAGGAGCGTGATCGGTGCAGCTCCTGGAACCTCGTGACGCCGGTCTGCAGCGCGAGGTTGGAGAGGTGGATGCGCACCTGGCTTCCTGAACCTTTTTCCGCATCGAGAAGCGTGGGGCCGACGGTCGCTGGGATGAGGGTGTGGAGGGAGGAGAGGGCGTGGCCGCCTGGGTAGTTGTGGGCTGAGATGGATAGGAGGGTTGAGGAGGCGAGGAAGGAGAGGGGGATGGAATGGAGGAGCGCTAGGGACGAGAGGCGGTAGATGAGGGATTTGGAGCGGCGGGTGAAGATGTAGCTTGCTCCTCCTGCGGCGGCGGCGGTGAGGGCGGGGAGGATGTAGAGGATGAAACGCGCTTCTTTGTGGGGGAGGAAGGAATAGAGGGCCGCGAAGGCTAGGGAGGGTGAGAGGAGGGCGATGGTGGTGCGGCGTTGGGCGGGGAGGGAGGTGGAGAGGGGGATGCAGAGGGTGTACAACAGGGGATTGAGCAGGAGGCGCGGGAGGGCGGAGGTGAAGTACCAGTGCCAGCTGGAGGTGCCCCAGTCGGAGCTGTGGCCGGAGATGAAGTTGAAGAGAAATCCTTGAAGTTCGGGCCAGAGGGGCAGGGACCAGGTGGTAATCCATGGAGGGGTGAGGGTGGAGGGGAGGCGGGGCAGCCAGAGGAGGGTGTCGAGGCCGAGGGTTAGGGGGAGGGCGATGAGGGAAGATGCGATCAGGGCGGGGAGAAGTTCGGAGCGGAGGGAGAGGCGTGCGAAGAGGAAGTAAGTGACGGCGGTTGTCACGAGGAGAAGTGCTAACTCGGCGCGGAAGAGGATTGCAGAGGCGGCGAGAAGGTACAATGAGAGTCTGCGGCGGCGAGATGAGGGCCGGAGTTTGGGACTGGTCGAAAGGGAAAGGAGGAATGCGCGCAATGCTTCTGTTGCTGAACGAACGTATTAGCTTGTGTAGTTGGTATAGAGATCGACACGTACTCAAAGGCAGCGCCAGGATGTTAGGCAGCGTCCGGGATGCATAGAAGACCAGGTGGAATTGCGATGCGATGAAGAGGAGGTAGAATCGTCCTGCAGTCTTGCCATATGCAACATCCACAGCGGCGCGGAACCGCACGAGGGTCACGGCATTGAACAACCCTAGGATACCTCGAACTAGGACTGATTAGCTTGTGTTGGATGGAGTCATGCGATTCCGAGTACCTAGAAGCTGGACGTGCGCAGGCGACGACAGAAACCTCACAAATGGTCGGGCAAGACCGGACAGGACTGCTGCACCGACAAAGGTACGCGGCACGGCGCCAGGAAAGGAGGCATGGTCGTAGTACGTGCGGATGTAGTCTGAGGCATCTTGCGAGAAAGGTCCTGGGAGTCCGTAGACTAGGATGTCGTGGACTGCTTGGATGTTGAAAGACTCTTCGACTTTGGTATAAGGAGCGGCGACTAGATGGAGGAGCACAACGGCGGGGAGGAGAAGGGCGAGAAAAGTGTCTGGTGCATGGTTATGTCAGTTGCAAATTGAGCATCGCAGTGTGTAATTTTCATACCAATCGTATTAGCCATTCTGAATCGATATACCACCAACATAACCAAGTGTCAGTCCCATCAAGCTCGTCGTCGTTCTGCAGTGCTTGAAGCGAGGTCGAAGCTCCTCCGCATGTGGAAACGTGGAGACGAAAGCTTGCCGACTTTCATTCTCCGCAGGCTGCCACCATTGTCCATCTCACCACGCAACCATATCCTCGTTCAGCAACGCCTCTTACCCTCAACATTCTACTCGCTTGATCACTGCATACCAATTGACCATCAACAAACGTCAAAATGTTCTTCTTCGGCCTCGGCGGGCTATTCTACGGTGCGCCCTGATCCCCCTGGTCCGCATTCATGAGTACATACACTAACTCGCGCAGTCTCCATTCTCCTCGTCAATGCTATCGCCATTCTCTCTGAAGATCGCTTTCTTGCGCGCAGTACGTCCAATCAATCACACCTCTATCCTAGCTTTGGGGTGAATCTTGCTTGGTGAACACGACTAACGCCGTCCACAGTCGGTTGGGGCAATGCATCTCCTGAACCAGGTTTCGGCGGCGTGCAGGACACGACCAGCATCAAGGCCAAGACGGTGAACCTGATCTCTAGTGTGCGGACGGTCATGCGGAGTAAGTCATCGTCTACTTCAACGTGCTGGGGAAATACCAGACTGACAAGAATTCAGTACCGCTGATCGCGGTCAATACGCTGATCATCGTCTACGAGCTTATCCTGGGCTGAGAAGATGTGTGCGAGCTGACATCCTTACGAGGGCGACGGACGACATACTACAGGAGGCGCACGGCGTGGCCCTGCTGTCGGACATGCATTCCGCGAGGCGCTATCAGGCACTATTCGCTGGAGACAGCAGGCAAGGCTAATTGCGCGCGGATGGAACCGCGTTGGGGCAGAACATATTGTACTATTTGGATGAGAAGGGACTTGAGGGCCTGGGAACATCTACATTCGGCCTGAGAAAATTCAAGCACAGCGCACAACCGTGGCCAGCTGCGACGCAGACTACAGACTAGCAGCAGGAGCGATCGACGACCGGACAGCTGTTCAGAACAAGTATTAGAAGGAGCTTCAGATAAGTTACGGGAGCACGCTCGGTAGGGTACGGAGCCAACATTGTTACACGCTTCTCACCACGACACGATACGAAAAGCAAGCGCACGAGGCAACATCCTCGATGAATCAGATATTCATATAATACAGCCTTCCCCCGCTTTTAATCTTGCCCTTTCTTCCAGTAGCCCTCGCCGGAGCCTGCCATCCGCCCAGCAATCCAATCCGGTATGTATCGATATCGACCCATCCCTCTTTTCCCATCGAGGTAGTGGTTTTTGTTGTAAATACAGAACATGGTCGAAATCTACCATTTTTTCGATCCAGATTGGTATCATCCCTCACTCTCCTGTGATCATGCATCCAACATCCACTGTTTCACTGTTTCCAAACAGCAACACCAGCAAGGGTATCCCGAAACCCACCACAACCTATCCAAAGACAGCACTCTTCTTCCGACTCATACTAAACCGATTCTTCCTCTTTTCCTCCTTCTCCCCGTCATCCTTCCTCCCCGCCTTCGGCCAGCCAAACCCGATCCCGCCGCCATCCTTGATGACCGGCGACCGCGGAGGGGGCATCTCATCCCTCCCCACGACAGGCGTGGCGGGCATCGATGCCGCTGCCCCGACAGCAGGACTTGCTGCTTCCCCGTTCGGCACGTGCTGCGTCAGCGTCGGCAGCGGAGGAACCGCGTCTGCTGCACCGGCGGACTCTTTCCGCCCTGGCCAGAACGAGGGCTTCTTGGTGCGCAGACTGATGCTGCCCGTGCGGAATCTTGCACCAAGTCCGCCACCTGTGGACGGCTGGCGGTCGGCGTCGTTGGCCGTCTGTGCAGGGCGGAGGGGCGCTGCTGTTGAGGCGGTCGGATCGGGTAGTGTTTCTGCCGCCGGAACTGATGGGGCTGCAGAGCTGGGTAGGCGGGAGTCTTCTTCGGCTTTCGTCTGCTTACTTGCTTCGATCGCTTGTTGTAGCTCCTGCTCGGCTTTCTTGAAGCGATCGCGCCGCGCCTCCATCGCGTCCCGGGCCTTTTGTCGTTGGGCCTTTTCGGCTTCTTTTTCGGCGGCTTTGCGCTCTTTTGCTGCTTGCTTTTCTTCGCGCTTGAGCTCTTTCTTGTTCTTGAGACCAGGAACTGTGGTGCCCCCTGGTAAGGCTGGAGAGGCGCCTGGTGTGGTGTCTAGGGCCGGCTTGAGAGAGGGGATGAATGATGCAGGTGCTGTGACTGATTGCGCCAGGTTCGCAAAAGGTTCTTCTTTTTCCTCTGTTGGTGTCACCACGGTCTGCATGGATCTGAAGCCGTTGGTCCACAAGCTACTCTGTTGTGTTGGGGATGTGGGCGAGGTAGTTGCATCGGCGGCCTTTGCTGCTGCCGCCGCTGCCTGCGCTGCTTCGGCCTCTTGCTCGCGCTCGACAGCTTCCAGAGTTGTCTCTTGGTAGAAGAGAACATAAGCACAGGCGAGCTGTTTGGCATCTTGCACACCTGGTTTGGGTTCCCCACCAAAAAAATTCTTGACGTAGCTTTTGTCGACAGGCTCGACGAGCTCGTCGTCGAAAAGCAGCCAGCCGCGGTCTTGTGTCTTAATGATCGAAACGTAGTGTCCGTGATATGGACCGCCACCAATATGTACAACGACGGCATACAGCTCGTATAGCCGGTCTTGGTCTTCGGCGTCCTCGGTAGTATTAAAAAGGCGAAGGTGATAAGGGTAAACAACGCGATGAAACAGCTTTTGCAAGCGGTTGTAGTCCTCGGTGTATTTGAACCTCTTGAGATGCAAAGCCAGAATGCGCGGTAATCTCTTGATTTTCATCCTCTTCTCCGCCTCCTGTAGGCCACCGCAATTGTCGCAGTGAAATTTGTTGCGCTCACACAGCATCTCTTCTTCGGAGAATTTGCGCAGACATGATGTGACGGACGAGTGGGCTTCAAGGTCAACAGAGAGATCCATGAAGGCTTCGTCACGCTGTGAAGTGGTCTCGCACGTCAAACAGCGCGTTTCCGACACCAGCACTCCCTCAAAGAGATCATGTACCCAGCCTGTCGCTGCTTTTGTGATAGACGTGGGGACGGCCATTCCGTTGATCTCACCGTTTTTCACGCCATTCACTATGCTCTTCGCCTCCAACTGCTGCTTGGTATATAACTCAACGCTATCAACCACTTGGTTGAGGAGCAGATTCAGAAACTCGTGGGCATCCTGGTGCATGGCAGACCGGAACATCTCGTTCTCTTTGCGCAGGATCTCGAGGAATTTGTGAGGGCTGACAATACCGGAGCGGCCGGTGTTCGAGATGATGGCCTCAAACATGTCTTTAAGCGCGGTAAAGAGCGACTCTTGCATGCCATATGTGTCTGAATAGTCCAACTGCATGTCGAGTACTTGCGCTGACTGCATCAGCATCTTCTTCTTCCATTCTGGCGAGTCTTTTTCGTCCGGCTTTTGACCTTGTGCCTGCGGGGTACCAGCTATGATGAGGGGTCTTCGGGCGGGTGAGTTGGCTGCCAGAGGACCTGGCTGTGAGGGCGGCGGTCTCGTGAGGAGCGGCGAGCGGATGGTCCTCTGAGGCGCACTGATGTGCTTCTCCAGATCGACGACATCTACGGATCCGTTTGCTTGAGGTTGCAAAGCCGGGAAGTTGATTACGTGATTTCGAAATGGTGCGGAGTAATATAGACTTTGGAGAATAGAATTGGCATAGCTGGTCAAGGTCAGTTGAGGGTCCAATGGACTGTTGGGCGTAGAGAGATTTCACCATGTGCTACTGTACTGCGGAGAGGAGGTTTGTCAGCGCAATGTCTAGGCGGCAGCGAACAACGCAGGACTCACGTTTTCGAAGCCGAAGAATTTATCACTGCCGTCTATTCGCGCAGGACCGGTGAGGTCTGCAAGGTGTTTCTCTAAGGCTGTTTGAGCGCCATGGTGGGCGTCCTTCTTGGGGATATTGAGGTTCGGGCTGGCTGGGGTCTGAAACCGGAGGTCAGCGATGGAGAGCGACGAGGGCTCAGGAGATTGCGCACGGCATTGCTCTTGAACTTGCCAAAGAATGACATGGTGCGCGACGAGCGCCGACATCAATGAAGATGGTAGCAGTGGAACGGTGGTAAAGAGATACGAGTAGTTGTGAGGCCCGGTTGAAAGCGACGGAGCAACGGACTGAAGTGACGGCGTCCGGGGGGCAGAGTGAGGGAGAGTTTGTGGAGTTCGGAGGCGGGCCGAGAGCGGGCGCGGGACTGGACCACGGGACGCGAGGCGGCGGATGGCGGGGTGTCGGATAAATGCTGAAGGAATAATGTGGAAGGTTCAGAACAGGTCAGAGAGTCCGTGGGTTGTTGATGGATGAGGAGGAGGTTGAGGACAATTGATGTGAAATCGGGATCGGAGATAGCGGGGAGGAGTACAAGGAGATGCAGTCAGAATCAGGCAGTCGAACGACGCGGAGTGTTGGAGCAGGAAAACGAGGACAAACAGGCGACCAGTCTAGTCTTTCCGGCGGCCGAATGTAACGGCGTCTTGGGAGCGGTCGGTTGGATGATGAGTGCAACCGCGCCACGCCAGCATCACTCAGTAGTCAGTCAAATATCACGTCCATGTGTACCAGCGCCTCCTCACGGCCTCTGTTCTTCGTACTTCGTCCACGCTATGTTCCCCTGGGCCTCCATGCAGGCAGACGCGGGTGCCCCATGGAAGACCCCCAGCCTTGCCATCGCCTGAGCCGCATTATTGGACGCTAAACTGGTGGTACAAGGCGAAGTACTGTTGGTCTTCCTTTTCCATTCGCCGGCGATGAGCTCTACTGTGCCACACCCTTGCTTCGGGAGGGTCGATAAGCCGCCAATGCTATACCTTTTCCATTGCTCCTCGATATTGTTCCGTGTTCTTGCTCATGTACCCGCTGCCTGCTTCGTTCGCCATCGATGTCGCGCGTCAGCCCTGGGGATACAACGAGATACACACCTGCTGGACCGCGCTCCACCCACACCACCCTTGTGCAAGTCACCCTCGTGGCTCTGATCGCGCCGATCGCCCCGACCCGACCTATCGGCGGCCCCGTCGTAGAATGTCACCCCGCCTACCTCTCGCCTCGCCTCGTGGCATTTTCGAGAACCAAGGGTCTTGTGCCCACCTTTGCCGCATCTCTGACCGTTGATCGCCAACCAAAAGAATTCTTCTTTGACCACCTGATGAACCTCGCAACACGATCGGCGGATCGCCCGCAGAGCGCGTTGCACATTGCAGTCCAGATGTCGCTTCTCTATTTCAGGAAACAGGTGTCGCTGCAGTATTAATTGGCTGAGAGCGACTCATTCATATATGCATGCTCCTCCAAGCCGGATGTGATTGTCTTTGAATGTTTGAACATTAATCTAATTATGCGTCATACGTATACTCATGCTTCATGCCAAACCACCTTCATCTCACCAAAGACTTCCTCACGCTACACTGCATACCATGCCATGCCACCTGTACAGCAACGTCGATACATGTGACCAGTGTCAATTATTGATATCACCAAACCATCAGCTCTGCTCCACCGCATGAAATTGAAGTTCGACTTCAAATTCGCTCCTGATTCTCGCCGCTTTTTCCTCCCACTCCACGGACTCCTTCTCAAACTTAGCTCTTGCCTCATTCGCCAGCCTCTGCGCATCCTCGCCCTGCTCCATATATGGCCTCCTCTGCTCGTCGCTCAGCTCGCGCCACTGTTTCCCGATCGCTGCCCGAACTTCGTTGCGTGATGCCTGCACGCCCGCCATCCCCGTCTGCGTCTGCTTGGCTTTCGAACATGAAGCCTTGCATGCTTTCCACTGCTCTGCCGTGTACACCAAGAATGGATTTACACCCGGTCGAGAAGGGCGTAGCGGCCGTTCGCCCAGCTCCATGAAGATTTTGGACTGGACAAGCGCTTCGTGCTCGTCGCTATAGTTGTAGCGGCCGCTTGTTGACGATCGGTATGGATTGACTGCTGGGATCGTAGACTGGGCGGGCACCGCGTCCGCTCTTGTGTCTTTCTTCGAGCCTTTCCGTGGCCTGCCCGTGGGAGGCTTGATTGATGGATGGATCGGAATGTTGTGCTCAGAGATTGAGCTTTTAGAATCATCGTCATCTCCAACCAAAACCTCAGGAACCTTGACGGGCCCGATGAGATTGTCCACTACCTCTGCGGCAGCCCTGAGCCCAGACAAGTACGCGCCATGCACGGTTGCTGGGTGGGTGCCGCACGTTGCCTCTCCAGCAAAATGAAGATTACCGACCGGCCGTGCCATGACATCGTAGTCCCCTGGTTGTGTGCCGGGTGCCACGAATGAATATGTGCCCCGCGTGAATGGGTCTTTCTTCCACCTAGTCACAATGACTTCGACTGGAGCCGGTACTGGTTGCGGCGCAAACGTCGTCGACAGACGCCCGACAACTTCTTTCATCAGAACCTCGGTCGGTGTGACTTCCGCGGCATGAGCAGCATGCCCAGACATCAATGCAATTAACATTGGTCTTCCGCTGTTATTGATGCAATTCCATACAAGGTAAAATTTGCCTCGCCCTTTGGCGTAGTCATCAGGGTTCATGCTGTTTTTCTTTTCCGCCTCGTTCAGAAGTCCGAACATGTCATACTGCTCGTTCCAGAATGGTCGTTCGAATACCAGAACAATCTGAACAGTCTTACATTAGCAGCCGGTGGGGCAGTAGACTCTCATCTGACTTACTTTGTTGAGAACACCAAAGCCCAAGCGATCAATCGCTCCTACTTTCCAATCGGGCAACCGCGGCTGGAAATTGATCGTCTGGGCTTTCAGCACACCAAGTGGCGCAGTCAATACCACCTTGTCCGCCTTCAACATCTGCCCGTTCTTGCAATAAATCAATGCTGATCCCTCCTCGCCGTCCGAGTACGTTATTCTCTCCACAGTTGAATCGAAATGTACATCGAGTTGATTCGGGAGCATCATCAATCCTCGAGGTACCTGAATGTAACCACCCACTACCTCAGAGTGTCGCCCCTCAAATTCGTTCCCACTGTCTTGATCGTGGCCACTGAGACTTAGCTGATGCACCACAGCCGCGTTTGCGTATTCCAGGTCAGCATAATGCCAATTTAGCAGTCTCATGTCCTGGGGCGTCAACTCCACAAGGTGTTGGTACTGACGTATCGCCTCATCCATGGTTGATCCGAGTGTTGGACATCCTGAAGACTTGGCGGTATTGTTGAGATTCAGGGAGTGGTTGCGTGATATTCCTGCCCGTAGATCCCAGCCAGCACTTTTAGCCGCTTGTGCTGCTGTCCGGCTTGAGCTGTTGCCTGCAACCACTTGTGTTCTCCCCTGCAGCTTGGCAAACCCGGGCGGGATGACCTGGGAGCGATCTTGCCCTTGCGTTCCCTGACTGTCAAAACCGTAGCTATCTTCTTCAAATGTCTCTTCCAAATCTCCTTGCGCTGGCTCTTGACACACATCAATGAAGTCCTGCAGCCCTTCGAAAGTCTCATTCGAGACAGGCTTCAGCCGAAAATCGCTTGTTCTTTCCAGTATATCGTTGTGCACCTTGTTGACCAGTATGTCACGCTCTCGATTGACAGCTTTTCCGTTTGAGTCATGCATAACAATCTCATCCCACATCAGATGGTAATGAAGACCAAGTTGGCCTCTTACAATGGCATCAAGCGGGTTGCCATGCTGGAAACCGGTGATAATCTGAGCACCCATCTCGGCAGTGTTTCGCAGCCCATTGGGCAAGCTGTCCGCAACCTGGCTACGCAAAGGATGTGAATATACTCTTCCGCCAATTCGTTTGCGGCCCTCCAGGATGACAATCTTTGGCGGATGCTCGCCTCGGTCGATCCAGTGATTTTGAAATTGCGCGATAAGTCCTTCGAGCTGCCTAGCACATCCAAGGCCAGCCATGCCCGCTCCAATAATCACGATGGTCTTTTGTTTCGAAGAACGCCGCCCTGGCGGTGGTGAGACGAGTGGCCGAGGTACCTCGACACATCCAAAATTGATATATCCATTTCGCACCAACCACCAATATGCAAATTCGGCCAAGCCAAAATGCCCACTACGTTTTGCACACCCTGCAGCCTCTTCTTCGCTGACACTGACCATTGGGTTCCTGGTCCACAGTCGAAGGATACCGTTCCGAATGTTGAGGTAGGCGGTAGTATGGAGAGGAGACATCCTTTCTGTTAGTAACCGATGTTCTCCCGTATGAAGGGCGTATGGATTGAGCCTGGAAGTATTTGCTGCGAGAACACATTGTCTTCCGTATTCTTCCCAAGACAATCCTGGAGGGATGGATGAGTTGGGTCTCCAGGTCAGACGGCGTACTGCAGACGAGGGCTGCTTTTTCATCTTGCTCGACGGATTTATCTTCTCACCCGACCTCGGATGTTCGATAGATATGGACTGCTCTGTGTCTGGAGGCGATGATAATGACGATGAGGAGATGGTGGTGTTATTTCCCGTCGCATTGTCTCCAGGCATGGCGATCTGTGTACTGGATAACGCCACTCTTTTCCTTGCATTTTCCGTATCACCAACGGGTATGTATTCACATGGAACCTCTTTGATTTGATCGATTGAAGTCAGTGGCTTGTTGTGCTCTGAAGAGGTAGTGATAGATATATTGGTATCGTCAGCTGCGTGGAGTGAGTATACATGTAGTAAATGGTCCGTATGCAGATGTTTACAACGTACTTTCGGTATTCGAAGGTGTCCGATCAAAAATATCACTTGAGCTCGTGGTCGAATCGGACTCATCCAATTGTTTGGTGAATTGGCCACCTCGCTCGTGATCAGACGAAGTCTGATAAGATCTGACGTCTGCTTGCTCCCGCGTTTCCACTGGGACAGAAATCATCTTGAACTTGATTGTGCCATTCCCTGCCGGTTTGATGACTTTCCATTGGAAAGCCGGTCTTCCGCCTGCATCTCTTGCCTGAGTTTTGGTCGTCATATCTGAAGCATCGGTCCGGAGGCGAGCGACGAGACGATTGTGGCCATATGATGAAGGGGGCCTAACAACAACATGGGTACCTCCGCTCGATACCTCGGTCTGTGAGTCGATCCATGTGGTTCCCTCGATATTCTAAGGCAGGTCGCAGAGTTGTTCGAGTGTCGCCGCCACGAATTGCTGGATTATAGGATCAGGTCCGAGGACAGGGTCGGGGTCCCGCACAAAGATTCACGCTTTTCCTTTTTCAGCCATCTGAACCAAATTCAACCGTCTGCCGCTCGACCTCGCATCTTGCTTTAGCTGCACCACAGACAATGTAGGCTAATATTCCACAATCTTGCCATTGACCATTCTTAGGCACCGAGCCTGTACAAGCCTCTCAAGCGACGTTTTGACCATGATCGAGCAAAGCTGACGTGCAGAATGCTTGAACTAGCGTCTGCCCGTATACTGGAGAAGCAGATGCAACCTCATTAGCACAAGTCACAAAACCCCAACTCCGACTCCCAATCTCCGAAAGAGCCAGATGAGGCAAAGATACCAAAATAAAATTCTTGTGACCACAGGGCCCACCGAGCTATATTGCAAAAGGACCCGGAAGGCCTATATAGCAGGCCTAAATATGGGTTGAAGACGAGACATGCTAATGGTCGAAGATTTAAAATTGTTGAGGACTTTTACTGAAGCCACCATGAATGTGTTTGGTCTCCTGTATATCATCCCAAGAGCGATTGCCAACAGCCAGATCCGCAATCGATTCCTCAACAACTATACATACAACCATCAATATGACTGACCGATCAAGGAGCGACCTTGACGAGCATCGTAGTCGTCCTGACCTACAGCTGGGAACAAGCAAACGTGAGATTCATTATTGCGGGTATTGCACCAAGTACCATATCTTTCAACTCCTCCGTCCCTCCGTCGGCGATTCGCCAAAGACGCTGCCTGGCATTGCTTCGCAAACATTTTCTGCACGATCACCACGCTACCAATGTCATATGAGCCGCAAGAAGTGATACTAGCATCACGACCATAGATGATTGGTACTTGACTGACGCTCCGGAGGTCTGGCTCGTTGTTGTGTAGATAGTCCGGAAACCGATGTTAGAAGAGTTGAAGCACACTTCTGGAGTGACTGGTGCGCAATCTTCTGGCTCAGCCAGGGTCACATCGACGCACTATTAATGATTAGAGATGACTATTTCGTCGTGGGTACTGTGACCATGCTCACGTTGTATAGTGAGGCGCCGTGTTGCGCCGTCTCGACCAACTGGATAGTGATGTTGTCACCAACTTTGAAGGTAAGATTTGGAGGTAAAGGCACCTGTGGAAGGCAGATATTGGCGTCGTACTTGTCGTTTGACGGGCCGACGATCTGGAAAGGAGGTACGACAGGGTGGCTCATGTTTGGTGGGTTGAGCATGCCAGGCCCGGTGATTCCGACGTTGACATAGATGAAGGCTATTCCGTGGCCTGCATGTTATTAGTATCGAAAACGTCGTTGTGCTGACAAGACCCTTGGCTTACCGGATTGATAACCGGGCTGGAATGCGACTGGCCGCAGATTAGATGAATGTCGTAGCCCAAAAAGATTTCAGCACATACCAGCACCTCCTGTGACCGGCCATTTTGTGCGATTCTGGGAGAGAGGCATTCCTCCACCTACACAAGAGTCAGTAATCCTCTATACCACTGACTGAAATACATCAATGCTGTGAGACTCACATGGGTAGATCCATTGCATGCCATATGGGAACTGGTATGTGCCGTTGACATAATCTACACCGATCGTACTTGGGTCTTGTGCCGGGTCTAATCCTGAGGTGTGCAAGTTATCGCCTAGAGCACATGGTCAGCGGCGATGGCAGTGGGGCAGGAAGCATATAGTACCTCTCCAGCCCGGATATGTAATGGCCGTGTGGGCAGACACAAGGCTCGTCAGAGCTGTGACGACGGATAAGAACCGTATGAACGCCATCTTTTGGAGCTTCCGCAGTTACTTGAATTTTTGCAAGAGAACGATTTCTCCAAAGATAGAATCTTCGACAACAAAGCTGACAAGAGCTACCGAGTTGGACTTATCTTATCCCACCAGCAGGGCAGAGGGTCTGCCCTGTTCTAGCCGCCGAGGTGTGTAACAGTGAGGGGCTGGGCGGCAAGCTGAGATGTAACAGCAACCAGTGAGAGTAAGCATAGGCAAGGATTCTGCCGGGTACAAGCATACTACTGGTCATGCGTAATCACGGACATTTGGGAGGGGGCACAAGATTCGCTGAAGGGCCTCATGAGCAGGGCGACCCTCTGACCAATATTGCGTGCATGCTGAAGCTTTGCTGCCCATGACTTTAGTGTGCCAATCAAGCGATGTCGCGTCGTATTTGCGGCTTCAGGCCTGTTTTCTGCAGTCGCTGGTATTGGCGGGGCGGATTGACGATCTATAAAGGTGGCTGCCGCCAATGCAGCTCGAGGTTCGGCGCGAAAGCCATCGGATCCACCCGGCCCAATCGCTGCCCAGCTAGAAGCGCCCTCTTCAGTCCGCATCGTCCAGCTCCCCGTCTTGCTTTCTCCCTCACGGCGACTCGCAGACACCTGCAACAAACCTTTCCGGATATGCATCACGCTGCTGGCTTTTTTTGCTGTTTGCTCTCGTCTTGGTCGCCTCGCGCCATTCTCGCTCTTTTCTCGCCCCGATTTGCGGCAGACCACCTATTTGTGGCTGATTTCTCGCCGTGATATCGACATTGACCAACGGTTCCTTCCCTTCTAAGCCTCGTCCACCTGCGGCTTCCTGTCGTGGAAGGCCCGACTGACTGTGGAAACCAATAAGCGATGCGCTCCACCCGCGCTTGTACATCCGCAGCATCATCAGACGCCGGGTACCGATTCAGATTGCAGTTCGTCATTCGGTTGTACAAATCCCAGCCAGATCCTTGTAGGCTCTTGTCCGCAGTCATGTAGTCGATTGCATCTGCCTGATAGCTGTCGGGTGCTTTGCCGCATGCAAGCCACGCTGTCCGTTTGTCTGCCTTTTCTTTCTTATATCCGCCGGTCTTGTCCTTTGCTCACTTGATCCCCCAAAGAATGCCCGCCGTCCTCGCCGAGCAGCAATTTGAAACAATTGCTGGGTTTGTTACGGGCCATCGAAACTCCCACTGACCGTCAACTCTATCCGTCAAAGCCTCCAATAGTCAATGTCCAGAGGGGGAGACCATCCCAGCATAATCCCCACAACCACCAAAGCAATGACACAAAGGCCACCCGGCCGCGAGCCAGTCTATGGCCATCCGAGAACATCGGAGAATCATCAGCGAAGCGGATCGCATTCTCTCTCACGTGGGACTTCGCCGCTCCCAAGCCCATATTATGGGACAGCATCTCCCCATTACAACCTGGACTCTATGACACGCACCTCGAGCAGCAGCTCGTGCAACACTTCTCATAATCCTCAAATGGCGCAGGAGATGCAGCAATGCTGTTCCCCGTGTCCAAATTGTCATCCCTGTGGTCACAAGACCTCTAGTCCACGCGCACCACCTCATTTTGAGCCTGCTCGAAAGTCACCATCTCCGCATCTCACCTCAGGCCATTTCTCTACTCCTCCAATGTCGCCAAGCGGAGTTCCACGCGCAAGTCCACCGTATGACAGGTCTCAATCTCTACCAGGAGACGGAGGTCAAGAGCAGACCCTGCCAACGATACCGGGCACAATCTCGAGCCGTCAGATCAAAGGATCCTCCGCCATCAGCGAAAACGGCACAACATCGTCACGTTCCGGACTTGGCACCCGCAAAGCGTCAGCAAAGCCAAAGAAAAGCGGGTTCGGGACAAACATGTCATCAGCTTTTCGAGATTTATTCCATAGGCAACGTGTCAACTACGATGTCGAACGAATTGAGGATCGTCATTGGACGGATGAGTGAAAAGATGCGTTTTAATCAGGTCGATATGGTTTGTCAGGCAGGAAGAAGCATTTGTCAGGAAGTCAACCAACTCATTCCATGTGAGACCAAGACTCTTGGCTGCATAAAGCAGCTCTGATGGTCCCTGTCTATTGAACAAACCTCTTAGAGCTCACCGAAAAGCCTTAAATATCAACTCCGGTCTTCTCAAACCTAACTTGAACAGCGGCTCACTTCATGAGGGCGGCAGATGAAGGTCATGCACGCCTTGTACTTGAAATAAAAATCCAAACAGTAAAGCTTGCCTCCTAAAGCAGCTCTTGAAGGATCAAGCTAATACGGACAAAGAACGTTCGAAATATGAGTTATGAAATAGGGTGGTTGCTTGTTATTCTTAATTACCAGAGCAAAGGCGCAAAATTGGGGCACGAATTAAATCATCATCATCAACATCATCATCTTCTTCTTCTTCTTCATCATCATCACGAAGGCAGCGTAGCCCGAAATTAACCACACAAAGAATCACGAGTCCAAAAATATACAAGTCTTTTGCATTGTACAGAGCCTATTTCTTGATAGCCGCAGGCTTGCCCTGCTTCTTGGGCGCCGACTTATTTCCTGCCGGCTTGCTGCCAGCCAGCATATCCTCCACTTTCCGCATGAACACCGCCCCATCTCGTGCAAGGTACGTGTTATTCCTGAACAAGCTCGTCCGGATATGGTTCAAAACCTCGCTCTTGTGCGGCTTTGCAGCCAAATTTACGTGCTTGCCCCTGATATACCGATCCGTGATGCTGGCCTGCATGCGCTCTGTGAGCGGCGCAAATTCGTACTCTGAAATGACATCAGGCAGACCCTTGCGAGCGTTGCTCGCGCTCCGACCAAGCTTGTGTGCATATTCCTTCGCTGCCTCGACGACTTCTCCCTTCTCCTTCTCCGAGTTGAAAGAGACCAGGCCGCCGCGCATCATCTTCTTCGCCAGCTCCGGCGCCCACCTCGTGTTGTCCGTAGTCGTATCCGTCAGCATCTTGATGCGGTCCTGGATCACGCCTTCGTAGTTGGCGCCCGCTATCGTAGCGCTACCACGACCAGAGTACATAAGCTCGTTGCGAGAAATCTCTGCCGCATCGAAGGTGACGGGTGTCGGGTCTTCTCTGTCGAATGTCTCCAATAGCGCGAGATCCTTTTGCAGCTTGATGTTTTTTTGCGCCTCGTCGAATTCTTCCTGGTCCATCCCATCGAATATGTTCCACGGTTCGTCAACGTCTTCGTCTTCTTCGCCTTCTTCAAACTCGGCGAGGTCCTCTTCGTTGCCTTCGTCGTAAGCTTCCAAGGAGCCGTCCAATTCTTGCTGTTGTTCCTGCAGATCTTCTGGTGACAAATGCTGTATTTCATCGTTTTCTGTTTGTGTAGATCTCAAACTTCTTAATTGCTCGGAGGTCGCCGCCGCTCTCTCCCTTCTCGAGCGAGAATATGCTTGAATTCCTTCGGATTCATCATGGGGCAATTTGAGTGTATCATTTTGTGCCGAATCCACAGATTGCAGGGGCGTCGCAGTCGAGTCAGTATTGAAACCAGCATCTTGCCATGTATCGCCTATCCCGTTGTCGTTGGCGATGCTCGATCTCTCATTCTTTGGAGCCGGTTCGTTGTCTTTCGCGTTGGAGTAGAACCTAATCGGGCGTTGCCGTCGACATTGCTGTGCCACAAGTCGTAGACATGGCCGTCCAGGCCCAAGAGCCTGTAGCGGAGCTCGCGCGTACATTGAGATGTGTTTACTGCCAATGCGGAGCTCGACGATCTCGTAGGGGAAATTTTAGAACCAGGTATAGATGAGGTCGGACATCGGCCACCACTCGGCAACTCCCGCACTCCCGCCGCGCCGTCGAAACTGTATTCTCATAAGCTATCAACAAGCGGAACGACAACAACTCTGACCTCTCGGACACGCTTGGTCTTATGTAAACTTATCTCAAGGATATTAAATACAACTCAAACTTACATTCGTTCACAATTTATACTCATTTATCACGCATTACTGCTTTTGCCGGACAAAATGCTTCGCAGAGAACCGACAAAAATTACCTTGACCATGGAGGACGTGGCAAACTACGATGCCGTCAAAGCACAGAAAGACCAACAAAAGCGGCGGCAGGAGCAATACTCAATGGCAGCAAATGATCCTTTCGCTACCGCCTCTGGTCAGAATTCTGGACACACTCAACGATCTAAAGAGCAGAGAATTGGCGTCTCCAACTCGCGGCATTGACCACTCCGAGAATTCCTTGGATCAAGAATGTCAATATTGCGGACTCTGCGCTCATCGTCAACTGTGTGATTTCCCGTCGGACGCGCGAACACGGTCCTCAGCTCGATCATGAATCCCCCTTGCCTGACTTACAGGAAGATTGCGTTAGCGGAAGTCAAGCATTCCTTTCTGTCAAGTTTCGTAAACAGATACAATAAATGATCTTCCCACATCTCCTTCATTCTACACCTTCTCGCTTGCTCAGGCTCCTCCCTCTGTTTTGACTATCGGCCGACCCTGTCACTCTTTCGTACGCACTGGAAACGAGGCCATATACGGGCCGGAGCTAGGAGACCCTTCCACGATCAACCGTGTCCGCTGTAGCAAATGGCGAGGGCGCATCCTTACAGTCTGTGGATTCTGCTGAACCTGTGCTTCCTAGCAAGTCTGGTACGTTCCGGAAGCGTTGCTTCAACTGCTCTCACTAACCAGTCAACCATAGTGTCTTGGATATGGCGAGCTTGATGATTTCCACGAACAGCATATGCAGATGCACGAGGAGCGTCAGACGTTGACAATCCCTCAACAGTCTACATGGTGGTATGCGCAAATCAAGCATCAAGGCAGTGTCGCCTACGGATCCAACTCGAGTTATAAGATTTGGAGAAATGTCAAGGATTGGGGCGCCAGAGGCATGTCAACCCTGTTCTCAGAAAACATATTTGAACATTACTAACTCAACCAGGGGACGGAATACATGATGATACCGATGCTATCAACAACGCAACTTTCGACGGTAACCGATGTGGATATCATACTAACTGCACTCAGCAAACCACCACTCCGGCCATTGTCTACTTCCCTCCTGGCACATATCTGGTCAGCCGACCGTTGATTATGTTGTACTATACTCAATTTGTCGGTGATGCGAGCAATCTACCAGTCATCAAAGGAACTCCTAATTTCTTTGGCATTGCTCTGCTCGACTCTGATCCCTATCTTGCCTACGGTTTCAGCTGGTACCAAAATCAGAACAATTTCTGGAGACATGTTCGCAACTTTATACTGGATATGACCGCGATGCCGGTGCACGCTTCCATGAGCGGCCTTCACTGGCAGGTGGCCCAAGGCACATCAGTGCAAAATGTTATAATTAACATGGCGCCGGCCAGTGACAAGAACGACCAGACAGTAAGCAGACCCTTTTCAAAGTCGTTTGATCGCTTACTGACCGCGGTAGGGCATCTTCATGGACAATGGGTCTGGTGGGTGGTTCGAAGACATTGTCTTTAATGGTGGGGGAACGGGTTTCTTTGCCGGGAACCAGCAGTGGTCCGCGAGGAACCTCACCTTCAACGGCTGCAATACAGCCATATACCAGAACTGGAATTGGGTGTTTACCTACAAATCAATCACCATCAACAATTGCAAGATTGGCATCGACATGACCCAAGGGCATTCGTCAATCACAACCGGATCCATGGTCTTGCAAGACTCGGTCATGAACAATGTATCTCAAACTGGTATCCTGACCACCTGGGCAAATCACTCGGTTCCTGCGGGATCAGGTACTCTGGTATTGGACAACGTCAACTTCATAAACACACCGATTGCGATTACCGATGCCAATTCGACCGGCACCGTTCTCGTAGGCAACCAGAAAATTGGATCCTTCATACAGGGCAACACTTATTCTGTTTTCGATGGTACGGAGGTCTTCGGTAACAAGTCCTGCTATGAGCCTCAAGCTATTATCGGACGGACCCAATCGCAAAGCGATCCGCCCCCAAAGCCGGTTTCTCTGCTTGATGCCAATGGCAAATTCTACGAACGTGGCAAGACACAGTATATGGGCTACTCTGTCCTGCAAATCAGATCCATTTTATCGTTTGGTTGCAGCAACGATGGGGTGACAGACGTGACCACTTGCCTTCAGAGATATCTCGACTCAATCCTGCCTGGCGAAATTGCCTATATTGACCACGGAGCGTACGTTATTAGCGACACCATCACAATTCCGAACAACATCAAAATCGTGGGCGAGATCTGGCCGCTCTTCATGGTCGACGGATCCTCACCCAAGTTCTCTGACATCAACAACCCTCAAGTGGCGTTTCGAGTCGGTCAGCCAGGCGACACAGGCGCCGTCGAGATGCAGGAGATCATCTTCGAGACTAAAGGTCCTGCGCCCGGTGCCATCATGATGGAATGGAACTTGGGCAATGCCGGAGGTGTCCAAGGCGCCAACAGTGAGTCTCCTACCCCTGTCTCTACACTTTCAACGCTGACAATATACCAGCAATGTGGGACGTCCACTGGCGCATTGGCGGCACAAACGGCACCCTCCTGAACCCAGATCTCTGCCGCAAAACCCCCAACCGCGCCACCGCCCCTAACCCTTCGTGCTACGGCGCCTTCCTCCTACTCCACATCACGTCGACCGGCTCCGTCCTCATGGCCAACAACTGGGGCTGGATCGCCGACCACCAGCTCGACGGCGACGATGTCGACCAGATGAACATCTACAACGGCCGCGGGATGCTCGTCGAGTCCGCCGGGCCGGTCTGGCTCTACGGCACAGCCTTCGAACACTCCCAGCTGTACAACTACAACTTCGCCCACGCCAAGGAGGTGTACATGGGCATCATCCAGACGGAGACGGCGTACATGCAGGCCAATCCTAACGCCCTCGCCTCCTTCCCGCCTGTCGATGCTTACAGCGATCCGACGTTCGCATCGTGCTTCCAGACCCGGTGCTTCAAGACTTGGGGCTTGAGGATCTTCGACTCATCTTATATCTACCTCTACGGCGCGGGGATGTATAGCTTTTTCGAAAACTATGATGCCGGGTGTCTGGTGACGAGTAATTGCCAGCAGACGATGGTGAGTATCGAGCAGAGCGAGGCGATTTATTTGTTTGTGGTCAATACGGTGGGGGCCGAGACCATGGTCCAGGTTGACGACCAGCCGCTGGCGTTGGCGGTGCCGAATGCGAATTTGTTTGCCGATACGGTGGCCGTGTTTGAGTACCCTTGATTATGGGTCTGTTGGTCACGGAGGGAGGGGAGGAGGAGGCTGCGCAGTGCTTGGACAGGGGAGAGAAGGTACGGAGTCTGAATTAGTGCTACGGCGTCGATTTGGAATGAATCATCTACTTTTGTCACTCCCTTTCTACAACCCACCCACCCACGCACGTACACATCTCAAAGGTGAAAGTGGATATCCACCACGAGTGGAAAAATCGGTATCATTTCCGCATCGCTCAAAACAAATCTACCTGCCTGCCCAACCAACGGACTGAACAAACTACCAATCATCGTCCTCCTCCTTCCTATTCATAGCCCGACTCCTCGCCTGCAGTGCCGCCGCGAGTCCAGCAGTACCACTAGGCGTGCTCCGTCCACTATTATCACTGGCATTCCCCGTCGACAGCCCCGAGTCCCTAGCCCCTCCCGGCGCCGCGGGGGCTGGCTTTCTCCCCGCGGGCCTTTTCGCCGGTGGCACAGGGGCTTTAGGTTTTCCTCCCGTGCCATTTGCGGCCGGGGCAGCAGGTGGAGGCGGACGGGAGATGACTGGTGGGGGCGGAGGGGCTTCTTTGACTTCTTCCAGATATGCGGTCGGCACCCAGCCGGATTTTGTGTCGGCGGGATCGCGGGCGAGCCACCATCCTAATTAATGTCAGTATTGGAGAACCAAGGAGGGAAAGGGAGTGGAAAAGGTACCATTGTTCTCCTTCTGCGTGACGATGACAGTCTCGCCCTTTGCGAGGCTGAGCTCGCCGGAGGTTTGGCCGACGAAGTCGTACAGCGCTCTGAAGGTCGGCTCTTTAGGCGGAGCGGCGGCGGCAGGAGGAGGAGGGGGTGGTGGTGGCGCACGCGAGGATGCGGTTGGTAGTGCATGGTGTTGGGATACGTTCCCGTTGACTGCTGATTGGACTACTGGCTGAGCCACCGGCTGAGGCATTCGAGGTACGGCAGCAGCTTGACCGCCGCCTGGTAGAGGTCGAGCTTGAGGTGTCGGCCGCGATTGTTGTTGCCGGGCGGCTTGGCTTAGCTTACCCATCTGTCCACCAGGTCCGCCTGCTTTGAGAAGCTTGCCGGAGGTGATGGGCTTGGCGGCGACTTGCTTGCCCTTTGGCGTGGGTCTGGAGACGGAGCTGGGAGACTCACCAGCTCCCGTGTGGATGGTGCCGGACTTGTAATTGTCATCACGTGCGACAGAGGGATCTTTCATTACCTTGACTGATGCCGGCTTGCCCGGCTTCTTGTTGTACTGGATCTGGTCTGCGATGCGGATGTCAATCGTGCCGCGGGAGGCGCGTTTCAGGTACGTGAACAATTCGGTCTTGAAAATGCAGGTTAAGAGCGGGTCAGGTTCTTGTGGCGATCCCACACCTAGCGAGAACCAGTCATCCTTGAGGTTTGATGCGCTGACGTATTTGATTGCGCCGATAGGTATCGTCCTTTCGGCGATGATCTGGACGGACTTATTGACAAGTGCTTGCTTAACGATATAGAAAGCCCTTTGGGTCAAAATCAGGGTGCGAGCTTCCGGTTTACTCGAGCGACCGAGCTTGGAGACTAGGATCTCGCCACGGCAAGAGAATAGAACTCCCTCGCTGGCATTGAGACCGATTGAATTACGGATCATCTCGCCAGGACCGCCTGAATTAGCGATACCCAAGTAGTCACCCAAGAATCTTCTGTAGCCGACCAGACTGTACCGTCTACGTTCTTTGCGGTTGGCGAGTACACGATGGCCTTCATCACGCAACTCAATGAATTCCATGCCTCCAGTCTTTCGTCTCCAGAATCTTTGAATTCGCGTGGCACATTCAATGCGATATCTCAGGTAATTTCTCCAAGCACGCTGGATACGTATAGCCATGTTGTGCCAATAGCGGTCTCGCATCGTCTCCAGGGCAAAGAGGGTTTCAGGAGTTTTGATAAAGACTTTGGTCGTACCCATTTGGAACTCTTCCTGGGGTATGCTGGTGTCTTTCAAGATTTGACGCACACCAGTTTTGGCATCTCCAGACCATGTGTATTCGCCTGCATAACTGGTCTTAGGTGATAAGAGGAAGAAGCGCTCAACGAATTTCTCGAATGTCTGTCTCGAGGCGAAACCGGCTCGCCGAATCCTGACGTTCTCTTGTAGACCAAGGTACTTGATTTGATGCATGACGTTGGGAACATTGTATTCCGTCGGCGATTTGTTCTCGTTAGGCTTAATCGTTCGAATATAGGAGGGCGATGCCTTCATCAGGGTGCTGACAAGGTCGTTGGCAGAAGCCTTGATCTTGTCGCCTGCGGTAGGCGGCCGTCGCTTGTCATCCTGATTGACTTGGTGCGGGAAGAGCGTGTGGACAAAATTATTGGAACTCTGGCCCATGAGGTTCAGAAGATCCTTCAACAACTGGTCCTTGTTCTTATCCGTCATACCTTCTACAGCATACGATACATCACCGGCGTAATGCTTGATGACGAACTGACCTTGTCGTGGAGAGAAGTTCGGATTCGAGGACAAGGCATTCAACCTCTGGACAAATGTCTGGTCAGCCGCAGCGGGATCGGCATGTGCGGTGGCGCATGCGTCGTTGAGCGTTGCAAAAACTCCAGCAGGGCGCTTCTCCTCGATCAGCTCGCACACGACCTTGTTGTCGAAGTACTTGATCGGGGTCCATGTGATCTGCTCCCGCTCGTACTCTTCTTGTTCGGCCTTCAAAGTAAGCTGAATGAAAATTTGTTGGAGTTTCTCATTGACATAGTTGATGCACAGCTGCTCAAAGCTATTCTTCTCGAAAATTTCGAAGCCGTAAATGTCGAGAATACCGACAGAGTACGCGATTTGGCCGCGTGCGCGCAAAGACTGGTTGACTCTTTGCACGATCCAGTCGAACATGTTGTAATAGATCGCCTTGGACAACGCATCTCGGACAGCTCCAGCCTGCGCCGGGTTGAGCGGCACGTCGTATACAGAACCTCTCCGCCCGCCTCTTGAAGTCTCAACAATCCTCGTTGTGAGAGCTTTATTGACGTGCTTGGACTCGACCTCGAGCAGATATGCCACAAAGTCGACCACGGACTGGTCTTGGATAGCGCTGTTGCCCTGATCATCCTCACCGAAGGAGACATTACCCAACCAGAGAATCGCAGCCAGCATTCTGAAAACCTCATCTTGCTCTGCCTGCGACATGCCAATGACCTTCATGGCCTGCACTGTGTCCCTGAATTCCCCGTGATCGTCGATACCTTGCACATCGTAGCATTTTGACTTGCTCGTGTAGACGTATGACTGCGGCTGCTGCACTCCGAAGGTCTGCCTGTAGTTGTCCGAAGCGGCCTTAGTGAACTGGTAGAAAATGTGGAAGTTGCGCTCGTTAGTGATCTGCCCAACAACCCTAGACTTTTCCAAAAGGTAGTTGTTGATGTTCGCTCCGACGGGCTGACCCTGAGGATTGAACTGTATCTCGAGGTATTTGCCGAAGCGCGACGAGTTGTTATTACGCAAAGTCTTTGCGTTTCCAAACGATTCAAGCAGCGGGTTGGTGGCCAGCACCATGTCCTTGGTCTCTTGAATCGACGAGTCGCTGCCGCCCGAGACATTGGCGATATACTGCATAATACGCTTAGCCGCCTCTGTCTTGCCGGCTCCGGATTCACCAGAGATGATGATACATTGGTTCTCTTTGTAGGCGTTCATGTTGTAGTATGCGGACTCGGCGATGGCGAAGACGTGAGGCGGCACTTCTAATCTGTTCTTGCCCTTGTAGCTGTCAAGCACGGCGTCGGTGTAGATGCCCAGGTCGCGGAACGGGTTGACCGAGACAAGCACGTGGCCGATATATGTGTAGATTTCGCCATTCTCGAACCTCTTCTTCAGGTTATCGTTGATAGCCTCGTTCGAAATCTTGCTGATAAGCGTAAGATCCGAAACTCCCACCTCTTTCTTCTTTGTCGTCTCGAACACTGCTTTTCGCACTGCTGGCTTCCCACCGCTGGACTGTGCGGCCGGGGCATCCTTCTTGCGCCCAGCGCGCTTTGTCACACCCATGACGGAGTGCGATTGGATCTGCTAGCCTAAGAGGCCGTGGCGTAAAGAGGGTGCAAAATGTGGCAGACCAGGCGAGTGGCTTAGATAGCGGCTTAGGATGGAGTAGGTGGTACGCTGGTGGTGCAGACCGTCTGTGGCCTGACGGAGCAATTGAAGGACGGCTCGAGAGGCCGAGGTGTCGCAAAGATTGTGTGGGTACCAGTGAGGGAAGATGGCGTAGAGGTTCAGGCTGCAGGACATTCTAAGGTTCATGTCGGTCAACGTCAGAAGGGCATCGTCGTCGGCGTCTACGGCACGGAATGCGGGCCGGCCGCGAAACCATTCGAAACCGGCGGGGTGCGGCGGAAGAGGGCCAAGAGGGACGCCCGACGCGCAAGCAGCCACTTCGCTCAGCCACGCCCGTTGCACTGCCACGCGCCGGGATTTGCACCACATAGAGTAGGAGAGATGATTATTACAGGATGATTATTACAGGTGACTATCACAGATGCTTACGTTGGTTGCTCACCAGGAAAAATTCGATCGTTCTCTTTCATTCAGAGTCAAGGGTTGATGGAATCTAAGTGTACGCATCTAACTTACAAACAAACCCACCATTCACGCTTTCAAGAACCCACTCTCCTTCCAAGCCTGAATATATCTCCTTGCCACCTCATCGTTCACAGGCCCAACCCTTGCCAGCGTCCGAGAGTCAGCAACGCAATGCTCCGTGCCTAACAGAAGCCCGCCACACGACATGCGTACGAAATTCTCGTCCAGAAATCCCAGCAGCTTGATCGCTGGGTTATTGACGGCGTTCCCGCCATAGTCCTTGACACGCCTGATCCACTCCTCGAATGGCACCACCTCCGCCGCTAAGTCTTCTGCCCACAAACGGACCATAGGCCCCCACGGCTGACGCACAGGATTATCGATATGGTATACTGGCTGCGGATGGTCGTTCCTAAGCAGCAAATCCGCGCATGTCGCGGCGACGTCCTCGACGGGAGTCCAGGATAGCTCTCCTTCAAAGGCGGGGACCGCACCCAATGTCTGACTCGACTTGACGAGGAAGCTGAGATGCTCGGCAGTATTCCAGATCCCGCTGTGCTTGGACCCGGCGATCTGACCTGGCCGAACTGCGTGCACGGCAAAGTGCTCGGGATGGTGGTGCAGCGTCGCGTCAAGCATCAATTCGCACGTGTACTTCGCATCGCCGTAGCCATTGGGCAGTACAGATCGGATGCACATTCGTTCTTCGGGTACGAGGCATTTTCCGGTCCAGAGTGGGTAGTGACCAACCACAGCGATGGATGATACGAGCTGAAAATGGACGCGGTGATTGTGCTTGGATGTTGCCGAAGTTGCGAGATCGATCAGATTCCGCATGACTTGGAATTGCGCTTCAAACCCTGGTAGAGCACGTTGGGCGCTCATCGGCCACGCATTGTGGCATATGTGAGTGACTTGCTGTGACAATACCTCGTAGTCTGCATGTCCCAGACCTAGAAAAGGCTTGCTAGTATCCGTCTCGAAAACTACCAATTTTGATTGTCCCGGGACGCTGAGATCGATTCGCCGACTGCAAAAAGCTTCGAGTTGCCTTTCCATGCCATCATATCGTGATTTTCTATTGAGACACACCACCTTAGAGACTTCTGGCACGGAAGCGAGATGGGCAACGAGATTAGAACCCAGGCTTCCTGTAGCTCCGGTCACTAGAATTACTAGGCCCTCAGGGGAATCAGGCTCTGAATTTGTTCGTCTTGGACCAACCCATCCTTCGCAGTATCTTCGAACATAATTCTCAATGGCTATTTCTCGAGCAATCAAGTCAGCTGAAAGTTCGGGGACTTTTACAGGCAAGGATGCAAGCGCATTGTCATACCTTGCAGCAGGTGCTACGGCCATGATGAGACGTTCGATCTCGATCTCCGGGCTCCGGCCATCCGTCCAGCAGACATGCTCGAACCCCACTGAGCGAAGCACTCTAGCCCAGCGATCTTGATGTGAGATAGCATGATTACGGTCGTCGCTGAAGAGCCACCAGCCCTCGAATAGACCAAAGATGATATCAATGAAGATGACAGGTGTGGTCATCTCGAGCATGAGCAGGACGCCACCAGGCCGAAGGGCTTTCTTGATGTTGGCCGTTGATACAGCTAGGTCATGTGTAGCATGAACGGCATTGCTGGCGATAATGACATGCTGAGTGCCAATCAGCTCGTCCGGCGGTTGCTTCTCGATGTCGTGGACACTGAAGCGCATGAAGTCATACTGCTTGAACTGTTTCCTCGCAGCGGCAACAAAGGCACCAGAAAGATCGGTAAATGTGTACTCGATCGGAATCCCAAGTTTGGCGAGCCTAGGCAGCAATATTTTTGTTGTTCCCGCCGTTCCCGCTCCCATCTCAAGGATCTTCAATGGATCGTCGCTTCGAGGTAACTTTGTGGCGACGTTTTCAATTAAAGATGCCATCTGGTTGTAGTAGAGGACATTCAGGGGCCATTTGCCGTAAAGCTTGGAGACCAAGTCGCGACCTTTCGCGCTGCCGAAGATCAACTTCACCCCTGTCTCTTTGCCTTGCAGTATTTCCGCCAAGTGGCTACCACAGTAGTAAGCCAATTCGAAGGCATCGCTATGCCGTGAGTGCTCTCGATGGAGCTCCCCCAAAATGGTGTCGCTAGAACGCTCTGGGAACGGCGTAGAGGTCCGCAGCCATTTGCCATTCTTTTGTTCGACTAACGCAGCCTCAGCGTCCAGTACATAGTATAGATAGTCCACTAGGCGTTGATGTTCCTTGATGTGAGGGATTCTAGGCACTGTAGCTCCAGCTTGTACCTTCGCCAGACTGTGTCCAAGCTTTTCGAATGTTTCCAAAATCATGGCCACGCACAGCTCTGTTTGTTGCACGTTAATACCCGCAAGATAGTTGCTGAATCCATACTCAGCAATGCGATCGTCGGTGGTGGCGTTCATCTCCTCGAAAGCTGCAATCCACTTTCCGCTGTCGATGTTGAGTTCGCTTGTCCGCTTCCCATCTGCGTACTCAACCGATGTGGCAGAGCTAGCATCTGACTCGCCCTCTGTCGACTCCGTCTCAGTAGTCTCGGAGTCAGAAGTGCCAGTCCCACGCACGATAGCTGCGACGCCATGCATCAGACTTGGCAAGTCTACCACGTCGACACGGTTCTCTTCCGGTACAATGATCTTGAAAGCCCCTTCAATCTCTTTGAGCAGCTCCATAGACATCAGTGAATCCACTCCAAGGTCTGCGAGTTGGGCGTCGTCTTTGATCTCTTTTACTTCGAGCCCGCACAGCTCTGCCAGGATGTCTTTCAGTTGAGCACGGACTCTGGAAATGTCCCAGGCCGCAGAAGTCTTTGGCCCAGACACCAAGCTGTTTGTTACCTGGTGCTGCTGATCTTCCCCCTTTGGAACTACAGCAGGGGTAGGTAGTAACGTGCGAGTGCCAGATTCCGGCTCAGCCAATGATTCGGTCTTATATGATGAGCCAGATTGCGTCTCTTGAGGCGTGAGTTTGGCGAGCATTCTCTGCATACCGATCCTCGAGACTTCAACATAGCTGATACCAAAGACGACCTCCAGCAGCTCGCCAGTAGTTGAGTCGAACACAAAGACGTCAGAACAATAGGACTTGCTTGATACCTTCTTGTGTGTCGCAAAGACATCGAACGATCGCGGGAACTCAGCACCGGCACGAGCCTTAGGTGACTGCGTCCATTGTTCGATGCCGTTTGCGATGTACATGGTCGAATGCGTACGATCGGTCATACAGTTGACCCAAATGCCGGCGACTTGGCTAAAGCAGTCAGCCGCAACAGTATCGAAGTCGCTGTCTGGGGCATTTTCTATCACAATCCGACCAGCAGATTCGTGACCTTTGCCGACTAATTTTTTCATACCACGGTAGATATCGCTATAGTCCACGACATCAGAGAAGGCTCGGTAAACGTTGCGGCCGACAATAGTGTCGTCTGGGGAAGGGTCGTTGAGAAGCTGTCGACAACGGTCATGGCTCACCAGCCGACCATACCGGCTGAACTCGAGGTTGTAATCTTTGTTTTCAGTCTGCTGGAATAGTATCTGACCAGTTGCATGCGTGATACAGGCTCCCATGTGTCGGTCCGTGCTGAATATCTTCCAACTCCAAGCTTGAGAGGCACTGTTGCTAATCTGTACTTCTAGCCGTGCAAGACGAGATGAATCTTTGCAGATGGCTGCCTGGTTCTCAACGTGTTTGATGATGCATCTGTACTGGTCACGCAGTTCTCCTTGAAGAAGGCTTCGTGCAGCATCCTCAATAATGCTCATCTCGAGAGTGGCGGGGCATATGGGCGCTTCTTGAGCAATGACATGCCCTGTGAGATATCGCTCATACTTTGAGGACTGAGTGTTAATGCTGAATCTTGCCAAAGACTCTGCTCTGTCAGTGTAGCCAATAAATGTCCAAAGAGAGGTGACCTCAGATGCCGATGCAGCCGGTGTATCGGTGCTAGCCTGAACATCGATTTGTGGCGTCTTGAGTTCCAGCCAGTGTCGGTGCTTGGCAAATTGCCGCGGAGGCGTCAAAAGGACTGCATAATCTAAAGTCTGTTGCGGATGGTGGCCCCAGTGCAGCAGTCGAGCACCGGCTTTCCACAACTGGACGGTCACTTCGGCAAGATTTGAGGCTGCGTTCGCGCCCATCAAATTCAAGGCTTGGAACCTGCAGTCGACCGGTCCACCTAACGCTCGTTGCGCCATGTTTGTGACTGTCGAATTTGTGCCTGCCTCAAGATATATCGCCCTCGGGTATTGCTTTGCCAAGCGTGACAGTGCATGATGAAAGTAAACTGGGTTTCTCAAGTGGTCAGCCACAAAACTTGGGTCAGGTAACCCATCCAAAGTTGTCTCAGTGGAATGCATCAACGGTATCGCGGGTGATCGAAAGACAATGCTGGAAGTAATCTGCTCCAGGTCCTTCATAAGTGGTTCCACAAGTGTGGAGTGGAAGGCATTGGTGACATTGAGCCGTTTCATCCGCAATTTGGTCCCAGCATCGGCCGCCGACTGCTCGAATGCTTCAATAGCTTTAACCGAGCCTGCTACAGTGAAGGTTGTTGGTCCGTTGTAGCAAGCGATCGTAGCTGGTGTCTCGTTCTGGTCTCGTGCCTTTTTACCAGCAGCATTTAAAAGGCATTGAACATCTGCCAATGCAGCCTCGACAGCAAGCATGGTGCCCGACTCACCAACCCATTGACTTTTGATGATTTCGGCACGCCTTGCAACGACCTGTATTGTATCTTTCAGGGAAAGTATGCCAGAGATACAAAGAGCAGTGAGCTCGCCGAAGCTATGCCCAACAAGCGCCGTGACTTTGAGTCCACAGTCTATCCAGGATTTTGCGCAAGCATATTGCAAAGCGAAAAGCATGGTTTGCAGACTGACCGGATCGGTTTCAGGCTTCGTGGTAAAGATGTGAGGATAGATGCTGCGAAGATTCATGGATCTGACAATGGCATCACAACTATCGAGATGCCTGCGGAGCACATGGAAGCTGTTGTATACTTCGAGGTTCAAGCCAACGAAGGTCGAGATTTGCCCTCCAAAGCAAAGAATCACAGGCCGCTCGGGGGAGGTAGCAAATACGCCTTCGAGGGCGCCATCGGCCGCAATTGTCTGCAATTGGTTCTCTGCTTCTTCGAGCATGCTGGCACTGAATGCGTAACCCACGGGCAGAGCGGGATTGCTCTTCCTCGTGATATTGAAAGCCAGTTCCGAAGCTGGTATAGGAGGTTGTTCCCGAATCCATTGAAGTAGTCGAGCGGCATTGCGGGAAATGTCTTCCTTGTCATTTCCTGAAAGCCGGAAAGGATGTTTGATGGCTGCTGCATGTATCGGAAGTTTTCTTGTTTCCAGACGACGTTTGAAAGGCTGGGTAATTATCATAGAGGCATTTGAGCCGGAGGCGCCATACTAAGTGTCGAGTGTGAGCAAGGTTGGATACAGGGAATGCAGAAAGAGCTTACATTATTGATCAGAGCTCCACGAAACTGGCAGTCCCATGGTTTTGCACGAGTAACAACTTCCATCTGATCTTCGGGCTTGTCGTGGAGACTCGGATTAAGCTTGCTGAAGCTCGCCTGAGGAGGAATCCTGCCAGCGTGCATCATTAGTAGCACTTTGATAAGGGCCGCTGCACCCGACACGCCTTCAGTATGGCCAATATGACCTTTGACGGAGCCAACGATAAGCTTCTGTTTGCGCTTTCGCTCACCACCAAGAATAGTGCGGATACTGTCCCATTCGGCCGGGTCACCAACAGGGGTACCTGTGCCATGTGCTTCAACAACTGAGATGTCTGCTGGGCTCAGATCAGCTTTACGCAGTACGTCCTGAAACAGCGATGACAGCGATGGCATATTGGGAACAACGATAGGTGTGCAGTTTTGGTTCTGGCGTACTCCAGTTGCCGCGAGGCAGCCTAAGATCTGATCTCCGTCAGCAATGGCAGCGGACATTCTTTTCAACACCACGGCTGCCACGCCTTCTCCTCGACAATACCCATCGGCGTTGGCGTCAAATGGCTTGCATGCTCCGGTAGGACTGAGAAAAGACGCGCCAGCCAAATTCTGAAACCAAAGGGGACTGGTTATAATCAGTGAGCCACCGGCGATCGCTTGCCTACATTCACCTGATAGAACGGCGCGGCTTGCCTGATGTATGGCAACTGCTGACGCCGAGCAAGCAGTGTCGATGACGAGAGCCGGTCCAGTCCAGCCAAAGTAGTGGCTGATCTTTCCGGCGATAAACCCCGATAGATTGCCGGTGGCGGTATAAGCGTTAGGCTCGTGGCAGGCAACATTATGTTGATAGTCGACAGAATTGAAACCAACATAGCAACCTACGTCAGTCTCAACCGACGAAGCTGTAAAGTAACCTGATTGCTCCAATGCTTGATATACAACCTGCAGTATCAACCGTTGTTGAGGATCCATTGAAGCGGCTTCTCTGGGGCTTTTCTTGAAGAACTTGTGATCGAAAGCATCATGGTCGTTTACAAAGTTGGCATACCACGTCCGCTTTTTTTTGTCATCTGATCTGAACGCCGTGCTCATGGAGAACCTATCTTCCAGGACAGGTTTATGCTGTGATTGCCCGGAAAGCAACGTTTTCCAATACTCATCAACATCGTCGGCTCCACTGAATTTGCACGACATGCCAACTATTGCAATATCATCCTCCGAGTGGCCAGGTCGAGGTTCTGGATCGCTGGGCTGCCGACCTCTGGGAAAGTAGGTAAGAAGATCAGGCATATGTATGTTTCGCGCCGATTCTAGATCGCGGAGGATAGATGGCGGGATGCACTTCCCAGATCCAAAGCTTACAAATGTTGCTTCTGGGTACGACTCGCGAGCAGTCTTCACAGTATCGTACCAGTTCGACTGCTCGACCAGTATTTCGCGGACCGCTGAGGCGAAGTCCGCTTGAAGAGAATGCAATGTCCGGTCGGATTCAAGAACCTCGAGGATGCCATCCAAATCGCTTTGATGGTCGCAAGAGTGAAAGCAACCATAGAGTGGCAATGGGTTAGCTACAAATGACTCGGACAAAAGCTGAGACTGCAGCTCAGGCAAACGTTTTTGGGGCAAAGTCACCGTGGCTCGATTTTCATCATACTTTACAGAAATATATGCCTTTGAACATTGTCAGCCAACACTTTGGCGTGTGTGCTGTGGGCTTAGACTTACATGTGGAATGGAGCGTAGATGTTCATCAAGCACGGCTTTTCGTTTCGGCGAATCCCACGCCACGGCAAGGGACTGGGCAGTGCCATCTGCGTGAATCTCATCATAAGCGTCGATAACGGCACCTATGATGAAGGCAAGATGGATGGCTATGACTCCGTTGTGTACCAGTTGTTCGTGATCTCTGGCCTCGGACACTGCTGTGGCGGCGAGAAGTCCGATGCAGAAGCCGAGGCTGGCTTTGCTCTCCGACTGCGAGCCGACATGGCCACCCGAAAGTTTTAAATACTCGAAGTATTGAAGGAGATGTTCAACGACGACTAAAGGAGTGAGGATGACGCTGGGTAAGGAGCCGACGTTGTCTTCAATGCGGCCGCGTTCTAGCCAGAGGCCCAATCGATCAACCCACTTTTCGCCAGAGGTTTGTTGAAGTTTGGGCAGAGCTTGGGCTAGCGTCGGCCACTTGTCCGGGAGATTGGCCAGCGTCTCCAAGATCCATTGGTTGGCGGTTGAGCCCCGCAGTAGCGAGTGAAGTTGGTTAAACTTCTCCCCGTCAAACGTTAGAGATTGAGGGCCAAAGACCAGGACAGTTTCTTTGGCCTCCTGCAGACGTTGAAATTGATTGTTCATTGTACTTAGGGCAATGGATCAGCAGATGTGGAAAAAGCACCACTTTGTTAGAAAAAAAAAGTATAAAATGCAGAAGAATTCACAATGAAAATGCGAGCGCCGGTTTGTTTCCGTGTTGAGACGGTTTCTGTGATGGTTTGACGACTTGGGGACACCTGACGCTTTTTACTCTTGGATTTCCTCGTATCTACACGAGTGACATTTCAAGAGCGCTGATGAGAGCACTCATATTCTTAGATCTTATCGACAATCACCCACTACAGCATATGGTAAACTTTGGTTCTGCGAAACTCCGTCTGAGAACTAATGTTCATAAAATTCCAACGCATCGGATGAGCACTGCTGTTGACATGATTTACGAAAGCATCTTCATACTCCGTTGCGCTGCTGACCGTAACACCGTGTGCGGCCATGGCAGATACGAAGTACCGGGGCATCAATTACTCCGAAAGTCAGTGCATCTGGTGAAGATGTCATACGGGAGTTCACAGGGCGAATTGTCATGATCATCGCTGTGTTCTGAGCCCGATCGAGTTGATCAACTTCATCAGGTATAGGATTGGTTATCAAGATCATGCAAAAGCTACCCAAAATGGGCTTCCGTGCGCTTGTATTGAAGCCTCGATGGGATTAATCTGCTAGAAGCAAAGGAAGAATCACATGTCAAGATATCACAGATACTTGTTCTAATATCAGCTTGAGAGGGAATTCATTTTAGGGCGCTCTTATGTAAATTCAATGCTCGTAGGTCATCCTTCATTGATCTAGACTCGGAGGTGGTCGCATTCTCAGCCCGCTCACAAAGTCACGACAACCTTGGTGGCTGAGACGCCCTTCACGACACGATCGACCGCCGCCTGCAAGTGCTCTAGGCCTTTGCCCTCGACCCGAGGTCCCGGGGATGGAATGTAGGTGCCTGCCGCAAGAGCCTTGGGTAGGAAATCAACGTAGATCGCCTTGCCAACAGCGTTGTCCTTGAGGGTGGTACCAAAGATCCTCTTGATGGTAATGCCCTCAGGAGGATCGTCGACACCACCCTTGGCCGTGGCTATGGCGCCCTTGCCCTGGACCTTGTGCAAAACTTCAACGCAGACCTTCAGTGCATTGCCACCGATGCAGTCAACCACCCCGACGATTTCCTTGCCTTGGAGAGCTTTGGTAAGGTCCTCGCTGATAGTGGAGCTGTTGTAATCGAAAACTTCGGAGGCTCCCAAATTCTTGACGTAGTCGTGATTTTTGGTCGATGCGGTGGTCACCGCAGTGTAGCCAGCAGCGCGGGCCAGCTGGATGGCGTTGCTGCCGACGGTAGATGAGCCTCCCCAAATGAGCACAACTTTTCCAGTAGGCTTCTGAGCAGGCTCGGTGGGGTAGTGCAGCTGGAGGAAAGGTGCCTCTTGGAAGAGAGCGCAGGCTGCCGTCGAAATGCCCAAAGGAAGGACTGCGGCGTTCTCGTAAGGAAGATTGTCAGGAATGGGGCTAGCCATGTGTTCGTTGATGATAGTGTATGCTTGAAATGCATTGTCCTGAATGCGCTGGGAACCCATGCCCACGGCATGAGCCACAATTCGGTCTCCCTTCTTGAAGCGAGTCACCCCTGAGCCAACGGCCACGACATTACCAGAGATATCCTGACCCAGAATGGTGGGGTACTTCAATGGAAGCCAGGCAAATGCCTGGAGACTGCCGTCGGAGGGATTGATGCCAATGGCGCGGTTCTCAACGAGGATCTCATGCTCTGCAGGGGTGTATGTATCGGCTGGTTTGACCTCAAAAGGCCTCGCCTTTGCGGCGGTCAGCCAAGCTGCGCTGTTGGTCATGATGTTGCGGCGTGGCGTTGTGACAATGAACTGCTTTTGAGAGTTGTTGACAGAAGTGAAATTGAAAGTGAAACCACGTCTGAAGTGATGAAGATAGAGGGACGATCGAGGAAATCTCACTGCAATTGCCATGTGCGGCGCCAAGTCTTATATGTACAACAGAGAACATTGACAGCCGCAAACAGCAAGAGCTCCAGGCGGAGCTACCGCCTGAAATTTACGTCGTTGTGCCACCTTCCATAAGCATGTGCAGGATGGAGTGCAGGTGATAACAACTCTAAATCCGGACACAAAGCTCGGCCGACACCTCGGCCGAGACTACCGAGCATCTCGGTGGACTAACAAACCACGGACTTTCAGCCTCTTGACTGCTTTAATTCCATCTGTACGCATCCTCGATCGTTCTGTCACATACGCGCATTGCTTAGATCGATCGTTCGTGGCGACCTTGCAGGAACACGCGGATGGACCACGTCTAATAAGACAAATGGATAACAGTGAGGCATCGCGAATTGACTTTGGGATTTTTAAGCACGGAACCGGGAAAATCATTGTTCAACTTGGGGCCAAAGACCAAACAACCACACAACCTTCAAGAAAACTGCATGCTTTCAAAATCCATCGTTGCTCAAAAATCTCCTGTGACGAAATCGCATCACATCGGCTGCTGCACAAAGCATTTCATCGGAGTTACTACAGCGTTGTCCATGTCCCAAATGCCCAATTTCGCATACGGATCCGCTCGCAATAATTCCCACACCTCTTCCTCCGAGGCCGCTTTGATGACGTGAATGCTGCCAGTAATCTTGGACAAGCCGTCCTCATGGCTTGAAGGTTGGGAAGATAGCGTCGGACCTCCCATGAAGATCTTTGAGGTTTCCATCAATGGTGTGTTGTGCTCGATGTGCTTGGTGCGATTGTCGAGGCGAGTCTGGAGCATTCCAGGCTTGTCTGGCAGCTGGACGAACCAGTCGTAGAGCGTTTGCGACATGGTGATCTGATTTGGTTTGAAAACTCTCTCGACTTTGGGGAGGAGGAGATGGTAAGGGATGAGTTGAGTGCGGTCTTGGATTTCTAAAACTCTTATACCCCAAGTCCCAATCATCAGCTCGTTATACACATTTTCTATCGCACTTCAGAGTCCATATAATTCACAGATACACAGATACTCCGGATGGACACTTGTGTGCACAATCCTGGGCGTGGGCTTGAGGCTGTTACGGACTTTCTTAACGCCTCGTATTCATGCAGTCAGCAATCGACAATGCATCAATTTGACCTGCTTTCTGTATTGTAGATTGTCTATGCTAGGAACGTAACTCTGTCGGAATATGGAGTCTCCGGTGCTACATCTAGTCTCACGAATTCCCTTCCAGCCAGATCTGAATACCAACATAAGTCAACGCACAGATCCTCCATACACCCACCGTCCTGTAATCAAGATCCTCCAAGACAATTCTCAAGCCTGAGAAGCGGCAATAATGTCCGGTAGCATGTTCTTGGTGTCATTCCAAAGCTGGCTGGAGCCAACGACAAACAAAGAGCTGATATACCAAGTATTCCTATGCCCTTGGAGGCCTTTCATCTTGCCGTACCAGCCGTCAGCTATATCTTGCTTCGGTGGTTGCAAGTGGAAGGGTGAGAAGTCCACAAAGTCGACAAAATTAGGCTCCCGAGCCGTAGCATTGCCCTGAGTCTGCAGCCATTTGATGTTGTCTCGGGCAGTGCTCTCGATCTCTGCACGGGTCTTGGCCTGAAGAGCGTTGTACCAGTAGTAGTGGTAGCCTGAAGAGGACGAAGGGAAGAATTGGACCACACTGGGTAGAGGAGCGACGTGGAAAGGGGTGCTTGCACCTTGGTTGATGTAGGCATCGCTGTCCTTAAGTCCAGTATTGTTCACGACACCGCCGTAGTAAAAGTGGCCGTCGAGCTTGCTGAGAATCGCCTGCTCTTGTTGGTCCAGACCCAAGTACTTGGTATTGTCTAGAACGGGCGGCATTGCAATGATGAGCTGCTTGGCCTTGATGAGCTTTTTGCCAGAAGGTGTATTGGCCACAAGTTGCACGCCGCCCCTGCGCGTCAGTCCGCGTCGACCAGCTATGATAGAAGATTTCAGGAATACATTCGGCTCCAATTCCGCCAGCGCCTTCACGTAGAGCTCCGAGTTGTCATGATTGGCATTGTGGACGGCGGCACCGGCTTCTTCATCAAGAAGCACGTGGTTCAGGTCATTGAAGATATGCAGAGCCAGAGTATTTAGTAGATCTCCGGGATAAGCTGGTAGTCCAAAAGTAGCCAAGGCGGAGTCGGAAAGATTGTGCTTCTTGATGTATTCCGGCCAAGTGAGGAGCAGATCGGCGGGTACAGGGTTTGGCAGGTCAATGCCATTTTCGAGATAGGGATGTTTGTCAAGCTCGGTAATATAGTCGGAATAAATGTCGCCACGAGAGAAGTTGGTAAGGGCAATTCGTTTAGTGAAGTCGTAGTACTTTGGATTTCCAAAGTGATCGGCTTCCAGATTTGCTAGTGGGGTGCGTAGGCGGGCAAAGAAGTCGCGAACCACGGAGGAATTGAGATAAAGTTGGAGGCCAAAGTCGACGGGAGCCCCAGTTGCGGGGTCGTGGAAGGTCTTGGTGTTGCCCCCGAGCCTATTGGAAACTTCAACCAGGGCAAATGTTTTGTTCCGATCGGTTAAACTGATGGCCGCATAAGTGCCCGATGCTCCGCCGCCGATGATCGCAAAGTCTCTTTCAACCACGTCTTCTGCCGCGTAGGCTGACGAATCGAATTGGTCACGGGGGTGGACAGAAGCTGCCAATGCAGCCGCTGCGCTGGCAATGCATAGACAAGAGATCATCATCTTGGAAACGAGTGGTGCGACTGCGGATGCCCTGCAACTGTGACTGGAGAGATCGGCCGCTGACCCTTTATATGTATCCATGAGCACCATCTCGACTCTCTTGTCGACTTCATCTTCAGCACTTCAGATTGGAGACTAATATTAGATTCGAGAAACTCCGGTGTCCACGCGAGCTGAGCTGAAGGAACAAAAGTAGCAGCCGATATTTCCAACGCCACATAAGACGCCATGAGCTGAACCATACCGTTTACCTCTCGGATACGGTGGAGTACAGATGCATGGATGAATAGAAGAAAAGGCAAAGTCAGTCCCCGAAAGGATTCAAATATTATTGGACGACATTGCCGATATCGAGCCATGACACGAGGCTGTGCTCCCGGGACAGCCGACAGCACGGCTCTGCAGATAGTCGCTGCCAGATCTGACCGTACTTGTCACCGCCTTTTCACCTCTCATCCACGAGTCGCATCAGCAAGGTGTGTGGCAGGGATTTGGTATCGCATTGAATCTTCTTTGCAAGAACTAGGTCTACGTCCGTTCGTGTCATCTCCGACGCCAATCTTGCCGCGAACAATCTCAGCTAAGCCAGCCTCTTCCCGCTTTCGCCCATTGTCTGGACCAACCTGGTCCTGATATGCTCGCCAACGGTGGTCTCTACTCCCGACCCGTCAAGAGCCTTGCAATTCAGCTTCAAGTCTCCATTCAAGAAGAAGGGCACACTGTATCTGTGCTTGGTGCTATTGGTGATGACCCGATGTCTGGCACTGCGGTAGTATCCACCGGTCCACTTCTGCATCATATCACCCATGTTAATGACATAGGATCCGTGCTTCACCGGCACGGCAATCCAAGTCTTGGTTGGAGGGTACCACACCTCCAGCCCCTCTGTGCCTTCTTCCTGGAGAAGAATGGCCACCCCACCGAAGTCAGTATGGTCGCCAACTGTGAGTGCGTCAAGTCAAAACTGCAACGCTACAGATGCTCTAGAGAGTGCTCACCTCCAAACTGTCTCTCGTCCAGGACCTGCTGAGGTGCATAGTGCAAAAGCCTCATCGGAATCGAAGGACGTCCTTCTGCCAGAGGGCATAGGGCGTCGGACGGACAGTTCCATTCCTTCGGAAGGCCAAGCGAGAGGATTTTGAGCAGCGTCTTCACCAGCTGAATCATTTTGCCCTGGTAGTCCATGATCGGGGTGCGGAACTTGTCATCCGGCAGAGCTTTTGGCCAGAGATTCGGGCCTGTGGAGAACGTTCCTGCTTCCGGGTCGTCCTCGGGAATTTCAGCACCAATAATGAAACACTAGAGCAATCAGCCTTGATACCTGGATTTCGTGAACTGCATACACACTTCTTTGATATCTGGGAGGAGACCCTCTTGGTGCACCTGGATGCCCGGAGGCTCGTATCCGCGAAAGGACTTGCCCATGCACTTGGAAATGGCAACTTCCATCTTTTCCTCCTTGCTCAAAGTGAAGAACAATTTGGCACAATCCAGGGCGGTTTGGCGGTCCTCCTCTGAGACGCCATGGCCAACAAGGTAGAAGAAGCCGTAAGTCGAGCATGCATGACGCATGGCTTCGACAACGTCCGCTACCGCTTGCGGAGATGCATGGTTCAGGAATGGACCAATGTCCACTGTGGGGATGCTCTCCGGGGCTTTGGTGAAACCGTTCATGGTAAGTGAGTAGACAAGAAAGCTTTGTGCTAGATTCACTCAGCCCCGCGAAGGTAAAGTGGCAGGATATGTATAAGCGGATGTCCTCTGACACACGTTATGCTGACAAGTGTTGCTGTTTGATGCCATGGAACATGTTGTAGACGACAGTGGGACCCTTAGATCGTAAGACCGACAATGTAGACTCTATCTCCGTTCAACTCGTCAACAATCAGTGTCCGGCAGATAAAATGTCTGCCCAAAGCGACTCGGACTTTTTTCACAAGATCAGCAAAGTAGTATTCTCGGTCTTCAGCTGAGTGTTAGAAGTCCGGCTATAGAAACTCCGAGTCCGACCTCGGACGACAAACTACCGTGTCGAACTCGAACTTCCCTCTAGCTATAAGAAAGCTTCCCATTCGAGCAGATACGAATCAGCCAGGTCATCCACCACAATACTCATCATCCACACCATCCATCTCCCGAATCCTACAAGCACGCACCCAAAAATGGCCCAGCAATACGACTGGCTCGTCCAAACCCCCGCCAACGCCGCCGACCAACAGACCCGCATCGACGTCCGTCCCGCTCATCTAGAGCACAACAAGCCTCTCATTGAAGGCGGGAAGCTACTCTTCGGCGGCCCGGCGTTGGCCCACCAACCCAAAACACCAGATGATCTCGCCGTGGTTGGGAGTATCATGCTCATCCGAGCTGAGAGTGAGCAGGAAGTCAGGGAGATGATCAGGCAGGATCCGTATGCTAAGGCCGGGTTTTGGGATGCGGAAGGGGCGAGTGTGACGCCTTTTCGGTGTGTTGTCAGGAAGGGGCTCTGAAGGAGAGGGGTCATGACAGTCCAGGAAAGGGTATAGTCACTCAGAAGCTGAGGAATGAAATGAAATGTGTGAGAAATGCGTCATGTGCATGAATTCATGTTAACTATATGTTGTATTTCATGTCATGTCATCTGGTAGGGAATCCAAACCGTGGGAGAGGGGTTTCAGCTTGAGCTGAGTCGTGAGACCGTGTACGTCGTCTTCGTGGGTGAGGATGTCAGGAGCGTACCTGGTCGGAGGTCAAGCCTTGACGCTGATCTGTGGTCCATACTTGGCCACTCGAATTGCGGCATAGCCGAACCCGGCCACGACACAAGCGACGCCACTGAAAATCCATACTCCTCTCCAGTCCAAGGGATCGACCTCGCCCAAGATCCCACCAGCACCTGGTCCACCAGCAAGAACGCCGAGTCCGACCATGGCATATCCCATACCCATCCTGGTCCCGAGTTTGGACTTGTCCCGAGTGATGGCGACGAAGCACAAAGGCGGCAGGCCGATCACTACGCCGCTGATGAAGCCGGAAAGCAGAGTCAGCACTATGAAGCTGCCTTCCTTCTTCACAGCAATCAAGCACAGGGTAAAGACGCCTGCAAGGATTGTGCCCGGAGCGATAAGATTGAACGGGCCAGTCTTGTCCGAGATGGCATTAGGAATTGTTCGGCCCAGTAGCGACCCAACGTTGAAGATGGCCACGACATAAGCTGCCATGCGGCTGTCCGTGATGTGTCGGCTCTCCGCAAAGAAGGACAGGAAGAAGAGCAGGGTAAAGAGACCCATGAAGGCTACCAGCGTTGTAAGGACGAAGGCCATGTATGTTACGTCGGTGAAGGCGCTGAGATCGACGAAAGCCCGGACTTTGGGTGGCTGAACTCGATACTTGAGGACAGCCAGCGGGATGAGCAGGGTTCCGAGGGCGATGAAGCCAATGACTCGAGTCGACCATCCGAACCCGATGGTGTCAATAAGACGATATAGCACGATGGGATAGATCACACCGCCGAATGCTGAGCCGGCGGAGATCAAGCCGATGGCTAGGCCGAGTTTGGTGGTGAAGTATTGCGGCAAGATGGCGACGCATGGTACAAATAGACATCTGGTTTCGTGTTAGTGGGATTCTCTGAGGAGAAAAGATAGTAGACGTACCCTGCTCCAAGACCGACTACCACGCCTTGCGCGAGTAGGACCTGCCAGTAAGCACTGCAGATACTGAGCATCATGTGGCCGAAGACAACCAGAAACGATCCGACAACAAGCAAGAGCCTGAGCATGCCTGCGTCGTAACATGGTCCGGCAAAGACTCCAGTGAGCAGCAATAGTAGCGACTGGATGGAACCGATCCAGGAGATATTTGACGACGATTCCTTGAATAGTGCCGCAGACTCGTAGTAGGTTTGATACTCGCCGAATGCACTGAGCAGACCCCTGGTGCGGGTTAGATCCTCTTGCCATACAGATGTCGTAATCGGAGAACATACCAAGTGTTGAAGTAGAGCATGAAGCAGCCAAGTACTTGCAACCAAGCCGTAGTGCCACCATTGGGGGGTGGACTCGGGCCTGCCACTTGGGAATTATAGGGACTGGGTATAGGCGGTACCGGCGGGATCAGTAAGGAAGGTGGCTGCGATATAGAAGAAGCATAGTCTTTCGAGGTGCGACGAGAGGAGGCATTGGCCTCGCTGACATTAGTGCTGGACATTTGATAGCTCATGTTGGCGATTGGTGGTGTTGTTGCCTCTGCAGAATGGGTGAGGGAAACAGCGCTTTTCTAGTAGAAGGAGCAGGAAAGAAACAAAGATTTCTAAAAGGAAAGGAAAGCAGGAAACGACGGGATCCGACGGATACAGAAACGATATCGTGCATTGTGACTACCTCGTGAAGCGTACAGACAAACGTGGATTCCTTGATTTGCTTGTGTGAAGAGTCGGACGTAGGCTCCGATCGCCTCGGCCGAGGGATACCGGTATCAAATCATTTAACTCCGATGCAGAGCAGGTGGTACAAGAATGCGCATTTCGGGTGGCGCAAGAACGCTCAGGCACCAACCCCGCACGTGTTGAAGAAGGGAAATGGTCGTGCTACTGAAAGTAAGCCTGTCCGACGACCCGCTGCCATGGTTCTGGAAGGTGAGCACGTGATGTCGCATTCTTCTATACACACCTGGGGTGAGACAACCATTTGCAACTTGATCATCTATTCGTATTCGTAACTGCTTGTGCCGGTCTATTGCTGACATCGCTGGGTATCACGAATTTCGTCCTTCCCCGCATCAATCTTTTTCGTATCGTTGCCAGCTCATCAGAGAGCTTCCATATCGTCCCTCGCCCACAGCTTGACTGTGCGATCGAAACTAGAGCTGACGATCCACCGCGCATCATTTGTCACGTCTGTTGACAGCACATTGCCGCTGTGACCACTCAGGCTCTTGCATAGAGCCCAATCATCCGACGAGAAGATGTTGACGTTCCGATCGAAGCCACTGCTGACAAAAAAGGTGCCCGCCTTCTTCGGTTCCAGACCGTCCGACATAGCATTGGAGTCGTAATTGACTGGCCCATCCATGCCCTTGTACCATCTCAAGTCCGTCACGCCGCCCTTGTGGGCGCCTATCGATGCCGTTTCCCTCATCATGCGGATGTCCCAGCACTTTGCAAAGCCGTCACCCGACCCAGTCATGATTCTGTAGCCGTCTACGCTCCAGTCTAGTGCGTAAATTGGCGATATGTGACTTTCAAAGTACAGAATCCGCCGTCCTGTTCTGACGTCCCACAAGCAAGCCACGCTGTCAAGACCTGCACTTGCCAGTAATGAGCCGTCGGTATTGAATGCTACAGCGAATGCCTCTCTGGAGTGTCCTTCTTGTAGCACTAGCTCTGTCGTTGTCTCCACATCCCACAGTCTCCACGTTGTATCGTACGATGCCGACGCAAGGTAACGTCCTGATGGATGAAATTCCACTCTGCATACCCGACCAGAATGTCCTTGTAGAGTTGCCAGTGGTGTGTCTTGATTGAAAGACCAGAGGTTGACATTGCCTTCACCGCCGCCAGACGCCAAGCTGATTGTGTTTTCCGAGGCTGCTGCCGAGCCTGGTGATGTTGCTCCAGGGAACCAGGATATGCCGCTGACTTGTGACGTGTGGCCACGCAACAACATTTTCTCCTCCAGATCAGGAACACCAAGCAGACGGATAGACCCTCCCCAATTCCCCGCTGCCACGGTCTGGCCGTCCGGCGCGAACCGCACCATGCCAACTGGTCGGTCACCTGCGATCTGCGAACCGAACAGCTCGAACCCCGCCAGCCTATCGCGGACCGTATTCCGATGCTCCACATGACGGTTCAGAGGTATTCCTGATTCAAGTCGTTGATACTGTATCCTTCGCTGCGCCCGTGGTAACGAAAATTGTGCGATGGCTTTCCGGGCTTCGGCTAGTTCTATCGTGCCAGCCGTGTAAAACTCCTGATTAGAGTCATCTGCTTCAGCTTCTTCGGCAGCATCAGCCATAACCTCGTCCCCATCCGCACCCTCCTGCAGAGCATGGAGCAGCCCCCGCAAACGATCTCTGCGGTCCTCCGGACGCTCGCCGAAGAGCGTCATCGGCTCGTCCAGCTTCCGTAGCCGTGTCCTGACATGACCGTCATCTGTGGGTACCGCGATAGCCGCAGCCTGGCGCTTCCTGCTGAACTCGGCCAGTACAGCTGATGCTTTGGCTGATGGACCACCGGTCTGCGTTGCTGGCAGGTAGTAGTCTGTGTCCACCGGCACGTTGCTTAGGTCGAATGTTTTCTCCTCGTCGTCCGCCTCCTCCACGTACGCCGCCCGAGCGGGATGCATCGCCATCTCGACGCGCCTCTCGCTTGCTTGGCTTGACCTAGCTGTCTACGTAGTCGAAAAGTGATCGAATATGTCTTTCCAAAATGTCGATAGTTGGGTTTCTTGGTTCGAATGACCCGGTGTTAAGGTGTAGTCAGTGATATGGAAAAAGAGACGCCACCAGGCAGTCTCGGCTGATCCCGAATTGCCCGAATTGCTTCGCCAAGCCAGCGAATTCGATCCACCATATTACTGTTCACGATGAAGAATATTAACAAATTCGGTCTGCTTGAATAATGACTCTTTCTTTGGAAATATCTTTGATCTTTACGACTCGTCTTTGACCTGATCTCGCGACTGCCAGGTCGCTCCTCGAATAATTGAAACGAATACCAATTACATCCATTCGGTCGATCATGTAGATATGAGCTCTCTGCGCTAAATTATGGTATTACGAAAATGGTTTTCGTCAGGAGAGCCGTCGATTGGAGTCGACGCCAAATCCAAATGACCGGTGTTCGACTCTTTTCTGCGAATTGCACATGCGATATCGAAGCAGAGCCACTCGCTTGGTACCGCCCCGGTGGATATCACCCTATCCACTTAGGTGATGTATTGAACGCTAGGTATCGCATTTTACACAAGGTTGGTTGGGGAGCGTACTCTACTGTCTGGGCTGCCCGAGATGAACGGTAGGCGAAGCAAAAAGATGAAATGATTATTGCTCATCGCTTCACAAGTTCGCAACGTCACGTCGCCATCAAGGTCAAAGTCTCTAAATCGTTACCAACGAATCGTGAAGTCGACGTATTGAAGAAGATCCAAGGAGCCGATGCCGGGGTCATGCAGCTCTTGGATTTCTTCAGCATTGAGGGACCGAACGGGTCACATGATTGCATTGTTGCAGAATTGCTGGGTCCAAGCATTGCCGACTATCTCGAAGCCCAGTCGTTGACTAGAGTTCCTCTATCCACTGCGAAGAGCTTTGCGAGACAGGTCCTCATCGCATTGTCAAAGTTACATAAGCTCAATATTGGGCACGGAGGTAAGCACCGCTGGCCTTTTGAACAGACCACGTCTGACATTGGTGCAGATTTACACACTAGAAACATCAGTCTAAAATCAGAATCTTGGGCATCCATGACGACCGATCGACTGGAACGGATACTGGGATCTCCGAAAATGTCTCCTGTGAGATCCGACCACCATGATCAACCTCTTGAATCCGGTGTACCTAGGTACCTGGTCGGTCCCGCGAGCGCATACATAGATCCCTCGCAGCTCAACTCCTACAACATCGTGCTGACCGATTTTGGCGAAGCGTTCCAGGATGGTGATAGAGATAAACCATCGACTCTTCAAACCCCACTGTACCTGCGTGCACCAGAGGTGATTTTTGAGGACGAGTGGGATCACGGTGTCGATCTTTGGACTGCGGGCTGCACAGTAGGTTCAACTTACCTGCTAGCTTCACTCAACTGACTCTGGACGCGCAGATATTCGAGCTGGTGACTGGTCAACCTCCCTTTGATAGTGTGATGACTACCCGAGAGATACTGATTGGGCAAATGATCGAAGAGATCGGACCATTGCCTGAGCGATGGAGTATAAAGACCAAAGACATGAACATAATTCTTGACGACGAAGCATCAAGCTTGCAGGATTGGCTGGAAGAGGTGTATCTGGGTGATAGTGAGCGCCTTACTCCTCACGATATGCACGAGATGAAATCATTAGGTGATTTATTGCGAAGATTGATGCAATATGAGCCGCGAGATCGTCAAAGTGCCAGAGAAGCAGCGGAGAATCACTGGTTTTCGCTTGAGGAAACACTGGATTTTTTTTTTCTGGTGGATAGAGCCTTGAAATACAACAAGAGCATACACAGGAATTTGTTTAGTGTAATGTACAGCATAAGAAGTCATCGCATCAGCGCGAATTGAAGTGACGTTTTCTAGAACCCTTTCGCCGGCTTCCGCTGGGAATAAAGTTCCAGCTACGACTTTGCCTGACCTGCTTACCTCCAGTATCGCATCGTGTCAGTCTTCAAAATTACTGGAGGCTGCTCAAATACTGCATTGCAGCCGTCGCATCTTCTGAGCCGCATCGCCAATGACATGAGGCTCCTAGCCTTCCTCGCTATCCTCCCCCTAAGCCTTCAATGCTCCGCACCTGGCTTGTCCGGCCTCAGCATGCCCTGGTGAGCATCCCAGCGCGGCAGACTCTGCCCATGATTACCAACCACAGTGACGGCACCAGGCGGCATTATACTGAGGGTGACCGGCCGCCCTTCTCGTATCACATGGCCGCGTCGTCATCGGCGAAGCGAGCACGACTGAGGCCGGCCGAAGAAGGGGCCACGTTCTGGACACAGAAGAACGTGGACCGCGACCCACCGATTTTCGTGTCAAGAGAGGAGTACTCAGGGCAAGACGCTTTCTTCCTGGCACACATTGCGAAAAGCAGGCGGCATGTTGCATTTGGAGTGGCAGATGGGGTGGGAGGGTGGGAGGAATCAGGTGTAAACCCGGCACATTTTGCACATGGTCTTTGCCGGTACATGGCGGAGAACACGCTACGTCCCGAGAAAGAGCAGGATCTACGGCCAATCAATCTCCTCACCAAGGGCTATGATCAGGTGCAGGAGGACCCCACGATCCAGGCTGGCGGCTCGACCGCTTCGCTGGCTACTGCCGATGGTAGCGGCTATATGGAAGTCGCGAAGTGAGTTAAGGCATTGCACTGTTCGCCGAACGACACACTGATGTTCCTTAGCCTCGGCGACTCTGGGTTCGTTGTACTGTCTCCTGGCAAAGTCACTTTCAAATCAGAGCCGCAGACTTCCGACTTCAATACACCCTACCAGCTTTCGAAGCTGACCGCTCACATGAAAAAACAGTTTGCGATCTTCGGAGGTGGTGCGCCGATTCAAGATCATCCAGGACGATCGGACATAACTCACCACGAACTAAACCATGGCGATGTTGTCATTTTCGGCACGGACGGCCTCTGGGATAACCTTAGCCACATGGAGGTATTACGTATCGTGTCGATATTGATGGAAAAGGCTGGATACTGGATCAATGGTGGTTCATCTGTCGCGTCGGTGGATTCCAAGAAAGTTAGGAATTTGCTGCATTCAAGTGGCGTAGAAGAGGACATGGCGAGCCGACTCGCTTATGCAATCATGAAAGAGGCAAAGGTAGCCAGTCATGATATGAAAAGAGATGGACCATTCGCACGGGAAGTGCAGCGATGGTTTCCCAATGAGGACTACCACGGTGGAAAAGTGGACGATATTGCTATCATCGCCTGTATTGCTATCCAGGATGGCGAGGGACATGTGAAGGCGAAGCTCTGATGTCGGACTGGTGCAACAGGAGCTGCATACAGAGTATACACGCACACGCGGGGTTGGCAGGGCGGTTGTCTCGGGTATTGCTTGTGTCAAGAATAACTGACTGCAATGTCTCAAAAAAAAATGTACTTCGTTATGTTTGATTTACACCATGACGGCATCTTCGGATGCTGGATGCCAAGATGTGGTGTTGTTCCCCAAGCAACGCTAGCGCGTTTAGGGGCGGACGTCTGCCAGTCGCGAAACTGGGCCAAACCGCTTTGGCGGATGGGCCGAACGTCAATCCATCATTCGTTCATGTCTTTTTGTTACTAACCTTTGTTAACAGCGGCATGTCTTCAGGACAGTAGCATCATCCAGCATCCAGTTTGCATCATCTTGCTGCAGATGGATATCCGACATAATTAACCACAGGATTTCTCTTCTCATCTTCATGGAGCACAAACGACAACAAACAACCGCCGGGACAGTCCATGTACACAACCTTCTTTAATTTCAGACACCGCAAAGCTCACCCACTAGCGACTTACGACCGCTATCATAACACCTACAGCTTTTGCGACTCGAAACCGGCAGGCTAGCACTTTGCCTTTGATCAAATGACGACCGCATACTACTCTCATAGACCTCCTTTGCGCCGGAACTCGCCTGTATCGCTCTACCACCAATCCAATGGGTTCGCTGCCGACGCGCCCATGATGCAGCGCATCGATGTTGGCGACTCCTCCGAAGATGAAATTCCGCAGCCCATGAAATTCAGTGCCCTGACTAGAGCACTGTTAGAATCGGATGCGCCAGAGCAGCTATCGTCGCCGAAGCAGGAACACGCAGAAGGCGAGGATGAGTCCAAATCACAAAGAGAACGTCGTTTGGATACGGACACCCCATCGAGAGCGCCACAGGTCAAAATCGTGCGCAAACAGTCTCCTCACCTGACTAGGAGTACGATGGTGGGAAGCGAGTCGAGGAATGCATCACCAAGAATCCTGAGCATAAACAGAGGTCCGGACTCTGCTAAGCGATCCATTGGGAACGGAACATCATTTTCCCACCGTAGTGTCAGCAGAGACACCCCTCCGGCATCCTCTCAATATGTCACCCCGGGCCCCACCCGACAAGTTCGCATTGGACGCACCAGAGCGGACAGTAATGCTTCTGAGGACGAGCAGAGTCGCTCTAGGAGCCGACCCATGACTCACGCGAGCGCGCGAAGCACAGAGCCGGACGAAGAAGACCCCGAGTCTCGCAACAACTTTAATCACAGCGGCTCGGCAGCCTCAGGCTCGGACGCTGCTACACGACACACGCATGCAGTCCTTGCGCGATCGAGAAATGCACCAATAGCTGACAATAGCGTCGCGACTGGTGTGACACGGGTCAAGCGCACGAACTTTGGTGCTGGATCGTTTCTGAGGGGCGCACCGGTCAGGAGAGGCTTCAGACGCAGAGACAGCGACGATCACCCCAGCCCCAACGAGGAATATGAGAGCCTTGCCCATGTCGGGCATGGCCATGAAGATGATGTCAAAGACGAGTCCCACAAAACGACAGAAGCCCAGCCGTTATCAAGAGCCTCCAGCCGCGCTAGTATCGACAACCAACACGTCCGCAGTCGCCAGGCCCAGCGACCACTCTCACACAAAACGAGCTCTGAGAGCCTTCAGAGAAAGACGAGCAATGATCACCTTTCTCGTCGCGTTGACTCTGCCCAGTCCAGCAATCACGCTGTTGCAAGCCGTATTAACCACAAAGATAGTATTGAAAGCCTGCGCGCAAGCCAGCACGCTCAGGCCGTACGCCGCCCTTCGATCAGTCAAGGTTCCTACAAAGCACCTCCTCTTCGCGTCCATGATGCTGCATCAGACCAAGAGAACATGCCTCCTCCGACCTTCAAGCGAAACAAGGATTCCAAACCCGGTGTGCTGTCGGCCAAAGTCTTGACCGCCGAAACTCCCGTACCAGTACCGCAACACGATGAGCCACGGCGTGCGCTCCAGGCTGTTTCGGGCAACACGCCACATCGCCCTGCACCTCCTCCGCCTCCTAAGATGAACATGTCCGACATGGCCACAAAGCCCGCCGGAGCCTCAGTCACCCGCACAAAGAAGCGCCGTCCCGAAGTCAACCTGAAAGGGAAACTCTTCACCCAGCTCGGCCGACTCGGCAAAGGCGGTTCCTCCGACGTCTACTCCGTCATGGCGGAGAACAAAAAGCTCTTCGCCCTGAAGCGCGTCAAGCTGGGCGACTGCGACGAAGCCGCCGTTCGCGGCTACAAAGGGGAGATCGACCTACTGCAAAAACTTGAGAACGTCGAGCGCGTGATCCGGCTGTACGACTGGGAGCTCGACGAGTCCCGCGGAACGCTTTCCCTCCTCATGGAGCCCGGTGAGGGAGACCTCAACCGCGTTCTCTCACAAGTCCTCGGCGGCCCCGAGCCCAAACTCGACACAGTCTTCATCCGCTGGTGGTGGCGAGAGATGCTCTCCTGCGTCTCCGCCGTACACGCCTACGATATTGTCCACTCAGACCTCAAACCCGCGAACTTCCTCGTCGTGGGCGGGCGGCTCAAGCTCATCGACTTCGGCATCGCGAATGCCATCGAGACGGACTTGACCATGAACGTGCACAGGGACAGCCACATCGGCACGCCGAACTACATGTCCCCCGAGTCCATCACGGACACCAACGCCCCGATGCCAGGCCAGACCCGCGACGCAGCCGCCGGACGTGTCATGAAGTTGGGCAAGCCTAGCGATGTCTGGTCCCTAGGCTGCATCCTGTACCAGATGGTCTACGGCCGCCCGCCCTTCGCGCACATCCCGAACCAGATCCACCGCGTGCTGGCCATCACAAACTCCAAGATCGTGATAGAGTTCCCCGCACAGGGGCTGGGCGGTGTGCCCGTCCCGCCGGAACTCAAGGGGACGCTGCGACGGTGTTTGCAGCGCGATCCGACACTACGACCGACGGTAGATGCAATGCTGAGCGAGAACGATCCGTGGCTTTATCCTGAGGCTGCGGGGAGAGTGCATGTCGGGGAGGAGTTGCTGGCGGCGATTATTGGACGGGTCGTGGAGAAGTGCAAGAAGGGGGAGGCGCCGGCTGAGGCGGGGGTCGGGGACTGGGCTAGGGGTTTCTTGGGGAGTGTGAGGAGGATGGTGGAGTTGGAGGGGGTCAAGGAGGGACTGCCCGAGGCCTAGAGGATGACTTGTCTCGATTTCTTACTTCCGATTGGGTTGTACAGCGCTGGCGTTTCTTGTGGATGGGTATTGTTACGGATACACTTTGGGTGTATATTTATGCTTGGTTTTTTGGAGGGAGAGGAGAAGGACTTTGCGACCGAAAGAAAAAAGTCTGGTTGTGTATTGGAGATTGGACTGGAGAGGCACAAGATTCGATATTAGATGAGACGAGGGAATTGTGTACGAAAGTGGTAGGAGATGGGTGGAATGTACGATGAACCCTCGCTGCAGGTGTCCACCACAGAAAATGACATCGCTTCTTCTACATCGCTTCACATGTGTGACATTTCTGGCCCTCCCACATTGTAGGAGACATCTGAGATCCAACAGGCACGAAGAACAAAGCTTAGCGCACTCATCATCGGAAAGATCACATTCAAGTCTCGAGCCCCCGCGCGAGCAAGGAGCGGGTATCATCATCCTCATCCCTCCAATTGCTATGCAAGCAAGCAAGCAAGCAAGCAAGCATCTATCATGCGACCATCGGATGCCAGCGTACCATCGCTTATCCAAAGCCAAAGCCAGATATGCCGCCCAACCATCTTCCTGTATCCACAACCATCACCAAGACATAACCATTGCGAAGATCACATGACCCTGCAATCCCGATCTGGCACCTCCCCCTTCCGCCTGATCTTCCGCCCAATCATTGCCGCCGCCCCACTATCCTCCTGAGCATGATGAGCAGGGTGCTTATCCTTCTTCCTCAACTTCTCGGCCGGCACCACCGTCTCCACACCCGTCTCATGATCCACCGCCACCGTGCCACCCATCTCGGGCTCCTGTATGGCCGGCGACGCAGCCACGGGCGGTAAATCCGTCTTGCTCATGCGCGTCGTGAGGCGGCTCATGTTGAGCGAGAAGCGCGAGGCTGCGTCGGCGCCGACGCTGGGTGGGCGGGATTTTGTCTTGCGCCCACTGGATTGGCGGGAGCCTCGGCGAGAGGGGAGCTTGAGAAAGTCGAGACGGGACTCGTCGGCTGGAGTTGGTGGGCCGGAGGTGGTCAGCGCTATGCTGGAGCGGTCGGCTTGGTCGAACGCGATGCTTCGGCGGCGCTCGGAGGAGGTGCTGGGGCGGCCGCGAGGATCATCTATGCTTGTCCTGGAAGGGGGCTCGGTGGCTGAGAGGTGGGTTCTGCTTGCTGGGTCGGGGGCGGGGGCGTATGGACCGTCGCTGTCGCTGTATTCCGGGAGGGCGATCTTCTCAGAGGGGTCGAGAGGTTCGGAGTTGGTGCGGCTGACGGCTTCGTCGTAGGAGGGTGGGCCACTCATTATGGGCTCGTCGTCGTCGATGGGTTGGACTTGGTAGAAGAGTAGGTAGGGGCATTCCTCTTTGAGCGCGGACGCGATGTCGACGTATCGTACCCTTTCCCTGGCGAGATCGTCGAAAAGCATCCATGAATCATCAGAGTGGTCGCTTGCTGATGCTGCTGGTTGATCTGGGCTACTGACCGCATTGGCTGCATGGCCGCGGACCAATGATATGTAGTGACCTGAATGCACCGACTTGCCACGGTGGCATACGACGGACTGTAGGACAAGTTTGAAATTGCCGACCAGTGGACTACCTTCTCCCATGCTGTCGTCTGAGACAAAGTCCGGCACAGCAATTTCCAGGGGAATATCAATGAATGTGTCCATCCTTTCGCATTGACCTTCGTTAGTTACCATGTATCGTTTGAGACATATGCCGAGGGTTGGTCGTTTGAGAGCAAAATGTGCCGCAACCTGAGCGTCGCTAGTGGGCATGTTGTCCGTATACCATGCTGAGAACAGTCAATAATCGTTCTACTTCCATGAAACATGACTTACGCAAGAGCTTGAAGAACTGCCACGCAGGCATCAGGACTTCTGTTCGAGTTGATAATGATCCCTTTCTCTTCTCGTCGCCTGCGGATGGCGCGTTTTCCTCCGCAGGCTTCGCAGTGCCGTCCCCAACCTTGACACGCCTTTGACTGAAAATGCTGTCTGCGCGACTGCGGGCAACCGACGGCCGCAATCGCTCAACGGGCCCCTTTTTTGGCGCCTCTGCAGCCAAGATCTCTGCACTAGGAGTTCCTGCACGCGGAGTTTCAACAGTCGCACTTTCGGCCATGGGAATGACCTCAACAGTCTCAACACGCAGTGTTTCGGTCTTTTCCTGGTCCAAAACTCGGTCCACTGACTCCTGAGTCATCCTGCGCTGCCTTTCAAGATGTCGTTTGACCTCTACCCGATTGTTGAAGTAATGCTCTAAGCAGTCTTCCAGTGTGACATGTTCCTGTCCTGCTCTGGGTGCATCCAACACCGCAACTTCAAGCAGCCTTTCGTTGACAAATTTGTGGTCATCATCAGGTTCCTCCTTACCTGTGTGGTACAAGTCCATCTTCAGAGTAAGCAGAGGCATTTCGAGCTGACCAGTGATGAAAGAGAAGGCTTCGGATGTATCTTGTTGCTCCGTTCTGTTAGCGGCCTCCCATCCGCACTCAGCAAGAGCGGCTTGTACGTGCTTAGTCTATCACATGATTAGCGTCGTTTCGAATTCGTGAATCACTTGCCCTTAACTCACCACATCCACCGTGATGAGTCGTCCTGTGCGAAGCATATTGACCCATAAACGGAGCAGACCACCCAGCTTCTTCCTCGGTGCGTCTTCGAGCGAGTTGTATAGCATCGCCTCGAAGCCATCGAGTCGCGCAAACATAGCGAACAACAACGCATCCAAGTAGCATGTCACGCCTTCTCTATTCACGGCCCCCAGTAGTTTCGTGTCTGGATCATACGCCTTGAGGAGACCCTCATATGTGTCCTCCAGCAGAAGACATAGTCGGAATGCCTCGTCAACATTGCCGGCAACTGAATGCGTGTGTAGCGCGTATTCGATATTAGCGTGGTTGATTTTGGTGATCCCATACGTCTGTAGCCGCGCCTGAATGGCTTTTATCTATGTCGAGAGTTACTCGACATATCTTTGCCTCGACCGGAGTACCAAACCTTCTTCTCTTCATCCTTATCCGGCTTCTTCTTCTGCGTGTCGGGCACAAAAATGGCGCCGAGATCGCCATATTCAATCTTCTCGTCGACCGTCTGTTGCTTGTTATCAGCCTTTGGACGATCCCACAACCCGTGACTCGGATATCCCAAGATGTGCCCTTACCTTCTCTTTTTGCTCCTTCTGCTCCTTGTTGTGCTTCTTATCCTTCCTCGTGAGGAGCCTATGGACCCCACTCATAGTGCACTACGGACGTCGCTGCAGGTCCATACACGGGCCGCGTGGACACAAGCTGGAGCGCAGGCTCCCGCTCGAAACCCTCTTTAAAAGTTCAGCAGCGGAGTCGTGATCAGGGGGCAGTCTTGCCTGCTCGTTGTGGTTGTTATGGGTTGTTGAGAGCGCTAGACCGAATCGACAACACGACTCGTAATGCAGACAGTCGCTTTTCAGAATAATGCACGCTGAATAGAAACAAACGGCTGGGAACGTCTGAGAATATACACGAAAGGTAAAAAGGTAAAAGGGAGCGACCGAGTGTTGTTTTGGCAGAGTAGGTTATGGAAAGGCGGCAGAATTAACGAGGCGGAGGCTCCGCGACTCCAGACTGTTATGTGGTGATTGATCAACCAAACCGTGGTTAATGGCGGGGAAATCGAAAAAGCACAGGGTCCGGACTTTCAACGGTTGCAGGGTGTGATCGTCCCATGAATCAGAGGCCAGCATGAAGGCCGCAGCCGACTCGGCCAGGCTGATCTCGCTGGGGATATGAGTATGATCGCTAATGGTCACACCGCTCGTCAGGCGGAGGCTGTACACGGAGCAACCTTGGTAAAACAACTCAGACCCGAGCTCGATCAGTTCATGAGTCTGCACAAAGCCGCAGCAAGGCCCCGAAAGGGCTGAAACAGAAGGGTTGAGTGCATACGTGTGTGCCGCCAACAACGAGCAGAGCCGCATCGCAATTGACAGCCGCACTAGACTCTTAATGGTAAGACTCCCGTTCCGCTCCCGGCTAGCTTCCGCCTCGTGTGCAATGCGTTTTGGGTTTGGACATCATTTTGCCAAAGTTTCATTCCTTGGAGAGAACGTATTTTGAAGCTATAATCGGCCGCAATCATCACCATGGAGCGCACAATCCGCCCTCTGTGGAGGCAGCTGGAGTCTCATCAAGGATTGCGCAGATACGATGCCATTCGAACATGTCGGCGATACCTCTCCGCGGAAGTCCAACAAGAGCTCGAACCTGCGTCGACTCTCTCGAATGCGCAAGGCGAGGTCAGCGCCGAGGGCTTTGATCCCTTAGAGAGACCAAAGAATCGCAAGAGCGAACTTCCGCCCAGCAGGTCAGTATGCTAGTTTGCGGAACGGCTAAATCGTGGTTGACGACTAGTCCAGATACCAATACCGTCCTCCCAAGTACAACCGCGGTCCTCTTCATCCTCATCAATCACCACCCGCATCTGATCCTGGCTCAAGAGAGTTCCGTCCTGGTCCTTTCAGCTTACCGCGACTGCAGCAGACGTATCAGTCCACCATCGCATCGGATCTGATGACCCTTTCATACACACATTATCCACCGGGTTACGAAGCACCGCAAAAATCACAACGTCTTCGTAAATGGGAAGGAGAGTCGCCATATTTCAAGAATCGGCCATTGAGGGGTCCACGAGGTGACAGCGTTCTCCGATTCGTCAAAAAGCCTATGACGTTCAGGAACATCCCTCAGTTGGAGCGGGTGACGGTACATGCTATGGTTGGGCAGGCTACAGATAGCAGCTCATATTTGCACGTGGCCGGTATGGCGCTTCAGGCGATTACGGGAGTCAAGCCAGAAGCACACAAGGCCAAGCATAGCGTCAATCAGTGGGGTCTGCGAGCGGGAAGCTACATATCACTGAGTTGCGACATCAAAGGGGAGGACATGTATCACTTTGTGGCAAAGTGCATTGATGTGGTGATGCCTAAGATCAAAGATTGGCAGGGCATTCGGGGAAGCTCGGGCGACAGCACGGGTAACATCACCTTTGGATTGACACCGGATCAAACAGCCCTCTTCCCGGAGATTGAAGTCAACTATGACTCGTATGTTGTTGGCCGCGCTTATGCAGCATCACAGTATGCTGATCATTGGACAGATACCCGCCCAGAATGATTCCAGGTTGCCACGTCACCTTCCATACCTCAGCCCGGAATGATCGAGACGCTCGGTTGCTTCTGATGGCCTGCGGTGTCCCGTTCTACGGCAAGCTCGTGAACTAATGCAAAACGACAGGTTGGGCGTCAAACGCAACCAGCGATGCAGGGTGGTCATGAATGTGCTTTGGTTAGCTATCGGACCGGTACCACGAAGGGCCCAAGGATGATATTGATTTGGCGACGTGCTTGTGGGGTGGGAGCAGAGCTGGCTGTACATGTACTAAAGTAGCGTTCATCGGCTCTTCGGAGTCCATCCCAGTCTCTTTGTACAGTACATTCCGCATGCCGCGGTCCTAGTGACCAATTGTATAATGCGGCCGTAAACCACGGCTTTCTTCTCCATTCCACTGCCGCAGGGCTAGTATCGGCTCTTTCCCTCTAATCTGACGCCAAGACATCCATGGCCAAGCGCCGCGGGAAGCCATGATTGTTTCCATTTGTCCGTCTACTATCGCAGAAGACAACCCCACCCTGTCCCATCAGTACCAGAAGCACAAGACTGCTCCATCTTGACAGCCGTGAAAAGCCTTATTGTGCCGGCTATCGTCGTATCTGGTTCATCTCGGGGGACGATGATCCCTTTGGATGTTGCAGCCACAGGCAGCGGCTCTCAGCCTTCTGCAAGTTGATGCGGGGCAAGTATTTGGGTATCAGGCCCATTGAAACTCGCCATATTCATCATTTGCCTGTTTGGGAGCGAATTGGACCACTCGAGCAACTGTACCTTTGTATTCAAATTCGAAACACACGAGTGGCCAAGACGTCCTCCTTAAAAAGACGGCATCATACTCCTGCACGCGGCAGCAAGCTTGCAGGGATCGATAGACACACGGAGAATTCTAAGGACAGTTCCGAGTCGTTCGTCGTGCGGCTGGTGCGCCTCAAAGGGATGGCGGCTGCAGTTGCGGGCTCGTGATAAGCTAACAGCGCCGATCGGCTTCCACAAACAAAAGCCACGGCGAGGTCCGCTATCGAGGAGAGCGATCGACAAACATGTATTTCTAATGCATGCCTTAAAAATTGAAGGCAAGATCAGGCAACAGCAGGATCAGCCGCGATCGGGCAGCGACCAACAGGGGCCGTGTCAACCAGATGACGGAGCCAGGAGGCCATAGCTTGTCTTCAGCTCGCAGGCTACTGAGGGGAACCACTGGACCCCGGCTCGTCTCGACGCCACCCGAGGCGCTAGAAGGGCCGCTAGAAGCTGGGAGCCAACACCTTGTTGTATCAGTCCTCCGTCCTCTGACCAGCACCTCGCTCGGAACTCATTGTGCTTGTGCCGCGGCCGCGGCTACGCCTGACTGCACTGTGTTATCATCGCACCCTGCAGCTCGTGACGCGTTCCACTGCCGGCTCTAGGGCACGTTGCCGCGACTGAGACGGTGACTTGCCAACAAGTACTCCCAAGTACACCCTGTGTTTGCGGCATGTTCAGACCTCGCGCGACACATTGCATCATTGCCACATGCCCATGCTTCGTACTACCGCCGCCGCAACGTCCACAGGGCTAGTCAAACTCCCAAAAAATTCCCGCCAACCCGGGGCACAGCAGCACTTGCCGCGCACATTTGTCCCGCCTTTTCCATTGTCGTCTAATTGGTCTCGTGCGCCGTACTCGGAGGACCCAGCCATACCCCTCCGAAGACCCGGCGGTCTTTATAGAGTGAGTTGAAAGGCGGCTTCCTCTTTACTTCTCTACACTCAATCTTACTGCCCATACCGTCATATTTATCTACTCACACGAGCAACATTCCTTTCATGCTCTCCTCTCCTTACATTCCTTGCATTAAAATCACTCCAACAGCGGAACCAACCATGCCCAATGCCTTGTCTTCCCGTCACGGCTCGGATGACAGCCCTGGGCACATCAATAGATGTAAATGCTACTGCTCAACACACAACCTACCCTGCCGTCACAGACATTCTTCTGTCGATCAAGACAAATCTGACGAGGAAGCCGACTATGTTTTGGTCGGCAAGGTCATCAATTCCAGCCCGGATCAGTCACCAAGTGAGGAGATATTCCTTCGCCGAGCATCAACGCCAGCTCTAAGGGCTTTGGACCATTGGCCACACCGTCTCCGAGCTTTGTCCAAAGATAGACATGCTCTCCGGGAGGAGACGACCTGGATGGAGGCTTTCCAGATGTCGCTCGAAGCACAAAAGACTGCGAAGCGAGCCAGCCGCACACCCAGTCGACAAGCATCGATGATTTCCCAATCAGACTCCTATATCTGGGACGACAACTTGGACAATGCTCCCAGCCCAAGCATGTCGATGATGGCAGAGGTAACCACTCGCAGCAATATGAGTAGTGCTTCCTCTTCAATGCATTACAGCATGGCTTCTCACCGCTCCGGTAGTAACATATCTCTTTCACTGCAACCGCACAACCTTGTCGGACTTGAGGAGGTTGGTGGCGCATTCGAGCCTAGCTTCTTCCATGCTGGCCCGTTGAAGATGATTGAGGGCGAGCCACATCACTCTGGCCCGCGTTTGGATGTGGCTCATGTGAGTACCTTCCCGCCTTCAAGGAAGAACAGTGGTATGGTCGGTTGATGCATCCAGCGCTGATGCTTTTCTTCCAGTTTGTACAACAGAGGCGAACCGTGCCTGTTTTACGCGACACTTCAGGAGCAACGGTCACACGATGGATGATGATGACGATTGATGATGACGATACACATGGACGACATCAGCAGAACTGGTCTTGAGTCTTTTAGGTTTGCCATACTTCATACTCGATTAAGAGATACTTCAGATTGTCTCGCGAGAGGAAGATGATACGTTATGGGTTGTACGGGACACAGTCAGGCGTACAGGTTGCGCTGTTCTTGCAGGATTCGAGGTCGCTTGCTTGTACCTTCCACATGTCTTGCATCTCTTGGTATGTAGCTGTATGCAGTCAAATCGACCAATGAATTATAACGATCTTCACGATCTGATTGACAATGCATTGCGGCGAAATATCTGGGTTGCCCATTGGTTTGCTGCGCGATTGTGATGAATTGCCCTTTGACGGATGCGGGGAAAAGCGATCCCCGACGTCGGCATCTGCCAGCTTCCCCAACGAAGTACAAAGCGGGCGAGTCTTCCTCTTGCAATGTAACTCGGTCAATTGCTCTTGACGTTTCGCACAAATCGCTGGAAAGGCTTGCAAAACCACCAGACACTTACCAATGGGGATCCTCAAGCAAGTAGTCGCCCTAACTGGCTATGGAGCACTAGCTGGAGCGGGCACTTTGGTCTGGACCACGCGCAAGTCCAGGATGATGCGGCTACCAGCGAATGACTATGTGTACAACACCACCTTCTACACACGCTTGAACCCCAAGTTTCATCCCGCTATGGGCGACATATGCGTTCGCAAAGTACCCATTTCCGACATAAAGGAAGAGTATCTTGCCTCCGAGGGCAAGCTGGTCGAGAGGTTTTGCGCCGGTGTCTGGAGCACAATTGGTGAGTCGACAGTTCAAGGTCCTATACGAACGATCACGCGAGACATCTCAAGATTTGATGGAAGCTGCGTTGGAAAACCATCTTGACACTGACTCGGCCTAGGCTTCGAGATTCAACGCCGTTACCTCGAGCGCAAGTACCGCGCAGCGTCGCCAGCACAGCTGTGGGATAGGGCAGATCTCGCGAAATCAGATTATCCGGTGGGGACGCTTATAACAGATCACTTTGAGGTGATCAATCACACGCCTGAATCAATAGTCGTCCGATGCGGCGACAGTCCGCAAGTCCAGCAACCAAGAGCTAGCGACGGCGTGTTCGAGATGGTCGCCTTGCTAGAGCCTGGGAGCAAAGAGGTCGAGTTGCAGCTCAAGAGTGTCTTCTTCAACTCAGAAACGAGCAGTGAGGAGCATCCTGTACCTTGGCATATTGAGTTTGCACATCGTTGGTATACCAAGATATGGATGGAGAGCGCTGTGAGGAGCTTGATGCGGTGAAGGACAAACAATCCGGCATTGTATATAAAGGATTAATTTGTGAATCTGGAGCGATCAAATATAATTTGTCCATTATCGTTGTTGCCGATATATGCGACATTGCCGCGCTTCTGATATGGCGCGTCGTTGCCCAATGCGGTAATGTGCATCATGACTTCGACCGACAACCTCGTCCGCCACGACTCAGGCTTATTCTGTCAACACCGCTGACCTCATCCTCGACACTTCACTCATATTTTGAATCCCAAATCAGCTCCATGCTGACCAATCGAGCTTTCGATACCCATGGCGCCGTCTCGTGGCGGTCGGAGGACCGTGGTTATCTCCGACGACGAAGACGACCAGTTTGATCTCGAGGATATCTTGAGCGACGAAGATTTCGCGCCCCAAAAGAGCCAGAAAGGTAAAAAATCGCCCCTCAAATCTCTTGAAGGCAGTCCTCGCAAGGCCACAAAAGCCTCGTCCTCGAAGCCATCCCCGACGAAAGTTTCACCGCGGAAGCAATCCAAATCCAAGCCCTCCGACCCGAAGCAAGAGAATGGGAAAGCGAAAGGGACAATCTTCTCATTCTTCAATGCGGCCACTCAACGCCAGCAAGTGGCCTCCCAAACGAACTCAACGCCGCCAACAACATCTGAGGCAAAGATCGAAAACGACGACGTTGCTGACGGTATTGACGACGGCGGAGGAGACATCACGATTCTGAATGGTTCACGGACGGCATTGGCTGCGCGTAAGAGGAAGCAGAATGATGTGACACATCTCTTTGATCCGACCGTGTTCGCGGCAGCTTCTGGCTCGCAGAAATTTGTCAAGACAACCACAGGATCAAAGATGTTGGCCACAAAGGACGTAGATCGCAGGCCCTGGACTGAGCGATTCGCTCCCGTCGATCTTGAGGAGCTGGCAGTCCACAAGAAAAAGGTCAGCGATGTACGAAATCTGCTGGAAGAGTCATTGTCCCCTCGTGCTCGACCGAGGCTGGTCGTCCTGAAAGGTCCGGCTGGGGTAGGTAAGACCACCACTTTACGTCTTCTTGCAAAGGATATTGGGCTTGGCATACAGGAATGGAGGAATCCAAATGACGTCGATCTTGTCTCGAAGTCATTTACATCTACAGCCTCGCAATTTGAAGACTTTCTCTTTCGTGGTGGCAGTTTCGCCGGCCTCGAGCTCGCTACAGACCCACGTCAGCCTGAAAAGAAGCCACCGGATCTCGACGCTCATTCAACATCCCAGACCGATGTGCGCAATGTTATACTCATTGAAGAATTTCCGGTCACCCTTACCCGTTCTTCATCCATCCTGCAGTCGTTTCGATCGACCTTGCTCGCGTATTTGTCAACTCCTCACAATCGCCACAGACCAGTGGCTCCTATCTTGATCGTTGTGTCCGAGACCCTGCTGTCTTCAAGTTCCTCAAGCGAGAGCATGACTCCTCATCGACTTCTTGGTCCGAGCATTCTGACCCATCCGCTAACAGCGACGATCGAGTTCAATCCCATCGCTCCGACCTTACTTACAAAGGCTCTCTCGTTAATCACTATCAAAGAGTCGCGCCTGACAGGTCGGCGACGAACACCTGGATATCAAGTGCTGAGCAAATTGGCGGAGATGGGTGATGTTAGATCTGCGGTCTCGGCGTTAGAGTTTCTTTGCGTGCGTGGTGACGAGGGTGACAGCTGGAGCGCCAAAATCAACTTCTCCAAGCCAAAAGGGAAAACCGGGACCAAAGCAAACGGCAGCAAGGCTGCTGAGGCAACCTTGACGGAACAGGAGCGCGAAGCTCTGAAGATCGTTGGTGGAAGGGAGACCGCCTTAGGACTCTGGCACGGGGTAGGTAAGGTTGTCTACAACAAGCGCATTGATTCTTTGGCGCCAACGTCGACGTCGACTACAACAACACACAGCACAAAAGTGCCTGAGAACGACCCTGAACAGCTACTTATTGAGCTGGGAACGGACACGTCCACCTTTATAGCCGCAGTGCACGAAAACTTCGTGCCATCCTGCACCGCCGCCTCAAGCGGGCGCACGATCGAGTCCATTGACGATTGTCTCGCAGCGCTATCCGACGCCGACAAACTGAGCCTTGATCGGTTTGGTCCTGGTTATGGCCCAGGTACGGCTGTTGAAGGCATGCGGCAAGAAGAAATTTGTTTCCACGTTGCAGTCAGAGGTGTCGTATACTCTCTGCCGTACCCTGTCAAACGAGACACCGCAGGTGCTGCAGCGCACCGGTCACGTGCAAACGTCATGGCCTGGCCGCAGAGTTTGAGGCTGTGGCGAGGTCAAGAAGAAATGGACGACCTGGCAGACGTATGTCTGGACGAGTACAGAAAGGTCTTGGAAGCAAGTCAAAGGCAACAAAACCACTCTCAAATCGGCGAACACACGAACAAGGGTCAAAGCGCAGAGAATGATGAGGAACATTGGTGGAGACCAAGTGCAGCATCGAAAACGACCATGATACTGGAACAAGCACCCTACATGCGTCTTGTGCAACAGGCAAGGCGGGATTCTTCCACCCTCAAAGACAAGCTTATAAGTCTCTCAAGTTTGGAGACCCTGCATGCATCGGAGGTCACACTGTCTGGCCGGGCGCTCAACGGCGAAGCAGGCGAAGAGGAAGCGGAAGAGCTAGAAAAAGGAGCCAACAGGAGTAGGAGGACTAGAACAGGAAAGAAAGACAAAGAATCAAACGGGCTCACCTTTGGGGTAGTTGAGGATGTCAAGGGGCTTGTATTGAGCGACGATGATATTGTGGATGAATAAGCTGCGGAGCGGGAAGGAGCGAGTGGTGCATTCATGCTTGGTGCCTTACACCAATCTGCGGGGTCTGACGCTACACAAAGTTCACCTTCGCAATGTGTATCGTGTCACATGCGTGAGAAGTGCTCACATTCCACTTTCGAACGTACCCTTTTTACCACTTTACTTCACCACAGTAGTCACTTCGTTCTTTGCTATCTCTTCACCATGCTTCGGCAGCAGCCACCCAGAGAATGACTGATCGCCAGAACACTTGTGCAGCGTCCAACTCTACCACCGCCTCCCAACGTCTATTTAAACGCCGCTTTCGTCCCCCTGCCTGCTTCTGCCTGCATCGAGGAACCGCAGAGGAAAAGGCCACTATGAGAGCTCACAAACGATTCGCCGCCGTATCCCAGGCTCAAACGCAGTCACCGACGAAGTCAAGGATGAGGTCACGCACCGTAGCAATGTCTGTCGAAGTAAAGGGTGAGAACAAGTTTCCGTTCAACCGCCTCCCGCCGGAGATCAGGGCCATGATCTATATGTATTTGGTTCCGGATGATGGTATCCTGCCGGAGCCGTCCAAACCTCAGCCGATCAGAGCAGGCGCTGGCGAACAGAGCACTGTCGCTCAGACTCCTGCGAGCCACTCAGTCGCTACGCAGACTGCTTCCACGCAGACTCCTCCCACGCACGCCGCTCAATCTACGGCCGTTCAGACTGCGGTCAATCAATCGGCGCCTCCTCAGACGTTTTTCACCTATGCTGCGACTGTTCCCGGCGCGAATGTCCCCAACTCGATTACTGCCACCACAGGTGCAGTTCCGACATGGCTACTTGGTGTCCAGTACACTCCAGCCGACCTGCAACAAATGAGCTATCAATACATCCCTTTGGCCCCCAATGCTGCTACAATAGCCGTTACAGGGACTCCAGTGGCCGCTGCTGCCTCTGCCACAGCTAGCGTTCCCACAACAGCTGTGCCGACTAATCCGGCAGGGCTCTCAGCCACACACAGTAGCGCCTCCCCAAACGGGCCCCCGCTCATCGCTCCACCGGCTGACGACGAGGATGAAGAGGACTACCTCAATGAAGAATACTACAAAACAATCTGGTATCGACAGTCAGACAGACATCACCTCATCAACATGATCAAATGGAGACCCGAGTCTCTATTCTTCATGAGCCCCAAAATATGGGCAGAGACAGCTCACACCCTCCAACGACACCGCTTCGTCATCGACGTCCGCTTCTTGATCTCTGATTGCAGCATCTGGGGCTACAGCGACCAAGGACCTCGAGAGCCGTGTCCATTGTGCAAGAATTCCGCTGCCGATTCCGGAGACAAGCTCTTCTCCAAACCACAACAGACTGCCACCTGCTGGCTCGACTTCCCCGGTCGTAATGGTTTTGAGTTCATCGAGATGCGTCATTTGCGCTTCTTGATGCCAGCCGACCCGCCCTACATCTACGATGTGGATTGCGAGCAAAAGGCCACTTTCAAGTGCAAAGTCAAGGTCAAGCTCGTGGCTTACCCGACCGGACATGAGCACCAACGCCTCCACCATTTTGGTGGAAGTCACGAAGCAGTCAAGATCGCACAGAAGGACGTCGAACGGATGATCCGCTGCCGCAAGGGTACCGGGTTGACTAGGAAAGAGATACGATCATTCATTGGCTCAATCCACAAGACCTTCGCTGCTCTACCCCTTGAAGATAGGACAACAGCTTGTAGCTGCGGCGTGAACTACTAGATCCTGCCAGAAGGAGACGGAAAGGCTGTTGTCGCTGCATTGTCTTGATGGGCTATTGTCTACAACAGAGGTGGAGCATTGATGATGACCAATTGGTCTGATGGGCAAGTGGAGGAGGACACATGCAGAACCTTGCCCAGCAAGTATCTCTGCGAATACGATTTCTTGATCTGAGGGACCTTCGCATGGACACCGAGGTGGAGATCCGCCGGTCCCCCAAGTATTTGAGATTGGGACTGGGAGGTTTGTGATACGGTTATGCTGGCCGCCTCTGCGGGCAAAGATTGAGACAGACGCCTTCAGCTTGCAGCTGATGTTCCCCGTGATGATCTCGAGGATTGGCTTTGTCCCATACTCTATCCGTAGTTGGACTCTACATATAATTATCGAAAATGAGGTGCACTTATCAAATGAATATGACCCGCGCAGAGGTAGGGGTTGTCTGGTCTCTCACACGCAATTACATGTTTGCTCACTTCACACGCCCCCTGACAACTTGACGCTTTGACCTGCCCTCCACATTTCACACACACACGCGCATACACACTTTTGTTGTCGTGTCGTCGCACGTCATATCTTCTCCTGTTTGTTCTGTCTTTTGTGCTCTAGGTCGTCCTTGTTGGTCGCGAGTCACCGCCGCAGTCGCGTTCACCACAGACAGTAGAACAACAGCTTTTGCCTGAAGTCGCCGCTACTCCGGCGTCTATAACAGCCACATCTTCAGCATCCGAGATAATGACCGTTTCTACCTCACCAGCGCTTATTGGACAAGCCGATCCCGACTTGACCCGATCAAATGTGAGCACAGTATTCGCCCTCTTGCCCGCAGAACAGGTGACCCACAACAAGACTGACGCCAGCACCACGACATGCGACCTAGCCCGCTGCAGTTTGACATTGTCGACTGTGAGCACAGTATTCACCCTATCGCCCAAGAAGCACAACACTAACAACGACAACGTCGATCGCTCCATATCTCACCTTGGAACGGATGCCCTTGGACTCTTTCCTGAGTCACTTGAAGCTAAGCCCGTTCCGCTCTCACCCATACCCTGTCATCTCACTTCCTCATCATTGACAGATCCAGCAACTGACGACGCCATCCTCCTAGAGGAAATTGAAGATGAAGCTCTCTCTCTAGACTCCCTTCCAATCAATACCTCTGGGTACTGGATCCCATCATTCACTTACGATGGTCCACCAATCCCTATCGATATTGAGCTCAATAGACTGGATTTGTACATACGCTACGACTACTTCCGCACAACCCAGCCTGAGCTTCAGGATTGGCAGGCTCTAGAATGTGCGCTTGCGAAGCTGTTGCAGGACAGGGAGCTGTGCTACTGGAACACGTTCGATAAGTGGCAGATCTGCGCGTCAGAGGAGTCGGTGGACAAAGCGACAATTGCTGTCTGGCCGCATGTGGTGGCGGACCTGCTGGCAAAAGACGGAAATGCTTCACTGCAGGAGGCTGCTGGACGACGAGGGTGTAAGTGGTCAAAGTTCATGGATTCAAGTCCGGTAAAGGGCTAGACAGTCCTTGTCCAGTCCACAACTGACATGGGAAATTGCATGCAGCAATTGCTAATATGAGCACGAGATGAAGACACTGAGTCCTCGATACTGGGAGACTGCAGTACTTGCTGCCCATGTCATACCTCGCTCGAATGTTTGCTTGCTTCGCTTCAGCTCGCGCCTTGTACACAAATGATTTGAATCCTCTTTCTCACAAGCTTTCTTTCGAAGCTTTCTCACGTCTACCTTCCTCCCCGACATCTGACACATATTTCAACGCTCCTCCTTGTTCTCTTCCAATTCTTAGACATACCTTCCAAACAGAACCGACGCTATGAATATGCGAGTCACACTTCGTGCCGCTTACGTGTTGGCTGTTCTATATCCATTCCTCCATCTCGAATATCGACTAATCATTTTCTTCAGGATCAACACCAGGCAACAGCGTGCGGCACGGGGTATTGGAAACTCTCTTTGTCGTTGTCTGATTATCACCATCGTCACAGCAATATCCATCAGTGATGGGACCGCTTCCAGCATCAAGAGAAGAGTCACGCGCCGAGTGGGATCAAAAACAGCGATTGCTCTATACGATGAATTCGACAGTGACTGCATCATATCGACCTTCACCATCTAGGGCCACACCGAGCAATACTCCTATCCAGACAACCTTACCGGGAGTGGATTGCCCTCTTCAGCTCCTTGATTCCCTCGGCTCGTTTCCCTCCAGCTCACTAGGAGTTCCTGTCCCATTAAGCTCTCTCGGCTCCCTTAGCTCATTTCCCGGCATCTCCGTCCACCTGTCCTGATTGTCCAATTCTTGTGCGAATCTGGTCGTTGAGGCCATCTCCGCAGCCTTTTCCTCGCCTTCAAGCACCTCTTGCTTTGGCCGTCTGCGGTATAACAGGAACGCGGCAATGCACAATAACACCATGCCGCCTACAGCGCCAACGGCTATACCTGCGATCTCTCCCGAAGTGAGTGTTTGTGCGGGTTTGAGCAAGCTGGACCTTGATGGTGGATTCGTGGTATTGCCTGGCATGTTTGCCGGGCCCGCCGTACAATTCGGGCCAACATCTTTCCCTGCGGTGTCCACCCCCACAGGGCGCGAATCTGTTGTCGAGTTGGCCTGCCAGATGGTGAAAGTCCCCTCGTCCTGGTTGACCATAAGATAGGCTGCGGTGAAGAAGACACGGCCTAAGAAATATGCCCGATATCAGGAAGGAAGAGCTGATGATTTGGAATGCGGACGGGAACGGTGACTCCACCAACTATTATTGAGATGGTCAAATCACCGTCGTACCTGAGAGGATCATTAGTAGAGACATACCTCACGCTGACAGAGCGACTCACGGCGCAACGCTCGTTTCGAAAGTCGGACTTCGATCATTCACCCCCATAGACCTCTCTCCTGATGCGTTATAGGGAGGAAGTCCCCAGGCTTGGTTCATGGCATCAAAAGCGGTCTGGGGTATGATCATTATCGTCGAAAGACTTGGGAACACACAAGCCTCAAACTCCTGAAAATCAGAATTAAAGACATTCGTGTTCGTCCCATTGGGCCAGTTCATTACTAGCGCAGCAACTGTCACCATCATGCCTGTGTTACAAGCAGATGGGTTGCGCAACGGTGCTTTACCCACCGGACCTTGCACATTAATCTTTGCCTTATCGTACCCACCTAGTATCAGCCCTCCGTCCAGTTGCGCTCCCGGGGATACGCCATCCCAACCAAAGAAAAAACCCCAAGTCCGCGACGCTATCTGACCTGCGTTTTTGAGCGTCGACAGTATCGTAGAATTCGGACCCAGCCCGATCAAGCCTTGCCGTGCACCACCGTAGAAACCGACGAGCGCCTGGTGCATCTCCCCCCATGGATACCCTTTCAACGTTGTGTTTCCCAGTGCAACAGTGTCTTGCATCCATTGGATCTGCGCCGAGTCTGACGCCTCGAGTGCACTGGGATTCCCGAGAGCACCGTCATGTAGATCCGCTCCGGAGGCGTTGGCCGTCACAGGCACGGTAGAGGACGAGGTTGAAATGTCGAACAGCCCTCCGCGGAAGGTCTGACATGCAGCCACTGTGGTCACCCAAGGTACGCAGACATGATCGCCATTTCGATCCGCTTCGGTATAGAGGTAGGTATTGTTCTGCGGCCATTCGGGAAACACAGCCAGGAATTGCGGCGGCGTGCCCACGGAGAGGGGAATGCCGCGGGAGACAAAGCCATTGGAGATGGAGACATTTTGAATCGGGAGAAGGAGCGGGGTTGTGCAGGCGGAGACTGTAGAGAGGAAAAATAGGAATGGCATGGTCGGTAGGGTAATCAAAGAGGGCAGGAATTTTGCGCCTGCGGGTGCTATAGAACAAGATGAGGAGGTGAGACTATGCTTTTGACCTTACATCTAAGCATCTTCGCCGGTAGCCAAGTGTTGTCCATCAATGACATGAGAGGAGATTGCATCCGCATTTCCAGCTTTCTACTCCACATTGAATCGGCCAACTGGGGCACACTGATTGTGTAGCTCGTACATCATGGCATGGTGGTAACCAAAAAATCCCGATCGTCATTTCTTCTGCGCTGGCCAGCCATGGCTTGAGTGGAATCAGCCCGAACATTGCATCTGCTCATCAAACACAAGGCAACCAATAATTGTGACGAGTCTATTGAGCTTGACGTCGTTGAAGCACGCAGAGCGGGTTTCCCAAGCTCAGCTCTTGCCCGGGAAACGTTCGACGGGGTGGAAGGCGGAACAAGCCGGGCCGCAACGCCACTATCGTCCTGCAGCCTCATGCATCCTTAGCTCCTGTCGCCCACCTGGCTGAAGAAATTCGTTGTGATGAAAAGTTTGGGCCAAAAATTCAGGGTTCGCGAACAAAACCTGTGGCACATATCAATCTGATGACTTTGGACTCGGGTAGTAATAAGGTTGAATTAAGCCGCCTAATTCCGCGCTAAGTAGCTGCATTGCGGCTGAATTCGGCACCCGGATGTATTGTCTCATCTGGACTAGCTTGCGGTTGGCTTCCTGCTGAACGACCAATGCCCCTATGTTCCGTTTCTCAACCTTGTTGGGTCGTTGCGCTCAGCTTGTGCAGCTCAGGTCAGTTCTGGGTAGTCGGGATGCACACTACGGCTGTTCGATTGTCGCGCACTGTCCGATGGCTCGCTTGAGAATAGATGACGGCTGGAGTGCTCGCAAAAGCGCCATGGAGGACCTGGCCGAGTATGCAAGGCTATCGTCAGATGTTGTGTAACGGGGAGCTGTAGGCAGCTGCCAATCAGCTTCCATATGGCATAATAGGAACCTGCTGCAAAAGCAAGCCACTGAGGTTCTGTTTTAGCACAATCTGCTCCGCCATCGAGCTGAGCCGCGGTAGGTATACTCTAGAATATGTGACTTCCAAGGCGTTCCTCGGAAATTTCATTACTTTCCTGACCTTCCCACATCTCCGGATCTACATCTCCTGTCTTGTCCTTTCGTTTCCAGGACACCAGCTCTGTGCCTGTTATGTCGGGCCATCACTGGCTGAAGGCCAAAGGGAATGAGCCTGCGCATGCTCACGACGTGAATTCGCAATTACCAAGTACCGAGTTGGATGTGTATCGACGCTACAGCTTTTTATCTCCTGCTGAATGGCTGCTGGAACTGATATCCCTTTAATCAAGCTTTGCCCTCCTTGGTGCCATCGCCGGAGTTTTCTGGTCCATCGATGGGAAGCCGCTTTCTAGATGGCACTTCTTTTTGTCGCTCAACGCCATCATTTCGATTTTGACAACGGGCTGCGCAGTCACTTTTATGCACAGCGTCAGCAATCTGATCGGTCAACTCAAATGGCACCACTTCAGATATGGGCCTCAAGAGCTGGCAGATCTTGAGACATTCGATAAAGCTAGTCGAGGACCTTCGGGATCTCTAGAATTCCTTTGCGCTATGAAGTGGAGCTTGGCCACTGTCGGCGCTTTGATCACGATCTCTCGACTAGCCATTGGACCACTTGTCCAGCAAATTGTCAAATATCCCGAGGAAAGCATCTACAGACCAGATGAGACCGCCACCATAAGCTATGCACACGACTATAATCGACACCTATCTGTCCCTGATCTCGACGATACAGACCTCGATCTTAACCGTCGGTGTCCTGATAAAACACTCTTGGAAGTCGTCTGCTGACTTTGTTTCAACAGAGGCCGTGCAGTACGATCCGAAAATGGTGTTAGCAGTCCTGCAAGGCATGTACGGTGTGGAAGTTTCTACATCATACAATTGTTCTGGGGTGTGCAAGTGGAGCGACCCTTTCATATCCTTTGGCTTCAAGTCTACCTGCGAGAACGTCACTCTTGTCACGTTGATGACTGAGAACTGCTCCATCCATCGTTATGACCAATCATGCACCATGATGACACCTCGAGGTATCCAACTGGTAACCGAGCGCGTGAACGCCACGCTTCAAACTACTTTTCTACTAAACGTTGACTCTTCCATCTCCAGAGGAGAGGGGCGTCCCCGCAACCGACTTCCAGAAATTGCCGCTTTTGCGGTATACCGAGCTACTGCAAGTGCCACTTTCGATCCGTTGAATATCAACATAACCGAATGTGTCCTATCGGTAACAGCTTACGAGTATTCAGGTAGTCGTGCGAATGGAAGCAGTTTCCAGATTGGTGAAACCAAGGAGATCGGTATACCGAGCGATCGTTGGCTTGAGAATGCTGCGTTTCCTGATGGGTGGTGGAAAGCAGTGGCTACCACGTTTTCATCAGAGGGTGATGATATACCCAAATTCTCCATTAGCTGGGCAGATATCATAGCCTTACAAGATTTCTTTCTGTCAGACGCATTCTCTGGCCATTGGGCAAAAGGAAGCAGCACCAATGTACAATCGGGCACCAGTCCCGCTCTTATGGGCGATGTAGATCTTTGGGCGAGATTTGAGAACATGGCCGCCAGTATGACGGAGTATCTACGAGCAGGCCCAAATCAAAAGGTTATAACTGGGCAGAGGGCATATAACGTCACATTCGTTTCGATACAATGGGTCTGGCTGGCGGGACCCGTTGCTATTGAACTGGCGGCGTTCCTATTCGCCTTCCTTGCCATTGTCAGAAACCGCAAGAGCCGAAAGGTACCCCTATGGAAATCATCTGCGCTTGCCCTACTTGCTTGTCAGTATGAGAAAGACCTTGGCAACAGGTCTGGTCTGTTAGGCAGCCATCTGGGAGATGTCAAGGCGATTGAAAAGTTTGCGAAGGAACAGAAAGCACGTCTGGCTTGAGCACTGTCGGTTCACATATAGCAGTATGGAAAATTGCGGCGGCCGACTTTGTGTTCGATAGCTATCAACAGTTCAAGTACTAAACATTGACTACGACTCCTCAATGATCCTGATTACTAAAACACCTGCTCAGTGTGTGGTGCTCACATGTTCCATGGCAAGGTTTGTCCCACGCACGGGCACATGGTGTCTGTCACATGTCACACATGGCTTCACAACTGTCACTCCTCAAAGGACATTCTTCACAAAAGATCTCATTTACTTCCGCGTCTTTTCCACTCCCTTCTCTTGATCTTTGTCTTTGTTGTTAGTGTTTTTTTTTTCTTTTTCTTTCTTTCTCATTTTGGACCACCAGATTGAACAAGATCACAGGGATTTGCATCTCGGTTCAATTCGAGCTTCACTCTCTGGATTGCCTGCATTCGGGGTAGTTAATACCTTTTGCACCACTTCACTATAGCGCACAACCCAACGAACTTTCATTCCAAGATCTCTTACGTGAGGATAGCGGGTTACATAGAGGCGGAACTCACGAGCAGGGACTCCTGACGACCGAGCACTGTAGTTTCACTATCATCGCGGTAAGCGGTGGCAACGATGGGCAGATCACGGAGTGCTACAATTCTCAATCCAAAAATACCAGGCATTGGAGAGCGACAGCAGCCACTGCGAAAGGCACGCCGGACAAAGGTCATACAAAACCAGTCCTCAGATGACACCGTTACGGGAAGCACGCCCGACCTCACCGAAAGCAAGAAGACTGGCAAAGCCAAGGAGATCAAGTCCAGCAAGCGACAAGGTTCCGGTCGGGCCGGATGGAATGGTAAGCAAACACGCACCACCAGTGGTCATGCTTTGTGGCGCTTTTCGATATACGATGTCAGGTGATGAGGAGAAAACTCTGATCCTGGTCATGCTCAACGAGATGATCAGGCTGGAAATTCCCATGCCTGCAGAGGGAATTCTCGGCTTTGTTCGTCCAGGGCTCTCTGGAATTGACCTACTTGAGTTCGCTAAGTGCTCGTTGGAGGATCTTGAGTCGAGAGCTGCCTTTCGTACTGCCGACCTGGAACTTTTGCTCTTCAAGGTCGCTCACATCGAATCCGACTCAGCGGAGATGTCATATCGGGTTTGGACGAGTGAGTTATCATATCCAACCCTTTAGCGTCATCGTTTTGATCTTCTAATCCTGAGCTCATAGTCGTGGAGATCCAAGCCCTCCTGGTGGTGTTCTTGAATTACCTTGTCCAAGCTCCCTCACGCGTCGGAACTTTCACCAAGTTTGGAGCAATCCGACTTGCATTCCCACAGTACAGAGAAAGATCGATTTACCTAAAGATCTGGAAGCTGGAAAAGAAATTGGTGCACAAAGGCGACCTCCGAAAAAGAATCCACGACATTCTTCTGGATGGGCAAGCTGTGCAGCCGGACTATGACATCCAGGCATCTAATTCCGTGTCGTTTACGGGACCATCGACAACGCCGACGTCAACCAGTGATGAAAGTTCATCGACCTCTACCGGCTTGACTTCGCCATATTTCCAGAGTAGTGCAGCGTCCACTTCCAAAGACAGTGCTGGGACTACGAGTACCGCCACAACGACCACCGCATCCAAGCTCTCGCCTGCATTTCTTCCAGCAGCCAGCGGAGCGCTGGTAACACCCGCACCTTCCTTCATGGTCTCTTCCATCCATTCGGTCGATACTGGATCTCATAGAGTTTCGTGTCCGCATCTCCCTGACCAAAGGTCCACTGACCAGAGCGAAGCGGACACACGTCTCATAAAGACAGAGGCCGTGGACGTCCAGCACCCCACCTTCACCCGTCCGCACACCCCTCCATCACGACCAACCCCAGAGTCCTCCTCTCCTTCCCCATCCCCATCTGACATCTCCCACCCACCCCCCACTAACGCATCGGGCTACTGGATCCCCTCACAGACCTATGACGGCCCTCCCATCCCGTTCGACTTCGACATGAAGCGTGCCGAGCTACGCGAGCGCTTCGAGAGACTTCGCACCCTGTACTCTGACTGGGCTGGGACCCAGCTGCTCGAACGTGCTGTAGCAAGCCTGCTTTGGGATAACAACCTGTGCTATTGGAGCCTGCGCGGGGCATGGCAGCGCTGTGCTCCGCAGGACTCGGACGACTACGAGATGATCGCCGTTGAGGAGGAGCGGGCGGCGAAGGTGATCACGAAGTTCCGTAGCCGTTGAATGGACCCCTCCATATCGAAAATGTGTTCGGCAAAGAGTAGGCGGGTGGAATAGGAATGTCGCTGTCGGTGGAGTCTGTGATCGGACTTGCGATGCATCTGGTCTGCTGTTGTGGATGGCAGTGCAGTAGGAAACAAAGGAAGGACCGCAGGGCTACTTCGAAAGGAAACACGGCGTGGGGTCGGAAAGCGCGGCGAAGGAGTAGCAATAGAGGTAGAGAATAGAATACTCTGTTGTGCCAAACAACCAGTTATGAAAAAATGCTTCTTGGTACTGCAGAGATGAACCACGATCATCACCAACCATAGCACCAGGCCCAATGCTGCCTGCCTTCTCGAGATCCACCAAACCTCTGAACCGTCTGCCCACGGCCACGTCCGGTACGACGCTGATCTTTGCGGCCTACCGAAGCGCTTTACATCTCTGGTGGCGACACTATATGTCTCGCAAGTTCCTGAGTGCAATGCCGAGCTATTCGCTCGGGTGTTCGCTTTCGTATCACCTCCGGTATGCCCCTACGCCTCCTCCTACTGCACCCTGTCATGCTTACACTGACCACCGTTGCACTGCCTCTCTGCCTCTTGCCCACGCTCACTGCCTGCTTTTATCGACCCTGACCCGCCTCAAAAGTACCGCCGCTTCATTGCCCTCCCCGCTACTCAACGAGCGTCCCTTCCACCCCTCCTCTGCATTGGATACACACTCTGCTACTTCCCACACCCATTATACGCCAACAGATTGGCGCTCCCCTTTGGATCACCCACTTTCCCCTTCACCGCGGTGTCCAGTATCTTGGCCTTAGTGCTCTTCGCATCCGGGAGACTCATCATTCCCTTGAAGTACACCACCAATCCGGCTACAAACGGCGCAGCCGAGGACGTCCCCGACAACAGCGCAGTGTCTTTACTGCCCGGGACATACGCGGATTCGATCTTCACCCCGGGCGCAAAGATGGCCACTGGGGCGCCGAAGTTGCTGAAGTCCGCACGGCGGCGCGCATCGGTCACCGCCCCCACTGCTATAGCACCAGCAGCAGAAGCGGGGGACTCCTTGGTTGCGTCCCGTTTGTCGTTGCCGGCTGCCACTACTATAGTGATTCCCTTGGCGAAAGCAGCGTCGACCGCGGCGTTCAGAGCTTTGTCGAAGTCCCCGCCAATGGAGATGTTGATGACGGCTTTGGCCTCACGCTTCTTGCTTGTTATGTCGTTCACCGCCCAATTGAGGCCGTCAAGCATAATGGATGTCAGACTGCGCTTTTTGTACACCTTCACGGCGATCAAGTTGGTCTTCTTGGCGACGCCGTACTTTTTGCCGCCGATGACTCCCGCCATGTGGGTGCCGTGGCCGTCGTCGTCGACGAACTTTGCGTCTTTGATGGCGTTGTATCCGAGAGTCACACGTTTGCAGCAGAGTTCGGAGTGGCCGGCGTTGATGCCGGAGTCGAGGACGTAGGCATAGGTGCCGGCACCGGCGGATTTGTCGTAGTAGTACCCGCCGAGGAAGCCGTTGGTGTTGGTCGAGATCATTTGGAGAGGAATTGGGGCAGGGACCTGCTTTGCTAGGGCTGGTGCGGACTTTTTCTTGCGCTTCGACACAATGGGTGCAGATGCGTGCGTTTTGAGGACTTGGTCAAGCTGTACCTCGGCGACATCTTCGTGACCTCGGAGTTGCTCTACAACGTAGCTGTCGAAGTGTCCAGCATAGCCGCGGAAGTCGCCGAAATCGTACTGGTGCGAGACGCCCTCGAAGCTCTTGCCGTCTTCACGTCTGACCAGAGCCGCTCTGGCGTGCAGGCTACGCACGATGTTCATATGGCTCGTAGTGTTTGCATAGGGTTTGAGGGAAATGATGTACCTGTCAGTGGGATCAAGAAGGGGAGAAATTCCAGGTAAAGGTTCAGCATAAGTAGTTCCGAAGAAGAGTGCGACGGTGATAACGCCAGGAGTCTTGAACCAATACATTGTACATACAGCTCCGCCAACAGCTCGGCGGATGGCTTGGCTGATGGTCGTGGGAGTGGTCGGAGTGGTAGGTGGAAGAGCACTAAAGAGAGTTTTGAGGGAGCAGCTAGAAAAGCAGCTGTGAACACGGAACCCAAGGCTGATGGCAAAATCCAATATTCTTCAAAAAGAGTGAACTTGACCTGCGAGAATGACTTGGCCGAGAGAAAAACGGAATGGAATATGGACAGTGGGCAACTGAAGTCTTTTATGGGCAAACCTACCAACGGCAAGGATAATGTCAAATGGCATTCGGACATACACATACGCATTCCACAAGTCTGGTTCGGTCATGTTTTCATGATATCATGGGGAAGGTGCTGAACATGGTCCAAGAGTATAACGCATTTAGCTATTTGCGGCGATGTGGACCAGCCTCGGAGGTTACCGGAGCCTCATGTCCAGCATTCAAAAGTCTGTCACTGGTTTCAGATATCCGAAATACGCCGTGACCAGTCAGCAGTCAAGCTTAGGTTGTCCAAGGGTTGGGATCAGGCCAACATGTCGCCAGTTTCATATGTTTCAATATCACCGAATTGAGGCCGACGCACCAGGGGCAGTAGAAAGGACCTTGCAAGACCAATGTATGACATCTCTTGACATAGTCGGTAGATTTATAGCGAGGTTGACTGGGCAAAGAAGGAGTTATCGAGCGAGTTTGAAGGTCCTTACCTCGTATTGAGCAATTGCTGTCACCCAGACTTCGGTCTTGGTAGGAAGCATGCGAGACTCAGTCAGCACTGGGAATGAGGCCAACCTGGCATGTTTACCGCCCACCCACATATACATGGATTGATTTGGCTGTCTATTTCGTCGTTCGTGCAGCTAATGCCATGCCTACACACTCACCTATCTACCTTGTCCGGCACCATGCTGCTACTAAAGCAAACAACCGGACTGTCCGGTTTAGTTGCTTACGTGACTGGTCATATGATTGCTCAGGGGAGAACAGTCATGATTCTACGCCGTATATGAGCGATTGCCAGGTGTTGCAATTGTAATCGACAGCCGTAAGGACGTTTCGTGATGGGAAGCGAGCTTGGAAATTTATTCGGGGACAACTTCATCGATCTCCTCGGAGATAACAATTATATCCGAGCTCGTGCAACCTCACCCCTTGGCACCAGTCATCGTGAGCCGCTGTTCCACCTATTTGCTGCCTTGTCCCACCTGTAATGTAGGCGATTCTCAAGAATGAGGGCCGCAAATCTGTCGTTCCAAGTCAGAAACTCTGCTTTACGTAGCACATATGCGCTGCCTACCAGGCATGCTATTGTAAACAGGCTGGTTGGTGGATTAACGACAGTCTGTTCGAGCCTCCCTTCACTTTCACTGTCTTTGCTTGCTTTTTCCCCAGTTGAGCCTCAGGTACGTTGCTAACATCATACGGAATATTTCCACTTCAGCAGCTACGCGACTTCAATCACATCGACATCATTCTTGAGAACCTATACATCTCCGCCTTGGATACTGATGATCAGTTTATTTACAGATTCGGAATGGGTGCCAACCTTGGAAATCTTTTGAAAGAGCGGAGGTTGTAAACTGTGGTTGGAGACCCCTCCAAGAGCTACGGATCGTAAACAACTCGAACGCAACATCCGGAGACTACAACTTGTGTTTCGTCTGGCGATCTATGAGCTCTTCGCCCCTGATTCTGCAAGCCAGTGCCCTCTCGGTCACGCTCACTCCTCCAAGAACGCACCATTAGTCCAGACCGACGTCGGACAATGTCATCTGCTATGCTGATCTATCAGCCTCCACCGACTCTTTGGCTTCCTCCCGCCCCATCGCACGATTTTATTACAAACTTCTGCCCCCGATTTCGCCATCGAAGTGAAGTATTCCGGGTTTTTGAAATCAATTCCACGCAGCCACCATTCTGCCCGGGAGTGGCTCATGCAAGAACTAGGCAGGGTCCCATCAATCAACATTGGTCTCAGAGGACAAAGCTTGGTCCGCGCCATTGTCACTTTTAAGGGAAGCAGTGAGGCGGTCGTCAAGTGAGCCGCGCCTCTGAGCCGCGCCGCGACTCTCATCTACCAGCCTTGGTGGAAGCACTCCTTCCTGAGGAGGACCGAATGGTCTTGGACGGCTTTTCACAAAGCTTGCTCTCGGGCGTGTAGCACATGATCAGGTAGAGAAAAGGTTACGGGTTTTCCGTCGCTGAATTGCGGTTCGTGGAATTCATATTGTGGAAGACGTCGAAGGCATTCAGGCGAGCGACGAAGATCGACGTGATGCCAAAAGGACGAAAGGCTCGATGAACGATCAACAAAGCTCGACGGGAGATTGAGTGGGCAGCCGTTGATCAGCACCGGGTGGTGAGACCCCATTGTCTCTCGAGCCTGGAGAAGTGTTGCGCGCGATCAGTACCACAGAGATCGGCTCCCATTTGTTGGCGGTGAGATAGGGTGAGCATGGTGGACAGTATCTTGAAATGGCACCTCAAATCTAGACCTTCTAGAATGCATTAAAACATGCAAAGAAAACTAATTCTCGTGCTATCTCGTCAGTCCCAGCTGTGGGGAGGCAAGAAATCTCCTCCCACCTATTCCGCATTAAGCATGCGTTATTTGCTGCATGCTCTCTTTCCTCGATCGCTCTATTAGATCCACGAACTGACTTCAGGCTCAATTTGATTGCTACTATCGGTCCCCTAAATCGTCAATCGTCATCGTCGACCGGATCTGTAAGATTCACGTTCTGGCGGCCAGGGTCAGACCAGAGCTCACCTGGGCAGTGCATAATCAAACAAGCCGCATGACACGCGGGGTGGACGCACGCGACTGTTCACACTCCACTTTCACCGTCGCTCCCCAGAACCAGAAGCGTGGAATACTCCTCACCGCAGAGATATTTACCTGAAAACTGTTTTCGATCTCCGTGTCTCTCCAAGAGCCAGCTATTACAGTCCTTCCAACCATCAATTATAATCATGCCCAGACCCTATCAAGCCGAGCGCGACTGCCTGGCTCGTAACATCGAGTGTCTTCCAATCGAGATACGTTTCATGATATATGAACTCTCTGTGACTGAATTTTACCATACCAGAGTACCGGACCTACAAGACTTCGAAGACCTATCTGACCTTTTTCAACCGATTGTTCCAGCTCGAAAATATACGCCTCCTCCACTCCTTTGGTTCTCGGCCCAGATCAGCTCAGAAGCCTTGAAACACCTGCAATCGGACCTACGCTTCACTGTACATGTGTGGTGGATCTCCAGGCCACCAGTCATGGACGATTGTCTCTCTCGGATGCCTCTCACTTGGATGAGAGCTGGGCTCGGGGAAGTCTCGCGGCTCAAGGTTACGGGTATTGGTATCAAGCCTTTCGAACTGCTTGTTCGAACAGAAAACGCAAGTGACAACTCTTCTCGAAATATCTTTGTGGAGCACTCTTGGAAGTGGCGGCCGTACCCAGATCCTCCGGAGGTGCAGTGGCTGCGGCACTTCCATGGTGAAGAAACATATACGAAGGTGCACGACGAATTTGTGTTGCTCTTGACAGAAGAGCTGCAACAATCGATCAGAGCTCGAAGCGGGTATGGCATGGGTCTCGCTGAGTTACACCACATCGTCAAGGCGGTCTGGACACTAGCCAAGGGTTTCGATCTCGCAGAAGAGGGCTGCAATGCTCGGAAGTGGAAAGCGAAAAGGGGGAATATTGGTGGTCATCGAAGCTCAACAGAAGAAAAACATCAGATTGCTGAGAGTGCAGCAAAGGCGATAGTCAGGGTGCATCCTCGAGCCTGACGAGATGGAGTGGCAAGCTACTGTTGCTGTGGAGGTTTTAAAGATGTACTATACTGGATATGTGACCTGGATCTGCACGAGGATAACGAGTTTTGGTGCGGTTGCATAAATGGTGGCCATGGAGTCTATCGTCATACCACCTCCTGTGCAATGCTAATATGAAAATATGAAGTTGGAAAATAAAGCTCGTAGCGTCTAATCATGATTTCTGTGCTGTAATGTCATCACATGAGATGTAGAGTCGTTCGTTGGCTTCAGATGATCAGCCATAGCTACCCAGATCCCAGATTTTCTGCCTGCACATTTCTTCAAAAACCCCCACGTGATACCATCCACAGAAATGTCCCGAAAAGCCGCACCTTTGTATTTCATGCCCTCGCCATCTTCATCCTTGGCTCTTCTTTTTGTGGTCTCGCTTCTTTGTCTGCAAGACCTTGTCCTTTCTTTTGTCCTTTCTTTTGTCCTTTCGCTGTTTTGGATTCTGGGCGATCCTCTTTGTAAATTTGTTGCCCTTTTTGGCAGCGCGGTTGCGAACATGTTGTTTGTGCTTAGCCAGCGGAACGATGAACAACAATCCATCACGCGACTTCTTCACCGTCCGCCATGGCCTTGATCTTTTCGAAGACTGGTCGCAGTATCGATCTAAACCGTTCACGATGATCTCGAGCTCCACCACCGAGACACCGTATCCTCCCCTGGCTCGGATCGACTTCTGAACATCCTTCGCCAGCTCTACGAGGAAGAAAGGCTTGATCTCCATGGCCTCCCACCTTCCCTCCTCATTCAGAAATGGTCGCCATCCGACTTGTGGTTCGTTGAATATATCCATAGAGACGAAAATCCTTTGTCGAGAGTCCAGGGTAACGGCCACGTTCAGATAACCCGCATACCTCCATTCGCCAGTCAGAAGATCCAGAGACATGATTTCCCCGAGCCCTGCGCCGATCCAGGCGAGGGTCGCCGCGCAGTCAGCCGTGTCAAAGTCAAAGTCATCTCCGGAATACTTGAAGCTCACGTGGAGATTGGTGACACCTGCGTCGTGGCATAGACAGACCTGGGCCTCTTTGGAGATCGAAGTCGACAACCAGAGTATGGGAGGGGGAGCAGAGAAACTACCCTCCTTCGCGCCGTCGATATACCGTCCGCGGTCAGGCTCCAACAACGCTTCTGTATATATCATTTGTCGGATTTCCACAGGCAGATTCTCGATCTCGCGAGCAAGGGCATTGCTGCCGGCCTCTCTGAGATAAGGCTGCGTGAAGCGAGAAGGCATTGTGGAACTTGTCAACGGGATCCAAAAGGAACAGCTATGTGGTAAAAGAGGCGAGTTCAGTGACGAGAGTATATCGAACAGATCAAAGAGATGTAAAGAGAGATCATGGCATAAATATATATGCTACTCGATATGTCACGGTGTGAAAAGCTGTGCATAGGCTGTGAAGTGAGCTTCACCATGGCCAGTCCATTCGAGTACGTTGGCCCAGTCTCATGGCCGTAAGTCTGGCCCCGAGGAGACGCACGACACAAAAAGCACATAGCTCCGGTCTTCGTGTCGCCGTAACCTTTATAGGCGCACCTATCCTCTATTGCCACTCCCTGGAAATAACCTCGTGCTTTTCTTATGGCAAATGTTTACGCCTGTTGAAAATGGGACTGCTATACTGTCCTTCAATTAACATGGCACGATGGTCTCCGATCAAAAGCCGGCGGGATACGGAGCTAGTCCATATTTGATCCTAAGCAAATCATGTTCGTTTCATGACATGCTAAAGTGAGATTCTTTCTTACTGCAGGCTACTGCATCAGTTCATGCGAAGTGCTAGAAGCGGACGGTAGACGTTGTTGGTGGTTGATATGACTCGCTTTGACAGGCTTGAAAGCCGTCATTCCTTGGAAGATTAGCAATACTGCGAGATCCCTAGTAGTTGCAATTTAAGAGTACTGACCTTGGTGTGAACGTGTCAAAAGCCGCGGATATGCAGATCGTGTTAGATAGAGGTGCAAGCGCTAGCACAGAAGATGAACCATTATTGAATGATAAAGACCGACTTTGAATCACCTCTAGTGACGTGCCAATCACGTTGGTGTAACTGGTGAGAAGAAGAAATGTACAACCCGTTTCCAGGCAACCAGACACCTACATGCCCCCACGCCCCTGTGACTCTAGAGACAGCCTTGGCACATACTCGCCGGATCTTTCATTCTCCAAATCAGTAACACATGTTAGACCGCAGTGTCACTGCCACAATCTCAATTTGCAAATATCAAAGGCAATGTATCGAGCACAGTGTGGAACGTCGCGGCGGATTGATGGTTGTCCCACGATATTCCCAACTCGCCAGACAAATGTGATTCAGCTCGCTCGCAGAATCCAGAACCTGCCCATGGAGCTGCGCTGCATGATCTACGAATGGTCTACCACCGATTTCTCTTCATACGATCCGACCATTTACGCTGGCAATGTTACCCAACGAGTGTTCAGAGAGGATTTATCAGCAACAACGACTGCATACACAAAGTTGACCCTCATGCTCAATCCGCCGAATCTTTACTGGCTCTCCCCCTGCATCGCTCGCGAATGTAGTCGCTATTTGTCATTCCGCTCCGACCTGCCACCACTACTCATAGATCTCTGGACCATATCTCCTGGGGAGCCTCTACGCTTACCTCCGTACCATGAGACATGGTTTCATAAGGGGCGGGGTGAGCTGAGAAAAGTCTTCTTCGAGAAGTCTGAAGCTCAGAGACACGGAATCTCTCTGGCGGTTAACAAGGATCCCGCAGGCGGCGTAATTATCCACGCAACATTTGAGAAGGAACCACAGGCACTTTTGCCCGGCTGGCGGTCGAATATCGTCACTGAGAAGCAAGTCGAACTTGGCCTCGTTTGGGAGATGCAGAAGTCTATCAGACAAAGGAACGGGTGCGGCATCGGTCTGACTGAAATTCAGCTGTTCTTAGACGCAATGTGGAGCATGGATGGGCGACAGAAAGCTGTGAGAAGGTCACTTTTCGAGGAATTGGAGATTGCGATGGCGAACAAGTGGGAGGGGAGAAGTTACCGATGAAAGAGAAAGTCGGCTTTGTGATTGCAACATCACGGCTTTGAATTACCAAGTTACTGTGATTTAGATACACATATGTGGAGAGCTCTACGAGTCAATGCATGCAAAAAGCCTCATCCAGTCGTGATCGCAATGTATAACATATTCTCGCAAAATTGCGCGCATTTACCTACGCTAGAACACCTTTCACATCTGACGCTACGTTGGCATATTCTGGGTTAGATTTTGCTCCTCGGAAAAGCAATACAATGCGAGACATAAAGCATCCCGGAACCATATGTTCCACTCAAGAGATCTCTGTGCGGCATTGTCCACCCTGAGTGATCAAGATCTTGATGAAAAGCTCTTTTGCCCAGCACTGCGCGAAACGTCGCCAAAGTATTCCCCCTAATAATTCTTTCGGCTCCATCTCCCACCCAGCTTCGCTTCCATCTCTTGGTACAGAGCACGTCTTGCCGACATCTGGGTACGACTCAAGCTCCACATGGCGTCCTTGATGCACTTCATCTCGTCGTTGCCGAAGCCATACCTTTCCCTGGCAATGGTAGACCGCTGCATAGTCTTGCCGAGCTCAATCTTGACCTGTCTTGCCATGAGGCGCGAATGCCCATCTGACTTGCTACCCCAGGTGGTAGTAGTGCCCTCGTCGCATGCCATGCGCACAACGATATCTCCAACGTGATCAAAGTCTACCTTGTAGGCCACTGCAAGATCGCCGAGTGTCCAACGAGCGACTAAGATCGACATTCATTCCCCGAGGACGAAAGCCGCGTTCCAGTGTGTTCGGCGTGTCAAGCATTGGGCGATCGATTAGGTGAGCGACGGCTTCGTGGTAAATCATGCAGCGGATTTCGACCGGAAGTCGTTCGATGTTGCGGGCGAGTTGGATTATGTTATGCTCCTGGCCGGTAAGGGGCGTGCTGCTTCGCTCGCTACTCGTGTCAGAGCACGACTCGTCATCCACGATAGTAGCTCTTGTTTCGAGCAGCTCCTGTAACTTCTTCAATGTGAAATTCGGTGACTTGAGGGTTCGGTTGTTGTGCTTCGTTTTAGAAGGGGGTTGTCGGTCCATAACGTCGAAATCTCCCGCTCGAGAGTCAAGGTGCCTTTATAGCGGGTCAGAACTTCCAGATCACGACGAGATAAACAAAAATAGAGCTTGCTCCTTCTCGTTCTCCAAAAGATGAAACAATCAGTTGGAGTTTGCTCTTGTAAATGAAGAAGGGGCTGAGGGAAAATCAATGCCAAGGGCTGCGCGAAGATGTACAAAATGGGCGGCTGGAAGAAGTTCACCCGTGCGGGCGAATCTTTGCAAGCGCGACTCACAGATTCCTTTACTTCCTACCTGGTAGTCATCTGGCTAACATTACTACGAATGCTTAGTGGTTCACTAACGGATACATTAGGCTTTGACACGCACACATCGCCTCTTGCACACCTTCTTTCTAATTTCCTTCGTGAGAATCGTTTGATCTCAGCGGCTGGACGAGTATCATAACTTTGTCCCAACGTCAAGTCATCCTCCGTCCCCCAACGCTTTTCATGCAAGACTGCGGACTGATCAAGCTCGCTCACAGGGTCAATCTTCTAAACGAGCTCCGTTTCGAGATCTACGAATAACGCATCTCAGGGCCCACGTGAACTCGCTTCAGCGGCCATATAAACACCACATGGTTTTGCTTCGAATTGCGAAGCTGTTTTGACGATGCTGAAGATCATAGATGTTGCCTACTGAACCCTCCAAGCATCTTCTGGCCCTATCCACCTTCGCCCGCAACTCCAGTCAGCACCTCCGCTCTATCTTCCCTTCACAGATGGAAATAAGATCGGTCAAGCCAACACCGCCTCTGGCCTTACGTGGTTGATCTCAACAATGGCTCAATACCGGCACAGGCTTGCGAGCTCACCTGTTCGTTGCATCCTCGTATTCTAGCAGGCACGCGTATCGCTTTGTCCGTCCGGCGATACTCCGCTGCGAGTCATCGAGTCCTCGCGCATTATGAAAAGAGCCACGAATCGGTCATCCTCCGACCATCCCTCATCGGAAAGCGAGTCATATTCGGGCTAGTGAGGAGATCATAGAAGTCGAGGAAAGGGAGAAATGGGCTAGATTTCGCCTGTCCTGAGATCCAGCTGACCAAAGATACTGTGTGTGGAATATAAAGCGAGACCAGATGTGGAGAAGGTAGGCGCTTTTCTTGCAACTGCAGACCAGGTTGGGCAGCACGTGGCGGGGGCGAGACTACGAGAAGGTGCTGAGGCACAAGAAAACTTGCAGGTAGACGGTCTGATCGCAAATCCACAGGGAGACTAAGCCCTTCCTACATGAATTGACGACAAATAGACCTCGAAAAGCGGTTCGGGCACATCAAAGTGGTCCAGCATAAAGACGATAGGGCTTCTGCACAACCCATAAAGCAATAGGGTCTTGTGGCAAAGCAAGTAAATTGAGGCTCAAATGCAGGCCCCCGTAGACTATTGAAACCTCCCTTATTTGTACCAAAAGAAACTCAACGGTAATCGAGGTCAAACCTCTCAATAGATGCTATAGCGTGCTCAGGCCTTTTCTTACCAATCCGCCCGTGACTATGTTCAAGCACGACACAGCATCCACAGCCATCATATACGCCATGATGCTCGATCAGCCCGATCAGCTCGTTCAGCCGCCCTTTCTCCCTCGATCAGAAGCTCCATCATATGCTCCTCAAATGTCTTTCCTCGCCCCAAAATTCGCTGGCGCTCATGACCGGTCTCCAATGTCTCTCTTGGCGACGCAGGGTCATCCTCGTCTTCGTTCTCGCCCTCTTTCTCATGATCGTCGTCTTCGTCTTCCCCGTCCTCTTCGTCATCGTTGTCTTCCTCTTCCTCGCCGGTATCCGCTTCATTGGTCTCAATGAAGTCCATGATGTCTCTGAAGGAACTCTCCAGCTTAGGCGATTCGCGACAGGAAGCTGACAACTCCCCGATCCAGTTCAGATAGGCGTCTGTGATGAGCTTAATCTCGGACAGAGTCAACCCATAACCGCCTCTGGCTTTAATGCACCGCTTGATATCGGTGGTGAGCTGGGAGACAAAGTGTTCTTCCATATCGAGCGACATCAAGATCTTCACACCAACCAATGCTTGGGAGATTGTGGCTGTCACTTTGGACATGGTAATTGCGAGAGCCACATGGAAATCTCCTTTGGAGGGTTGAATCTCCACGTGCAACATGTCGAGATGCTCACTTTTGACCAACAGGGTCGAGATCTCGCTCAGACCAGTTGAAAGCCATTGGGACACTGGATCGGTGGCTGGTAGCTCCCAAGAGCCGGTGCAGATGTATGCGTAATGATTTGGGTGTACCAAGAAGGGGGGCCGGCGCAAATTTAGTTGCACCTCACGCGCGATCCTCGGTGACAGCCAAAGCAGAGGCGGTGCTGCCACCACGGCGTAGAAGTCGGGCTTCACAACAACCCCGCTTCCTTCAAAAAGGTGGTAAGGGGGACGCAAACTTCGGCTCCATTCAGAATGTTCGTTGTAGCTCTGGCGATTGTTCTCGTCGACATGAAAGCGGCTGGGGATGACGTTCTGGTCTTCGAGATCAGATACATAGATGTCGTAAATTTTGAGACGAGTCTCAGACGGCAGGTGCTCGATGTTGGATACGAGTTGCAACAGATCCTGATCCCGACCGGACAAGTTTCCAGTTCGGGAAAGTCCAGGCTGTGACGCTGTCATGTTTGGCTCCGCTATGGTGACACGGCGAATGCCAACAAGATCGCGCTTTGCTCGTTCCACAATGTTGAGTGTGAGGTATGGGAGATGGATGACGCTACTGAGAGTCAAGGGAACAAAGATGCAGTCGTGAAGAGCTGGATAGAACAAAGCACGAAAGCAAAAGGATGTTCAGACGCAGGTGAAGGTGTGAGCGTCCACGAAAACAAGGACCCCGCAGCCATGCCGTCCTTCTCACCACGAAACCTATCCTTGTGCGTGCCAAGTCACGTGTTCTTCGCTACCTGTGCTCATACCATATACCCAACTCGAAGCAATACGTATAGACTGAACCCTCAAAATATCTCAGCTTGAGCAATGCGCACATTTAATTAATCAGCTATATGTGCTGACTCCGAAAATGGAAGAAACTCGCTGACGATCGGCCGAGCTTAAATTTTTGTAGAGAACTCCATACATCGATCGAAAGCTCTGCCAATCCTCGTCGAGGATGTTATGAAACATCCGACACTGCAATTATGCGATTTGATGCCGGTCACTGCAGGACTCTTGTTCATCCTCCGAAGCACCACGGTAATCATTCTCGTCCTCAGTCCAGTACCGTATATCAGCGCCGCCACTGTGCCGATCAGGGTAGCTACTTTTACGAAAGCAGAACTTGCTGCCACTGGCCCCAACCCGATGCATCGACATGCAGTCAGTCATCTCAGAGCCAGGGTTGCCACGAGGGCCTCAGGGTCCTTAATCCACTCCTCAGACCGAACCAATTCCTATGCTTGACGTGCTAGCTCAGCAGAACTGGTACTCTCGAGATCCAACTTGTCCTAGCAATTCCAGTAGGGCAACATGATGAATTTGATCTCTATACTTCCCAGCCCGTAGCCCCCTCTGGCTTTGATGCATCTTTGAACGTTCTCCTGACAGACGAACCACAAAGTCATCTTCAATCTGAAAGAAATGTTCTCCGTAGCATCGCATCTCCGTAGTCCCTGGGGACTTTGAGAACTTCAGACGCTCCATTTTGAGGTCGGTCACGCTCACAGTGACATGTTTTGTTTCTTCCTGATAATCCACCTTGATGCACAACGTGTTGAAGTGCCTGCCCTGTACCAGCAGCCTCAACATCTCTCCCAGCGCTGATTCGGCCCACTTGGGAAGCGGGTTATTTATGATGGCTTCGACAAAACTGAAGGATGGACAAATGGGTAGGAAAACCCTCGCGCATACTCGGACTCGCGGTACGCATATTTCGATCAATGCCAGTACTTGGAGATCTTCGATCCTCGGGGATCAGGGTTCTGCCGATCTTCAAGACATCGCTATTGTCGGAGAAGCACTGATCGCGCTGAGACGTTGGGAGGAGATTCCAAGAGGGAAATCGAGATCATAACGAAGCAACCCTACGTGGCTGTGCTCTCAGCGGATCAACATATGACAACTCATATGCGGGTGCTCTGCAATCGTGTAATGTGGAAATGCAGTGACGGAGTCGGCGGAATTTCGAGAGGCTGTACCAAGGAATGTGCCGGCTTAGTCACGGGGCTTCTGCGCCACACTTGTGAAACCTGCAAATTCCATATGGGGGAACGAACCGCATTTCGCCATCGAGGCCTGCACAAGACGATAGCAATATTCAGGTATCTGCCACAGCCAGCAGATCTACCACGGATCGAAGCATGCACCCGAATTAGATTTCATCAACTAACTTCCCGACTTTTTTTTTGGACGATTTGTTGTAAGCGGCGATGATTCCTGCGGATAGAATATGCTTGCAAATATTGCAGATACTCCCATGAAACTCACATCCAGTAGATCGAGTCTATTAATCTTTTCAAAAGACAGCGAGCTTTTTGGCCACGAGCCGGGCTCCTCCACCGTGACATCAATCATTATGCAAGATGCAATTCTTGTCCTACTCTCATCAACCATTACATCATCTCTGCTGTTGCCCATATTCCAAGGAATGATGTTGTGGCTTCCATGCTCAACCACGTCGCCCGAGCGTCTCTTGGAGTTCTTGCGCCACCCTATCCATGGTAATGCAATTGCTCGGAAAGCAGCGAATTGCGTCCCGAATCAAAATTATCTCTGAAAAGTTCATGCCCCATCCACCCCTTTCGTTGATGGATTTTTCGACCGTACAGGCAAGGCAATAGAATACTTGCCTCTGGCGGGAGATGGATGTGTAGTGGACACGACTGAAACGTCTCTCTTCGAAGAATGCGAGCACGGTACAACCTCCCGTGAGACGAGGCCGCACTCTGAGCAGTAGCGGATCCCTGCGCCTATGGGTCATATCGATGATGACTGAAGTCAATTCGCCCATTCCCTGCCCCAGCCACATCTTTGGTTCATGGGGAATGTCCACGTCAATATACCCTGTTTCGTGAACCTCGCTCATGAAGAGCGGTGGTAGGCAGAAATGTTTCCTGCACTCGAAAGCAACCTGCGGAGAAAGCCAAAACGCGGCAGGAAGTTTCTTGTAGGCCTGAACCCATCGTTTGGTCGGAGTTCCATGATAGGCATTGTAGGTGCTGATGGTCGCAACGTCCTCATCCTCAGCTTCGAACCGGACCGGTATAGTCCAACAGTCTCCGTTTAACGGATACTTGATCAGATTGGCGGTACATGCGCGTATGATACCATTGATGATCTCGGGAGCCAGCTTCTTCATATTGAGAAGAAGTCGGCACCACTCACGATGATGGTAAATGTAAGATCTGCGCTTATCAAGTATCCTCTCCGATTGGGCCTCTAGAGACACAGGAATTCGCGTCACCTGCCACACATATGACTCTCTCCACTCAACTACAGTAGAGTAATCGCTGCTCTTCTGCAAGACGATCCGTTTGGGTATGTGGTCCCAGTTTATCTCAGACGAGGTGAGAGGGGGTTCTACCGGAAGACCGGTATCCTCATCGTCGTCCTCATCGTCGCCTTCACCTTTGTTCTCTGTGGTTGAGGCAAATGGAAAAGGCGGCTTTGGAGACCAGCCCGAGTCTTGGGGATCTTCTTCGGCCCGATCCTCAGGCTCGTCAGCGTCATAATTATCGTCCGTGAGAACCTCGAAGGTGTTCGAATGTAGGGATGTCGTCGGAAGATCGAGTGCTCCCCTGCCTGGAGAGCGAGATCGTTTATGGTGAAAACGATTCCATCGCTTCTTGGGGACGCCGAACCCAGGTACTACTGCGAGCAGTCGACATGATAAATATTGTTGGGATAAGGTCGGCAACTCGTGTTTGCAGTCGACAGGCCGATTGTTGCCGTGGATGGGGCGACGATTATGTGCCTGGGCAAGGAAAGTCTTCGGGTCTGTTCTGTTAGCGCTGAGTGACAGGGAGCTGTTTTGTCATCGGTCAACAGTTTGTGACGTACATAGCTGGCCGTTAGCGATCGTGATGAGGTGACTCCTGAGATGATGTGAGTAGTTGACAACGGACCTCGCGAGACGATTCACTGTGATCGAAGGGACATTTAGGTAGGAAGGAGAATAAATAAGAGTGGCTTGTGGGCGTACACAAGCTTATGGACCTCAGCCGCTGGTTGGCTGTGCCCTACGGGCATCGAGATACAAGTCTCCCACCCCCGACCATGTTTTCAAATTCCGACGCGGTCCAAACATATGCTGATTAGGAGATTTCAGTGATTGAGAGAGTTCGTCTAATCGCAATTCGGTCGGAGACGCACTGCCAGGGAATATGCACTACCACGAGAAACTCGTGTCTCACAGTTGGCGCAATCAAGCCCGTCGTCGAGTGTCGACAGTCATCAACGCGGCCGCTGAACTCTCCCAAAGATACCTGCAGCCCCTCACCACGGTACTAAGTCCCTTTCACATAGTATGGCTCACCTCCTCTGCACAGAGGAATCTCGCGATTGCGGGATCCCGATCAGTGTAGCAGCTTTCACCAGGCGCCCACCCCAGGGCACTTGTGCGCAAGTTCGAGATCTTGATCTCAGAGTTGCGTCTCGAGATCTACGATTCATTCGCCGCCACTCTTACAGCCGATCAGGATGACAATTTTGAATTGCTCGAGCTCGGTGAGACGCCAGAGGCCAGGACGTACGAGGACTAGAGGAGATAATGGTTATGCGGCATAAATGTCGACGACCCTCGAAGAAAGGTTCCACGGTCGCTATACGTTCTTCTCAGTCTCCCGGCTTTGTTCATGCTCACGCCTACAATCGCGCGAGAAGCCATCATTCATCTGGCCACTCGCATACCCCGTTTTCAATGTACCTGCAAAATGATTTGAACAAGTACACCTGGAACGAGCCAGTGCAGTTTGTTGTCTCTCCTCGAACTCGGCAGTGGTTGTTGGAAGGACAGAGCGATCTTCATTCCTGGATCAACGTGACCACCGGCCGGATCTTTCGCATCCACTGCAACCAGACCATCGGGATATGCGCCGTCGAGACCGTTGCTTTCCGACCCTCAAAAGGTAACTCGTCATGGCGTTTTTCATCTCCATGGAGCCGATCTCGTACAACAACTAGTAAACAGCTGCCTTGCCTGGCTCGTCCAGAAATCTATCACCGAGCACGGTGGCTACGGTCTGGCTTGTTCCGAGCTCGACATCATCGCCGACTGGGCAGCCTACGTGAACGATGCTCTGTCAGACAGGTACTATATGGCTTTGCATTCAAAACAAGGCTGGTGGTGGGATGACGACAAAATCCAAAAACGACTGATGTCCAACCGCTTCAAGATTCGGTGGAAGAAGCTGAAAGAGAAGATCAAAACGATGATGTGAGGATAACAGCGAAAAGACATTCGAGCATACAGTACTGGGGCGACGCTACGGTTGAGAGGCACTGCAGTTTCTCCCGTTAGCAGGAGCGAAGGACAACACGCTGCTCCTTGCGCATGCGGCAGCTCAGACCTGGGCTACAAGCCGGTAGCTCCTGCAATTTACCTTTTCTCGCATTACCTATTGAGTGCGGAGTTGGTGGCAGTAGCAGCTAGAATGAAGAAAGCACTACAATCACTTCTGTAGATCGGTCTGCCACGCCAATGACGTTTCCGGGGACGGAACTACAGGCAGTCCACAGATCTATGTAGTTTACTGTCTACGACCCCTCCATCCACTATTTCTTGATCCTCTGCCCACCGCATCATTCCTTGGATTTGTAGTTTCCTTCTCTTTCATGCCAATGAGGAGCCTAACTGCTCTCTGCTTCGGCATATCAGCTCAGTCCCTAAAATACCAAATCACTTCTCCACTGCCTTTTTGATTCATTTCTGCCGCTGTGAAGCACGACCAGGGCTCTAGCGCGTGGCAAGTACCTCGAAAGAATACCCAAAAAAGGTTACCCACATAACAAGCAATTTGTACTACTTTCACCGATGGCAAACATTATCAAAGTTCATAGTATATCTTGCTTTTTCGAGTCAAACAACACCATTCGGATATCACCATCCCGTTCTCCACTGCTCTTCTTTGTGTTAGCCTTTGCATGCTACGGTGTCGATTGTACTTGAACGACAAAGCCTATGTCACAATGTAAGATAGCATAACGGGTAAGGTTGAAAAGGTTGTCATATCCGAAGAAACTACATGAGATGCTACAAAAGACTGACTGATGCTACTTGCGAATATGAACTGCTCGCAGCGAAATCAAAACTAAATGAGTGTGGTGATCACATGATCCAGTGGCGATATTCTTTCTGTCATAAGAAGTTCAGAAGTCCAGGAATGATTGTGTTAGGCACGTATTCTTGCTCCAACCAGTCTTAGTGCAGATTCGGTGTCAAGGCGAAGGTCCAGGTAGTCCAGTTGGGTGGTCCATCACCACTAGGAAAGCATCCTCTGCCATCTCCCGTCCATCTTGAATTTCTGGCGTCGAGCCAGGTCCCGAAACGATCTCTTGAGATCCTTCACCAGGGCGATCGCGGCGTTGACGGTGCGCCGAAAGGTCCCAGCAACTTCCGAGATGAGCTCAATCTCGGGGCAAGCTATACCATATCCACCTCTACTATTGATGGAGTCCTGAACACGCCATACAAGACGATTCTTCATGTCCTTGTACAATGAGACAGGGACGTCAGACCTTCCTGGGCGCACCTCCGCTTGATGATATAGGACCACTGCGCAACCTGTCGTGGGATCGTATCGGGTCTTCAGGAGTATTACGTCGCACAACATTGGTAGGTGGACGTAGAAGATGACCGATGCTAACTCTCCGAGACCCGTCTCCAGCCACCTCTTAGTCTGCGGGTCAACATCCATCAACATACGCAGCGGTGGAAACTGACGCACGATTTCGAATGGGAAAAGCCACGAATGCTTCCTGCATTGGTAAGCGACATACGGAGAAATCCAGAAGACTGGCGGCGGTGAGATGAAAGCGATCAGCCTCTTGAGGAATGTTGAGTGTCCTGGCCAATAAATGATTCTTGAATCTGGATAGATCTCGATGTCTTCGTCTTCGAGTCTGAAATCGTAGGCCCTCCGACTTCGTGGCGTAACACCATTTGGGAAAGTGTCGTTTAGTTTAAGTTCGGACTGCATGAGGCCGACAATAAGTTGATCGTATATCTCCAGCTTCAGCTCTGGAGGTACACGTCTAGTGATGGTCCGAGCGACTTGGATTGAGTCCGTTGGGTCACCAGAGGATCCGCGAATTAGCTTGTTGTCTGTAGAAGCTACGGGACCCTGTTCATCATTTTGGCTTGACTTATGGTCTCCTTCATCTTCCAATACCAAAGAGGTATTCTTCTGCGTGATCGCATCGTTGGCCAGGCGTGTTGATGAAGTTGGAGCGCTGATAAGCCCGTAATCACTTTCAGAGCTATCCGCACGAGTGTGGTCGATGACTTTGACAGATGTCATTGCGACAGCGGTTATTGAACGGATGAAATTGCTGTTATCTCGAGACGGTAATGACTGAACGTTGATGAGGAGGCTCGATCCTTCTTGGAGCACGTTATTGCGTGTCCCCTTGTCATCTTAGTATTGCTCGTAGATTGAAAGATCCGTGGTCAACGTACGGAAGTGTCTGCCACTAATGGTCAACCCTGAGGAGATGTAAAATGGTTGTATTCACCGAAGCAACGATGTTCGGACGAAGTCGATGATGAAAGCTCCGACGAATTTTGAAGACTCGTGAGAGAAGGTGAGAAGCAATGTATTGACGACGGCGGTAGAATCAAGCGATCTCTGGCGTAACCATCTGTATTGGCCTATTTTGGTGCAGCGTGGAGGCACAAAGACCCGTCCCCGGTAACGCGTTCGGCCCCCGAGCCGTCTGACCTATCGTGAGACTGCTAACATCGCCCTCTGCGTTCGTCACTGGTATTCATGCAGCCTACCTATGTGATTCATCTTCCATCTATCCGCTTGCAAAGGAGTAACAATGGCGATTCATTTCAAAAAACTGTTAGCATCGCTCTTTCTCTGCCCTCTTTTGGTTCCGTACTGCCTGTCTGCATGCTAGCTTCCCCAGCTAGCCGCTCGTTGGGCCTCCATTCTCGCTCTGGATTGCCAGTCTCTTTCGATAAAACATGCCGACTTGCTAACTTGCCCAGTTCAAGCATTCATAGACCTTTCGATATGACCACCATCTTTGGTGTGTCCGTTTGCTGGCCAATCTGCCCGGCACTCGGCTTGGTCGTCCGCATAACTCTACAAGGCTATCAGCACAAAAAGTCTCTTCTAACAATGGTGAAGACAAAGCGATATTGTCAAACGAGACACCCTCATGAAAGAGTACAAAGAGCGTTTCACCAGCGAACCCATAGGACTACTAATATGGCTCTGGTGCAAACATCTTTACCATACATATATCCTCCTACTCTCAATCAATTTCATACAATATCACACTTTTGCATAATCCCATCATGGATAACCTGGTGTTTATCTCCAAGGCCGACATGGAGGCTCCAAATCCCGTGTCCGTGGCCCGACGTACTAGGCTCGCTGCCAGCATCGAGTCTTTGCCACCTGAGCTCCGCATGATGGTCTACGAGACCTTTGCGGAGTCTCTCGAGGAAGACGGGGAACAAACCATCTTTCAGTACCAACTAGGTTGGAATGACGCGCAGAATTACAGCCTGCAGGATTCCAATGCGTGCACTATGCTTGTCCGCGCGCATCCTCGCCCACTGCTCGCCCTTTCGCCAAGGATCACTCAAGAGGCTGAGCAGCGGCTACCCGACTCACAGCCTCTCTTAATGACTATTCCACAACCGTGGAGGCTGGAACCGCGCCAACCGTTCCACCGAGACCCGGGATGGTTCCGCGTATCCGACCAGACGTGGCGCTGGCTAAAAGCCAGAGAAGGTGAGATCACGTCGTTGTTCAATGATGTGGCTGGGGTGTTGATACGAGTGCAGCAAGATGACACTGCTGGTGGACAATATACGGCGTCGGTATTGTGGTCTGATCACCGATACAACGCAACGCCCACGTTGGCCCGTGAAACATTTTACATCGGGCGTCGGACACCGGGTGAGGACAGAGAAAGCAAGCTCCGCCTCGCTTGGAAGTTGCAGGAGTCTATCAATTCGCGCGCAGGTCACGGGTTGGCCTGCCCCGAGATCAGACTCATCGGGGACTTTCTCGTCCACGAACAGGACACCCTCGATGCCATGTATGAGCTAAGGAGGGAGCTGCAGCATGGGTGAACCGGTGGTGGATGCGGAGGCTCATGAGAGAGCTCCTCGAGAAGGTGGAAATAGTGGAGTCAGAAAGACAAGATTAGAATAGGTGCGGTGCGGGAAAGTCATCAACCTCTGATACATTGGATTTGCTGCTTCGTCACTAGTATGGGATCTTGGGCGACTGTGTAGGACAAGACTCGTCCTATCCAGGTAAAGCTGTCAGACCTGGTAGATGGTAAGTTACGTCCATGCCTAGGTATTCGTCTCTTTGGCGAGCACATTGTATTCAATTTATTAGAAGCATAAGTAGAGTCAACAGCATACCTCAAGAATACACCATGAAAAAGAGAGGCTCATGTCAAGAACAACGAGAAAAAAGAAACAATATCTTACTTAGCATAGCTAGAATCTTTTTGCAATTCTCTTTACATAAGTCATGCAAATCCCGTACATCCAACCGGCCACATGTGGAACTGTTGCTGAACAGAGCCTGCCTATGTTTTGCCCTTTCCATCCAATCGCTCACGGACCTGGTTGTGTTGCCCGCCCTCTTGGTCTGCTCTTTTTCTTGCCAAAAAGGAAACTTCTCTAAGAACAATCAAGACAAAGCAGCATTGTTGATTCACAGAGTGCCCAAAGAACGCTTCACCAACGACTGAGGCGGAGGTCAGGGGATACTTTCAAGAGCTCCACCTATGCTCATGACTTTCCGTCGCCCCGGTCCGTGGGGATTTCTGCTATGCAAGGCCTTGCAGCGCGATCCGGACTCGTTCAACGTTTCCGATCAGACATGGCGGTAGTTTAAAGACGGTAGGGAACTCACAGCCTTGTTCAACGACATCGCGCGCGTACTAGTTCTGGTCCGCCCCGATCCTGCCAGCGAGCAGCCCATCATGACGGTGATGTGGTCCCAACGTCGGCTCAACTATTGCGGTCGTATTCTCGGTCGGCGTTCATACCGGATAACGTACGATATCCGAGCGTTGACAAGCGCAGCAGAACTCGCCTGGCTCGGCTCCTTCAAAAGCCCGTCGATGAGCGTCGCGGCTATGGTCTATCTTGTACGGAAGTCAAGCTTATTGGCAACTTTCTCGTCCATGAGCAGGATCAGCTAGACCTCAAGCATATGATCGGGAAAAGATGGCGATCTGGCCACAAACGCCGTTGCAAGTGTGGCAGATGGCGGACCTGACGAAAAGGGAAAACTCGAGAAGGTGAAGAAGGTGGAATGAGCAGAAATGAGACTGACAGGAACGGTTTGTGGTGGTCAATTGCATTATTTGGTCTTTGATCCTTCGAGTCAAGGAAAGAACGGTTGGAAAATAGACACACCTTCCATTGGAAATGAAATACAAAATGTATAACACCATACATAGCATTGCTAGAATACCACAATGGCAATCTCCTCACTTAAAGTGTTCGTAATCCGCACATCTATCATTTTAAAATACACTCAAAAGCCGTCCTCTATAATATCATAACATCCTAACTCCTACTTTCCATAGTCTAGCCGTGATATCCGATACCAAAGTAAAAAGCCTTTGTTGCGCCATATGCCTCTGCCCTTTGTGTCATTCTGCATAAAATGTCTTTGCGGCCAGCCTACAAAGCAGGCTCATCGACCTGAACAACAGCCGGCCGATCCGGCGCCGCATTGTCCTCCCCTCCCTCACCATCGCCTTTGTGCGAAGTCAGCTTGCCCGACGCCCATGTCTTGACTGACTCGACTTGGCCGATGAACCACTTCCACCAGTCAGACAGAGCACTGGCCTTCTCTTTTTCCAGCTCAGGATCTAAATCGGAGGTGGACGTGGAAGATACTTCCGCGGCGGCTGACGTGCCAGAAGCTATCCCGTGGGTCGCCGAGATGGGTACAGTCGACGCCGCAACCGGCGCTGAGAAGGCTGCGGTAGACGAAGTGGCCACGTTGCCATCCCCGTCGAGCGGCAGCTCTCCCAGCCCATCCCAGCCATGCTTGCCTTCTTCCTTCTCGCCATCATGGCCCGGTAGATCATCAGCAGGCAGGTCCAGCACCTCAGCCCCTAATCCGACGTTCTTGTGCAGACCATTTGTCTTCAGCGGCAGTCTGAGCGTGCCATTGTTCGCTTCGTGCTGCAGACCAAGACTATCGCACACGAGTCCGTAGACTTCCACATTTTGGAAAACATTCATCCTGCTGCCAGGCGGATGCGGAAATGCCGGACCTCGAGCAATGAAGATCGCTCGCATAAGGGGATGCTCGTGGTCGTACCCATGCAGGCCACGGGGGTGATACGTCTTCCCCTCCTTCTTAGCAGCAGCGATGTCGAACTCAGCACGGGTGGTGAAAGCCCAGCCCGGAGCGGGCACGAGCCAGAGCGGAGCAATGCGAGGGTTGTTGCTGAAATGGTACCGGGCTGGCATGTCTATATCGCGATGGTAGACTTCGAAGCTGCCATTGAACTTGGTGGCACTGGCTTTGAGTTGGGCATGGAGGGCGAGGTGGTCGACGTCAGCCTTAGGGCGTAAACCGTAGAGTGGCCAGCCGTCGGTGTGCTCGATCTGGGAAACATCTAACACATCTTCGAGTTGAATTAGTCGATTTGTTGAAGTGGTGGCCATGCCATGATCTGATACGACTATCACGTTCACGATTTTGCTAAGGTTGCGTGCGTCCAGGCCGGCCATGAGATTACCGATCATACTGTCAACCGCGGCAATCGTGCCACGGATCTCTGTGCTATTCGGCCCGTACTTGTGCCCATCCGCATCGACGTTAGGCACGTAGGCAGCGATGAGCTGGGGACGAGGGGAAGTTTCCGAGACAGCAGAAGAGTCAGGCCCGGGGACATCCAGCAGCCCGAGAATACGATCGACTTTGGCATCTAGGGGCTCTTTAGAATTGAACTTATCGACATAAGTAGGCTCGTGAGCGCCAATGTGCGCCTCGCTGCCAGGCCACATGTGGATCGCACTGCGGATACCAGCCGCTTCTGCAGCGGCCCAGATCGGATTGGCTAGCCAAAAACGTGGAAATTGGGAACGTGCAGGATCCGTGTAGTAAAACTCCTCATGCAAAGCCGGGTCCCAGAAAGTGTTGCCGACCACGGAGTGTGACTCGGGATACAATCCTGTGACCAGGGTAAAGTGGTTCGGGAAGGTGACAGATGGAAAGGACGGGAGCATGTATTCGGGTGACACTCCAGCGCTAACAAGCTGATTGAGGTGTGGTGTAAGATTTCGGTTCAGGAAATCAGCGCGGAATCCGTCTAAGCTGATCAGTATGGTTGTGGGCTGGAAAATGCTGGTGCCATTGGACAAGGCCTGAGCGACATAGGGCTTGACCTTCGTCTTCTGAGAAGCGCGATATGCGCCGTACAGTAGTGCCGCCAATGCGATAAGAATGACGATATGTATTCCAGCGAAGCGTGCACAGAGCGACTTCTTTGACTGCTGTATGTCAGCTATGGTTCTGGTGGTGGATTTAAAGGGTAGGAATAAGCACTTACCGTACGTAACCTATGCTTCTTCGCCAGTTTCTCCCGGTCTAGGTCAAACGATCCTTCAGACGACTCGCCACTACTCCTATCGGCGCTATCGTCCATATCATGCATCAATTCAAGAGCCTCCTCCCGGCTCAGTCTGCCTGCAGCATCGTGACTAGTCCGACTTGATCTCCCGCGCTCTTTCTCTCCGATGTGCTGATCCTCATCTCCGACTCCGAAGAAGCGCTGGAGCTTACCTACGGCTGGCTGAGATCCGCGTAACAGTCGTTCTGCTTCTTCATGCTCGTCCAGGATTGCTTGATCGTCGAGAGCCGTATGCGCAGCACCGGACAGCTCCAGGCTATCGCGGAACGTATCTTGGGACTCGCGGGGCCGATCGATGTCGAAACCGTGGCCCGTCATGTTGGCTGGCCCCTAAAACCAATTCAAGGAGTAACTTTGAGCGAGCGTAGCGTTGCGCTGCTGGTGCAGTCGCATTGTGGGTGTTCCAGTAGTGAAGCACAATTGAGGCTGTGGCTCAAAGTCAGCCAAGGAACGTTGCAGAGTTGGAATTCGCGAGACGACTCGGGCAGCATCACCATAACAACTACGACTACATAAGACATGGCCAGCCTCAACGAAGGCATCAACATAGCATTCAACCCTGGTCACAGAGTCAGAGGGTATAGTCAGAGGGTATCGGTGCATATTTGACAGTTGTTGTGTCATGTATTATCGGACATGTCAAGATCACGTGGTGTCACGAGGAAGCGAGAAATCGGCGAGAAGACTATTCTTTTTTTGACAATCTGCTACAAGCCGTCCGTGGTTGATCTCGGAAGAGAGATCCATTTTGAAGTCGTGTACCCTTTCCGCATTGCAAAAACTCCAAATCCGATGATTTACTTCAGGGGAATGAAACGCGAAGAGTGGGTAGCACCGATACCGGGACGACCGTGCTTGACGGGCTTGCTGTAAGAATATTAGTTGCTGTGTCGAGACACACCGATCGAGAAACACGCACTATGAGATAGAGAACTCAGCCAGGTAGTGGCCAACCATCTCGGGCTTGATCTCGACCTGGTTGAACTCCTTGCCGGAGTAGACACCGACGACGGAGCCGATCATCTCGGGGACGATGATCATGTCGCGAAGGTGAGTCTTGACGAGGTCGGGCTTCTCGTTGGGCTTGGCCTCCTGCTTGGCCTTGCGGAGCTTCTTGATAAGACCCATAGGCTTCCTCTTCAGACCGCGGTTGAATCGTCTACGGGCGCGGGCGTGGACGACATCGCGGAGCTGCTCAGACGAAAGGTCCAAGAGCCTAGATGATGTTAGCCAGATGGCATGCGGACTCCAAGTCGGTGTACTGACTGGTCCAGGTCAATTCCGCGGTAAGAGAACTTGCGGAAGGCTCTCTTTCTCTTCAACTCTGTACGATGACAATGTCAGCCAAGATTCCATCATCCGACTCCCCTTTGTGGCCCATCCACAGGGTTTCATCCAGTCCAATCGACCCCATGGATGCGACCACAGAGAGGTTGATCTAGCAGTGTGCGCGTACCGGCAGCCTCTTCGGCGTTCTGTAATTATCGTCAGCATTGATGAGTCGCTATGCGAAAACGGTGTGGATACTCACGTAGTCCTGGTCAGCCATGTTGTGCGGTGTTGTGTCGTAGAGGGAAGAAGTTCGAGTTGGATGGCGACGAAGAATTGTGCTGGAAGGGAGACTGGATTCGCTTAGCGGCTAAACTACGGACTGGAATTTGTGGGATTTGCTCGTGGTGTGCGGTCAGGGTTAGGGTTATGGGTGAAAGTAGTGCGAACCACAGCTATTAGATGATAGAATCGGCGTCCCATGGAACTCATAAAATCAAGACAAATAGACACATAGCGCGAATGAGAATACACATAGATCATGTTGGGTATTCGTGATGGTGCCATTGAGAATCGATTGGAAACCACGTGCGGGTATTGGTAAAAACTACTCCCAGCATCTGCAAGGCTCACGCCTGCACGCCGACAGTGACCGAGTTGCCCGTGAATATCCTCCGCTTCCCAAGGACACACAATCCGGCTACAGCGAGACGCTTAGTCGAAAAGACCGAAGCCCATGTCCTCGTCAGACTCCTCCTTCTCCTCCTCCTTGGCAGCCTCAGCGGCAGGGGCATCAGCACCGCCAGCGGAAGCAGCAGCAGCACCGCCAGAAGCAGCAGCGCCACCGGCACCACCGCTGGGGACGGAAGCGAGCTTCTTGGAGCCCTCAGAGATGAGCTATACACATATTAGAACCAGTGCCAATATCTCCTTCCATTCCAAAGACTGACCTCGTTGATGTCCTTGCCCTCGAGCTCGGAGATGAGCTTGTCGAGACGGTCGCTGTCAGCCTCGATGCCGACGGAGCTGAGGACCTCCTTGATGTCGCTGGCGCTGGGGCTGGAGTTGCCGCCGAGCTGGAGGAGAAGATAGGCTGCGAGGTGCTTCATTTTGGAACTGCTGCTGGTCTCAGTATTTATAGCCTGACAACGCGCAAGTGTGTGCTGACTGTAGATGTTATTGCTGAACACGAGAAACAATCGATTTAACCGCGAGTTGGGCGGAGACTGAGTCTTCAAGTTCGAAAGGTTGAGATGTGGTATTCGTCAGAGAGGCTCGATCTTTTTTGCGAATATCGGAAATTCGGTGTGGAGGGTAAAGCTGCGGGAAGTCCCGCATTCGAAGACTTGGCACGTGATGCGGCTCTGGTCCTCAGACCCTGTGAATGTCGGCCAGCCGCGAGTTGTTCGAGGGGCGGAATTTAACCACCAACGTCACACAGGGCTGGCTCACCTGCACACGGCCCCGAACGAATCTCGCCGCCTATTGTGAATATCAATACTTAAGCGCTCTTGTCGGCCGTCTTCGCTACATCTTTTTCGGACCACGCTTCTGCACTGGGGACTTCAATCACACCGCAAGCAGCGCCATCGGGACGAGATTCGAGGCCCGAGTCATGACATTTGTACGACCTGAACTTGCCTGCTCCTGAGAGAAATTCGACCGGCTGGTCAGCGACGCAATGAGCGTGAGTTGCATGACTGATTCTACCATGTCAACGGCTGACACTGTACAGTTTCTAAATTCGATCATGTCGTCGATAGGCGAGAATGGGGGCACGACGACCGCTTCCCCGAAACCTGCAAACATCACAAAGAAACCATTACCAACGCCCAAACCCTCGACGTCGTTGACCAGCCCTGCGCAACCAAGACCAGCAAATGGAAGACCGACAAGTGGAGCGGAATCTCTCAAGCGCAAGGCGGAAACAAGTGATGGAGCTCAGCGTCTGAAGGTGCCTACTTCCAGCACCCCCAAATCACAGTCTCCAACTCCGTCACGCAGCAAGACAAGTTCACCAGTACAACGAACAGGTCTGGCTCCGCCGCCAAAAGCTTCGGAACCCTACAGGGGCACTGTCCGTCCAGCTTCGCAGCCGGCCTCGGCCGTCGGACCAGGCAAATCCTCGAGCGCCGCTGCTAGCGCCAAACCAGTCCCTGCGTCGGCATCCACAGCGACTACGGCAGCAGCGCCTAAAAAGGGCGGCTATCTTGCGATGCTGGAAAGAGCCAAAGCACACCAGGAAGCGGCAAAACCATTTGGGCAGATCAAACACCAAAAGACGACGGAAAAGGAGAGACTTTCCAGGAAAGAGAAAGAACGGCAAGCGGCAGAAGCGGCGGCGGCGGCTAAGAAAGACCCAAAACCAAAGATGGCCTCAAAGGCAACAGTAGCACGGGGTGCAACGAGTCAGACAAGTCGTGTCAAGTCTCCGGACGCCAAGAAGAGGAAGATTGAGGTGGAGTACAAGGGGACGATGAGGCCAGTTGCCGCTAAGCCTGCGTACACGGGTACGATGCGTACTGGCGATGCAAGCGTGAAGCGGGCGCACACGGGCTTCAACAACGGCAGGTCTAGCAAACCACCCAGTTACAGATATGCCGAGGATTATGATGATGAGGAAGAAGACGAAGAAGAGGATGAGGACATGGACGACTACGACTCGGCCTCGTCGGACATGGAAGCCGGCATGGATGAGATCGACACCGAGGAGATGTTCAGCAGCCGCTTAGCCAAGAAGGAAGACGAAGAGGCACTGAGGGAGGAGAACGAGCTCAAGCGGCAGAAGTTGGAGAGGAAGCGCAAACTTGAAGCGCTTGCAGCAGCACAAGGGAAGAAGAAGCCGAAGTTCTGATATGATCCCCGGACTTACGGATGATACATTAGCGAGTGGACTGTCCAGCAGGATAGCTTTTGGGACTGGTAGCATGGCGTAAAGGGAGTTTTGCTCAGTCGATTGTTTACACTACTCTATCGTGATCGATCTCCCGTGACCGACGTCGTGCGGTGTGATCGTATTGCCCATGCGCCAAGCCAACTCAGACAACGCACAGCCATAAGCGAGCAAGAGGCCTTGCATGGTCGATGAATAACAGAAAGGCCGAATGCGTGGAAGCGACGCGGAAGAAGGATGGAAGGCCGAAGTCTCGCAAGGGGCTGACCAATCACCTCATCCAACGTCGTCTTGCGCCATTCGTGCCGTTCCTCTCTCCTTCTTGTCTAGGGATTCCGTTTGTAAGCGTCGAAACACGCAATAAAAACATTTCTCATACAAGCAGGAAAATTTGGCAAGAGGATTAATTGCTGCCCAAGAAGTTTTCCTGCCTTTCTGGGTCCATCCCTATCCTTCTGCTCCCATTACTGTGCACATACTGCTTGGTCAGCCGCACCTTAAACCCCTCGATCTCACAATCTACTTCTGTATAAAACTAGCATCAGACGCTCTATATCGCCACCTCCCTTTGCATCAATTTTGCAGATCAACCACCACAGCAGAGATGACCCAGCACGCTATCGAGACCCCACCCCGGGCTCCCTCGCCGGTCCACAAATTCGGCACTCTTGCCGTTCATGCCGGATCGCCTATCGACCCGGTTACCGGTGCCGTCATTGAGCCTGTAAGTGCCTATATCGCTGTGCATCCCAATTGTACTGTCGTTAACGCGACTCACAGATTTCTCTGTCCACTACATATGCGCAGACCGCCGTAGGCAAGCCGGTGGGGGAGTTTGAGTACACTCGCTCCGCCAACCCCAACAGAACCAACTTCGAGAAGGCCATCGCCGCCCTCGAGCACGCCAAACATGCTCTGGCTTTCTCCTCAGGCTCCGCAACCACCGCTGTCATCCTCCAGTCTCTTGCTGCTGGCTCGCACGTAGTCTCTGTCTCCGATGTCTACGGCGGCACCCACCGTTACTTCACGAAGGTCGCATCCGCTCACGGCGTCAGTGTGACGTTTTCACCTTCCATCGAACTGGACATCGAAGAATTGATCCGACCCAACGAGACCAAATTGATCTGGATTGAATCTCCTTCCAATCCTACACTTTCCCTCGTCGACATCCGCGCTGTGACCGACATCGCCCACCGACATGGTATCCTCGTCGTTGTTGACAACACTTTCCTTTCACCTTTCCTGCAGAACCCCCTCGACCACGGCGCCGATATCGTTGTCCACTCAGTCACCAAATACATCAACGGCCACTCGGATGTACTAATGGGTGTCGCGGCACTCAACAGCGAGCCTCTCTTTGAGCGTCTGTCTTTCCTGCAAAACGCCATCGGTGCTGTTCCAGGTGCCTTTGACTGCTGGCTTGCCCATCGTGGCGTCAAGACCATGCATTTGCGTCTGCGCGAGTCCAGCCGCAACGGTGCCCTCGTAGCTCACGCCCTGGAGAAGTCCCCGAATGTCATTGCCGTCAACTACCCGGGTCTCGAGAGCCATCCTCAGCGCGCTATTGCTGTCAAGCAGCACCGTGAGGGCCTTGGTGGTGGCATGCTGAGCTTCCGCATCAAGGGTGGCAAGAGCGCTGCTGAGCGCTTCTGCCAGTCTACCAGCCTTTTCACCCTTGCCGAGTCACTCGGTGGTGTCGAGTCCCTGGTCGAGATGCCCGCCAGCATGACGCACGCTGGTATTCCCCGTGAGCAGCGTGAGGCGGCTGGCGTATTTGACGATCTGGTGCGGTTGAGCTGCGGTGTTGAGGATGGTGAGGACCTTGTCAAGGACGTCCTCAGGGCCATCGAGAAGGTCGTTGTTGGCGACAAGATTAATGCTGTTGCTAACGGAAATGGTCACGCTTAGACGACGGGAGCAACAAACCCAACAGGTTTAGATTGGTAAAAAATGCCTGATTTGCGAGCATTAATGGCGTTGTGGGTGCTCTGCGTGTTGGGAATACACGCCTGATATTATTCTGCGTCTAGATCGCAGTGCTCGAGAATAGATTTCTGAGCTTCGTGCTTCCTCTACCTTCCATCCCTCAGTACCTGGCATTCTCCGTGACTTGAGCGTGAAGTTTGCTAGGCTTCGATCCTCGCCTTGACTTCATAGCTGGCAAGGTGTTGGCTCGCAATGCTGCTGAAGAATCGCAGCCAGCTTATTGATATCCACCTGCTTCAACATGTATTCGTACCCTCATTCCCCAGCCTCTCAACCTGGCACGCCTTCCATCTCCACATCCCTCGGCCCATCCTCCTTCCTCCTCCCCTTACTCCTCTCCCTCAACCTCTCCCCCCACTCCGCCACACTCCCCACCTCGCCCCCCTCAATCAACAGCTCCCTATCCTCCGCATCACGCCCCAGCACCGTCCCCGCCCACCTCTCCTCATCAACGACAGGCTTATTCCTCCTCTTCAGCAGCGTCAAAAAGTCCTCCAGCGCGCCTCTCGCCGACCCACCCACCCTCGTCGCCCCCGGCGTCTCGTCTCCCAATTGCCCCGCCACCCGTCGTATCTCCCGATGCTTGTCGCCCGCAATCCACTCCGTGAATGCCCTTACGTCCGCCGTGTCCGCGTCGTCGTTGCGCCTGTCGTCCAGCGTTTGGCGTAGCGCGCCGAACGCCATGGCTTCGTAGTCTGCAGGGGAGGGGCGGAGGCGCTCGGTCCAGACGTCTTCTGCGGCTGTGGCGGAGGGGGGGAGGAGGACTCCCGCGTCGGTCAGGGCGAGTCGGACGTCGGTGATGGTGGGAATGGTGGAGTTGTGGTTTGCCAGGGCGTGTGTGGCGGTCGAGGAGGCGAGGAGGAGGAGATACCGCTCGGTTATGTTGACTAGAGCGTCGAGGACGGAGGGGCGGGTGGAGTGGAAGCCTGCTGCGCGCAGGATGTGGAGGACTGAGATGCGGAGGGCGGCGGAGTGAAGGGTTGGCGTGGACGTGGACATTGTGCGCGGTGAGTTGGCGCGGTTAGAATTCAGAGTCGTTATTGTCGTAGCAGGTTCATTATGTTGTAAAGAGCGGAGTATTGCGCATAGATATCTGAAGTGAAGCTCAACCTGAGCACAAATAGGAAGCTGCGGCAGATGAGTGAATGTGTACGGTTGGCTTAATTCGACACAAGTAGAGTTTGTCGGTGGGCTACATCAGAGGCCTGGCAGCTTCCTCCACCTCCATCTATCGGCTTCACATCTCCACTTCCTTCACACACGCATCGCTAGGCGCAGGTCGCCGTCCCGTCACTACCAGCAGCAATGAAGCTAAAACTCAACACCAGCGGCAAAGCTGGTTCACCGACAGCTGGCTCACCACCTCCTGTGTCTGCGGCTCCAACTCCAACAAGTTCGGGTGGGTTCAAACTGAAGCTCAAGTCATCCGCTCCTCCAACTCCTGCAAACGAAAATGCGCCACACATCCAGCCCGTCGAGCCACTCGCTCCACCTCCAACGAAGCCTAAACGGCCATACAACAAGAAGCCAAAAGATGGCGACGCAAAGAAACCTGGCAAGCGCGGCGCAGACTCCGACATCAGCCCCGCGCCAAAACGCCCAGCAGTCGACTCGCCCAAGCGCAAGATTAGTTTCAAGCTCTCTGGGAGTCTTGACACCGCACTAGCGGACAACATCGACGTCGCCCCTTCCTCCGCCACGCCCATCAGCGCCGGGCCCAAACTCAAGCTCGCGCCGAGCCGCCGCTCCTCAACCGGCCCGAAGGCCATCACTCTCACAGCAAAGAAACGCCCCCCTCCCCGCCCCGTAGGCGTGGGCTACGACTCCGAAGCCTCCGACGCCGAAACTGACCCGGCCATCGAGCAGCAGTTCGTCCTCCGCATGCCCGACCCCTCTTCCTTCCCCGACGAGCCCACCCGCACCCGCGTCCGCGACGATGCGTCCTACCTCCGCACCGCAATCGAAGAGAAGCGCATGGGCCTTCCCCTCGCCGAAGGAGGCGCCGACATCTCCTTCCGCTTCGTCTCGCGGGATCTGCGGCGCGCCGTTGTCACGATTCGCGGCCAGCGATACACAGCCATGCTCGTGGACCTGCCGTGCGTCGTGGAGTCGCTCAAGTCCTGGGATCGACGCGGGGGCTGGTGGAAAGTCGCAGACCTGGCGCAGCTGCTCCTCGTTCTTGAGCCGATACCACGCGATGATGACGCGGACCATGCCGCGAACCAGGCGGAGGTGCCGCATGATGTGGATAAGAAGACGTATCGGTATGCGCACGGGCTGACGCCGCCTATGCATTATGTTAGGAGAAGAAGGTTCCGCAAGAGGGTGAGTCACAGGGAGATCGAGGGCGCGGAGGAGAAAGTCGAAGCTCTTCTGCGGGAAGATAGGGAGGTGGAAGCCCGTGGTGGGCGCGTGGAGTGGAGTGTGCGGGACACGGACGAAGATCCGCAGGTACTGGAGACGCGGTTGGCGAATGAAGACGTCGATGCTGAAGGGGAGGTGGACGACTCGGAGTTTGCGCCGTACGGAGGGACGGCAGTGGAGACGCCCTCGCAGTTCGAGAACGAGGAGGAGGACGAGCTCATGGAGGCGGATCTACTGGCCGGCTTGGAGAATATGGACGAGGAGGAATTTGCGGACGAGCCTGTGTCGGCGCTGCCGGCGGTCGACGCGACGCGGAGTAGCAGTATTGCTGGTGCGGACAGCAGTGGGGCTGCTACGCCTGGGGAGGGCGCTGGGGAGCCGTCGTCGTCGGATGAGGATGATGATGACGATTCGGATGATGGACGGGGAGACGCGGTGGATGAGGATGCGTTGGCCGAGGCGAATGAGAAGGCCGCGCAGAGGGAGGAGATCGCGGATCTGGAGCGCGAGGTGCGTAATAAGCGGCTTGAACTGGAGAGGGTGACGAATCAGCTGTTGAGGCAGAGGGTGAAGAGCAACCTGCGGGCTTTGGAGGATGAGCTGGATATGAAGCGGAAGGCTTTCGGCATGGAGGACGAGGAGGATGAGGATGAGGACGAAGAGGAGTGAGGCATAGACGGGCAGTAATGAAATTAGACAACAGTCGCTTGTGTTACATCTTCGAACATCACCAGAACAGACACATCGTATGGACATACAATGAAAGCAACTTTGGTTCAGCAATGAATCGCTTTTTCCATATCGCTATGTATATCGCTACGTGAACGGCCGTGCACTATCTACACAACGACAGCATGCGCCTCTGCCGCGGCCCTTGGACCTTCAACAGCCTTTTCCTGTCTCTCGCGCATGCCGGCGTCCATCATCACAGCATCCTGCTGCTGTTGCGGCTGTGACTGCGGTGCTTCATACCCGTGCGGGGCGGAACCGCTGACACTCCTCTCTGAGCCGCCATCGGGCACGCCAGACCCTTCCCTTCTCAAGGTAATATTGCTCGGACTCCTCGGCGACGCTGATGCGCTCACCCCATCAATGACAGACCTGTCATCTCCGGGTCCTGGCGTTCCCCTATCACCACCCTGGAGCTCCGCCGTGCGTTCCGCCTCCTTCTTCGCGTGCACCTTTCTCAGATTCTGCGCCGAGGAAATGCTCCGCATATCTGGTCGACCATCCTTCCTGATCAAAATTCCATCTGCGTTGCGTGTGGGTTTCGTTCGGGACTTCTTCCCACCATTCTCGGGGAGGGCTGGAGACGGCGTCTCAGGGGCGGGCATAGTGTGGTGCCCCTCGGGTGAGTAGCCTGCAGGCTGCAGCTCACGGCCACGGTACGGATCTGACGAGATGGCATATGCGTGCTGGGGATGACGGTGGTAATCTTGCCCGGGCCATTCGCGCCATTCGTGCTCATGCTTCACCTCTCCATCCTCGCCCTCGTGACCACTGCGGCGACCTCGGCCTCGACCCCTCCCACTGCCTCGTCCCCGCGCGGCGTGCTCGCTGTGATGCCAGGCTTCGTGCCCGTTCTCGCGAGGAAAGGGTACGAAGCGTAAGCCTTGAGCATTGTTGGGATGTGCTGCGTCACCAGTGGAAGGTCTCGCGTCGGGTGACTGGTGGTAGGGACCAGCTTGTGCTGGTGGTTGCTCACCGTAAGCAGCCCGAGGCATCAGAGTTGCCAGCTTCTGGCGCTTGGGTGAACCCGGTGCTGAGCCATCGAGAGGCACATTGCCGTCGATGGAGGCAGCTCGCTTGGTGTGGTGAACGCTGTTCACTGCAGCCCAGCCTGATGTGGTAGGCGCATCATGACGAGGTGCAGGCGCAGCCTCCTGCGGAGGAGGTGCCTGGTGGCTTGCTGCCCGCCAAGATCCTACGTTGCTGGAGGACTCCAGAGCGCGAAAGCCAGGAATGCTTCGAGGATCGGCCCCTTGCGTGGCCTCCGGAGCTGGCCGTGATTCGGGCTGGTGAAGTTGCGAAGCAGGGGGTATCCTGGACTCTGCAACAGGATGTGAGGTCGGGCGAGCTTCTTCTACCGGCTTGCCCGGAGGTGGATGTTGAGGAGGGTGAGCTTGCTGGGGATATTGATGCGGTGGTGGGGGGTGAGCGTGATGGTATGCGGCGGCATCCGCGGGAGGTGGCAGAGCAGCTACTGAAGGAGACGAGTTGCCCTCCAACCGCCTCAGGCGTCGCGTCATGACTTCAACCTGCACCTTCAAACCATCTACCTCGTTGGCCTTATTTGCCACGCTCAAAAGTTGTGAAGTGAGCACATCGATATCTCCATCGTCAGCTTTAGCACCTGCACCTGCACCTGCACCTGCACCTGGCACTTCCGTTCGTGCTTGGAGCTGATCTCTGCACTGGTCCACATGCCGCCACACGGAGCCGATCTCTGCATGCATGTTGCGAACAGCATCATGCAGATCTGCCAGATGGCGCCTTTGATCCTCTATAGCATTGGTGTTATATTGGACCTGTTGTTGGAGTCGAGCGAATGCATCAGTCCATGCATCAGTGACTGCAGTGTGAGAAGGTGGTTGATGTTGATGTTGATGTTGATGTGAAGTATGTGAGTCTTGTATCGGCGGCAGGTGAGGAGATTGACTGCGTCTCTGCCGGCTGTGTGCGGGATAGTCCTGATTCACCGTGGTCATGGTTCACCTGCAGAAGCAAACATAAAGCGAGAAAAAAAGCAGTCCCGAGATGAAAAGCAAGGGTGTGAGCGAAAGTCCGAAATAAAGGCGAGAGAGTGAGTTGGTCAGCAAAATAAAATAGAAAGGCTGACGTGGTGGGGTCGGGGGTAGAGGTATAGGTGAAGGCAAAGTGGAGCTGTAAAGGAGGATTATTTATTGAGGTCCTCGGCTGTGTTGGAATAGCGTCAGCCCTTGTATAGATATGAGACAAATGGACGCAGCGTGGCAGCAGTGGAAAAACCTTATTGGGGACAAAGTGAAACGAGACATGTAGAGAAGAAAAAAAAGTTCGTACCGATGACAGCAGGGTATGGTAAAATGGAAACGTAACGAATCAGCTTGGGACATTCCTTTTTCGCTTGGACTCAGATTACAAGGGGGGGCGGGCCTAAGCGGTACGTCGTTGGTGAAAGGAGTAGATGAGATGAGTGGCCAACCGCAGGCCCCGCCGCCCTTTTCCAAATCGCAGGAAGGCTCCGTCAGCCGACGAAGGTGTAGTGGCCGGAGTAGGGCTCGTACATTGGCGGCGTCATGTCGGGGAAGGCCATGTTTAGGCAGGGCCGCTAAGCGCCGCGCAATACCGTTAAAGCAAGGCATCCATGTAGGCGTACAGTAGCAACGCTAGCAAAACAGATCGCCGAGCCCAAACCAAGGTAGAAAGGAGGCGACCAATCCCGGGCTTGGGATCCGGCCAAGTGCGTGGTGTGGCTGGCGGACATGTTGCTGTGGAGCCTGTCCATGTCGAGAACAGGCATACGATGCGAGATGGCGACAGGCCCCGCCAATCTCAATCTGCCACCCGTGCTGGGATGAACCTGGACCGTATAGTTACATGTGGGTCGCCGCTCTGCCGGTCTTGCCTGTAGAATACGTGTATTGCTCACTCTCGTGCGAGCAGCTAGGCGGGCCGTCAGCGGCCCAGTGTGTACCAGAGTGTACCAGTGTCGGCAAATTTGCTCGAGTGGCACCTGGCCGTTGGGGCTGCCGTTGTGGCAATGACGGTGTGCCACGCGGGAGCCCCGTATAGCGAGCTAGAGCCTGACTGATGGAAATAGGAGTCCGCAGACAACCGGTCCGAGACAGCGACGCCACAAGAGCACAATACATGTCAGTGCCATGCCTCGCCGGTATGCTGCAACGGCCGTTTCCACAGAGCGGACAGACAGACAGGGCTACGCCTGGCGACGCAGCCGGCCGCCCCGGGGTTGTGTTGCATAAGTATTTCGTCGATTGTGTGTGGGAGTGTGTGTGTAGCGCTTGTACTCGGTACCCGGCGGGGCTGTCGAGCTCCAGCCAGCCAGCCTGTTGGGATCGATGCGTGCGGCGGGCAAGGCAGACGCGCAAATCCTTCATCCACATCCACATCCACATCCACCACAGTCGCATCCATATCCGCGGCCCAGGAGACATGCAACGAAGAGCCCCGCCGGAGGAATAGGAGAGGTTCTGAATCAGTCTCTGAATACTAATCAACGGTGCGGCGAGTGTTATTGCTGTGGTGCGTGGTTCGCAGAGTGGAGGTGTCTCGCGCCCGTAATCTGCCTACAAGCAAGCGCGGCCGCCACAGCCAATCGAATAGATGACAGGTGTGCTGGAAATGCCTGTTTGGGCCGCCCTCGCTCCCTAAACCCAATTTAGGCAACGCCTCGGCGAGCCCGAGAGCTCTGAAACCCTCTAATCTTCCGGTCGCCTTCTACGTTGGGTTCCATGTGGTCAGGATCCATCGTGCCACAGTCGACACAACGCTGACGACTCGCTGTGTAGTAATCACACCCTTCCATTCCACCACGAGGTCGCCAAGTCACCACTATTAGCGTCAGGAGTAGGCGAGCGGAGCCACAGTTAATCATGCAGGCTGTGAAGATCTGACGAGCTTGCATGCTGTCTGTCCGTCTGCTGCTCCCGGCATTTGGCAAGCTTTTTCTCGGTGACGAATGCAGCAGGTGGCCTTGCCGCGTCTTACACCGAGCATGAAAAATTAGTCCGTCCAGTAGCTTCGCCTTCCTTCCTCCGCCAGACTGGGTAGAGCCAATATAGGGCGAGGCTAAACATTAATCCCATTAAAAATACCACCCGGAAGCCCGGACGAACCGCGTTCCGCGCTCACGGCACTGGCCCCGCCGTCATCGTCAGCTGCGCAGAGCAGGTGATAAGAATATCTCAGGTCTCTGGTAGCGATGTTGCGGGCCTCGTGGAAGGACACTGGAAGAAGCCGTGGAATCATGCGCATTGACTGAAAAGGGTACAGTAGCCACCTGTTACGTGCGACGCCAACCAGGCCTGCCACTCTGTGTCTGGTGAGACAAATCCACGGCATGATCGTATCCGCACGTGAGGCCACATGCCGTGACACTGAACGTGCATCCGCTAATCACCTCCCTACTGTATCGTTTGCCATTTATGAGGGCGGAAACCCGCCAGCGTCTCCAATATGCAGGCTGGGCAATAAGCCGCAAATATTGCTTATTCGCAGGCCAGATCATCACGTGCTCTTCCCCTTCGAGTCGGATGATGCAACCTTCATTTCCGGGGCAGTGCCGAGAGCAGCGAGGTATGAGCCGAGCAGCAGCGAAACCCGTACTCGGGAATCTACTGGATCGTGGGGACGAATTATGCTTCAAGATCTGTAATCTGTGACAGGCGTGCAGAGCAAGGGCGCCAGCTTGGTCACAAGATTTGCTGACACGATGATCTGCCCATGAGTCAATAATAATAATAATACGAGTACGGGAGATATCCGAAAATGGATGGAGTTTGACTTATGTGAGAAAAGTCAACCAATATGTGCCATCTCGCCTTAGCTTTACGTAGTGATCCGTATTCTGGTCGGAACGTTATGAAGATACGCAATGTGGCTGAAATAACCAATCTGGTGGGGATGCTTGATGCCTGAGGCAGCCTTCAGCAGTCGGCCGCAGGCAGCAGCAAAGCCGCACCTCTCACCCCGAACCCAGCGTTGACGCTAACCCCGAAACGGAATACTTGGCACCTCTTAACTTCACCCGCGACTTGGATGTCTTCACAGCATATACTCGATCTACAGTCGCAACCCCTCTCTGCGGCCCATCTTCTGCGTTGAAAACCACGCGCTCTCACGGACAGAGCTCTGACACACTTGCACCTTCGCTGGACCGCCCGGAGCTGACAGATGGTGAAGACAAATGATCTGCGACTCCGAGCATTCCGCGGCATGAGTGCCACTCGTGTGCTCTCCCTTGTCACTCCTGAGCTCTGCAGGTAGCCTCGTCGACGGACACAGCCCAAGATGCCTCACGCGACGGATGGCGACCCTTTTCAGGAGGGTCAAGATGACGACAGCATCATCGCCCGCCTGCTCAACAATGAAACCTCCGGCCAGCCGAACGATGCGCTAGATTTCATGGGAAGAGATCTCGAGGTTGGCGAAAAAGCAGACGACGCTCAGGATTTCGAAGACATCAGCGACGATGATCTCGCCAGTGACGACGACGAGGGCGGCGCTCCTCGGCAGAGGGAACACAGTGACACCTTAGGCAACAGTCATGCGGCGACGCAGATGGAAACCGAGGCTGACGATGACCTTTTTGGCGACGAGGACAATGGTCTTGTCTTTGGAGGATTCGATCAGCCTGAGCCATCACATACGGCTGCTGGCGATCACACTGCGACTTCATCCTTCAAGCCTAGCATCGAGCGCGTTCCACGCATCGCCCTACCAGGAACGCTGCCTACGAAGGGCCTCACTCACGATGGTCTGACGGTCGACAGTCCTGCATCATACGGTGTGTCACCACTGGAGCAGGATTTTGCCCAGCAGCCGACTGACTCGGCGACTCCTGAGCCAGCTGTGGGACAAGAAACGGTCGAGGAAGAGCTGGACGATGCTGTTGCCCTACAGAGGGCGCTCTTTGCGCGCGCTGGTCGCCGATCGAGTCAAGAGCCTCCGGATGCTCCAGAAACTGACATGGAGCTGTTTTTTTCCATCTGGCCGTCGTATGATCCAGAGAAGACCGCGCGTTTCACCGAGCTGTTCCCTCCTCCTCGTGGCACCTTCAACTGGAAAGCGCCGCCGAAGCCACCGAAAGCCCTGAACGTCGCAAAGATCAATCTAGATATCGCCCCTGATGCCGAACGCAGCTTTCGAACCGTCACAACCGCGCCAAATGGTAAAGTCGCCCACAAACCCGAGTTTGAGCAACCAAACCTCATCAGGGCATCTCGACCGCAAGATGCGGGGCAAAGCAGCGGAGATGAACTTGACATGGATGATCGCAATGATGACGAGCTCGTCGGTGGCTTCCAATGGAAGGACATTGAGCTGGCTTGCTGTGACTGGGACGTCATGAGCGTAGATTCACTCGGCAATTTCGTGCGCAGAGTATCTCCCCAAGCCGATAGTGGCATCTTCATGGACCTCGATCTTGACGCTGATCGACCGACAAAACGTCAGAAGCTTGACAACATTGGGGCAATCGAAAACGCAGCAACGACGCCTTTGTTTCCTTCTTTGGACGATCCCGAACTATCCACGCAAAAGCTCTCCAAACGTATCGCTCTTGACGCCCATGATCCAGATCTGCTCATCGATGAGACGTTACCACGGGCTACATCCAAGAAACGAAGCCTGGCAACTATTCGAGCTGAAGCCAAAGATACGCTGGCAAAGGACTTGACCCGTCGCTACAACATCTCCAACGACAATGATTATGAGCTTTTGAAGGAGAATCATCAACACAAGGTTCGCAGCACGCTCGGCAATGTCCTGATAGAACACGGCATGCCAGCTGTGAAGTTGCAGTATCCTTTCTACAAGGTCAAGCTCGAGCCCAAACAGCTCCGTCTTTTCCATCGACCACAATTTGGCGGCGTACGTGTCGGCAGAGAGCTCCGCTTCAGCAAGCCGAAGACGATCAAGAAGAAGCACTTGCGTGGAAGGGAGCCTCGCGACATATTCGCAAAATCAGAGGATTTGTCGATGGGCGACAACTCGAGCGGTTTGCTTCTAGAGTACTCAGAAGAGTCGCCCATGATGCTGTCTAACTTTGGCATGGGAAACAAAATCGTCAACTTCTACAGAAGAAAGGACGACCAAGACTCTGCAAGACCGAAGGAGGACATTGGAGAGACACAGGTTTTGCTGCCACAGGACAGGAGTCCATTTGCGAACTTTGGTCATGTCGATCCCGGCGAGCTTGTTCCTGCCGTTCAGAATTTCATGTATCGGGCTCCGATATTCAAGCATGAAGGCCGGCATACCGATTTTCTCGTTGCCTGCAGTACGACAAGCGAGCATGGCAATAGGTTTTTCCTTCGCAATCTTGAGAATCTACATGTGGTCGGTCAGCAATTCCCTTCGACAGAGATCCCAGGTGAGCACTCGAGAAAGGTCACGGATGCTGCCAAGCGACGTCTCAAAGCTATCTCGTACCGAGTGTGGCGAAAGTGGTCACAAAGAAGGGGAGAGCCGCTCACAAATCAGGTCGTTCAAGCGCATCTACCAGGAAGTGATATTGCCCAAAACCGAGGTAAGATGCGAGAGTTCATGAAGTACGACAAGAACAACTCGATATGGGTGCCGAAAGACAATGATACTCCGCCAGATTCGAACGAGTTGAGAGCAATGATCAAACCCGAGGACATCTGTTTGCTCGATTCGATGCAAGCAGGTGTTCAGCATCTCAATGACTTGGGCCTCAGACGAGATGAGGAAGTCAACGACGATGACGACGACAAGGAGGGGACCAATATTGAACTTCTATTGGCGCCATGGTCGACTACGAAGAACTTCATGAACGCTTGCCAAGGCAAAGCCATGCTGCAACTCCATGGCGAAGGCGATCCCACAGGCCGAGGAGAGGGTTTCAGCTTCATCAAAACGTCGATGAAAGGAGGTTTCCGCGCACTCGGTGAGAGTATCGAAGAGCGGCTTGACGCAAAGAAGCTCAAAGAAAATCATGGCCACAGCTACAATGTCGCCAAGCAGCAGAAGGCCTACGACGAGTCGATTCGACGCATTTGGCGAGCCCAGCAGGAAAGCCTGTCATCCCGTGCAGAGCACTCTGACATGGAAGTTGACATTGATGACGAGCCCGAGGATGGGCTGGACCGCGCCACCACACCAAGGACCGGCTATGCCACGCCGTCCTTCTCGCGTCGCGAAGATGAATCGGTCAGCCAATTTAGTCGCAACAGTCTGAACCGCAAAAATCAGACCCTTATCATCGACCGCTGGGTCCGTGGTCAGAATGGCAACCTAGAAAGGCATCCAGAGGTCATCACCGATGCCCGCGTCATCTCAGCTTACAAAAAAGCAAAGTTTAGAGAGAAGTCTGCTCTGATAGAGTAAGTCCATCCAACGGATATCCGCCTTAAACACGCGACTAACCCCGCCCTAGCCCAATGAACATCCAAAAGACAGGCGACAAAGAATACGACGCTCTGCAGATCAAAGCGTTTGTTCCCTTCCTTCCCTCTCTTTCCACACGCACTAACCCCTCTTCAGCGCCCAAGCCGAGCTCGACCGCGTCATGCGCAGCAAAGAGCGCCGCGAAGCCCGCGAGCGTCAAAAAGGTATCTTCAGATCCTCCTCTGCGGCCGGCAGTCCCGCCGGGGACGACGGTGACGATGCCGGACCAGGTACGCCCCACGGCGCCGGGCCGGGGACTGGCAAGCGCGGCGGGAGGAAGAAGGTCAACCCGGAGGGGACAGGCAGGCGTTGCGCCAATTGTGGGCAGGTGGGGCATATCAAGACGAACAAGAAGTCAGTGCATTTTTCTCTTTCTGTTAGTGCTGGTGATGATGGTGAGAGCGAGAGGGAGGTTTGTGATGAGTGCAGAGAGGATGAGCAGAGGCGTGCTGAGGGCGGCTTTGGGTTCGTCGGGAAGGTGAAACGGGTGAGGAGCAGAGCGAAGACTGGTGGTGGTGGTGGTGGTGGTGGTGGTAGTGGTAAGGCGAAGGTCGATGGCGGTAGTGAGGCAACGGCTAACAGAAGGGACTCGGTTATGGGCTGAGATGCAGTCGTAGCTGAGTCTGTCGACGAGTGTGCATGCGAGGCATTGCTAACTCCATGATTGCTCTAACGTCTTTGCTAACACAGCTTCTTTCCATGCCTTTTCGCGCTCACTGCGGGTGCTAACCAATGTTTCCGCTTTCTTTACTCTCACTTTTACATTTCTGCAGCCAGGACCTTAGCCGTGCATAGACTGACTTTCTCTTAGACTCTGCCCTATGCTCAATGGCACCATGCGGCCCGAAGACATCCACACTGGTTTCGGCGGCGGCGGAGGTCCACCAGGCGCCACTCCTGGTCCTGGCGGCGGTTCACAGGCGGCGGAAGAGGGCTCGTTCGGTGGCGCAGACGACGGCGGACTGGGATTGGGCTCGTCGGTGCCTGGAACGCCATTCGGGGCGAACTTCGGCATGGAGATCTGATCGCCTCGACCACCCTGCAAGAGAAGAAACAAAGAGAGGGACACACTCATCGCAAGATGGAGTCGGGGGCTGAAGGGAGTATTGTCTGTCATACTCGACACGTGTGCACGGCGGGGTGGGGATATTCTTATCGTTTTTTGCATAGTGTTAAAATGCATTGATTGTTCCGCCCACGTTAAGTCACCTTGTATGGATTGTGTGGCTCTTCACACGCCTGCACTAATGGAATGCCGAAATTTGTCAAGGACGTGATGACCTGCCTAAGACACTTTCCCTGCTGCTAGCCATTTCCGGCCCTTTTCCACCACCCGTGCCACTCTGCGTGAGCCTAGCGTCTTCGGACCTGAGTGGCGCTTCCTCACACCTGCTGCAGGACCGGTCGTTGTGGAGGCTTGCCGCTTCGAGGTAGATGTGCGTTTGCTTTTCGCGGCAGACGGCGGAGCAGCGGCGGTGTCGTTTGATGGCGTTGTAGCCTTCTCGACTGATCGAGATAAAGATTGTGCGGATTTGACAGACTTAGCTGAGTTGGACTTGGTGAGCGATGGCTTGAGAACGGACACGAGCCGAGATGCAGCGATTGCGGCTGGAGTAGGGGAGCTAAAGAATTGTTAGATCTTGGGCCGACTATGTCAATTTTGAGTGTGGAGTCGGTGTTGGCGAAGGAGGAGAATGGTAGGCATCGCTTCCCTGCAAATCAGTTGTGCGGACGAGAAAGCTCACCTAGTCTATTCACGGGAAGGTATGCTCACCCTCGTTTCCGCAACGTGCGGCCACCGACCGTTGTTGTGCTGTTAGCGGTCGTTGTAGTTGGCGCTGTGACGGCAGCTGCCTTCTTGGTCGCGGCGCCTCGCTTGCTGCCCGTCAGACTGGACAAGGCACTCTTGATGCCGGCAGTACGAGACTTTGTCGCAGCTGGGGCAACCTTCTTAGCTGTTGCCGTCATGGTGGGCGCTACGCGCTTCATGATAGTAGTGCCACTGCTTGCATCGCTGCCGGAGCTTGGCCGATTCGTTGCTGTCAGACCTGAGTCGGTTTGTGCTGCCGGTCGCTTAGTCTGCCGTGAAGCTGGGCGAGTCTGCTTGCTAGTTGCTGTGAGGTTGACCCTGGAACTAGGCTTGGGTAGCGTGGACTCCTTGACTGGTGAAGCGGGCTTGATTGGTGAAGCAGCCTTCAATGGTGAGATGGGATATGTGCGAGAGTTGTGGGATTTCGGTGAGAGAACAGATGAGGGTCCAGGTTTTCGAGAAGCCGTTCGTGCTGTTGGCTTGACTGGGACGGTAGAGTTGGGCGCAGTAGTCTTGGCCCGCTTCTTCGGGTTTTCGAGATCGCCAGCTGGACGCTCGTTCTCCTTGTCGGGCATGGCATCACTATAGCACATTAGTCAAGTCCAGAAGATCTTCTCAGACAACGTACCTGGTTCTTTTCAAGCCCCGAGATGTGGCTGCGGTGGTTGAAAGCATGGGATACGAGGCTTTGTGTGGCGAGGTAATGGTGACGGTTTTTTGAGGTTGCGAATACTTGTCGAGCAAGTCCTGCATATTGGCGTGTCTAAGAGAATGCGGGATTCTGTTAACGCGCATTTCTAGTCGCGTTCGTAGTGCTTGAGCTTGCAGGGCGTATTGAGCACGGAGTTTGCGGGCCCGTTCTGTGACTGAAGTACGCGTTAGTCGCCACTAATAGAGAAAGTACGAGACAAGTGCCTACTTTCAAGCTGCAAATTATCCATTAGCATCTGCTTGCGTGCCTCTGTGATTGTCGTCGTTCCCATGGAAAAATCGTGGCGGCTGGCCTGCTCCGGCGTGGTAGCCATGATAGAAATTGTGTGATCGTGATCCAGTCAATGGGGTAGGGCGAGCAATGGCAGCACTCAAAGGTCGAAAGCAGTTGAAAGTAGCGATTTACGCGTCTGTATGAATGTGCAGAGCGCGATATCCGGTTGATGGCGTGAATGAGGTGTGTTTGGTGGAAGTCGGATGCAGTAAACAGACAGACGTGACGGCGGCAAGCAGGATGCCAAGCCCGGCCAGCGCAGAGCCGCTTCGGACACCAGCCGCATCACCTGCAATGCAAGCTGGACATCGGAGCTCCACACGACATCACTCTAGCCATTCCATCACATCATCCTCCATTCTCGCCTCGCCTATCCACTCTCAAGTCAGCTTCGCACCCGCCAGATTCTCTCACTAATCAGCATACGAATCGTTCTCCGATCCACATTCCACCGTACTCGACTGCTCTGCAGTCCCCGCCGCCGAGATGGTCTTAGAAGCCACAATGATTGTGTATGAGCTGTCCTCCTTCCTCTGACTGACCTTCCCAACTCACATCTTGCAGAGTTGACAACTCAGAATCCTCCCGCAACGGCGATTACGTTCCTTCGCGATGGGAAGCTCAAGCCGACTGCGTAAACCTGATCTTTCAATACAAAACACAATCAAATCCCGAATCATCCGTCGGCCTCATGTCAATGGGCGGCTCCGGCCCAGAGGTGTTGACGACTCTCACAACCAACCCAGGCAAAGTACTGGACGGCCTGCATCGCACCAAGATTCGTGGTCGTAGCCATCTGCACACTGCGATAATGGTAGCCCAACTAGCTCTCAAGCACCGTCAGAACAAGAGCCAGCGTCAGCGCATCATCGTCTTCACCTGCTCCGCCCTCACCGATCCCAGCGAGTCGCAATCTAGCCTCGTCAAGCTCGCTAAAAAGATGAAAAAGAACAACGTCAGCGTCGACATCATTGCCCTCGGCGAGCTGGGCGAAGAAACAGTCGCCAAGCTCCGCGCTTTCAACGAGGCGGTTACGGGCGGTGACGGATCGCATCTCGAGGTCGTGCATCCCGGACCGAACTTGCTAAGCGACACCGTCGTCGGCAGCCCCATATTGGCAGGTGAAGGCGGTGGCGCAGCAGCTCAGAGATCCACAAACGGAGATACCGGTGGCCAGGGCGGAGGAGACTTCGAGTTCGGCGTCGACCCCAGCATGGACCCAGAATTGGCACTGGCGCTGCGCATGAGTATGGAAGAGGAGAATGCGCGGCAGGAGCGTGAGCGTCGGGCACAGGAGTCGCAGGAGAACAAGACGCAGCTGGAGTCGGTGCCGGAAGGTGGTGAGGAGGCGCAGCCGCTGTTGGGCCATGATGGGCAACCGAGCAGCAGTGGGCAAGGAGAGGAGAAAAAGGACGATAAGCGGGATGATGGGGACAAGATGGACACGGCATGATGGTCGCGTGACATCGGGCCTGTAAGACTAGACAAGTGGGCTTCGCCGAATACATGACAAAGCCACAATGACAGCTACGAGCGAGGCAAGGTATAGCATAGCATGCCAATGTGCCTCGACATTTCCACTACATACCGGATGCGTGATAATCTGATGAGATCTTTGCCCACTTGAAACTCCAGCAAAGAACGACTCCGTCGCTAAAACATGCAATTTCCTTTCCCAGTCCTTGTCAAAAGTATTCCCTTCCGACCATGACCATGCTATTTCTTCTTCTTTGCGTCCAGATCAATAATTGGCGTAGGGTGCTCCGTCCTGAGCCACTCGCCATTAAAGGCATTAACGAGCCAATCGCTCAGCTCTGTCTTCGGTCAGTACTCTGTCTCCAAATAGCATACGACGGGATGACTCACTATTATAAACCACCCCATGCGCACCATGGAAGAAGATCCCATGATCGCTGTCCGGAAACACATGCACATCATAATTTCTCACCCCCTCCAGATCCAACTTATCCAACAACGCCAACGTATTCTGCACATGGACATTATCATCGCTCGCTCCATGCATGACCAAAAACCGGACATTCTTTCCCAACGCCTCGGCATCACTGACCGAAGCATTCTCATAACCCCCCGGATTATGCTGCGGCGTAAGCATATACCTCTCGGTATAGATACTGTCATAAAACCGCCAATCCGTGACCGGCGCCACCGCCATGCCGTACTTGAACGTCTCGCCCGCGTCCTGCTCCAGCGTCTTGAGCGTCAAGTACCCGCCGTAGCTCCACCCCCAGATCGCCAGCCGCGATGCGTCGACGTAGGATTTCGCAGCCCACATCTTGGCCGCTGCAATCTGGTCGTGGGATTCGTAGTGCCCGATGTTCCCGCGGATGATGGTGCGAGTGGCGCGGCCGCGGTAGCCGGTGCCCCGGCCGTCGAGGGTCACGACGATATAGCCGAGGGCGGAGGCGATGTAGGACTGGAAGTTGATGGTGAATTTGCGGTCGACTTCTTGGAAGCCCGGGCCATTGTAGAGGTAGAAGAGCACGGGGTATTTCTTCTTGGGGTTGAAGTGAGGGGGCCGGCGCTCGACAAGGTTGAGCTCGTAGCCGTCGACGTTGATGGTTTGGTAGACTTCGATGGGGAGCTCGGTGCGTGAGGCGAGGTCGCGGAGTGCAGGGTTGTCTTCGACGGTGATGTCGACGGTGCCGTTGTGGGAGGGTGTGCTGATGACTCGTTGCCAGGGGATGTTCGGACCTTTGTATGAAAGCAGTGCATAGCCGGCGCCTGCAGAGAAGGAGATGTCGTAGTAGGCAATGGCGGATGTGTCTGTTAGCGGTACCATGCCAGTGCCGTCCAATTTTACGCTGTAGACGTGACGCTGAGTCGAGTGCTCCTTAGTGGACACAAAATAGACGAGATTGTTGGTCAAGTCCAGTGCTGAAGGAGCGTTGACTACTTCCCATTCTCCGGAGGTGAGCAAAGTGGGTGTTGAGTTACCGAGTGGGGCGAAATATGCAAGGTGGTCGTATCCTTGGTGAATGATTGTGTCGATGTATCCATCGTGTGGCCGACCATTCTGCGGATCCGCAGGGACAAATTTGGTTGTCTCGCTGACCTCGAACCAGCCGTTGTCAATTTTCTTCACGTCAGTCTCGCGAACAGTGTGACCTTCCCGGTTCTTAGCGTCCATGAGAATGACCTTCAGGTTGTCGCTCTCCCGGTTGGTCTCCTTGACAAGGAGCTGACCGGCATTGCCAGCCCACACCACCTCAGTGATGAGTCGATCATCGTCAGGAAAGTCATCCTTGGTCTTGACCTCGAACGATTCTTCCGCGGCAACGTCATGAATGAGCAGAGATACCACAGACATAGGAGCGCCAGCCTTGGGATACTTGATCTGCCGGGTGTCGGGGTACGCCTCCTCTCCCGGCTTTGGCTGATTGCCGCTCGGTCGAGAGAAGAAGTAATCAACCGGGAAAGTAGGCACACTGGTCTCGTTTGTGCGCAAGAAGGCGAAGTATTTGCCATCATCAGACCACCAGGTGCCGCTTGCGCCGTGGAAGACTTCTTCCTCATATACCCAATCAGGAATGCCGTAGAAGTAATTGGGTCCTCCATCGGTAGTAATCTTGTGGACGAATCTCTGATTCAGCTTCCGCAAATAGACATTGTTGTCGCGAGTGAAGACGATGGCATCGCTCTGTGGCGACCACGAGGCTAATTGTACCCGACCGTCTGGCTGATTAGGATCGAGAGGTTCTGCAACCTGATTCTTAACGTTGAAGATCCAGTATTTGCCTGTGCTAGAGTGTCTCCAATTCTTGACCTTGTCAGACTGGACGAGAACGTTCTCCTGGTTCTTGCTCGGCCACGCGTCGGCTACGACAACAGTCCTGTCTCCGAATGAGAACCATCCTTGCTTCATCAATGTCTTGCTTTTCGCCTTGGACGTGGCAACGTCTCCCATGTACTGCACGTCCTCAACAACCAAGTAGTCGCGACCTTGCTCTCCCCCGCGTTGAAGCAATAAGCCGTCCTCTCCGCTCGGGCCTTCGGTCCAGGAGATATGGTGATTGCGGGGGAACCATTGTCCGGTCAAGACCTGATCAAGTGTCACTTTCTTCCCGCTTCCTTTGGTGGAGGTTGCATGAGGATCATGTGGTCGTGAAGACATCGGCTTATGTGCCCCACTCGCGATGAAGGCGAGGAGTGCGAGGACCCACCCAGCCAAGGCTATAGCAGCGACAACCCAGAGAATGCGCCTGTACTTCCGATCCGCCGGTTTGTCCGTCTTCCAAGCCGCCTTCTCATTCAGTTCCAAGTCTTCTTCTTCTGCTCCTTCTCCTTCTTCTGTGAGCCTGGTGCGTTCCGTGGCTCGATGAGCGGCGACATCGGAGATCTCGTCGAGAATGAGTGATGTGGTCGACACAGACGATATGGATGGCCGGCCATCCGCCGTGTCTATGTGTTCGTGAGCCTCCGACCTCGAAAAAGGCCGGTCCTCTTCATCTGCGTAGTGAGCCATATTTGTAGCTCTGTAGCAGAAGTTTTGTGCTTCTTGTCCGGGCTGTCAAGACAAGTCCGGAGGTCGAGGTGGTGTTGACAGGGAGTTTGCGGGGAGAAGTTAAGCTAGTTGCGCGGAGGGCTACACCAGCATTACTCGCGGACCTAACAGAAACTTGCACTTCAAATCAATTGCAATGAAGTAAAGTGAAAGAAGCAAAGTAGTGAAAGAAAAGGATGTAGGAGATTCGTCCCCTCAAAGCACAAACGGGTAGTGTTCATCCCATCTCTATAGTTGGAATGGAGCGCTCACGCGAGGCTCCAGCCCCAGCCGCGGCCGGTGGAGCCCCCAAGGTCCCGAGAGCCAAAGCCACGCGGCTCCAGCCGTTCAGAAGTTTAACGAGGTTTTTTTTTGTGCTTCCAGGGAGTTGGGTATCAGGCTGGTCGGACTTCACGGCTTCCCGCAGGATTTTTTAAGAAGGCAGCAACATGGCCTCGTCGGATTTGTTCAATGCTCTTCTACGCAGCAACAACAACGCGAACACACTAGTGTTGGACGGCGGCCTTGCGACCGCTTTAGAGTCACGGGGCCACAACCTCAATCATAAACTCTGGTCAGCAAAGGTGCTTCGTGAAGATCCCGAAGCCATTCGCCATGTGCATCGGGATTATTACCTAGCCGGCGCCGACGTGGCAATCACTGTCAGTTATCAGGCTTCCGTTCGTGCATTGCAGGAATACGTGGGATCAGATATCACCCAGGCCAAGCAGCTCATCCACGACAGCGCTCGACTTGCCCTACAAGCTCGGGATGAGGTCGCAAGTGGCGAGCTGGGCAGGAAAATGTTTGTTGCGGGGAGTGTGGGTCCATATGGCGCATATCTAGCCAACGGCGCCGAATACACGGGCGACTATGGCTCTATCACAATGCGCGAACTGAAAGACTTCCATAGAGAGCGTATTTCGACCCTGCTCGATGCTGGTGTGGATGTCTTGGCCTGCGAGACATTTCCGAATGCTCTAGAGACTCGGGCGTTGTGCTCGCTTCTACAGGACGAATTTCCCAAAGCTCACGCATGGTTATCTTTCACTCTGAAGGATGCACAGCATTTGAGCGATGGCACGTCTATCCAGGAAGTGGCTGAGACGGTCAACTCTTGTGATCAAATTGTGGCTGTTGGGTTTAATTGTATTGCCCTGGAACTCGCTACCGGTGCCTTGAGTCACCTGCGGCAGTTTTCAACCAAGCCTTTGGTCGTGTATCCCAATTCAGGCGAGAAGTGGGATGGTGTCAAAAAGGAATGGTATGGCAAAACAGGGGCTTTGAAACAGTTACCCCATCTCGCGAGCGAGTGGAAGCAAGCCGGCGCACGCCTTGTTGGAGGGTGTTGTCGAACGGGGTTTGAAGACATCACCATGATTGGTCAAGCATGTCCATATATCCAGGTAGAATCAGGCTTCGTCGGACCGCACGGAAGAGGGATGCAGCCACCCTCGTGAGTCGATCGCTACAATTACACCGGCGCCAGTGGCGCATTCATTCGTACTCTCATACATGTTCTGACGGGGTATCTGGGATCATTACCTTGACCCTTTTGAAGTTGCTTGATTCTATCAAGCGTCGGAAATTGAACTTTTGACTTTCGATCAACTTCGGTCGGAGTTTTGTGTCGTACGCCTGACCTTCTAACCTGCTTGCGGAGCTGCGCTATGATCTCCGAGGCTAGTTCTCTGGCAAGGGTCTAGGAGAATTCAGCATACAAGCATGTAGGTCACAGATTGATCCACTCACCCTAAGAAATCTTCGCGGATGGTGCCGATGGCGAACATTTGTCCGACCTCTCCACGGATACCTTTTATCTTGACACGCACCTGTGTGCCTCGCTCAATGACCTGTTCACCATTGTCCGTGAATTGCGGAGGAGTGGCATTGCCGTCGTATTTTATCTCGGGCGGAATCATCTGAGCTTGGTCAGGAATGGAGGTAGTAAGATTCTCTCCAAGCAGCTTACAGCTCTCGAGATGAAGACAGTCAACGGACCAACGTCGACAAAAATGCCATTTGGCACCACACTTGAAACCATGCCATCGCAGATTTCTCCTTTGAATGGCCTCCACACCACAGCAGTGAATAGAATTGTGAATTCGGCGAATGAACTGCCGGGGAGCACTCGGGGCTCTGAGATATCTATGACGTTGACCACACAGACGATATAGTAGTTTCCGGTGTTGGTTCCCTCCACATCTTGGTATAGTGTGTCGGTGATATATTTGTGAGTGTCCTTGTCGAAGTAGGAGGGATGGAGGTTGACGACCCGCTCAATCTCATGAAGGAAGAACATGTCGAGTATGAGCGCTCCTGTAGGTATCCTTTCGCCCGGCAGCTCTTTGCCCCCACCAGCCCCTCCTCCTAAGGACCAAGAGTCTCGCTTAGTATGTGATCGCCTAACAGCTTTCGATGGGAAAAGGAGTGTTGATTCGTCGTTACCAGAAAACGACCAATTCCATGAACACGCACAGCGCAAGTCGAGCGGATGCTTCGTGCGGTTGCGCGCAAGGTTGCGACGACGAGGGAAAAATATTTGGGCTGTGATAGCGACACGAACACAGCTTCAGCAATTGGAAGTCGCGCACAACTCTTGGCGCATGAAACTGGCTTCGGGCTTAACCCCAACCCTCACGTGATCGACAGTGACAGGCATCTTCGTTTTTCATAAATGATGGTCATCTATGAATTTGTGACATAGTTCAGAGCTTTATCAACAAAGTTGTCGATAACAGATGGTCAGGTCGAAATGATGTAAGTGTGAGATCCAGATCATAAGTTGAGGCTTTCCCTCCTCGCGTTATGTAGAGGTTGAGTAGTAGAGGGACTGGTCGCGCAGCTGCTGAAATTAGTCGATGATAGCAAACTACGATGAAGCACGAGCCTGGACTAGCCAAGCCGAGGTCGCTGACCACTGTGGCTTGGTTGTGCTTCACCTGTCACTTGAGCTCCCTACGCCATCATAAAGCCGCAATGCTGATCGCCAGCTTTCCCGGATTCTCCGCATCTTAAAGCCTGGAATATTTGAGCCGAACACTTGCTCACCTATCGCTCTAAATTACCTATCCACTCCCTGCCGTCTAATCCTAGTCTTGCCCTCAGCATTCTTTTCCCTACCGCTTGGCTTATTCCGGCTGTGCTTCTTAACCTACCGGGAGAACGCCACATTTGACACTCAGTCAAGTGTCCCACCTCACGCGACATGGCTCTAAACCTCGAAAAGCAGCTCCAATTCGTAAGTCCTGCTACACTGTGGCTCACCAAAGACCGAGCATTCTAACGACTTTCAGTATGGAGCATATCATCACAATCCAGTTCGTCCACAGCACAAGTGACGTGATATTATCGCTCATCTGACCACGTATTCACAGATCAATGTCGCCATTCACATCACCTGCGTGCCTATGATTCTCATGACTGCATTTCTGCTAGTAAGTATGCCACTTTAGTTGACATGTCAGAAGTACCTGACGTTTGTGCAGGGCACCAATTCACCGTCAATTCCAGTCCCGGAAGCATTCGCCATCCCGAACCTTCCGCTCAATGTTGGCACTATAGCATCACTCATATATGCTAGCCTATATCTGCTCATGGAGCCAGTGGCTGGAGCGATGCTCGCGCCAATTCTCGTCGGTGGCACAGCTCTGGCAAACCATTTGACCTCTACTTATGGCGCTACCGCTAATTATTGGGCGATCGGTTTGCACGTGGTCAGTTGGCTTGCACAATTTGTCGGACACGGCATTTTCGAAGGCCGCGCTCCTGCACTACTGGACAACATTGTCCAGGCCCTATTCCTCGCCCCGTTCTTCGTCTGGCTTGAGATCCTCTTCTCGCTCGGCTACCGGCCCGACCTCAAGGCCAGGCTGGATAAGGCCGTCGAGAAGGACATCCAGAAGTTCAAGGATTCCAAGTCAGATGGTCAGGTGCAGAAGAATGGTGTCGCCCATTGATTTTGCTTTAGGTTGCAGGCGGTAGTAACTTGTCGTCTTTGAGCACTTCTTGTACAAATGGAGGACTTAAGTGGAGATCAGATTGAGGGGCAAGGGCAATTCAACGACGTATTTGCACGTCTTTTTTATGTAGTCAGTGGATCTTAATGCCAGAAGACAACATTGTGGTTGAAATATATTGGCTTGAGATAATTTCCCGGATGGACGGCCGGACTGTTCTTAGTCATCAAGCGTAGTCGGTGGTCCAACCGCGAAAAGTGGTCCGTGCAACGGCAGCTTTCTCGCTTTGCGCTGTCTCCATCGCATGAAAAGCTCCTCACCACATACTCCCTCCTCTCCACTCATTACCCTTTACATATCCCGGGCAGCAGGCCATCAATCGGACTTGATACAAGCCCATAATGTTTCGCACTGCCCTTCGCTCCAGCACCCGGGCGGTGGCCGCCGCCTCCGCCACGTCAAGACTCGGAGTGGTCAGTCTCAACCCATTGCCAACATCATCACCCCCCAATCGATGGTCAAACCACCGAATTCGGCCTCAATGGCTTCGCTACTGCTTCACTATCGCATCTCAGAAGGCTGACGAGTGTTTTTTTGCAGAGCCGAGCCGTGCCCGCCGCTGTCAACGCTACCCGCAGCTACGCTGCCGACGCCAAAGCCAGCCCGACCGAAGTCTCGTCTATCCTCGAGCAAAGGATCCGTGGTGTTCAGGAGGAGGCTTCCCTGGCTGAGACTGGCCGTGTCCTCTCCGTCGGGTACGAAATAATGCAAAAATGAGATTTGCGACAGATCTCGCTGACAGCCGCCCAGTGATGGTATCGCCCGTGTCCATGGCATGAGCAATGTCCAGGCCGAGGAGCTTGTCGAGTACGTCAAAAATGGGGATTTAAACATCACGATCCATCACAACGACTGACCACGACTGACAGGTTCGCTTCCGGTGTCAAAGGCATGTGCATGAACCTCGAAGCCGGCCAAGTCGGTGTATGTGAAACGCCACCTGATATCTCAATGCCAAGCCGCTCACATTGTCCAGGTCGTGCTTTTCGGTTCTGATCGTCTCGTCAAGGAAGGCGAGACCGTCAAGCGTACCGGTCAGATTGTCGATGTTCCCGTCGGCGAGGCCATGCTTGGACGTGTCATCGACGCCCTCGGAAACCCCATCGATGGCAAGGGCCCGATCAAGACCACCGAGAAGCGCCGTGCTCAGCTCAAGGCTCCCGGTATCCTGCCCCGTCAGTCCGTTAGGGAGCCCGTCCAGACCGGTCTCAAGTCCGTCGACGCCATGGTGCCTATCGGCCGTGGTCAACGTGAGTTGATCATTGGTGACCGTCAGACCGGCAAGACCGCCGTCGCTCTCGACGCAATCCTTAACCAGAAGCGTTTCAACGACAAGGGTGATGAGAAGACTAAGCTTTACTGTGTCTACGTTGCCGTTGGCCAGAAGCGTTCGACTGTCGCTCAGCTTGTCAAGACTCTTGAGGAGAACGACGCCATGAAGTACACCATCATTGTCGCCGCTACTGCCTCGGAAGCCGCCCCTCTGCAGTACATCGCTCCTTTCACGGGCTGTTCAATTGGTGAATGGTTCAGGGACAATGGAAAGCACGCCGTGATCATCTACGACGATCTGTCGAAGCAGGCTGTGGCTTACCGTCAAATGTCTCTTCTGCTCCGTCGTCCTCCTGGGCGTGAGGCTTACCCCGGCGACGTTTTCTACCTCCACTCTCGTCTCCTCGAGCGTGCCGCCAAGATGAACAACAAGCTCGGTGGTGGCTCGTTGACCGCTCTGCCTATCATTGAGACCCAGGGTGGTGATGTGTCCGCTTATATTCCCACCAACGTCATTTCCATCACTGATGGTCAGATCTTCTTGGAGTCCGAGCTGTTCTACAAGGGTATCCGTCCCGCCATCAACGTCGGTCTGTCGGTGTCCCGTGTGGGATCCGCCGCTCAGCTCAAGGCTATGAAGCAGGTCGCTGGTTCGCTCAAGCTCTTCTTGGCCCAGTACCGTGAAGTCGCCGCTTTCGCCCAGTTCGGTTCCGATTTGGATGCCGCCACCAAGCAGACCCTCAACCGTGGTGAGAGGCTGACTGAGCTGCTCAAGCAGAAGCAGTACAGCCCCATGGCTGTCGCTGAGCAGGTTCCTTTGATCTACGCTGGTGTCAACGGTCACCTTGACAGTGTTCCCGTCAACAAGATCGGCCAGTGGGAGGCTGACTTCCTGGCCCAGTAAGTTTCTCCTGTCGGTTGTGTACTTTGTGTATGATGCTAACATATGTAACAGTCTCAAGTCTGACCAGGCCGAGCTTCTTTCGCAAATTGAGAAGGAGGGCTCGCTCAGCAAGGAGCTCGAAGCAAAGGTCAAGGATGCCGTCACCAGCTTCACCAAGAACTTTTCCTAGACTTCTTGAAACACAACAAGACAGGTGGTTAGCTGGGAGAGGTAGATAGGCTGAGATGTAGCGACAGCTTGTATTGTACAGCGATGCGCGAGGTTTAAGAATTGTACTGTGTGTTGCGTGCGCCCTGCGTGAGATCGCCCTTTCCTTCTGGGCTTCCATGACTACAACTCTACATGGACGATGTCGAACTGCATGGCATTGAGATTTTGGTCCAGTTGACAATCGACGTGTTGGTATCAGACGACGAGTCGCAGGGCTAGTAGTTGGCCACTTGCACGGTCGTGGTAGGCCGGGTTTCTACTGTGCATGTGGCCGGTCATAGACGACAGATCGCCCTCGACCCTTGCTGTTCACATATTCCTTCAAAGGATTCATACCAGGTAGAGACATTGAGCTTTCAATGTGATGGCCTTGGAGACAAGGCTATGTATATTCTTTGCCGCGAGTTTGATATCAAACAAGGAAGTGCAGGGCTACCAGTGGCACCTGAGGTCACGATACACTCATGCCTGGCAGGCTCGCGCAATTGATTACTGTGCTCGCATTTCACCGCGAGCTTCGGGCGAAATGCTTTGCGATCATTCAAAGTCTCTGCAACTGAAGAAAAATTCAATCTGAGTCTCACGATCAAAAGTATGTAGGTGCTGCTGTGACTCGGCTAGTGCTTGTTTGTACTCAACTTCATGGCCATGCCTGAAGCCAGTATAGCGAAGGCAACAAAAGGATCCCTTGATTACATAGGCCTACGTCCCAGAGCCAAGACAAGCAGCAAGGCATGTTTCTCTGCGCTCAGCTCTATACCTGGAACAGATTCAGGCGAAAATAGCCCTAGGAGTGCACCATAAAGATGGTGTCGTGCAGGAGACCCTGGTTCGTCGGGTGTCTCAACCGCCCCGCGTTTGTTCCAATGATGATGGCGATTGACAGCGACAACGACCGACAGGCATAAGACGGCACTGCCTCATACGTACCTCGACGACGCATTCTTGCCCAGCTGCACAGCCGGCGCCCAGGCAACAAATTATCCAGCCCTCCACGTCGCATCTTAAGTTTGGTGATTGCTCTGATCAATGGCCATTTCTCGGCAGCCACCACTCTCGCGCCGTCGTCCACCGCCCCGCAACGTCTCCCAGCCTCACGCCAGGATTCGGAAGAAGTCCAACAGGCCTGGCTCTACACCTCAATTCAGTGACCCGTAACGGCCAGAAAGAGCAAGATGACACTCAGGGATCTTCTACGCAAGAAGCATGAGATAGACAGACGGAATAAGCTGCAGGCGGAACATGGCGCCAACCACAAGTCGACCAAATCGAACGACAGTGAGAAGCTGCCAGCACCACCAGCAGCCGAATTCACCTTCCTTCGTACCACTACTCTAGACCAGGAGGAGATTTCGCTGCCGTCGTTCCCTTCCGACGAGGATCTGCCCCAGAAGTCTCCGCCACACAACCTCAATGAGAAGGTCAAGAAACGCCGTTCTCTCTTCCGCCGCACCTCAGCAGACCAGCACGCTGACACCCTCGGTCCCGATCCCTCGACACCACCGAAACCAGAACGCAAACTTTCTCAACGCCTGTCCTCCCTCCGTCTGCGCTCCGGCTCTCGTTCCGACTCCTACTCCTCCGTCGTGCCCGACGCTCTGAGCGCGGCCCCAGAACCCGTCGCAGCACCTCAATCCCCTCAAATCAAGCGCAATGCCTCCAACCGTAGCGTCCAATCGACAGACTCGGCCACCGAGCGTGCCCGCGAAAAAGCCTGGGAAAAGCGGGCAACACAACTCGCGATGCTGCCACCCGTATCCAGCACCTCTTCCACATCCTCCAGCACAACCAGCCCGCGAACACCAGCCCAGCAGGCCGATGACGAAGCTAAGCTCCAGCGCGCCATCACGCTGCACGAGTCCGGGGAGCTGGAGGACGCCACAAAGCTCTTCGGCGAGCTCGCCCGGCCATCAGCCGCCAACTCCCCCCTAGCGCAAGTCCTCTACGGCCTCGCCCTCCGCCACGGCTGGGGCATAGCAATAGACACTCCCGCGGCGCTGCAGTTCTTCTCCCTCGCCGCGGCAGGCGCAGCAAAGCAGCCCGCGGCAAAAGCAGAGCTCATCCTCGCGCTGTTCGAGCTAGGTAACTCCTACCGGCACGGATGGGGATGCGCAGTCGACCCCAGAGCGGCGAGGGCGTATTATGATGCTGCAGCGAACCTGGGATATAGTGACAAGGCCAGCAGTTTGGATGCGGGGGATGCGGACGCGCTAGAGGAGGCAGCGTGGTGTTGGTTGACGGGGTTTGGGGGGGAGAAGGATAAGCGTCGGGCGGCGGGGTATCTACGCAGGGCGGAGCAACTGGGGAGAAAGCAGGTCGGTCAGAGCTGGATTTGGAAGGGGAAGTATGATCCGCCGACGAGCGCAGCTGCTTAGGGAAGTAATGCTGGGGGTGGGATGAGTGGGGATAGTTGTTGGTGGTGGATAGGAAGGGCTGTCATTGGGATTAGCGATGGCGTTTTGGGCGTATGGGTAATCGAAGTGAGACAAAAGTGTCGAATTGTGAATTGATCGTGGATTTCTTGAGCATATTATGCAAGCCGCTGTCCCTTGTCCCGACCTAGTTCGCCTGGCTTCTCGCCTGGAGACACGATCCGGGTGGTCATTTCTCAAGCACGTGACCTGAGGTACGACGGTGTAAAGGTGGCAAAACAGGAATGTTGCAGATATAGCGCGGCCCATAAACATCAATGAAAGTTTAAGATAGAGACTCAGTCATACGCTAGGCTGTCCCGTACCTGCGGTCTTCCTCTCCAGGTTCCCCAGGACGAGAAAACTTACATTTTTCCTATCTGGACCAATCTTTCGGGGAACCTGGTGTTGACCACAACGTGACTCACACAACAGCGCAGGTACAATGGAAGGCATGACAAAGGCTGTGTGCAATGCGTCCTTGTACAAGAGTCACAAGGAATACCCGACGTCGTATTCCCTGCGTGGTTACATTGCCATGTTGTAGGGCGATCAGCTCTGTGTGACGGACAGGTCTGCCTCCGTCCTACATACCACCATGTGGAGTGACTGCTACGCATTGGACTCGGGGACTTTTCGTCGTGATGCTCCCGTACTGGATGTAGACTCCTGTGACAGCCTATGTGTGATGACGGTTGGAACAAAATCTGTCGCCTTACATCCAATAGCTGGGAAAATCAGATTTTTTGCACGTAACAAGATCGACAGAGCAGTGCAAGTGATGGAAGAAAAGAAAAACCATGGTGTTGTCATTACACGTTATCCCTAGATAGATACGGACGTCGTCGTCACATCACAGCGCAAGGAGCAACACATTCCTTTCCCTTTCCCCCCTTCCGTCATCCCCAAGCACATGACTCGAGACTGTCGTTAAGATACATCGAAGAAAAATTGGTGTGGGCCGAGCAGGCAGTCGATAGATTTCGTGGAATTTCGTTAGATCGTTTCGTTATAGCGAAAAATGGGGCAACCGTAGGAAATAAGCCAAAGTAGAGATTTAAAGAATCAAATGGTCCGCTCATCGCATGCTGAAAAATAAGAAAGCCAAACCATCGAGATCGTGTGTGTGCGTCGTCGCGAGTAAAGTCTTTGTTTCCAACATAAAAGTCGTGAGACCCGATTTGTGTTTGTGTGCGCGTTGTGCGTCGTGTGAAGAAGACGTGAGATATGTTCGTCGGGCTATGCAAAAATCGCAATGCACAGGGGTCGTCAAACATTTCGTTCGTCGTCGTTTGCTGCGAATGATACCAATCAGCCGATAGCCGAGAGGCATGCTGGAGAGGTCAAAATTATCCTCCCCGAGTTCTTTTGGTGTGCATGAAAACATCAGGCGTTTTGTTCGTCATATCCTGTGGATCCCATTTGATAGGTATTCCACATTGGATTCTCATCATATTCGTGTTTCATTTGCTGTCCCACAGCAAAAGCGTTGTTTGTTGCCTCTGCAGCACCACTATCCCTAACAAGCTCTTTGAATTGTCTGACCACGTCGACGGGTATTTGATCCCAGAGGAGAGACCGCGAATATACCTCAGCAGGACTTCCCTTGGAGATACTCTCCTGTCGTAGACTTGCCAAAGCCTCGGCCAGATTGCGTCGAGGGGTCGGAGTGCTCTGTGCAGGGGTGCCAACGTAGCCTTCTGGGGAGGTCAGGGAATGGTACTCATTCGGCGTCAGAGCAAAGAGTTGATCCGCATTCGGTTGGCCGGTGGGCATGGTCATGGATCTGTAGAGTGTCTGTCTCCCGTCGTTTTGGGCGCTAGTATCCCAAGCTCCTTGTGTTTGAGACATTTGGGGTCCGGCTACGTGATGTGGCATCATACTCTGGAACCCAGTGTTGGCGGTGAAGGCGTCGGCTGCAGGATCCTTGAGCAAAGTGTCTAGGACAGTAGTCGAAGCCACGCGGACCTCGTCGGGCATCTGAGGGATAATGTGTCTGCTATTGGTCTTGGAAGCCACAAAAGCGCCGCAAAGGAGAATCATGAAAAGAACTCCAGAGGCGATAGGTTGTTCGGTAGTCCGTTTGGCTGGCTTGACAGCTTCAGCTGTATTGTTTTGTGTGGCAGCTGGAACTTGTCCGTATCCGGCGGTCATGTCGGGCATGGTGTAAGGGTTCAGAGCAGCGTTCATGTCATTAGTAAAGTTCCCGAGGCCTTCCTGCGCTCCGGACATGTGGTCACTGTCAAGCTGCAGGTATTGAATCTGGCGCCTGAGCTTTCCAGTCTCCTGAGTGTGTTGCATGATAAGTTCCTCCTTCTCGAGCTCGTAGCCACTTATCACTTGGCAGGCTTCGACGTACTTCTGGTGCCACATTGCGCATTCATCTCGGACCCTTGTACGGTCCATATTCATGGCATGGCATTCGTGTTCCAGGTCACTGATCTGCTTGAGATAGCGTGTCTCCTTGCCTTCGAGTTCCTCGGTGTGTTGCTTTTTCCGTTGACGGGATGCGAGTCTGATAGACAATTAGTATTTGGAAGCAAGCGACAGTGACGATACTTACGCAGCTTCGCGGTTGCGAAGCAGACGGCGCTGAGCCTTAAGCTCTTTGATCTCCTCGTCGTCTTGGGCGGAGTCGATTAATTCATCGATGTTGTTCAGATTTCGGTCGGCGGGAATGTCGATCCGGGCATTCTTCTTCCTGATGCCATCGGAGGCGGCGCGACTGGGAGTAGGGCGAGGTGGGCGATAATTGACCCTCATGTGGCGTGGCAAAGCCTTGCCTTGCTGGTCCTTGGCTGCCAGGGCCATCCAGTCAGGGTTCGAATTTGGTGAGCGAGGTGACTGCAAAGATTGATTGTCCATCATACCATTGTCGCCCTGCATCTCAGGGAAAGGGACAGGAGCAGAGATACGGCGAGCGGCAGGGGAGGACGATGAAGCTTCACCTACAACAGGCTGGGTGAATTCGGAAAAATCCAGGTCATCGCCAGAGGTATTATAAGGCTCGAAACTGAGAGGACTTGCAGTGTTGGATTGATGATCAAACCATGGAGCAGGTCCTGGAGGCATACCAGTGGCACTGACAGAGCCAGGCATGGAATTGCGAAAGGGAGTGGCGGCAGCAGCTGCCATATCATTGCGGAATGGATTGGTAGAGGCAAACGAAGCTCTGCGGGAGTCCTCCCATTTAGGCTCGGTCAATGAGGGAGAGAGTGCGCAGCTGTTGATGGAATCGCGACGGAACTGAGGCGAGTCGTCGGAAGGTAGAGGCATGTCTCCAGTGGAGTCCAGAGTTAAAGCCTGAGCCTGAGCTTGAGGCTGGTGGTGGTGGTGCTGAGTGCCTCCAGGGTCGAGGGAATAGACATTCGGCGCAGAATCGATGAAGGGGACTGAGTGTGGATGATGGGGGAGATGGAGGTCGGAACCGTGGTTGAAATCCATGTTTGGTGGTTGGTGGCTGGCGAGGAAAGCTTGGAGCTTTTTTGGTTTTTGGTGGTGAATGACCGATTGGATCAGACTGGCGGTGAGCGAAGCACTGGATGTTTGCAGCCTCTTCACGGATTCAGGCTGACCGCGGGGCGTCGTTGTTGATGCCCCGTACGGCGCACAAGTTTCGAGAGTGGCTGCTTATAGGACGACTTGAGACGAGGTGACGGCGGGATGATACGTTGCTGCCGGCGGCAAGGTGCAGCGATAAGTATTTGCCAGTAATTGCTCGAAACGGTAGTGTCAGGCCTCCATCTCGGATGAGAAGCAGCAGCAGAGCACAATGGCGATATCAGAGAGCAGAGTCGAGTCAGCCCGATAGCGATCCGATTGGCGGTGTTGGGGAACACAGACGACCTAGGCGGGCTCAAGCCTTGTTTCGTGGTGGCACGGCGAGGGCGAAAGCGACGACTTGGGACGGCGGCACGGGCACGAGCACGCGCGAGGGGATCATGTGTGGGTACGGAGCAAGCGGTCGGGCAGAAACGAAGCTGAAAGCAAGCGACCAGGTCCAATGGAGCTGGGTGGGCTGCAGTAGCGAGGATAGAGGGCGGGGCACACGACGGCGAGGTAGCTGGGTACCAGTACGGATGCTCTAGCTTTCCCCACAGGACGAGGTAGACCTGTCATGTTCCTTTTCTCTTTCATTCTCTCCTACCTTTATCCTCCATCCTGTCACTCGTGACACGCCCCTTATCCTTCCCCTGCGCCGCCCGCACAGGCACATACGACAACATGACTGCTGACCTCTGTCGATCCACGGAATATTTCTGTCCAATTGCCCACTGCCCGACATGACTCGATCCACGATATAGTGCAGTACTTTGCAAATGTAGATGTGGTTTTATGCTCGATCTTGCATCATCTGACGATCTACCGACAGCATCCAGATGCATTTTGCTGCTGCCTGATGCCCGCCTACTGCCCACGTGAATTGTCTGTGGATGTTTCACATATCTATATTCGTCAGCTGCAAGAGTATTACGAAGATGGGAAGAGGTGGCTGGGGCCCCATCACGGCATCCAGGATCGATGAATGATTGAGCCGGTGAGGCCCGTCCCTTGCTTCCCGATCCATCCCGCCCCCCGCTTGCCCAGGAAACACGGACCATTTCCCCATCCCGACTTCCCCAAACATGTCGCGTTCGTCATGTGACCATTTCGGGCCAAATTCCCGCTCGTGTCTTGACCATGCGGCTAATCGACCATCCATCAACATTGAAGTCTACGATCCCGCATTGCATCCGACTGCTAATCTTTGTACTTCGCCTTCTCCCACGCATTGTAGATCGTAAACGGACATCGCGTCGAAGCATATATTTGCCTCTCCATTCCGATTTGGTGGGCTATTCTGCATCTCTCAACATACAGCCCCTTCGTCCACCGTTGATCAATCCAGACTGCCTCATAGATATCTCTTAGATCGGGCCGCAATCCGAACAAATCAGCACGTACGCATTGCTGCAATCTCCCGGTCAGGACCATGGCGAATGCCACCCGTTCTCTACAAGGAGGAGACAGGTGACGAATGGATGGACGCGGCCGGCAACAGCCACAATAGCCCTAACCACGGAGATCTCTCCAGTGCCTGGTACCTGGAATGTTGCGACTGTTGACGACAGGAGACAGTTGTGCAATGGCCAATCAATCACAAGCCATTACGAATGCATCCACTCTCGACCTCATAAAACTCATCTCCCCCATATAAGGGAGACGCGTTCGCTCGTTGCCAAGCACCCGGTTCCAAAGCCGCGCACACCTCTCCGCCCCTTCTGGCCCACCTTCGCCGTTGGCGACACATGTTTTCAACGACTACTCCAGGTGAAAACAAGCGTGCTGCGCTTCATGTCGTGCGTGGCTCCCAGAAAAACGTTCATCATCGTCAATTAAACAGACTCCACCCGTTGACATTGCCTGTATGCATTACGACGACACCATGAAGAATTATCGTTATAAAGTCGAGGTAGGTCGCTTGTTGTTCAGAAGCTATTCCCACCAGCCCTCCACATCTCTCCAGCACCTTCAAAATGGTCAAATTCACTGTCTCTTCCCTGCTCGCTGCTACAAGCTTGGCCTCTGTCGCCCTTGCTCATCCTGGCGAGCATGAGCATCATGATCATGACGCGATCGCCAAGCAGGAGCAATACGCCAACATGGTCAAGCGTGGACTGGCTGCATGTGAGACTCATCCAAACTACCTCGCTCTCAAGGAGCGGGCCATGCAGCGTCGCTGGGAAAAGGCTCAACATCTGAGGAAGAAGCGCGGCATCGCCCTTGACGCTCCCATCAATGCTCGTTTCCGTCGCCGTGATCTCACTGCTCTCGAGGCCGATGAGAAGGTAAACCACAACAAGACCAGCAGTGGTTACACTGAGAGCACCTCTTCATCCACCCTGTTCGCCAGCTACAAGAATTCATCCTGCATTCTCGCACCCGAAGTCACCTTCGGTCCCTACTGGGTTGAAGGGGAGTACTACCGCAGCAACGTTAGAGATGGCCAGGCTGGTGTCCCAATCCACTTGGAGTACCAGTACATCGATGTCAACACTTGCGACACCCCCACTTCTGATCTCTATATCGAGCACTGGTCCGCCAATGCCACTGGTGTCTACTCCGGTGTGGTCGCGAGCGGAAACGGCAACTCCAATGACTTGACAAATCTCAACAAGACTTTCTTGCGCGGTGTCACCAAGGTGACAGACGGTGTGGGCGCTTTCGATGCCATCTTCCCTGGTCACTACGAAGGCCGTGCTACTCACATCCACTTGATCACCCACATCGGTGGTACCGTCTATTCCAACAACACCTACAAGGGCAGCAATGTCGCCCACGTCGGTCAGCTCTTCTTCGATGAGGAGCTCAAGACTGCCGTCGAAAAGACGAGCCCTTACAGCACAAACACCCAGGCTTACACTTCCAATGACGAGGATATGTGGGCTCCCTACGAAGCCGAGAACGGTTACGACCCCTTTCCGGACTGGGCTTACCTCAGCAATGATATCTCCGATGGCTTGCTTATGTGGATCAGTGTCGGTGTCAACATGAGTGCTTCGTACACTGTCACCCCTGCTGCCACCTTGACCGCCAACGGTGGTGTTGCCGACTCCGACAATGCTGTCGGCGCTGGCTCTGGTTCCGCTGGCAACAGCACTGGCGGTGGCTCTGCTCCTTCTGGCATGGGTGGTACAGCTGGTGGCAGCGCGCCTTCCGGCGGTGCTGGTGGTAGCGGTGCTCCTCCTAGTGGCTCAATCCCTACTGGCCAGGGTGGAGCTCCAGGTACTGCCACTACAACCACCGCTTCAACTAAGAAGAGCAGCAGCACCACCACCAAGAAGACTTCCACCACCACCAAAAAAGCCAGCACCACGACAACCAAGAAGAGCACTACAACGACCAAGAAGAGCACCACGACTGCCAAGAACGGAAAGAGCACTACCACCACTGCCAAGGCCGGCAAGGCTAACAGTACTACCACCACTGTCAAGAAGAACCCAACGACTACCACCACTGCTAAGCATACCTCGACCCACACTACCAGCCCTACCAAGAAGCATACGACCACCACTACTAAGAAGCACACCACTACCACCACCAAGAAGCACACCAGCACGACGACACACAAGCCAAGCACCGCCACCACTACTACCAAGCACCACTAAATGTGTGTAGGAGTAGACACAGGGAAAAGGCATAAATCTAAGAGAATAAATCGAGAAAAGACTAGGAGTGAACACACAAGCATGGAAGGGTATAGAAGGTTGTTTTCATTATTGGTTTTACTTCATCTGCCGCCATCGTGATTCATGATAGTGCGATTAATACACGGCTGGCTCTTGCCGCTCAGCCTTTTGCAATCCTAAAAGAGCGTTCCGCACCATATATCTTGAAAGTGATCCGCCAACCAATGGTCATGCTCGTGTATTAGTAATAGCCTCCGACGTTCGGACTGGAGTGTGGACTTTGTCTGAATGCGAAACGATCGCCATGTGGGCCTTTTGATGGTGCCCAAACAGTCGGAGAATCGCCAGGGGGTTGATCTCCGTGCCAAGTTAAGTCCTCATCTCAGGACTTGGGCAACGTGCAAGCACAGCGTCTGGGACCAGTGGCACGCTACTCCAACACCTCGTCGCTGTCCTCTTCCAAGGCACTCTACTCCTCCATCTTGACATCCTCAAAGTCATCCTCATCCTCATCCTTCACGCTATCCTCGTCCTCATCCTCCTCCTCGACCGCAGCCTCCTCCTTCACTCCCGTCGTCACAGCCTCATACTCCGGCCGCAACTTCCAATTCCCCGTAAACGTGCCCGACCGCTGCAGCACCGCGATCTTCTCAACGACAGTCTTGATGAACGCCTCGGGCTGATGCAGCCGCTGCTTGAGCGCACGCAGCGACCAGTACCTGTACTCTTTGAAACACCCGTGCAGCATGTCCAGCAGCGCGTCTTCGGACACCCGCACGGCTTTGTCTGTTTGAGCACGCTTCTTTGCGCTTTTGGCGCCGGCTGCGGGCCGCTGGAAGGCGGCGAAGCCAGCGCGTTGGGAGGCCAGGCCGGGGTGCATGGCGTGGTCGATGCCGGTTGTGATGGTGGTGGTGCGCTTGGGTTGGGAGAGAGCGTGGAAGCGCGCGGCGGTTATGCGGGCGTATTCGGCGTTCTCGACGGCTGTGACGGTGACTTCGTGCTGGAGGAAGCCGGCTAGGGCGGTCTGTTTGGGGATGGCGGAGCGGTAAGGCTTCTTGGAGACGCGGTTGCCGTCGTTGGTGGCGCCGAGGGCATTGCGGTCTTTGGGTTGTTGTTGCTGGGGCATGCGCTTGTCGCGGTTCCAGGCTTGGCCGCCTTTGAAGCCTGGCTGGTCCTTTTCGCTGAAAACGACTGTGTTGTTGTAGTGGTCTTTGTTCATGTTGACGTCGTACTTTTTCGGCACGTCAGTGTGGCCTGGGATGTCGTGCAGAACGATCTTGAGCTTCTGCTGTCCGTCGGGTCTGTTGTTGTGGTATACCCGGACCTTGCCTAACTCGATCTCGTCGTCTTCCGCAATGTTGGTCCAGGCTTCCCACAACCACTTGGGGATTTTGGCGAGCCATGCCTGATCCATACCGCGGATCTGAAGTTCGCCGGTATCTTCGTACTCATCTTCGTCAATGAGTGATCGCTCCGTTGCCGTTGCCGGATCGGGCTTGATCTTGACATCCTCCTCCATCTTGATCCCGGGAGATGTCATGGTGGCGGAGGCACGGCTGCCAACGTCTCGACAGGAAAGAATCGCCTTGTGCTATGTGGATATCATGAGTGTCCAGGAGGCGACCGTGATTCGTATGAGTCAAGGAGGACGCAAAGAATGTGTCCAGGAGTACTCGTAGCTGCGGAAGGTGTAATTAAGGCTGCGAACGCATCTAACCCTAACCCTCATTGAAGCTTCCCTCATACATGCTTCGCGCATCATGGTCACTTCCATTACTCACTTTCCTAGTCATTATACCTTGGGCTTTGGAGTTCATGCGATTCAGCCATGGCGAGTTCAAACGTCACACAGAAGCTTCATGCTCTAGAAGCAGCGCCGCCACAGAGTAAAGTTGCTGGCTACACGGAGTTACTGGATAGCCTTCTCGCCGCCGCTCAAGACACCAAAATCATACCTGATTTGGTTGCCTACTGTCAAGCGATAATTGGGGAATCGGTGGGGATAGTCACCTCACGCAACCTGTTGAACAACTTTGTGGATAAATTGCGAAATATCTCCGACACTGAGGTCAGAATCGGAATTGGATCACAAGTGCTCGATGTCATCGCTCCCAAAGTGGTCTCGTTCGAAGAGCAAGACACAGCAATCAAACTCATCCTCGCCGATGCGTATGAAGCCGATGAAGACTTCACCTCGTCCGCCAAAGTCCTGCAAACCATCACACTTGACTCCTCCCAACGCTCTGTTTCAGATAATGACAAAGCCGCCACTTGGATCCGCATAGTGCGCTGCTACCTGGAAGAGGACGACCCCACCTCCGCTCTGACCTACCTCAATCGCGCCAAGAACATCTATCACGACGTCACGGATCAAACCACTCGTCTCCAGTTTCAGCTCTCCCAAGCCCGAATCTCCGACTCCCAGCGAAGCTTCCTCGACGCTTCCAGGACCTACTATAATGTATCGCAGGAAACAGTCATCGATGAGGACGACCGTCTGCAAGCTCTTTCCGCCGCTGTGCGATGTGCCATTCTCGCTCCAGCCGGGCCCCAGCGCGCCCAGCAGCTGTCGAGATTCTTCCGTGATGAGCGCGCAACCCAAATCGAGGAATACGGTATTCTGGAGAAGATCTTCCTGGATCGTGTGCTGAGTCCGGGCGAAGTCAAGGCGTTTGCCGAGAAGTTGCAGCCGCATCAAAAGGCATTGACCAGCGACGGTAGCACGGTGCTCGACAAGGCTGTGCTTGAGCACAATCTGCTTGCCGCTTCGAGGCTGTACATGAACATCGGCACTACGCAGCTGGGTGAGATGCTTGGCGTTGATGCAGAGAAGGCGGAGGTCTATGCAGCTCAGATGATTGAGCAGGGGCGTCTGTCGGGCTATATCGACCAAATCGATGGGCTGATCTACTTCGGTGGCGCGGCGCAGCAGGGCCGGACCAACGGCGCTGTGGCGGGATCTCAGGAGAGCAGGATGTGGGACGACAATGTCAAGAATCTCGCAGAAGAGGTGGAGCGGGTCACCACCATGATTCAGACCGAGTACCCGGACTTCTATGCTGCGAACATGGTCCACTAAGGCAGGCCGAACAACCTGCCGTCTCTTACACACGACAGCATTGCGTAGGCGTTTCATCGAATAGTTTTATTCGTCCGCGGCACGGACATAAGATATGAGCAGAACCAGCGGTTCCAATGATACATGAATTACACCTCGTCCGATTGCCACCCCTGTATCTCTTCCTCAGCCGTTTAGTCCACCTTCCCAGCCTCAATTTCCTCCAAACTCCTGACCCTCAACTCCTTGATCTTCAGCACAGTGTACTTATGCTTACTCCTGACATGCTTTGTGTGCCTCTGCCTCCTCTTCGTCTTCTCCAACACCCTCATCGGTTCCGCCTCGACCCCCATGACTACCGCGCGACACACAAACAACCTTTCATCCAAATATGGTATCCGTCCCTGCATCAAATGCGGCACAAAGTGCTCCACTGGCGCCTCTCCGTCCACACCTGGCTTCACGACTGAAGCGCTAGGCCTGGCGCCGCCCATCGCCACGCCGGTCGACGCCAGTCCCCCCGCCGCAACAGGATCAACTACCACTTGGCTCGCGACGGTAGCGCTCTTTCCTCTCCGTTCCTTGGCGGGTGCGCGAAGGGTGAAGTCTCGCGTGCCGAGATTGATGGCGCGGTTGAGCCGCAGGATGTCGCCTGGCTCGACGCCGTTCAGTAAGAATGGGAGGCGGATGGTGTCGCCTTGGGTGACCAGGAAGCCATGTGCGTGGAGGTGGATGGTGATGTACAGCTGGGCCTGGGCGGACTGGGAGATGAGAGAGGGGAGGAGGGTCGTGATCGAGTCCGAGAATTGGGGAGGTGTGGTTGAGGAAGGCCCGGGGAAAGAGGGTGGCGAGGGGAGTTTCGGTCTTGATACAGACCGGGAGGGTTTTGCTGATGGTGGTTTTAGGGCTGTGGATGTGAGGCCTGGTGGAGGTGAGGATGTTGCTGCCGGTCCGTGGGCTTGGGTCGTTAGGGTTGCGGTCCACGGGCAGAGAAAAGTTGGCGGGAGAGACCACTGTGTGTCAAGCGCAGCTCGCCGGAGGCTGCGAGATAGCAATGTCATGCTGAAACCTGCATGAATTTGGTGGTTAGAATGTATCCCAGCATCCTCATGCTAAAGAAGCAGAGCCAGTCGAGAAGCTCCAGTCGGCGTTTCTTCGGCAACTTTTTTTCCGCGCCAAGATTTCGGTCTACAACCTCCTCCGCTTCTAAAGCGGCAACTTTTTTTTGGCCCCCGCCACCTAGCCTCATACGGACCTTGGGAACCCCTCTCAAACAGCGAAAGACCTTTCTACGGATCCTGGGAGCGCGACCGATTAGAGACAGGATTTTGTGGATCCTGGGACTTGTGCCAAAAAGCGACGGACTTCCTTCATCGCTTTAGAAGAAGCGGATTCTCGATCTACCTTACCAAAAGTTCAATTAAGTCCGGTTCTCCCGGCACCGACACCCGTCATGCCTCAGAATGAGTATATGGAGCGCTTCCGTAAGCAACACGGTAAACGTCTCGACTACGATGAGCGCAGACGCAAGCGCATCGCCCGTGAAGGCCATGAGGCCTCCGAGAAAGCCCAGAAGCTGACTGGGCTCCGCGCTAAACTGCACCAGCAGCGGAGGCACAAGGAGAAGATCCAGATGAAAAAGGCGATCAAGGCACAGGAAGAGAGGAATGTCAAGTCTTCCGCCCCGGCCGAGAACTCTACCACACCCTTGCCCTCGTACCTGCTCGACCGTACGGACCAGAACAATGCCAAGGCACTCTCAAGCGCTATCAAGAACAAGCGTAACGAGAAGGCTGCGAGGTTCAGCGTACCTCTGCCCAAGGTCAAAGGGATAAGCGAGGAAGAGATGTTCAAAGTTGTCAAGACCGGAAAGAAAACTGCTAAGAAGTCTTGGAAGCGGACAGTAACAAAGGCCACGTTCGTGGGACCTGACTTTACTCGTCGTCCAGTGAAGTATGAGCGGTTTATCCGACCTATGGCCCTACGAAAGAAAACGTAAGTCCTCCAGGATAGCATTTGAAAGATGGACGTGGCTTATATGGATATGCAGGGCTCATGTCTCACACCCTCAATTGCAAGTCACCGTCCAGCTACCGATCATTGGCGTCAAGAAGAATCCCCAGAACCCACTGTACACTCAGCTTGGTGTGTTGACCAAGGGGACGGTTATTGAGGTTAACGTTTCTGAACTCGGATTGGTTACGAGCAGTGGGAAGGTAGCATGGGGTAGATATGCTCAGGTGAGTACCAAGCTAGCCATTAGCAGCAAGTTTCAAGCGCTGACAAACCCCTGGGTCACTAACTCCCCCGAAATGGACGGTTGTGTGGTGAGTATCCTCAAATATTGCCGTTTCTGACGACATACTGACTGTGACAGAACGCTGTTCTACTCGTCTGAGAGTCTCACAGATGTGGGCCGCTGTTTTCGATGCATAGCATGTGGCGTTTGGGAAGCCGAAATGAGGGCATTTGATATCTTTCAACTTCAAATGGCAATTTAGGGATGCGAGCACAAGTCGCTTGTGCTGTAGATAGGGAACATGAGAAATGATACATCAAATAGACTACTATCCCTACCACTGGCGAAATAGGTGTTGGCGGAAGTGGTATTTGTGGTATCACAACTAGTTGCCCGAGGTGTCGAATGCAGTAGAGGTGTATCTAAGGAATCGCCACTACATGTTCAAGGAGATTCGGGACGCAGAGTATGGGCAGACCAGGGAAACCCTGCGGGAACAATCGTAGCCATGGCAGCTCAAGTGTAAGTAAGGACTTTCATTTTTCTATCAGGCAAGAGGCAGCAAGAGTCACGGATGAATTAGTGCAGAAAAAAAGCTCATGTATTCGTTTGACTACTGGTGCTAGTAAATGCTTCCATGAACAGTAGGGGAATCGTTGTCGTCATTTGTTCGTGAATCATCCAATAGATCCCAGGCCATGCACGTGATGAAGAAGTAGAACTAAGAGAATGCAATAAAGTCCTGTTGCTGGCTGAGCTCACCACCAGCGTCGCTGCTTCCAGCCATCACAACATCTTCCTCCCCCATTTCGTCCGAATCAGCGTCATCTGAGTCAATCTCATCGTAGTTGCCCTCATCACTAGAGACATCAAACGAGACATCGTCGTCCGAGCCCTTCGCGGCCTTCTGGGCAGCGGCCTTGCGCAGGGTTCCGGCACGATCGATATGCGGCAAGCGGCACTTTGAGTTGCGACAAACGCCTGTGTTAGTATAGTCGGGACATTCGCTCACATGACGGTCGACGCACGCAGCGCCTTTCTCGCAGAAGCCCAATCGGGCAAAATCCTTGCAGACAGGCGCTGAAGGGTCGACTTGAACATGAGAATAGCGACAATCAGGCTTGGTGCAGTTGTTGCGAAGGAAATGAAGACATGTAGGTACGCGATGAGGGGTTGGTTCATGAGAAAGATTGCAGTCCTCACCGGCGGCGCATTCACCATGCCGCAGAAATTCCTTGCATATGGCAAGTTTGTCCACATCGTGCTGGAAGTGGCATCGATTACCACGGATGCAGGAGCCTGAGATAGATTAGCTTTTGAACTCACTGTCTCGACTCGCTTGGATATAAGCTCGGCCAGAGAGTCATAGATATCGAGCTTTATTTGGCGATGAGAAAGGAAATACCGGTTGATGTGAAATCTGGGCACAGCTTCTTTCGTGCTGTACCAGAGGTCGCCCTGTGGAGTAGCGATAAGCTGACTCGTTCTCCGTGATATAGGTTCCATTTACTGCACCTCTTGTTTTTGACAAGGCCCTGACGCACCATGTTCCCGTTCTTGGTTCGGACGAAGGTGACTCCTGCCACCTTGGTCTCTTTCGGTGTGGTGTGGGGTTCTGCATTTGGTCCATCTGGGACACTTAGAGATCTTTCCGAATACCGGTCGTAGTTGCTGTCCTTACCGAAAACGCGGATAAGCTTGCTGCCATCGGTTGCGACACGGAATCGAAGGTCGTTGACGATGATCTCACGTGGTGTACTGGCTTGTGAGGGCGTAGACGTTCTCGACGACTGGCCGTAGACATGGTCCACAACCCTGTTCTTCTGCGCGTCGTCCTTGGCTTGTCGCTTGGCATTAGCTGTCTCCTCTATGGCCTGGATTTTCTCTTGGGCTTTCTTGTCGAAGACGGAGGCGTTCGTCCACTGCATGCGACCACGGTCGTGGGTGGTGACGCCACTATTGGGGGTCGTTGACTCAGTGGGGGTTGCTGCGCGGCTTCCATCCTTTGGTGTAGAGGCATTCACCAAAGTGCGATTACGAAATCCCTTGTTGTAGCCTCCGCGTGGAGAAAACGCCTGGCCATATGGAGACCAGCGTGCCGGGGGCTTCGGCTGCGGTCTGTATGCATCGGGCGCAGTTGTCTGTTTCTGACGACTAATGCGACCTAGAATCACTGGTTAGAAGGAGAATTGGTGTTGCGGCGATCGATCGCACTCACCTGAGAGCTCGGCGATCTTTGCCTGTAAGGCGGCGTCTTCACTCATGGTGTTGACTAGCAAATACAGATTATGGAGTCAGGAAGTGATAGAAAACAAAAGTTGAAGAAAAGGGCAAGCACTGAAAGAAATATACATGACCAAGCCTGTCGCTGCGCGAATGAGATGATGTCTGCCTCAGCCAATCACAACATCGCCAGGCACGTGAGACGGCCAACTCCAGGCTCTGCAACGACTGGGGCAGTGTCTGCAACAACTTGCCCCACGACTCATTGGGTCATCAGCATCACAACTCCCTGCAGAGCTCACCCAGCGATTACTGCGGTCGTCGCTGCAACGAGGTGTCCCGTGACTCGATCGGCTGTGAACATCGCGACTTGTGCCAGGTCACGGAATCAATCGACATGTTGATTGTGTCTCCATTCTCATCTACTTCGTGTATTCCTTCAATAAAGAACTATCTAGCTTGCTTGAATCGCTAGTTGCAATAACGATCCGGCCTCATTCAGACCGCCACCCTCCTTCGTCACGATTCTTTTAGGTATCTCAAATTCCACTACAGGTGCCTTTTTCAAATCCTTGCCCAGCTCCGCATCAATTAGGCCGTTGTACGAATGATCCAGGAAGTCCTCCACGTTGTATTCCTGCTTGGTGAACTGCTCACTTATGATCTTTGCCAGCGTGGCGACGTTGGGGTGGTAATGGTGCTGAAGTGTGTGCAGCTCCCATAAAGAGGAGTCTATGGCGCTTGTCTGCACAGGATCTGTCTCGGACATGTCGAATGGGTCGTCCATTCCTGAACCTTCCAACTCTTCCTTTTCCGATAGCTCCCTAATTTCTCTGTGAATCATAAATGTGCATTGCGGGTGCTTTTTCAACATATTGTAGACCCACGGCACGACCATGACAATGCCACCAGGCGGAGCATGCAGGGCAAGCCGAGATAGACGCTTGATGAAGCTTGCCACCAAATTTGCTGGCAGATGTGTAGAGGAGAGGAATGTTTCCAGAAGTCGGAAGAACCTAGCTCGGTGCTTTGAGTATAGTATTCCCTCGTCCAGAAGAGAGTACAGTTTCTGGTAGAACTGGGGATAGTCCAGGTTCTTCTCGCTTATGAGATAGTACACTCCAGATAGAGCAAGCAGGGACGTCGCTCCACCCTCGTTGTAAGAGTCGGTCAGGAAGTCCATGAGAGTCTCCGGTCGGGAGAACCATGGCGCGATACGCTCGGTGAAAACTTCAAGGATCTGTTTTCGTTGCTGCTTATCAAGTGACGAGCCAAACACCTGCAACCAAGTTGTCTGGGCCTGCTTGCGATGTGCCTTGAGTAATACAAGGGTGCTAGATAATTGCTCTGGCGCCACGCCGTACCAGTCCTCAAGCTGGTCGTTCGAATCAGGGATGCCTTCGATCTCGAGCAAAAGATTCAACGATCCAGTGGCAGCTGTCCTGCGCCCTTCCTCTGGTTGCTCGCTCAGAACCCTTTCGATGGCGGCAAAAGTATAGAACCGTATATCGTCATGTTCCTCCACAAACGCCTCTAGGAACTCTTGCACTGGTCCCTCGACGTTCTTCTTCGTGATAAGCGTACGTACCAAGCTGTAAAAAGCTCCGGTCTTCCAAGCCTGAGTGCTGCGCGACTCCTGCTGCGAAACCTCTGCCTTGACGATGCGCATGAGAAGCGTCAACGCCGTACTCCTGACATGGTCGTCCTCATGAGCCAGAAATTTGCACAAACCATCCACATAAAGCGTCAGTGACCCGCGCAAGTGGTCTACCTCATCCCGCTCCTCAGGTGACAGGTTCTTGCGCTTGACGAGCCGCTCGCCGGAGATGAGGCGGTAGAAGATCCTGCATAGTGCCACGGCAGCAGCCAGACGTTCGTCGACAGCTTGTGACTTGCTGCCAAAGATTTTGTGGATTTTCTTTATTCCAGCGCCGAAATGGCCAGTCTCGGTGATCCTGCTCTCCAGCTCGAGAAGTTGTTCCTGAACCCCATTCTCGTCCTCTGGAGTCTCCTGTTTCTTTGCAACTCTCCTTTTGAACTGAGCATTATCCTCTCTCTTCCTCTTCTTCCCACCTTGTACATCAATCAAGCCCGGCATTTTATCCGTGTCGCAAACCTTTACCAGTTCCGAAAACTCCCATATCTCCGCGTCAATTTTCCAGAAATATTTCTTTGGACCCTAACCCTTGAGCCCAATTCAACCTAGCGTCTTGGCGCATGACAAGAACCTCCCATCCGAACCTCCAGTCAAGCAAAACCTCGAAAGCCGGACAAACCAGCACCTTCAACCCTCCAATTCGACCCCGAAACACTCTCGCAATGGCTTCCCGGATCGCCAGAGCAGCAATGGGTAAGCCATTGACCCTCTCGCGCACCCAATTGCCCCCATCCACTAACCTTTCCCCTCTAGGCGCCGCCCGCGCGCGCCCAACAGTCGCCCGCTCCGCCCTGCCCTCTCTCAGCGCCATGCCCGTCCGCCTCGCCTCGAACGTGCCCCAGCAAGACCCCAAGGACAAAGCCGCCTCGATCCTCGACTCTCTGCCAGGCAACAGCCTGGTCAGCAAGACCGCCATCCTCTCCGCCGGCGCCGGTCTGTCCGTAGCAGCAATCAGCAACGAGATCTACGTCGTCAACGACGAGTCCATCGTGCTCTTCTCTTTGCTCACGATCTACTGGGCGATCGCGCACTACGGCGGCCCCATGTACAAGTCCTGGGCCGAGGGCCACATCGGCAAGATGAGGCAGATCTTCAACGACGCGCGGTCCGACCACACCAATGCTGTCAAGAGCAGGATTGAGAATGTCAAGGATTTGGGTGGCGTGATCGAGGTTACTAAGAACCTTTTCGAGGTCTCAAAGGTAATATACGCCCGTGCTGGATCTATGAACAGACCCGGTAAATTCACTTTATGAGGGAGGCTGTACTGACTATGCAAAGGAAACCGCCAAGCTCGAAGCCCAAGCCTACGAGCTGGAGCAGAAGACCGCCATCGCCGCCGAGGCCAAGACCGTCCTGGAGTCGTGGGTGCGGTACGAGGGCCAGGTCAAAGCCCGCCAGCAGCGTGAGCTGGCCGAGAGCGTCATCGCCAAGATCGAGAAGGACCTCGAGGACCCCAAGGTGCTGAAGCAGATCTTGGACCAGAGCGTCAAGGATGTTGAGCGTAAGTCTACCTCATTTCACATGTAACAATTTAAGCAGGTGCAGCTGCTGACACTGAAAATAGGCATCGTGGCTTCTGCCAAATAAATGTGCAAATAGCGTTGGTGGAGGGAGATGTATGCGTACAGAGAGCAGTAGAACCGAGGTAGTCAAAGTCGAACGATCAGAACGCAGGACGAGTGGCAAATGTGTGCCGTTGTAGATACGGTTTATTCAAGCCGAGCAGAAAGCAAGCCACGGGCTCAAGTAAAGCTTAGACTCTTTCATAGTCCTCATTTCTTCAAGCTTTTTTGCTATATACATTACGCTGGTGTCTCGTCCACATGTGTATGTGCAGGACTATTTACGATTTCTACGTAGTATTTCATCCTTTCTCATGCCTTTTGAGCGTGGAACTGCTGAACCCAGGCCTTGACAAATGTTGCCTCCAAGCTCTGGACTTCTTTGATCTGGCTTGGCGGGAGAGCAGCGGTCGTCTGGTTGGCGAAAAGACCGTTCTCGTCCCAATGATGCACCGCTTTGGGGATGAGGTGGAAGGGGCGGTTAGTGGTACTGTCACGGTGAGGGGCACCAAGAGAAAATCCGTGAGGGCCGGCTGGGCGCCAGGGGTCAATTTCGCCGTCAATTAGCGCCAGACGATCGTAAGCGATGCGGTTGCCACCATACTTGTTGATTGCCTGTGTGTCGGGCGGGGTGGTGATGTTGAAGGCTTGCACACAAATGAGGGAAGAGTACTTGAGGTCAATCAAGCGAGAAAGCAGAGGACGCTGGTTGCGAGGGACACCGGAGCCGGTTTGCAGGAAGCCCCATTGCTGTACGGTGTTAGCGTCTTGGTTCAGAGTTGATTAAAGGGAGAAGGAGCATACGGTGCAGTATTGGTATGGCCAAAGCCTCCAATCCTGGTCCAGGTTGTCTTGTGCGTAGTAGGTCGGGTTACGAGCACCAAAGCATTGATCCTGGGTCTGCGTGCACGATGAGACCGCCGTGTCGTTGACGTAGCCAATCAAGTTGAGCATGCCAGTCACGGTCTGAGCGCTGGTCCGAACGCCACTAGCCTTAATCAAGGATGCAACTTGGTCGTGCAAGCCTGCCGTAGCGGGGTATGCAATAGTGTTGTTGGTGATCAAGTCGCAGTACTGGTAGAAAGCATTGCTGTTGACGGCGGGATCCCAGTTCAGGCTCTGCCAATTGGACATGCCGGTCGAGACGGTGTTGGCAAAGTCGTCATTGTGACTGTGTGCACGCGTTAGTAAAGGCACATGATCGAACACTGGAGCACAACTCACGTTAAATTGCCGAGGCCGAAAGCGGTCTTGAGCTGCTGCGTCAATTTTGGGTCATTCTTGCTAATCAATATAGCGTCGATGATCTGAATGAGGGTCTGCTGGGCGTTGATGCAAGCAGGAGGACCTGTGAGCACAACATTAGGCGTCGATTCGTTCGGATGATACATCCGTCTTCAAACTTACCGTACTGGGCAATGGGTGCAAAGTACTCCCAGTAGTCCCAGATGGCTTGAGGAACACCAGAGCTGCCAATACCACCCCAAATTTGGTTAGGATACTGTGTACGCAGGATAGCGCTTTGAGCACCTGCATAGGAGCCACCATAGCTGATATAGGGTGTGGTTTTGCTTGTGAGATCTTGGCCCTCCAGGCCAGGGAAGACAATGTTCTCAGCAAAGTATGCAATGTCGGCATTGGATTGGTCCGTGGTCAAGAAACGCAGATTGGCGGTGGAGAAGTCAGACGTAGGATACGACTTTCCGTAGTAGCGGTGCTCGAGCACAACACCAATGCCATTAGTAGCCTGAGCCAACTGGGCCAAGATTCCCTTTTGCAAATAAGGCAGACGATCAGTTCCAGCGGTTTCACCGCCCAGAAGGACAATGACAGGACCGCCCTTCTTGTAGTGCGAGGCATCGAACCAGTACCTCTGGGGAAATTTGGCATCAGAGTGAGGCTCGTACAAGCAGTCGTCGTGCAGGTGATCTACGGGTGTGGAGAGGTTGTAGGTAGGGTAAAGCGTGTTAGGGTCTACATCTCGCTTGACAGCCTTGAGAGCAGCCTGGCAGGTGCCGTCAATAAACAGTCACGTCCATGGCTTCATTTCAGGCGACAACATACCTTCTGCTGCATGTCCCACATAGAGAACCTGTCGCCGAGGCCGGCGAATGCCACGGGCAGGCATGCCAGAGCGGTGATAGCGAACTTCATCTTGACGTGACTTTCCACACTTGGTGACTCGCTGGCCAACAACCGCCTAAGGATTACCAGAGGGCATGGATGAATATATACGCAAATACGGCACGGGTTGGCCTAGTGGAGTGGCCATGCAGATCCGCCACTCGGCAGACGACAGTGCCATCTTTCGACATGCTTGTGGCGGCCTTGTTTGGGAAGGTGTCGATACCAAGGCGAGATATGAGTGGGTGTTCAGGTGATCGGCCATATCGCTGATCTGCGTGTCGTTAATTACCTTTAAACTATCCGACAGGGACACAGCCAATTTGACTGCGGTCTAGTGACGCCTTGGCCGAGTTTGTCCCGCGAGCTTGTCTCGAAGCAGCAGCTGGGTCAGGTCAGCAGTGGGGAAGGCGGAGAAGGGCACAGCACAACCAACTTCTCGTCATTCCTTCCGAGTGGCCACCGCAGATTTCCCGCCAGTGGCCGCCCTGACCCGCCGTTTCCATAGAAAAACAACGCGTTGTCGGCGCACACTGTACAGTGTCGATTATGGTAAGCATGATCTGCCAATCTATATCACGTGGTCTGCCGTATGCCAATGCGCCTTCGATTGCAGAGACTACAAGTAACTAGGATTTACGACGTGCAAGAAGCCAGGACTACTCTCTGCTGCAGGCAATGCCCCTGGCGGAAATTGGGTGTCACGTGCGGCTAGGTCATCGAATGTCACGTCTCGCACAGGGACACAACAGGAGGAGGCAATTTGGATCTTGTGGGAGGATTGTGTTGTATTATACATAAAAGCCCGTTGGGCGTGGTGAAGAGGAGTCGATGGCATGTGTGATAAGATATACTCGACCGCCAGACGCCCTAAGCCAAAAGGACTAAAGCAGTGCCTTTGTCTTTTTTTCGAGTCGTTTTCGGATAGCGTTCGCTGTCTATTCCAGTCTGTGCCCCCTCGTGCCTCTTCATCCTTCATCATCTCCTTGGAAAATTCATAAAAACATAAACCTCAACACGTCAAAGCGTGGAGGAACCCAAAATCATCCGTATGTGAGAATTGATCACCAATCGTCTACTTCTGTCCAGCCAGCTCTGGGAAAAGAGCCATGAGGTCGTCTGTCGCTTGACCATCGGGTTGAGCACCGCCAGACTGGAACTGGCTACCCATATCGTTCAAGCCCAGCATGTTAGAGAAGCCGGGCTGGGTCATGCCGGAGGCCGATGATCCGCCAGCCGAGTTGTACAGCTGGAAGTCGGTGTTGTGAAAACCATCATCCATCATCATGCTGTCGTCCATAGCACTATTGAATCCATTGAGGGTCTGATCTTGACCGCAAGGAGAGAAGTTGGCCAAGTCAGCGCTGCCTCCAACGTGCTGTTGGTTCATCCCACTGAATTTGTCGAAATCGCCTTGGAAAAGTGACTCCTGCATCAGACTCTGGTTCTGTTCACTGAACATACCAAAGTCGTAGTCCTCCGTCTTCAGAATGGATGGGTCAAAAGTGTCCAGCTGCATCTCGAATGGAGAGTAATTGGTCACAGAAGTCGTGGTCGATACACGCCTGTCCTCAGTCCATGTGGGAGTGACCGGGATAGAAGGAGATGGGTTGAGGTAGTCGGTATTGAAGTGGGTGGAGAACTCGGCACCAAAGTCAAAGTTGAATTCGGGCGCGATCGACGGAGCCGACGAAACTCCTTGTGCAGCAGACTCACCGCTGGCAATGGAGTTGACAGAAGGCGAGAGAGCGGGAGGCGAGAAAGGAGATCCGACCGCCGAGTCGGTCTGCATGGCAGGCGAGTATTTAGGAATGCGTGTAACTGCGACAGCAGCTTTCCCTTTGCCATTGTTCTTGGAACGAACGTAAGGAATATTATGTGCTTTCTCCATATGCTGTTTGCAGTTGCTCTCACGCTTAGAGGTGTAAGGGCAGCCTGGCTGCATGCACCTGTACATGGTAGGAGCATTGGAGTGCTTGTCATTAACGTGACGCTCGCACTCCTTTTCTGTTGGCCAGCCGACCTCGTGATACTTGCAATCAGCCTCGGGACACTTGAAAGGTCGCTCGTGGGTCTTGTGGTGTTTGGTGAGATCGCAGGGGCGCTTGAACTGCTTGGTGCATCCCTTGTGGGCACTAAGTGTAAGTCTTAATGGGTTCGTTCTTCTTACGACGGGCCATGGATCGAGCGGCACCGTCATCGTCCGAAACTTCGTCCTCCATATGGCGTTTAGTCGAAGCAGCCATGTCCTCCGGAGACAATTGCTTGTCGTCCGCCAGACTTATATGCTTGGAATCCCTGACCCTGGTGAGGAAGGCGGGTTTACCGTTGTGAGTCATACCGCCTTTGAGCTCGACACGGTCAGTGCTGTGGGATGCATTAGTGACAAGTTCAGCCGCAGAATTTTGAATGATCTCGATGACGAGGATCATGGCCGAAAATACGTACGGAGTGGCGTCCATTTCATCCAGGGTTTCGCCGCGAGCTTGCTTTTCGCGGGTTGCTGCAAGAATTGAGGCGTATCTGCGAATCTGTTCGACCAGGTCGAGGAAGTAATTAGTCGTGTACGGGCGGTCGGTAGGAAGGCACCGGTCCGATTCGTGAACGCCGTTGACGGTAAGGTGGAGACACCGAATTGATGTTTCGCAGAAAGATCGATAAAGAGCAGGGGTACGAGAAAAGTCCTGAACACCAGAACACCGATAAGCATTTGAACCAGCACGACCATCAAGATCGGCAAACAAACTTACCGGAGCGAGGAAGATGAGAGTCTTCTCCAAATCGCGAAGGGTGCGGATCTCTTTGGAGCCGATTTTGTTGGGGACGTCTCTGATGAGAGCGTGGAATTCCTTGAGCGACTGCTCTCGAAGAATGGGCTGGATGATGAATTTGTGGATCTGCTTTTGTGCAAATTCGCTCAATACGTGTTTTGTTTCGTTGTTGCCTGGATTGGAGCTTGTGACAGGGACGGTGGTGGTCTTGGTATTGTTGTTGGCCACTGAGGGTTGACAATAAGTATCCGGTGCGGGGGAACAATAGGAGTGGAGTGCCTCACCAATATCCATTTTATCCAAAGATTCCGTTGTGGGCGATGAGATGCTGGATCCGATTCCACTGTCACGGTCGTCCTCGACGGACTGGATGGAGGAACGTCTGGTCGAGGGAGCAGGGGGAGCGTCTGCGTTTTCAACCATGAAGCGGGGTACCGGCAGTACCTCAGGCTCGCTTAGGATACTGCTCAGCTCGGCACGCCTTGCGATAGCGTCGTCAACCCGTTTCAAGAGGTCCACAGCGCGGCGTTCACCAGCGCCAATGAGAAGGTCTTCGAGGGCCTTGGGGCATGTCGGGGATCGGGAGGGCAACTTAGGGAGTGACAGCCCCCTAAGAAACGGATCCAACAATTCCGAGTCTGGTTTGGAGGGGACTTGGAAAGTCGCACCTTTGCGAAGAAGAGAGATGGATTGCATGGAGTCAGAAAGGTTGTCGACGGACGAGGTGGTGGCCGGGCGGCGGCGCGGCAGGTTATGAGTGGACGACATGACGAAAGCGGAACAGACGGGCAATCGGGGAGTCCAGCTGTCCACTCGATGCAGGTTCCGGCTCGTGCCAGTTGTGAGTCAGAGATGATTCCCTTTTAAGGGATGCTCACGTATTGCGAGGCCAATTGAGAGCAGGCTTGCTCGTGGTTGGTCCTGCAAAGTGCGCAGGTCACGGTCTGGCTTTTCCGCGCGTGATGTTGCACGACCAAGTATAAGTGATGCGTGTGATGATGCGGTGTCGAAAGGGAGCGTGTGAAAAAGTCGAAAGGAGCTGTGAGGTGAAGAGGCGGCGGAGACGTAGGTTGATAGACTGCAGTCGTTCACGGGGCAAGTGGGAGGATTTAAGGTTTAGGCAGCAGCGAGGATGTCAGACGGAAACGCCAAGAGAGGACGTCGGACGCGACGTTTTGGCGGCCACGACTCGGGCTGTGCACCACTCTTGCCAACGCTTGACCCTTTCGGATCACTTTGGCGGGGTCGGATGAGTCACGCCTCTCGTACTTTCCTATCTTCACGGCTCGCATCTGCAATTTTTGAAAAGGTCAAAATATATTAACAACGGCCCTTTCCCAACATGGACCCAAATCAGCGAGCGACTCAATCGACCAACTCGAACGATGCTTTTGTCTCAGCGGGAAGTGCATAGCCCCGGACCCGTGTCCCATTCACATCGAGGTCCGGGCGCCAGGCAGCCATTTTGACGACGACGCGCCCGTAGGCGGCCAAGCGTTTGCCCGACTCCCGATCCCGACTCCGGCTCTCGGTTTCCAACGCCGCTTCTATATTCTCGGGCACCGCTTTGAGCAAACAAACATGGTACCTGTGTACCTGAATACCTGCTCTGGAATATGTGTGAGGTCACCAAATACGCACTCACGCGATCGTGTGATAAAAGGACACGTCGTCCTCGGAACGGGACTGTGTCTGGAATTTAATATATTCGTCATGCATGTCGCTTGCCAATGCTTGCTGCATGCCGGATTGCGACATGGGTCTAACTTGGGTATCATAACTTCTACACTAGGCCAAGGCACCAACTTAACAGACCCTCCAACACACCCACCGACATGCGTTTGGATCATGGATTAGAATCTATGGTACGTCAGTCAACAGGATAAGATCGTTTGCCCATCTAGAACTTACCGTATCTCGTAACTGCCTGCGCGGGTCATGTACCTTACCCACTTGACGCTGCTGTAATTGCTTTTCTCAAAAACTTTCAAGTATCTGACGAGCAGGCCGCTACTGGTGAACATCAAAAGCGAAAAATTGAGACTCAAGGGTGGTCTGGACCATGCTTTATGCGTCGTCATACTCGTGAGGGTCGCTTCAGCTGACAGAACAAACTCCTGTTGCCCACCGAAGCGAGGTATTCGCCATACGATGTTGTTTTGCTCCGGCTCGTACTTGGCTTTACCCTGGCTGGTCCTCTCCGTGATCTTCGCGGTGTTGAGTGGAGTCGGTATTCGCACTACTACGTTGGTTGCGAACAGCTTGCTGCCGTAATTTGCCCGAATGGCGACTGAGTATTCGACTTTGGTCTTTCCTATCTCGTTGACAATCGGCTGAACCTTGAATGGTAGGTTTATGTTCTCTGTTGCCCGGTATCGCATGAGCTCGAACGAACCATCAGGCGGTATGAACGAGATAGTGCGATCAGTATCAAATTTAGACAGCTTGACGCATTGGTGAAATTGGCAATCTTCTAGAGTGACACTGCCTGCTGCAGCTTTGGTAGCTTTTGATCCGACAGTATTTCCGGAAGGTCCAGCCAGACTGTCGTCGCCTAAGGTCAAGCGATCGTTGAGCCCGAACTTACATTCGGGCGTGCCGGTGAGGTATGCGCGCATCTCAATCTGGCCCGTCACATCTGCGCGTAGCACTGTGCCATTCGCGGACATGAGAAGGTTGACATCCTCGATTACGTCGACGAAAGCTTCATTCTTCCGGTATTTGATGTTGTCGCGCCGCCACGACATGGTGCCGGTGGCTTGCATTGTGATCTTAGACGAATCCTCCATGACTCTTTCCGACTTGACGCCCTCTGTGGTGATGTACTGCTTAAGAATGTCCGTGTCTGTGTTTTGCGGGTATCCAAAATCAAGGATCTCATCCAGTAGTTCGTAGATCAGGACGAAGTTGTTCTTGACTGCCTCCTCGTCGAATTTGCCAAAGTACGACTTCCCAAGACTCGCCAGCCGATAGAGGAACTCGAAGATGAGGGCGGCATTGGCATTGCCTTTTGTGACAGCGACCAGGAAGATGTTCTCATGTTTGATATGGCTAAAGCTGGTGCTACCCAGGGTCAAGAGTGGGCTACGGACCAGGGGGTTGGAGATGACTTGGATGCGGAAGACATCGGCAAGTCGGGGTCGACAATCGTTTCTAAAGGAGCGGAAGATGAGGTTCTCCCCTTTCTGATTGAAGATCAGAATACCGGAGAGCATCGTGATGAGGTTGACGGGGCGTTTAGAGGATGACTGAACAGATCATGGTCGATATTGTCGTCGTACTGGCGTGTAAGCTTCGAAGTTGTCGTACCGTTGTGTCCCTACGATGTGGGGGAAAAGCGCGAGACACAGGTGGTCCGAGCTTCGGAAGCCGGCGTCGTCGTCACTCTTCATCGACGACTTCATGCGCCGCAGCCACCAGCGGCTGGATAATCTCATCTTCAACCTCGTCCTCAACAACCATCAACAGCTCCGACTGAAATCGCTGTCGCAAAATCAAGCTCAGCATCGATAATCTGCCGCAACTCGCCCCGAATACCAGATAAAGGAGACAGGGCCCGACACATCCGCAGCCATGAAGCCAGTCGTAGGAGCCATGAACGCATGGTCATGGTATGGAACGGCAAGCCGATCCGTTTTGTCCACTCGGTTTGCTAACAGGCTGTAGCGTGGTCATCTCGGTCTTTGCGATAGTGATCTTAAGCATCATAGGCGCGCTGTTCAAGGTAGGCAACCTTCACCACTGAGATAGGGGGCGACACTAGACTGACACATTTTCAGAGCAACAACCATCTCATGATGGGAAGCGACAAGGATCCCGAAGACGGAGGAGCGGTAGCCGGAGCAGTGTTCGGTGCCGTGGCTGTCTATGCTGCGTTTCTGGTCTTCTGCGGGTTGCAAGCTCTACTACATTACCGCGACAGTAGGAGGGGCCAGATTGCGCTGTCGTAGAGCGTGGATACCAACGTTACCGGACAATGTTTGCAATTCAGCGTGCATATTGTATTTAGGAGGAGGACATCCTGTGTCTGGCGTCATGGGACATATATGATGAGGGTTATTCAAATTCTTGCTATTGCCTTTTATACGATAAGACATTGATATTGGGGTGAATGCTCGTGTCGCATTTGCCTGTAACTTCTGTTTCAATGCGCGCAGCCCGTGTCTAGAAGAGCGGTCAACTCGATATGGTGGCTCCGGAACGTGAAGCCAACGCTTAGTGTGAATGGGTGCCACTTTCACGATCAAGTTATGTTAGACACCGTTCGCAGAATCAAACTTATCTGAACCGTATAGTTAAGAACAGGAATGCTTTATACTCTGTTGATGTTTCCCTGAAGCAAATTTCATGAGAAAAGGCATTGCTGGTACGGTGCTTCTGCTGCCGCTTTTAACCAGCCATAGAGTTTAACCCCCGCACTGCGAGACATTTCACTACCCGGACTTCGGTGACTCACTTCAATCCACCATCTACTTGGTATAATCGAAGATTGCTTCACTACATTCTTTGTACTCTGGGAATCTTGCTCCGCGCAGACATGCAGTGGCTAGACCGCTACGCCTCGGACTTCCACAAATGGCGCTCCGCCGACCATGGAGGTCGCGTCGTTCACTATCGACCCCTGGGTGTGATCGAGAGCTCTTTCGATGCAGACGGTCTATATTATGAAGGACGGGCCGATATCAAGCTCGGTCTGAGCTTTGAGATCAAAACCAACGAGTCGAAAATGCAGCTACGAGAGAGGATCATACTGGCTATCACCTGCCTTCGCTTGCATCATACCATGCTCGCCACCAAGGCAGACCGCTTCGATTCGTCCTACATGGACTCAGCAGCATATACACGTTGGGATAGATACTTCCTCATTGATCAGCCGACCGACCCGCAGGATGCACTACGCTCGGCGGAAGCCATCACGACGTTCGTGGCAGACCACTATCCCACCATCGATCCGGATAAATTGCATAACCATGCCAGGAACTCATCCAGGGTCGTCACGCCAGACATATCACTGACTCGACTCCTGGTGCTACCCATGACAAAGACCACCTCGTCAACTCACAGCCTGCGCTTCATCTTTGTAATGGCACACCAGATTGCAGACGGGTTGACAACTCGGACCTGGCAAACACACTTCCTGGACTTACTCAACACACCCCTGGTAGATCTACGCTCGTCCATCCCTTCCCTCATCCAATCACTCCCCACCCGCCTCATCCCTCCTCAAGAAGCCCTCTACCCTCACATCCCAGGCTCCAAAGCCCGCCAACGCTGGTTCTGGGCCATAACCCTCGCCCTCCGACACGTCCGCCGTCCACCGCCAGATTCATTTCCCAACCCGCTATACCGCACCACTCCTGCCCCCGCCACCCTACCCTCAGACTACACCTTCTCCTCCATCCTCCCCTACACCCGTCCGCCCTCCCTCTCCGCGGGCGAAATTTCCGCCTCCATCCCTCCCTCCCTCGCCGCCAAACTCCACACCCTCTGCCGCAGCGCCTCCTCCTCCGTCGGCGCCGGCCTCTTCGTCCTCATTGCCCTCAGCATGATGGACATCCACTCCCACCGCTTTCCATCCCATCCCCCCCAGCCCTTCGTTGGCTCCTTCCCCATCAACCCCCGCCCGCTCCTGCCCCGCCCCCAAGAGGCAGAATCCTGCATGCTAGCCTTCTCCTCCGGCGTCACCCTGCCATACCTCCCTCCTTCCCTCCCCTTGGCCGGCCGCATCAAACTGCTGGTAAGAGCCGCCCAGCGCCAGCTTTCCCGGTATCAGAAACGTCCCCCTGCACCGTTGGAGGCGCAGACGCAGCGGGAACGGGATATCGCGCTGTATGGCCCCAACGGGCCTAAGCGCGTGCTGATGCTGAACTACCTCGACGCTTTGGAACGAGTCGATGCCAAACTTCCCCCGGAATACAGGTTGGGACTACGGCCTGGTGGAGAGGAGCTGGCGCCAAAGTATGGCACGTTGGCGACGTGTGGGGTCAGTAGTGTGGGGAGGGCGGATGGGAGTCTGTTTGTCGGGAAGTACGATCTTGGCCCGCCGCTCAAGGAAGGAGAGGGGAGTAGGGTGGATTTCAGGGGGAGTTCGGCGAGTGTGAGGCCCAGGGAGGGAGAGTTTCTTGTGGGAATATCGGGGACGACGGAAGGGGGGATCGGGATTAATGTTAGTTATGATGCGTGTGCTGTTGATGAGGTGTGGGCGGAGAGGTGGAAGGAGAGGGTGGAGGGGATGTTGGGGGAGGTTGTGATTGAGGAGAAAGGGGAGGATGGAAGGGCGAGGTTGTGATATGGATGTATATGTAGACATGCTTGTGGATATGTGCGGGATGTATCAGAGGGGGGGTTGTGGATAGTCTGGATAAGGATGCGTTTAAACGCATAGAGAAAAGGTAGACAGCAAACAGCGCATCAATAAGTCTAGCATTATCATTCCTTTTTCCACGCCTACGAGCGTCATTGTCTACCGATACCTATATGTTTTGACCCACGCCACCCATCTACTTCGCCAAAACCATCCTCAACATACTCAAGAACCCATCCCTCATATGCCCCAGCTCCACGATCGGGGGCTTGACCGGCTCTCCCGCACTCCTCCTCAGCACCTCCTGCCTCTTCGCCCTCCTCTTCCTCTCCGCCACGATCGGATCCGCATCCGCATCCTCATCCTCACTACTACTCTCTCCGTCCCCATCCTCCTCATCCTCCAGGTCCTGCAAATCCAACGCATGCAGCCCAAAGTCCGACGCCTTGAACGTACTCGCCAATCCCGCACCCGGCGCCTGAGGACCCCCCGCAATACCCAGCCCATTAGCAGTAGGTGTCTCGGTTCCATCATCCCCGCCACCAGCCATCTTCTGCCTCGTCTTGTCCGCATGCCACTTCTTCCGCTTTTCCTGCCATCGGATCAATGAGTTGATCTCTTTAACCGCCTTCTCTGGGTCAATGAGCTTCATCTCGACCGCGCCCGCGAAGAGAGCGTTCATATCGAGTTTGCCCCCACTGGGCGGACCGTGGCGGAGGAAGGTCAGGATGCCTTCTATCCATTGCATGAGCTGGTCGAAGAGCCCGTTGTCGTGGATGTGCACCTCGTGCACGAATTTATAAAAGTTTTGCTCGTGGCGCTGGCAGAGATCGATGAAGGCTTGGACTGTTTGGTTTGGGTCGGCGGAGACGTCTTGTCTTTGGCATTGCTCGATTACGGTGATGGCATCGTCGGCGAATTTTGCGAAGTCGGTGACTGAGCTGTATACGTTCGCTGACTTGTACACGCGGACTAGAGGTTCGTAGAAGATGGTGAAAAGATCGCGGAAGAGGTGCAGGGTGGTGGGTTCTTCAATCATGCGTGACATCTGCAACTTGTCGCGGGCGCGGATCTGCATCTTGAGCAGCTGCTTCAGGCGTGCGTAGAGTTCTGCCAGTTGGCGCATCTGGTCATCAATCTGTTTTGTGTCAGCAATGAGGCTAGAATAGCAGGGATATAACGTGCGAACATTTTCAACCGCATTGTTCCATGCAACATAGGCATTGAAGACCCTCCCTATATCCTCCGTCTCAAGCTCCGGCTGAACAGCTTCGCTTCTCAGCACTGCCACAAGCAGATCGACGCCTTCGTCAGCGGCATCCTTACGGATAGCGTTCTTGACGTCCCCATCTGATTCGACAAAGTTCTTGATCTTCTCGCAGAACACAGGTTCGTTGATTTTAGTCGCCAAGATATCAATTTGCTTCTGTGCAGACCTGATGCCGTCGTTGAGCGCCATGCCGAAGATACGTTGGAGAAGAGATTTTGCGCCAAAAGGCTGAGCCAAGAACAAGTCAAGCACGCCAGACATGACAGCAGCAGGATTAGCGAAGCGAATGACTTGTTTCAAAGCCGTGTAGGGAACGAGTGAGTGAATGCGCTTGGCTTGGGCAAACAGCTCGGGGCTATTGTCTTCCGCCAAGAAGAGATGGTAAAGTGTTGCAGCGACCCTGAAATTCATTAGCGAGACGAATCAAGTGCTTGGAAGAAGGGCATACTCTATTCGAAGCCATTCAGCGAACTTTTGGTATTCGGGTTTGAGATCCTGGATGGTTTCCTTTTGCCGAATCTCAGCAAAGAGCTTTGTCAGACCATCTGGACAATGATCAGTAAAATGAGACAGTTGCAAGAAAATTGAAGAGGTCGCATACTGCTCTCAACGATGTCCCTCCTAAACTTCTCCATGTGGACATCTAGCTCTCTCGCACGTTGCTGTGCAATTTCGAAGAAGCGTCTCTGTTCTTCAACACGCTTCTCATCCATCTCTTGACGCCGATTGACATCGTCCATCTCCTCTTCGTTGAGCTCGATAGGATCAGCGGTCAGGAAATCTCGAATAGCTTGAGTAGAAGCGATTTGCGGGTTGTTCAGATAGCCGCGGATAAACGCCCGTAAAGAGACCCGCTGCTCCTCACGATATAGCATGTGTGAATCTACTGAGGATGATCTATTGGTTTGGGGTGTGCCTGGAACCATGAGATTTGGGCTCGAGATGTCCATTGACTTGGGTCTCAGGGCTGGAGATCGCGAAGCATCTATCGAGGTACGGGGTGACCCATTTGAGGCGCGTGAACTGGACCGCCTGTGGCTATTCCCCCCGAAAGGGAGATAGCTTCTTAGGCCTGTTGGGGAAGCTGGCATAGCACTTCCTTGAGTCGAGGCAGATGATATCGAGTCGGCGTCGTCGTCATCCCTGCCAATATACATGGAGTGGTTGCGGTTCTTGCGAGGTAAGGGAGGAAGCACCTTCCCGGGCAGTTCCAGTCGCAGCCTTTTATGCATACGGGCGAATTCTCCATATCGCCGTCCTACCCAAATCTCAGGTTTGGTCCCTTCTTTGACTCTCAGAAGGAATTGCTATCAGGCTGTCAGATTTGTCGGACGAGGATCTCGGCGAAGCACTTACAGCGTGTGTGTGGTGACGGACATGTCGTTTGGTCGTGGTGGTTCGGACAGCAGCAACGTTAACGTCCCAGCCGTTCAGCTGATGACCTTGTGGCACGTTGGCTATAAGACCCTGCTCCTGTGCTCCTCGATCGACTACTTCCATCTCGGAGAATCTGATGCGCTCCTCATAGCCAGAAGCTGTGGGTATACCCGAAACCATCATGAGTTCAACGAGCTTCTTGGCCTTGAGTGCAAGCTTTCGGCGCTTGGTATCCTCCAAGCGATCGTCAGACGAAGATATGTTCTTGTTGGCAAAGGATTCTAGAAACTGTCCTCAGGGTCAATTGCGCACTTTCCCAATGCCTATGCGCCCTAGCAAACGTACCACTTGAAGCTTGTCCTGCCAGAACTCTTTCTCCCGGGCTTGATCGAGGAAGGGGAAGTTGCGAACATGGTGAACGAAGATATACCGAAGGAGGGGTAGTTCCGAGTCTTTGGGCGCAACCTCGCCGGCGTCAGACTTAAAAGGTGCGCCGAAACGCTGCAGCGCTGTCGGATGGGAGAGCTCTGAGACCTCCCATTCAGTTTGTGAGGAGATGAGCTCGCGCTTCAGATCTAGGGGGAAAGTAAGCCGCTGCGTGCCGTCATAGAACGATGTGTTACCCTACAGTGCTCTTGCTTGCCAGTAAGAATAGATCCTGGCGGAGGGACGGAGTGGGTCGACCACAGTGATGTCTGAGTATCGGTGCGGTTCATTGCTTGACGTAGTGAATTGGCAGGAGGATCGGTGGGAGTCGCCGTGGTCTCCAGCCATTCTTCGGCAGTGTCGAATCGCTCAATACCGGGCCTTGGGGGAGCACCGTCGTCTTGCACAGAAATGGTGGGCGGCGACATTGCTGCGGGTTTGCTCGTGGGGACTGACATAATGGGCGACGCGGAGGAGTAAATAGAGGGTGCAGCTAGCAAATGCGCGAGGTAGAAAGTCTACCGGATCAGCAGGTGTCGTGTATCATATGATGACGGCCTTCTGTGCTAGGCTGCGGAAATTTGGACCTGGATGCCTGGATGCTTGTGACCCACTGCGTGTTCCTGGCTCTTCACGAGGTCATGGGCAGTGCAGTCAACGTAACTTGGGGCGAAGATGACGGGCGAAGCTGATGGGTGGGGGTCGGTGACGGGATGTGTACCCAGTCTTTTAAAGATGGTAATTGCGCGCTTCCACTTTTTTACTTCCACTCTCAGGGCACGGCGCATCGGATAGTCGCAAATTGGACTAGGCTTTGGATATTAGGCCGGATGCCAGGTATCATGTCAGGTCCAGGTTCAGGCTCAGGCTCAGGCTCAGGCTCAACTCAGGCTGGGACCGCCATGTTGAGGTTGAGATTGATTTTATTGTTGCTGTGCTGCGCATGACGTGTCTGCGACGGCCCCAGAACTTGGCGCACCTGATGCAAATGAAACTCGATCTACGAGTTTGGCTCTCTATACCATGGCTACCAAGCAGCATCGTGTACGCTTTCTCTTTGCGCATGGACGGTAAGCAAGCGTACCTCCATGGCCGTCAGGGGAAATTCTCAGTAGTCCAGCGCACCTCCACCTTGTTCACCTCCTGCCGCGTCCAAGTCATTATAGCTCTTGACCGTGCGGCCTTCCACTGCTTGGCTTCCCCCGAATGTGCCCACGCCGCCTTCTACAAAGTTCGGTCGTCCCCTACCTGGCCCTCCGCCACGCGGCGGTGACAGTCGACCACCGTTGTTCCTCCTAACCCCACGATCGTAGGGAAGTGGTCCTCGTACGTTGGGCGGTCGCATTCCATTTCTCATCGGTCCGACTCCACCATCTGCCCCAGGCAGCGGCCATCCTGGAGGTAACGCCATGGGATACTGTCCCATCATCGGATTGAACATGCCGGGCGGTGCACTCGGCAGCATGCCGCCACCCATCATGTTACCATTCAGTGTGAAGTTCCTCGGCGTCCCGCTCATCATTGTCGTGTTGATGGGGAAATGCCCATTGCTGTTGGCATCGTTCCGACCTTGTGCGAGGCGTGACGGGTCGAGCACGTAGCGATTGACGAGTTCGAGCTGGACATCTGTCAGTATCTCGATCATCCTTGGTCGTCATCATCAACGACTTACGTCTTCTTTCATCTTCTCATACCACTCCGCATGCCTCTTCTCCACGTGCTTGCGCCAAAAAGTGACTCCTTTAAACAGCTTGGTGCATTCCGGAGCTTTGCATCGATATTTCGACTCATCTTCTTGTTTGACATGTTTGCTGAGCTCCTCGTCCAAAGCCTCTTCCAACGGACAGCCGCCGAGCTTCTTGAGATCCGCATTCTCCGGTTCCAGCAGTTGAAACACCTTGTCTTCAAATGTCTTAACCCAATTGAAAGCCCTTTGCAGCTGATTCTTGCCAAACTGCCGCGCTGATTTACGCTCTTCCACGGGCGATAAACCACCGTCACCATTCTCGCCACCCTCTGCTTTCTTCATGGGAAACGCTCCACCAGCTGCACTCGCCCTCGCCACCTCCTTGGCTGCTGATGTCAAACTAGCTCGGGGCCGCCTGAGATGACCACCGACGCATTTCCGCTGCAACTCGTGTACGGAGTCTGTTTCGAATACACAGAAGAAGCAGAAGTTGTGCACTCGTCGCAGATACTCCACTAGTAGATCCAGTTTCTTCTTTTTGATCAGCATCTCCTCGTCATCCGCATCCTCTTCTTCCTGCTCTTCTCCTTCTTCACCCTCTTCCATCTCCTCATCGTCATCCTCGCCTTTGGTCAGAGTCTTGTGCGCAACGATCGATGGTTGCAGATAGCCTTTCCCGGCCAGGTCTTCTACGCGCTGTTCAACCTTTTCCAAAGCACTAGGCAGCCCCATTGTTGAGTCCAGCTTCGCCACCAGCCGTACCGCAAGATTGAGATCCTTTTCGATCCGCTCGGGTGCCGAGAACAAGTCCCACAACGCCTTCTTCCTTGGAGTGTCGGTCGGTCGATGTATCCCAACATGAACAGTAAAATCTCCCTTCTCTGGGTCTTTGATGGTCTTGTCGTTGATCAAGGCTAGGGCCTTGTCTTGCACGGCCGAGAGATCTAGTCCCCCTTCAACGTCCATAGTCTCTTCATCCTTGATCGTTGTGTCACCGTTGGCATCAGCCCCAGAGGGATTTGTCGGGTGAGTGCCATCCTTGGAGCTTGGATTCAATACTACCCAGCCCAAGCGGTGGAATTTCTTGCCTGGATTAGGATCGCTAAGACTCAGCCACTTGAAGCCGCCATCGCCCTCGCCCAGATGTTCTTTGCAGAACTCTTCAATTTTAGTCCGAGGAACCGCAGGGGTGATCGTCTTGATCAGAAGGGTCGGAAGTGAGGCCACAGGATCCCGAAGTTCCGCGCCCTTTGAAGGCAACAGATCGGATACGGCCAGCACTTCGGCAGCCGCGCTGGCTTCTCCTTCCTCCTTCTCTACCACACCCCCAGCACCGTTGCTCTCGCTTTTGTAGATGCCCTCCATGTTGAATTCGTCAAGGTTCCCCGAATCCATGTCACGTTCCCATATGTCGAAGAGTACCTTGCGATACTCGGACAATCGAGCGCGCAGTGGATCTCGAACCTCCGGGTCATACCTCTCGCGGAACCAGTTGTCGTACTTGTGCGCGTGGACGAAAAGTTTTGCCATCTTCGCGTTCCAGGCAAGTTTGTAGTCATCATACGCGACTTGAATCTTTGCCCTTTGTTCATCTCTGCTTTCTTTGACCGGCTCCGGGCGCTTCCCTGTCTTCTGTCGCTCCTTAGCCTGTTTGATCTCTTGCTCTGACTTCCACCACTCAGCAAAGTAGCTGAAGCCGACTTGTGTGCTTTCCAGGAGAGGATCTCGCATTGGGTTGACTGGTATTGGTCGTTGAGGGCCTGAATCTTCGCCAGGCACGTAGCGGTCAATGTTTGGAGGGGGCTGTGGTGAGGATCGTCTGCGCATGCGGCCGTCGGGTTCTCGACCACGGCCTCCGTAATAGTCGTCGCGACTGCGGTCTGGCTGATACCTGTCTATCTGAACAGGCGAACGCGATCTGGTGCGGGGAGCTCGTCGCCGATCTTTGAGTGATGCTCGTCAGTGATTGCGAAAGTGTGATCCAACAGGTAACGTTGACCCGAGGTGAAATAGTCGCAGACTATGATGTCAACTCACCTTGTCCTCTTCTCCCATCTCTGTATGGATCACGATCGCGATCCCGGTCCCGTGTGTCCGCGCCACGATTCGAGGCATCAGGTCGCGGCGGTGGTGAACGAGAATAGGACTCAACCCCGTCCATCTTTGCGGGAGTCGGGTGTCGTCGTGGAACAAAGAGCGGAGCTACCGGCTAAAAGAGCGGAATTAAGGATTGTCGCAGTTGGAGCTTGATGCGACGCGTCGCAGACGGCGCGGTATTGAAGGACTGCAGGAGGCCATTGAGTCAGAGATAAAACGCATGCTGGAATGACAGTTGACAAGGAAGAGAGTGCAGGAAAGAACAGTCCTCATCCAGCCACAGAGAGGGGTTCAAGGGAGGCGATCAGGAAGGGTACTGATGCGGGCTATTCACAGCCATGAGATTGGGGAAGGGATGCTGCATTGAGAAAGCAGGGAAGAGATGATTTTAGAAATAGGGAATGAACAATACGAACATGACAGCAGAGGTGAAGGCGTACCATCAACGTCCGGACGGGATGATGGTCTGGATGAAGAGCGTAATGCGCGAAAGAGGGAGGATGGAGCTGTGAAGCAGGTGGAGTGGAGTTGCTTCACTCGACACAAAGCCGAAGGACCGAAGATTGGAGTTCAGGATCGGTGGTCCGAGCGTGCGGAGGTTTCAAGCTTCGGGGGTGGTGGTTGGACCGTGGACGATGAGATCTGGGGATGGGATGGCCAGAGATCTGCATGCCATCCATGCACTATTCGCATTTGACGTCAATTGTGTGTTTGGAATTACATGAGTGAGATTGAATATACACTGCGATGTGTTGACTATTAGTAAATCCGACGCTCGTCATCAATGTCGTCTCTAGATTACCCAGTGTTCTCGCTGGTCGGTTATGAAGTTGAGGTTCGCGAGTTTACGACAATAAAGCTGCATATAAACCATACCAGAGAATGTGAAACGGTGCAAACCAACGCAGCGAGACGTTGTTACGAGCGATATTTTACTATGAATGAGAACAAACACATGCACCATAAACTAGCCGTCCGTGACAAGCTTATCATCCACAATTTACGTTTACGTCTAAAGCGTGCGCTTTATCTAAGGACGTCTACGTTCCGCCTGAATAGCATATCGCACACCATAGTGGCTTGAATGGCAGGATTGATTATTGCTGTGATCGAGGAACAAAAACCTATAGAAGCCACGCGAAACATTTTCTCCATTGGAGTAACAGTATCTCCAATGCTCGCGGCTAGTTTGGCATTCTACACAGTTCACAACACTGATATTCCCAACACATGACAAGTCATCAATTGCTCGTAAGTTGCCTATATTATTCTCGCATAGCTATCTAGAATCTCCTCAACGTGCTCTGCAGCCGCTCATCCACCAGCTTGCGCACCATACGCTCAAGCACGGCAGGGTTGTTTGCACCTTGCGTCTCAAAATAGCCTGACACAGCTTTTTCCACATACTTGCCAACCATGTCGACCTCAACATTGACGTCCTCACCAGGTCTCTTAGTAGCCATGACGATCCTGGATTGAGTGTAAGCTACCAGCATGACCTCCCACCAGCCATCGTCTCCGTCTTGGACGGCAGTGATAGTTAGGCTAGCACCGTCGAGAGTGACATAGCCCTTTTCGACGATGTAGCGGAGGACACCCTTGTCCCTGGGTTTGAGACGGAACCTTAGAGCATTGCCGTCCTCTTCGACAGACTCTATAGAGGCGGTTGTATCGACATGGCCTTGCACAAAATGGCCGCCCATGCGCGTGCTGGCGCTCACTGCTCTTTCTAGGTTGACCTTGCCCAATCGCTGTAGCGCACCGAGATTGGTGCGACGTAGCGTTTCGGGAGCAACACCGACTTTGAACTCCTTTTCATTGAATTCGGTGACAGTCAGGCACGTGCCATTAACCGCAATCGAGTCGCCAAGATGGCAGTCGGTCAGGATATCGCCGCAGTCAGAGATGGTTAAAGACGTGCCACCACCACCTTCGACAGAGTGGTCTTGGGGGTTCAACGACGAGACCGCTGATTGGCGTCAACTTCGAAGGCCTTATCATTTGCCAGTGGAAGGCTTAGTTGACTTACTGCCGATGGTCTCAACTATGCCGGTAAACATTGCAGCTGTGGATTGTGCGGCTGATTGACCTTTGGCTAGATAGGGTAGCTCCAAGATATGCGCTAGCGGAAATTGTCACGGCCCAATTAATCAAGCCGGGCTTTTTGCAGTGTGCCAGATGTTGCTGCGGTAACGATTAACACTGATCAGGGCAGCTCGAAAGGACCGATGCGTCGGCAATGATGGAACCAAGGGTGCGGGTGGATTTGTGAGTCAATCGCAGCGTGTCCTGGTTGGAGGGGGAAGCTCTCGGAGCTGTCTCGCTGGGTGCGGCCAGCTGTTGGCTCGTGGTTGGCCAGCATAACGTCATTGGTTGACCACACCTCCCGCATCGGCTTCATCTCCACCTCCACCATCAAGTCCAGGACAGCTCACTTTTCTCTTTCCGCAGCAGCAAACAGCGACAATCCCTCACACGCTGCACGATATGTCTGTAAGTCAGCGCCACTTCGTATTCATGCTCTGAAATTGAGCTACGTGTCGTTCTGACAATGCATCATGCAGCGCACTTTTGGTGGCGCGCCCCGCCACGGGAGCTCTTACACAGCCTCGGCTGGTACCTTTCATGTCCCTTCTTTGACACTCCCAAACTTTGCCTTTGAGCAGCCCGCTGTTTCAATTCTGCTTCCGGTGGTTCTTGGGTCTGGTGTTGGTTGGAGCACTCGCCGTACGTGTGGCGTTCCGATGATGCGAGCTTCTGCCGTCTAACGAAAGTGCACATGCAGCAAAGGAAACGCAAGAGACCTACTTGGCGCTGAAGCAGGTATGATCCCGCTGATGCGCAGGCCCATGGATTCGCGAACAGCGGCTGATGAGTTGCAAGCCCCCGCTTCGACCACCACCTTGGGTGTTCGGCCCAGTATGGACGGCGTTGTATGCAAGCATGGGATATGCAGCGTACCGTGCCTGGACCGTGGGTGCCAACACCTTCGATCCTAGGACAGCAGCGTTAGCAAAGGTAAGGTAACACGGGTGTGCGGCAGGCCCAACAAATGAGTCATGAACGTGATCGCTGACAATGTGCGCGTTTGGTCTACAGGAGGGAGCCACTCTTTACACGGTCCAGTTGGGACTGAACTTGATTTGGATGCCACTGTTCTTTAGATTCAAGAGGCCAATTGAAGCGACTATCGATATCGTAGCACTGACGGGTATCACGGGATATCTCACGTACGTATGGGGTCAGGTGGATGAAGTTGCTGGTTGGTTGTTGGTACCGTATGTCGCCTGGCTAGGGTTCGCGACCTACCTCAGCGCGGGAACCGGATACCTGAATCAGTGGGACTTCTCCGGAAAGGCTCGACGCATGCCGAAGAAGAAAGGCGACACTAAGTTCGTAGACGAGAAGGATTCGTGAGAAGGTCAAGGCAGGTACACGTGCTTCGATGCCTTAAGACATTCGGGGATTCCAGGGAGAAATGACGAAGGACAAGGCATGAATGAGTGAGATAAGGTGGTCGATCTACAGGGAGAGGAGCCGAATATCCGTAAAGAACGGGCTTCTAGAAAACTTCGATTGCAGAATGACCGTCGATCATCAGCCGCAAACCAGTCTGCGCCACGATTTGGCTTCCGCTACAGTGATGGATCGAGTGCGGCTGCGCCCAGCGAACAAGATGCCGTGCTTCCGGACGGCCAAGGCTGAAGATATGCAAGCGAAGACGCAGCGATGACGCTTGGTGTGTCGCAGAGAAGGAGAGTTGGCGCCGGTGGGTGATAACCACGTCGAAGATGCGTGACGCCAAGCGCAGAATACTGCGCTTGTTTCTGACAGGGACCGTGAACCGTCACATGGTGAAAAGAAGTGGAGCCCCATGCCGGTGGCTTTAGGGGTTCGCTGCTGTAGGGCGAGCGTGGGGGTTGGTTTTCAGGCTGCGAGGCCACACCCGACACTCGCCGTGAACCAGGAGCCACGGGAATGCTGCTGACGAAATGAGAACGTCCGTTGTAGATCCTTTTGCTTGTGCCTACTGTGTCCATCTGATTGTCGGTGATTCTCGTCCGACGTTTCTCACGACTTCTGTCCGCAGATGTTGCGGTCAGTGCTGTCATTGCGCATACCACAATAGGAAATAGGTTGGAAATAACAGATAAGTTATGGGCGATGGCGCAGGGCTACAGAATCATGTTAGCGAGAGTCGACATGAGGGATATTTGGTTAAGCCCCCTCGGCCGAGAGGCCACCGTCTCCAGTTGCACTTTTGGGGGCCGCGGACGGGGAACTGCGCCCCGAATGCAGGGCATGTGATTGGTGAGAAAGTGGGAAAAAGGCGTGGAGTGGATCCCGGAGCAGAGCACAGTTCGCCCTGGAGAAAGGGCGCTTGCGTCGGACAGAGATCCCGTCGGATTGACTTCTGTTCGTTCCTGTTCGTCGACTCACAGCGTCCCCGCCGGCCGAGCAGGGGCATGACACGCATCCACCTCACCCATGCGCTGCCGCAAAGCTACTGCAGCGGCACACCGCGTTCCACTGCTCGCGAACCACTGCCACGCCCACGTAAAAAACCAATCCCAAACCTTGGAGCTTGGGGGCTTGGGCGATTTCTCTCGCAACCCGGGCGGTGTGGTACGTACATCGGGGCGCTGGTGCTTGCCGTCCGTCTTGGCCCGTAGCTCATCGCCAGCACCAAGCGATCCAATCCACTCGACGCCCGCTTTTCTTCCCATCCCCGTGCTCGCATCTTCGGCACGGGTAGGAGGTCGAATTCAACTTCAGGCTCACATCCGTCACGGGGCACCTTCAGTGGAGGCTCAGGTTCGGGCTCGAGCTCCAGCTGCACCTGCACCTTAAGCTCCAACTTACGCTTTGGGTGGCCTTGAATCGAAGCCCCCATCGTGCATTCCATCGTGCCGCATGTGTCATGTCCCACCTCTCCCGTCCTGCGACACTGTACATCTCTTCTCTTCTCGTCTCGTTCGCTCACATCCCACTCGCGCTTAGCCTCTCAGAATTAAATATCCACCTCCCCCCCAGCCTCTGTCCTCTCTTTCCACCGGATGCATCTCGACCTGCACACAATAACCCTCGTCACTCGGCATCACCTCATTCACATTATTAAGACGCTACATACTGTCGACTGACAGCTTCCAACCTCTCGCCGCTGCTTCGCGAGGGTCACCTCACACGAGCATCCTGTTCACCTGGCGCTGCCATAAGGTAAACCCTTTTGCCTTTCATGGCCATCACAATCCAATGGCACAAAGCACTCCTGTAAACCTCCGACAAGCATAAACAAATCCAACTCCAAGATTCCGAGAACATCTATCTACCTCACCCTCCCCTCCTGTCCACACCAAACCCAAGCCGACCCGAGACCCTGGGCCGCTCCGAACCGAACTATAGTCCCTGACTGACGCCTATTGCCTTGAAGCAGCAGCAGCATCTCCTCCACCACTACCCTCGCACAAGGCAAACAACCCCGCCATGTCAAATTTCCCACCTCAACACGACCCCACCTCTCCGTTCTGCATGGACTGGAACCCTTTCATAGGTGGTGCACAAGCACCCTCCATCTCGTCTGGGTACGAAATGCACCTTGATCAGGCCGCACTTGGCCCTGAGTTCGACGACAGCAATGTTCCCACCGATGATCTCGGCTTCAGCTTTAACGACGACTTCCCTCTTCCATTGCCTGATGTCGACGCTGCCTTGGACGACATGGGAGGCGACTTTGCGTATATGAGCCCCGCCTCTCCATTCTCTACCGGGCCATTCTCTTATGGACAGGATCCAGGCCAGAACGTCAGCCTGAGTATCGATGATATCCTACCCGGCAACGCCAACACACATGTGAATGCCAGCCCCTGGAACGCGTCCATGCCTCGTTCTGATCCGACCGCGCGCGCTGGGTCATTTCAGTTCGCTGGCCAGCCCCGCCATGAATTTATGCAGTCGCTGCCAAGCAGCTTCCCCGGTGTTTCATGGATTGATTCAGGTTACGTCTCCCAACCTCCCACCGACACAGCTTCTCTCATTAGTGCGCCATCTGCGTTGATGGTACCTGCCTCTGATGCCTCGGATTGTCAGGAGACAATGGAGCGTCCAGCCAAGAAGGCCCGGAAGACAGTGTTCTGCAACGTACCTGGTCCTCACCGAACTCGTGAATTCAACAACATTCACGATCTGGAACGCCACCAACGTTCAACACACGGCATGGTCTCACATCACAGCCAAGGGAACTATTTCCGATGCGTGGTCGAGAATTGCCGTAACCCTACCAAGATCTGGGACCGCAAAGACAACTTCCGTAGCCATCTGGTGAGGAGACATTTCGCAGGAAAGAACGATGATGAAAACAGAGAGGAGCTTGACAACCTTGTCCAACAGTACGTACATGTGTACCAACCTTGACCCGGACGGTGTATGACTGACTGACTTTTGATACAGATCCCGGACTAACATGAGCCAAGAGGATATCGTGATGAACCACATGAAGAAAGAAGCGGCCAAACGAACTTCCAGGCAGACTGCTAAACGACGTCTTGCGAGGAAAATATCCCGGATGGGCAGCGATGGGTTTCCCGCCGCCAACGATCGAGTGAGTGGACGAATTTCAGCCAGTCCGGAACCAATGTCGCTCACCAGAGTGAAAAGTGAGGGCGATTACACCATCGGACCTATGGATGTAGACCAAAACCCGGCGATGCCGATTTTCGCGACCAACTTGACACCCCGCAGCATGGCCGGCGGTATTCCCATTACCACGGGAGCCGGACCAACGTCTGCCCCAGTGGTAGGCTCTGCACCGATAACATTCAGAATGGAGCAGCCCGAGTCGCATGACTTTTGGTGAAGTTGTTTCCCGGAATCCGGCTTACGGAGTACGCCTTTACGATGTTCTACGATACAAGAGATGATTTATAGAAGCGTCACGAGACAAGAAGACTATGGCGCAATGGAGTTGCTGTTCTGTAATCGTCCAGCACATTCTATTTTCCTATCGATGAGCCTTCTCCTGTTTGCTTCTGTAAGAGGATATGAGAGCGTTGCTGTTTGAAGAGCTATGTACGATTTTTTTTCCTTTGAAGACGGCACTTTGGATTCCCCATTTTCGTTGAGAGACTCGGGCTCGCGCTCGCACATTTTGTTTTAGTTTCAGCTGAATGTACAAATTTCCACCATTGAGAGAATTCACTTCTACAACAAGCGATTAGGCATCTGCAAGCGTGACCGTCGACAGAGTCTATTTTGGAGATCTATGGCTGCAAGGCACGAGACACCAACGTCCTCGAGCGCAAGGCCGACATTCAGCCACCGCCGCTTTCCGCGCCGCCATCCAAGATTGACCAAGGCTGAAACACGCCCACCAGAGCTTCTCGACTTGATCCTTCAGCCCAATGACCCAACCATGGTAACCTTTGTGAGCGGAATAGAAGCAATGGCAAATATAGGTCGACAAAACGGCCCCGAGCTTCAAGGGCCCGGGCACGGTGTGTGGTTCGGGATTGAATGGGTAGCGGGAGGCTGGGCTGGCATGTCGCTGTTGCATCGCATGTGAGAGAAGGTGGGGCAACAATTGAGCGTAACGATGATTGGCAAGCAAATTGAACAGATTGACGGTGACGCGCGAGTCCGGAATAGTGCACACGCTCAGGAGACTGTAGATATGCGGTCGCCGCGACTATAGGTTTTTGCGCGATTGGAGTGGTGCCAGCGTGCAGTCGCTCACTCGCGCGACGCCTGTGCCACCACAGCTGATCGTCAAGTGATACCCTACCCGGCCTCTCCCCAGGCCAGAAGGACGGACGATCGGCCGGGAGAAGCTCGCTCCTGGCGACGATGTGTGGGCCTGAGCACCGCAGAGCTGAGCTGTGCTCAGGCCTCTCGCGTGACACAAGACACGCGGTGCCGCAGCAAAACAATTGGTCCTCAAAACAGCATTCAGCCACGGCGCGGCGGATGAACTCATGGCGCATTGTTGGTGCTACGGCTGACGTGCAGCACTGGCCTCAAACATTTCAAACCCAAAGCCTAAAACAGCACTGCCTGTTGGCGGCGTCGAGACAGCACCGCAAATAATCGACTGGCTAGCACGCTATAGTACCACGGTCGCGAGCGTCATCACAACCAAGTTTTTGAGTTCGACGCTGATTGAACCATCATGGCAGCGCATGGCGACGGGGCGAATACCCACCAACCAAATCATCAGGCCCTAAGTCCAACAAACAACAGTAGACAACAACCGCAAATTGCATCGCGCATCACGCATCACACGGCGTAGTACCTCATTCCGGACGGCCTCATACTCGGAGCTGGACTCGCGCGAGTGGATCATCGATAAGCGCAATATGACAATATGACCCGTATAATCAGGCACGTGTATGCGGCGATGGCGACCACGCGCATTGGATGGCTTGCCCCCACAGCAGAGTCGAGTCGAGTCGAGTCGAGTCTAGGTTAGGTATCTGGAGTGTACATGCCACAACGGGTATCTTGTAGTTGTTGGAATTGCGGTCGAGTCAGCAGCCGTGATTGTTGCAGCGCTCACACCGGTCGGATACGGGCGAGTGGGCGACATGATAGGACAGTGCACGGGTCGGGGAACTCTGGCGATGGACATCTGATCGTGCTTGTGATGCACGCGGCAATGCACAAACAGGTGGTTGTCTCGTTTACACTGCAGCAAGTGTGCAGAGATCGGCTAGCATAGCGAGGACATCACGTGACGCCAAAGTGCACGAAATCTGCGGATTGCCAATCAATCTCTCCGGCCCATCACTCTCATCATCGCAAAGCATCGCGCAATACTGCCTGATTGCCCGAGCGGTGCTGTTGGCGGCGTCGCGGAAGCTTTGGCGGTCAGCAAACAGGCCGGCGGTTGGGTCTCTGGAGATGCTGGATATAGCACGAATTGCGGCGAGATTGGTCCACAGCGAGATAGACGATCCTCCAAGGCGCAAACCCTCCCGAGGCGGAGCTGTGTTGGAAATGCGGCGGAACGGACCTTCAGGCGGACCGCGCCAAAAGTGGCTCAGCTTATTTTCTGCACCTCTGTCTATTCCTGCTCGACTAGCGGCGAACCCCACGCCGGGCTGCGACTGCGGCACCGCGTCTGTTTCCACTCTCGCCCTCCTCCCAATTCCAACCTCCACCCTCAACCCAGCGCCTGACTGCGGCCTTTCCCGCCCCCGGCTATCCGAGCCTCGTCCGGCCTATCTGACTTCTGGATCAGAGCTCGTCATGCGGCGCGGAAGTCTTTTTTTGTCCTGTCCTGTCATGGCGCGCCGCGCCGTGCCTGGTCGATCCTGTGGACGCTGAGGTGATCGTCGTTCATCTCCACCCGTTGTTGCTAACACCCAGACTGACATGTCCAAATATAGCTTGCCTCTCTGTTTGGTTTCTGTGCCTCTTCGTAGCCGCTCGATATAAGTTAAGTCTGGTTCCCTTGCCTTGTCTGGCCTTTCCCTATCCTCATCAAGCCATCTGGTCAATTGTCGAACTCAAACCCCAGCCGACAATCAATTCTCCTCTCTGCCAGCAATGTCTTTCGACTTTCCTACCCACAACGGACACTGCTCCGAGCACCATCACCATCACGAGTCCATGCTGTTCCACGACGACCATGAGCCGGCGGTCTTTCCCTCCGAGTCTGACTTCCAAGACTTTGCTCCCTGGAACGCCGATTGCGGCCTCTCACACTTCCCCACCCTTGCCGGTATGGACAGCATCATGAGGAGCCATTCCCCGGCACCTCTCAAGCCCACCTTTGCCTTCAACGACTGGGCCCACGTTGCTCCTCTGAACACATCCTCCTCGACGACAGCGTCTTCGCTATCTTCTTACGATGGCAACCACTCGTCCGACCCCTACCACACCTCTTTCTTGTCCCCTCCTCTGAGCTCCATGTACTCCTCGAGCCCCGAGCTCAACCACATCGACTCGATTGCCCAAAGCATTGAGACCGACAACACTGAGGACCACTTCGGCCATCTTGGTCTTTCAAGCTTCACCCCTAGCACCCGATACGTCACACCTCACGACCTCGGCGCTGTTTCGGACAACGTTAATTCTACTTACTTTGATTATAATCCTTCCCCTCCCCCTCTTTACCGCGACGAGCGCCACACTTCCATGTCGAGCGATTTTGATCTCAGCTCCGAGTTTGCTACTCCCATGCGCCAGAGGGGGCGGCCTCGCCACCACAGCCGTTCCGTCTCTACCATGTCGGTAAACAAGGTCATGAAGCGTCCTACTTCCGCCAACATCCGCCGCCTCAGTGCTCCTATTCGCAGCCTTTCTGTTTCTACCAATGGCTCCCCCGCTAGGCAGATGCGCGCCACTCCCTCAAACTCCAACTTCCCCTGCCCGTTCGCGGCTTATGGATGCACATCTTCGTTCGGCTCCAAGAACGAGTGGAAGAGGCACGTCAGCACCCAGCACTTGCGCCTAGACCTCTGGCGGTGCGACCAGTGCGGCGACCGCGACACTCGCCCCAATGACTTCAACCGCAAAGACCTGTTCATCCAACATCTCCGCCGTATGCACTTCAAGAACCCCAACGCCGAGAAGGGTGCCAACGGCCGCGCCCGCGCTCGCTCCTCCAGCCTCGGTGATGAGATCGACCCGGCTCTCATCGCCGCCGAGCAGCGCTGCCACATCAAGCTCCGCCAGCCCCCCAACCACAGCTGCTGCCTCTTCTGCCCTCAGGAATTTGAGGGTCCCGGCAGCTGGGACGAGCGCATGGAGCACGTTGGCCGCCACCTCGAGCACATCAAGAAACAGGGCCGCGACGCTCCCGCTCTCAGCGAGTGGAATCATGACGAGGCCTTCCACAACTGGCTCGCCAACGAGGGCTTGATTGCCTTGATCGATGGCGAGTGGCAGATGGCTGACGGCAGGCGATATACCCGATAAGTGCCTTTGCGCTGGACTTATTTGCCATTCTTACATATTTGGATTGTTAGCAGGAGTTTGGTTCCAGCAGGGTCACACAGGCGCGTTGCGATCTGGCCGCACGCCCCGGTTGGGTGTTTATACATAAAATGTCTTATGTTTGATTATTTACGAACGCCGCTTTTGGGACGCTGTCTACTGCAGCTCCGAATGTCAAATTTATTTTTCCCCTTTCATCGTTTGATCCTCACCGTCCCTTTCTCTCATGTGTTGTGGTCTCTTTTTGGTGCGCTGACCTCCTCGTTCGTACTGCCTTGGCGATCCATACGCGCAGAATGCAGTCGCCGGAAGAGCCTTCCGTCATTTGCGAACCCGAACAGGCAGAACCTTTTCACCTTCCCGATTCTCTGACACTCTACATGCTTCACACAAGATCCCTGTTTGGTGTCTGCCACGGACCAAAAGGTAATCATTGCTCCCTAAATTCCCCCAATTCTACTGCAGCATGTGCGCTGTCCAATCCCGGTATACATAAATCATGCATTGCTTCTATATGGCCTATGACACGGTGTACATACTGCAAGGAGACAGTACCCGCTCGCAAGGTCGAGTCAGGTCGGGAACATGCCGTGGCGTGACTCGGCAGACCTCATACTGTATGCTGTCATTTCGTCCAGCTGCAGTTCGGCATCGCACAGGGAGAGATTAGCTGCCGTCACAGAATGCGTCGACTCCGCATTGTAACTTACAAAAGTAAGTAGTTCGTAACGGATTTCAGGCAATGGTCACTAAAATTGCTTGTCCAGGCAAAGACTCCTCGGTTACAAGGTGGGACGCAGTGCAGGTATGTGGCTCCCACGACTCGTATGGCAGCAAATAAAAGCATGCAGCCCCACTGCGTACCACCAAAACCATGGCTACGTACTTTACAGAGTGTCTGTCCCACACGGCATTCAGTCTCGACGTCCGGAGACTTGTCACACGTACGGGGTTGACATCCCGTGGACTCCGTGGCCTCTCCGGGTTGCTACAACTTGTCGTTTTGTTCCCCACTACGCTGGCAGCTACCTGCTTCCTGCAGACGGTTGCTCTTCCGTAGGGCTGGCGTATCTCGCGACACATTGCACCGTGTTGTACTGACAGGCAGGAGGAACGTCTTCTGCCGTGTCTAGGGTTGCGTCACACACCTGGGGCTTCATATAACAAAAGGTCGCAGCAGTGAACGCATGTGTGCCAATCAATACGAAGGCGATACTCGTGACCTGACCTGACCTGACCTGACCTTATCTGGACAAGTGTGCACCTTGTCCTACCCAACTTACCGAGTACAGCCCCAGTACAAAATCCATGCACCAGCCACGCACCCACCTGCCCATCGTTCTACTACTGCAGCAGCAACTATGAACAGGTTTCTGACCTCCTAATGTTGCAACCTACTGTGCCGCGATCGTCCGTCTACAGAAAACCAGATGATTCCCTTGTGCCACGACTCATCACAAGCCACGGGGCGCATGTCAACCAGTGACCATTCCCCAGCCACCCGCCCGGGCCCCGAACGCCTGGGCCGGCCCGACCCAAACTTTGTGCCCCACCCACCACCTGCTTGTGTGGGTGCGACAGTGTGCTATTTCCGGCTGATCGGCGCGGGAGTATGATCCACTGATCAACCTATCTGAAGGGCCTACATTGCTACGCCGCCTCAACAATTAGGATACTGGAGGAGGAGGAGATCGGCACGGCGTAAAGTGCCCTGCGCTGCGCTGTACTGTACTGTGATGTGCGATGTAATTCCACTGCAGAGTGGTTCGATAAGGCGGAACACGCGCGCCTGAAAAAGCCATATCCTGGGCACAGGGTGGGGCAACGGCGGCGGCGGCGGCGGCATGAATTGATCTGGAATGTCTGCGCGAAGGGGTAGCTGAGGGGGTCGCGTTTTGGTGTGCGAATAGCTGCGAGGAGCCATCGCGCGCCACTGGGTGATCTCTTTCTCGTCGTCGTAGGGGAGACTGGACCGCCGGTCGCGAGAGCGACGAACGGAAAGTGGATGGTGGCTTAAGGGGGGGGGCCCGGACTGGGAGGAAAGATGGGGCCGGATAGAATGCTGGAGCTGACTTCGTATACTTGCTCATGCAGGCACTGTAGGCGCGAAAAAATAAATAATCGCCCGACCAGACTAGACACGGCACTCTGCTGACTGCAGAGCGTGACATTCTTTGCCTACGGTGGAGATGCGATAGGTCTAGGTCTACTGACTGTGGGCGAGGTCATGCAGAAGCATGCAGTGCCATGTGGGCTATATTTGCCTGCCAATCTATCTGCCTGCCCGGCTCCTTCCTTCCTTGCTTGCTTGCTTGCTTGCTTGCTTGACTGCATTGTGGGGCAGTCGTGGCATCCGGCTTCGGATGCTAAATGCAAATGCGGGCCCGCCCGTATGCGGTTCCGGAAGTTTAGTCCGTCCGGGTGTCAGCTGGAGGAGCACGGCATGGGCAAGACTTGGTTCATGCAAGAGATGCGTTTGCCGGACTGGGAGGTCCTGAGGTCCGTCCATGAGATGGTTGCGCCATCGCCATTGATACTCAATCCTAGTACTAAGCTGTAAATCCTCTTGCATTCAAACAGGTATCTTATGATTATTTGGTATCGCTCGAAGACTTGCAGGGCTATTAGTCTGCTTCGATCGACCGGTAGTGGCAGACCAAGTCCCTTGTAGTGAGCACCCACTGCACGGGAATGTTACATTTGGCAAGACGAGTCGGAAGACATACTGACTCTATTGCAATGCTAGCTGCAACACTCGTCTATAGGACTCCGGATTATGCACGATCGATGTCCCTCCCATCTCTGCTATCCTCCTTGCACAAACTCACCCGTACCTTTCCTCCCTTAGTGACACGCTACCTCCTCCGGCATGTCCCACCGCACTACCTGTCGCGGTAGTCTCGTCCACCCTCTCGCCTCCTGTCGCTCTCCTTGCCACTGCTGCTGTACCGAGCTGCTGCTTCCCGCCGGTCGTCGTACCACCCGTTGTCCGAGCGGCTGTACCTGCTCTTTACGTCAGAAAATCCCGAAGAACGCTTGCCACTTCGACCGTCATCACGTACGACTCTTTCAACTTCATACCAGCGACCCTTCTCGTCGCGACCCTCGCGCACGATCCTCTCTGACACGGGGCGAGTCTCTGTCTCTGTCCTAGACGTCCGCCGAGATGGTGTAGACGATGCATCCTGATAGAAGTCTGATTGCCGACGTCCAGTGCGATTATCGTCATAGCAAGGCGAGAGCGGGCCTCTGTCTCCTCGCTCGCTGGTGCGGGTAGCAGTCACTGGGCGCATGCTGTCCCGAGAGATGACAGGTGGCGGAGGCGTTGGATCGCGCGCCCACTCATCAGACGCGGGTGGTGCATCCCTCCTGGTGGGCCAACCAGAAAGTCCTCCTGACATCATGACTGGCACTCTGGTGTTATCCGATGCCAGCGCAGAAGGAGGTGCTCGGAACGGAGATGGTGACCTTCGAGTGCCCGCACGGTCGGAACCGCGATCAGACATGCGCCTTGAGCGTGGCGATTCCTCCTTGCGAGGACGAACTACCTCGGGCTCGACCTGCTTCTTGGTGGGGTAGCGTGGTTGTCTGTAGTGGGACGCCCGCGCCTCCTCAATCATGTCAAGACCACGCTCGCGCGACGGAGACTCACTGAGCGCTCTGGCCAGTGCTCGTCGGCGACTGATGGGCTCGGGATCTGGGATCTGGGCTGCCTGTTCGAGTTCCTCCCAATCAGGTCGACGAGTGCGCTGGTAGTGATATCTCTCCCGAGAATCATCGCTGAGGTTCCTTTTGTGCTTAGGCCTGCTAAAGCGATCCATGAAGCCTTCAGCCCTTTCACTTCTCTCCCCGAATCCCATGTAGGAGGAAGAAGGTGGTGGCGACAGAGTAGTGACATCTACGGCCTCGGAGAAGGACACTCGATGACCAAAAGAACTACTGCGTGTTCGTTGACCATCTTTCTGGGAGCTCGAAGAGCGCAGTATACTGCGCAGTCGCTGTTTAGGTGCCTCTTCGCCCTCTCGTAGTCGCGCTCGTCCACGATCTTCCGGCACAGATCGAGGCTCGTCGAGAATTTCATATCGCGTGACTCGAGGTTTTCCAGGTTGAGTCGGAGCTGTTGGCCGCTCGACCGACGCTAATCTGCTGTGAATCATCCTTTCTCGAACGACCCGAACTTTGTTTGGGCTAATAGCTTCGTGATAAGTCCAATGTTCCTCTGAAAGTCTTTGTGATCTAGGAGGAGACGGTGGACGGGAGGGCGGCGCCTTTTCATACCCATGGCGATCGCGATTCTTGACACGTTCGCGATCGCGTTCAGCTTTCTCAAATTGGTGTGACGAGGAGACGTAGCCAGAGTTGAGCTGTGATGCAGGTCGGGAAGGCTGAGACGGGGCATGTGTCTGTTTTGGCGGGGTGACCACGGCCCGATGCGGGGCCTGAGGCTGAAGCTTTCCCACATCCCCGGGGACCCTGCCACCTGTCTCCCGGACATAAACTGAGAACTTCCTCGCCTTCCCAGATCCGACCTCAGGTAGTTGGGGATTATCGGGGGTTTGAGTCCTCCAGGTGTGAGTTCGGTTGTGATCCACATATAGGACCGGCGGCTGCTGGCTGATCGATGAATGCGGGTGTACCGTAAACTCTGTTTCGAAGGACCGTCGATGGCGTATTTCGCTTCTGTTGCCAGATAACCTTTCGTCCCTGACTTCAACGTCATAGTCTCTTGGGGTGGATGTATAATGTAATGGCTCGCGTGGCTGCATCATGATCCTTTCTTCGAGAACCATCGTCGTTCTTCTTCCATCCGAACGTCCTCCGGCTTGTGATGTTCGTGGTCCAGATCTGGATACTGACCTCTGTCCGTCAAGTTTGGATGAAGATGGCTTAGCTTTGGCATTCGATTTCTGACTTGATTCGACGCTTGCGTGTGCAGACTTCTCTGTGTTCGAAGCTTTGGGCGTATTATTGCCCGAATAACCCGCTTGTGGTGGTCTCCGAGGCATAGACTTGCGCGATTGGGAAGACTGAGACCTCGTGACAAGGTGATCGTCCGTAGTAAGACTTCTGCTAGATCTAGAAGCTTGAACAGAAGCATCACCTTCTAGTCCGTATCCATAGGGCCGAGGATGTTCTTCCACTTTCCGTTCCGCTTGTCTGTAGCGAACAACCTCCTCACGAGCGATCCTTCGAATGCTCCCTTCAGACTTCGAGTCTGTCGCTTTATCTTTGGCAACCCTGCCGTCATTTTTGGGGCCGAGCGTGCTGTCATTTGGGGCTTTATTGATCTGCGGTGGTGGCATTGATGTTTGCTGTTGAGACTGAGCCGCAGAGATGGATCGTTGCATCTCAACCCACATCCTAGTCTTGGAAGTAGACGCGTCTTCTCTTGCTCGAGCTTGGGCCATCAGGTCTCTGGGAGAAACTGCACTCGATCCTTGGATGTACGTATACTCTTGCTCGACTTCTGCCCCATTGCCTCTGTTCGCCTTCGAAGATGGCCCGGGTTGGAGTGCTTGACTTGGCTGGAGAGCTTGGGGGGCTGGCACAGTCGTTGGCACGGGTGGTGGTGGTGGGGCGACCCTGAGCGGTCCATGAAACAGCTGGCGATCACCGACACCGCGCTCAGCCTCTTTGTTGCCTTGTGCAGGCTGCATGATCTTCACCTCTTCAATGTGAACTGGCTGTGTTCTGTGGCTATGAGTGGTGGGCAGCTTTGAAGATCTGTTGTCGCCATGCGGCGAGGATCGAGATGTCCACGTCTCTCCACCAGCGTAAGTATTCTGATGCACATGAATCGAGATTCTGTCCGATGATTTGGGAGCTTCCGATCTGGGTCAGGTCAGAGAGAGGATCTTGTCAAGCAAAGTGGGATGAATGCTGTACCTGCTCCTCCGTTGAGCAGAATAACGTTGATGCCGATCCATAGGAGAACCGCTATCGTATTGGTCGTCTCTCTTTCTTTGCTTGCCCTTGCCCTGGTCGTCTCCTCTGCGACACTTACCGCAGATTGATGGCGGAGGTGGAGGCATATTGGGTTGGACAGGGTGTTCGTGATGATATCGCAAAGACCGCGGCCTAAAGCAACGACCGCAGACATGATGAACTACAAAGTCGGAGCCACGATTCGTGACTGCAAGATAGGGTGGTCCAGGGGGCAGCTGATATGTAGAAAATGGTATCGGCATTGGGGGTGGTGTTGGAAACTTGCTTTGTGGAGTTGCGCGCCACATTGAAATGTCCGACCGAGAATGCCCTACGGCCGGGACCAGATGTGCCATCTGGCAATTTGGCAGTCTGCGCGAACCCTACTCAACGATGGTGGAAGGGCAGTATCATCGCAAGAACAAGACAGATGGCACTGTTGTCAACAGTCGACAGGCAATGCAATGAAATGACGAAGTGCAGATGTAGGAATTGAATGGGTCAAGTGTATATGATCTTAGGTTATGAGAAGGTTTGGGTAAGTGAAGATCGGATGTGTTGAAGACTCAGGTGGAGAGTCGAAGAAGAGGAAGGAGCGCCCTCAAGTCTGCCCATGGGAATTCTGTGCATTTGTGTCAGCGTATCGATCGACTCTCAAGTGGCTGGCGATGAATACAGATTATGATAAAATTGGTGCTGCTTCATACAGTGCAGTAAGGATTGGATGTGCAACAGGGGAATGGTGAAGTGGATGAGAAAAGACAGGGATAAAAAGGAAGGAGGGGTATTCACATGTCATTTCATCACTCAGGTGACACCACCTTAAGCGTGCGTTGTTGTCGACACGATCTTGGCCTCCTCTGGCTTCCCAGGCGGGTGCTCTGCCTTCACAACCGTCACTTTGCCAGGATCAACCGTCACAGTCCCCCCTGGAATACCCGCTGGCGCTGTCGACACCACCGCAGGCCCACCAGGAATCGTCGTCACTGTATTCATTTGGGTTCCGGACGGTCCCGTGATAACCACCTCTGCTTCACCCGGGTTCCCTCGCTGTGGCCCCTTGTTCTCAACGATGACTGTCTTCTCGACATGGGGCGAACTGGACGAAGCGGCTTGCACAGCGTCAGCAAGTTTGCGTCTTTCCTTCTTCTCGAGTCGATGCAAGGCAATGAAGAGTCCCACAAAGCCGAGAAGATTTGCAGCAACAAGCGTAAGCGGTGCCGCGAGAAAGGCTGTTTTGTTAGGGCACATCTCTATCGTGAGATGATCAGTGAGGATAATTTCAATGAGATGATAAGCTTACCTACTATCTTGTCAGGCTGCCCGATTTTGAGTCCTGGAAGGAGAAGAGTGTTTTCCGCCGATCCGTTCTTGATTAGGAATGGTAAATATGGACGAGACGATTGAGATAATGGATTCGAGATATGATCGCCTGATGATTTGAGATAAAAGAATGACACAGCGATTTTATAGAACGACTGGATCAGCTCTTCGTGTAACCAATTGGTGGGTAGACAAAGGACGATGAGTTAGAAAAAGATATGTTCTCCCGTTGCGCTGTCCGACATTAGATCTTTGAGCTCAAACCCCCTGGTGACTGCCTTCAGAGATCAGTGATTGGGGACTTTAGGCAGCCTGCTCACGAAGGAAGGCGCAGACGTGTGTAGAAATGACGATGGAGGGTACTTTGCTACATTTCTAGTAATCTTTTCTCAGCATACAAACCCTGTGCCCTGCGATGCAATGTACATCTATTCGACTCTCAGCACCCTCGCGCCCCGACGCTTGGCCGTCTTCTTCCTCTTATTTCCCTTCTCAAACGCAGCGACCGACTGGTGGTCTCTGCCAATATTGTCCAGGTCTTTGACCTTGTAGATACGAATGATCCAGTTCTCACTGGTGAACGCCTCCTCAAGCGTAGACAGTTCTGGACCTTGGGCGGGCATGCGGGATCCGCGGACGCGGTCAGTAGCCTGACCATTGGGGAACAACTGGTTGTAGTTGTAGTATGACATCTTATACCTGTACGAAAGTGTAAGCAATTGCATGTTCGGAGCTTCTGATTCGAGACTTACATCAAGCTGTTCCTCATCGTCGGCGTAGCTTCATCGTCGACACGGTATTCACCACGAGCAGTGAAGAAGTCGCGCTCCTTAACCTCGTCGGGCCAGATACCCTCAGCGATCCTGACCATCCAGAGGAACTTGTTGATGTCGTCACCTGAGTAGCCCAGGAGACCGCCAAACACGACCAGGACGTAGTCAACTTCGTGTTGCCTCATGATCGGGTAACTGACCTCTTCCCTCGAGCTCATGGCTTTACCGACGGTTGCAATGTGGGTATTATTCCAGGTGTTGTTGTCCACAAGAGTCGGCCTGTCAGCCATACCACCAATCTGGTAACCATAGTCCCACCATGACATGACTTTGGCAGTTTGATGAGTGTTCTGTCTGAGCCAGTAGTATGCCTCTCTGTAATCATCGATGATGTGCTGTGATCCATCTGGAAGCCGGGAGGCCAGAACGACCGATGGCGACGAGTACGCGTTGGAGGTTACCCAGGTACAGTGCAGGACGAACAGAAGGAGATACAGCGTCGTCATACCAGTCATGAAAGTCTTGGTTCCAAGAGAGTAGATACCAACCAGTGGGGTCCTGGTTGATCGCAATCCATCGGTCACAAGTGATGGGATCGACTTGTTTGCGTCGTTGTTGCCGCTTGCTTTCGATTGTTCAGTAGGAGTTTTGGTGCTGATGAAAGTGTCCAAGATCTGCGAAAGGGCAATGGCGGCGGCCACACATACGACCGGGGTCAAGGTAAGCATCAAACGAACCATGACACCTGCAAAATAGCTCGAAAGCACGGCGTAGATGACGATGAAGACGTGCTCGTCCCTGAGGTTGCGGAAACACATGTATACACCGGCAGGGAAAAGCCAGATCAACATATTTAGATCGAAGAAGAATGAGGGCCAAGCTGTCGGCTGATGCTCCGACACCGAGGCGATGATAGGGATGTGAATCTTCGCGTATCCAGTGTCCCAGAGCGAGTAGAAGCGACCGGACCATGGTGCGATGGTGCCGGAAACGGTAAGAAGCACCAATCCACCGAACGCTCCAAGGAATACAACGAGCACCAAAGTCCTGAGCAGGGTCTGGAACTGCTTGCTAGGCAATTGCTGACGAATGTACTCTGTGAAACCAACAAGTTGCAGAAGACCGAAAACACCTTGAAAGCGGTTAGTCTGGGCCAATGACGAAAGATTAGAAGGGCCTTACCAAGAGCAGCCATGTGGTCAGAACTTCGAATTGGCAAGAAACCGACGAAAGGAATCTGCATACTGGCTAAAGTTCCAAGGGCATACCACGTAGTGTAGCTGACGTACAGCCGGGGGCTGTAGCGACCCATGCAAATGAGGACGAATCCATGCAGGGGAAGCAAGTTGGTGATGAAGACGTATCCACCCCAAGCCGACACCATGTATCCATAGAACAATGCAGTCAATGAAGCCCACATAGCAGAACCCTCTTTCAAGCTCTTGATCCATAGGTAGAAGGTGAAGACCAGTAAGAAAATGGCAATGGCCTCGTTGTCGTAACTACCAGCCACGGATCGAGAAATGTAACCCGGAGCAATACCCATGAAGATAGCCGACAAAAGGCCAGCGGACGGGGACGTCGACATCTCAGAAGTTAAGAGATACGTGGCAAATGCTGTCAGACCTGAGAAAGCTGGAGCAAGAAGCACACAGATATTCCGGATATCGACGGGGAATGTCAGGAAGCGGAGGATGTGGTAGATGACACCGCTGGTGACCATCAAACCGGGGTAAAGCGTGCCACCAGTGACACGACCAAGGGGATGCCATGTTCCTACAAGCACAGAAAGTCAGTCTCTTGCCATTGGGATTTCGAATTGTAGGGTGCAACTCCGCATCGAGGGGTAGGCCTACGGTCATCGAACCAATCCCAGAACTTGTAGAAGCCATTGGCGACGAGATACTTTGTCGCGCGGAAGTTGAACCACGGATCGACTTTGCAGACGGTCAGCTGGCATTGATTTGCCAATGGCAAAGGGGACTTACATTCGTGGATGATACTCTCGAACCGAATGACGGAGAAGAGTCGGCTCGAAACAGCCGCGGCGGCAATGAGAAGTAGAATCACCAGGCGCAGAAGACCTCTTGTGTTGCGGCCAGTCTCGCCCTCAAAGAACGAGCTGGATTTTGCGACGGCCATGGTTGAGAGTTGCTTCGACCATGTACCCAGCGACAATGGACTTGAGGGATCGTGACGCTGAAGCTCGACGTTGAAGTCGACGTGGAGCTTTCGGGATATCGGCTACGCAACCCAAATGCGGAGCTGCGCATTTGGCCCACCGCATTTGAGCTCCAGGTCCGCATTTCTCGGGGAATGCCTGGAGCAATCATACATTGAGAGGAATTGTATTCTGACATACACAAAGGAATTTCGATGAGCTTGTGAAGGGCAACACATGCACCTCATAATGGATGATTGACACGGAACAATGGCAGAATCTTCACGGAGAAACCAGGCTGCGTTCATATCGTTCTAATTTTTGACATGTCCCCGATTTGGACAAACGGCCCACATAAATCTACAGCTTAGCCTGCTTCGCATCGACAGACGAAGCCGCAGAAGCATTCTTGGGGTCTGCTTCGGCCACGAGAGGAACACTAGAAGCCAGCCACTGCTGGAACGGTTGCGGAACGATGAACCCATCTGCAGTGAACCAGCGTGAGAATGGCGCAGTGATCTCAGTCTCCTTCCAATCTGTGCCCGCTGACGAACTTGCATGGCGGACTTTCAGACGGTATGTTGGATCCAGCTTCTTCGTCCAGCTTGATATCGTGATCTTATAGATGTTAGCGTCTCCCCAGCAATTGACCATTGACAAACACACCTTTCGCCCTTGGTAGTTGCCGGTGTATATAATATCCTTCTCCACGAACCAAATCCAGTATGAGAATGCCATGTTCAAAAGGAAGTACAGTATCACTGTCCCGACAGTATAATGTTTCGTCTTGTCAAAGCCGAACTTGTAGTCGTACGCGAATGTGATTGCACATATTATGACAGAAGCGTACCCGAGCGCAAGCCTGACATCGGTATAGAAATGCGTTTGCTTGATTTTCAAGGAGTTGAGGTAGTTGGTCAGGGTCTCGTCGGTCGTGTTCTTGCAATCTGGCCGTGTGTTAGCGAACCATTTGTGCCAGTCGATCTGCAATTGAGCATACCCGCCAGGTTGTAGGGCGAAATTCTGCTTTCGCCGGACATCTTGACAATGGGGGTATTCGGTTTCCTCAGAATATTGCAACTACTCTAAAAAACGAGTGGTTTGGTGGTGTATGGGAGCAGACGGCTTGGTAGAGTGCTAGAGACGCAGCTGTAGTCGTGGCTTCTTGCTCGTCCAAGGTGAGATTGAAGCTTGGACCATGTGTTCTGCAGGCTGCGACACCAAGAGACCGAGAGTCGAGGGGACCTCAAGTCTGTCATTCCCCATCGACCTGCATCGCATTGGGACTGGTCAAGAATCCGCCATATCAAGATGGCGCAAATAATTGAGCAGACGATCCATCGGGATCCCGCGCTCTTGTAAGTCCCCACCGCTGCCAGCTGCAACCTGCGCATGCCTGACCGTTCTTAGCTACTGGATCCTGCTACCCATCACCGTGGTTATGGTACAGTCTCTTGTCTCCCGAAATGCAACAGGCAGCGACTAATCAATCGAAACACAGATCCTGACAGGTATCCTACGCCACTACCTCTCGATGCTCTTCCAGACCGCGCCCAAACCCCAGCCTGTGGAAAAGATCCGCCAGGCACGGTCTCTTATGCGTGGCGTGAACCTCAGGAACCAAGCCCAGCAGCTGTCAGCATCTTCATTCGCAGCTCGAAAGGCATACTTGGTTGAGGCGTTCAAGAATGGAACGTTTTTGGCGGACCCTGAGGCCAGGGGCAAGCCCAAGGGTAATCCGATGTCAGATCCCGCCATGATGGAAGGCATGATGGGCATGATGAAGGGCAACATGGCTATGATGGTACCTCAGACTCTTATCATGGGTTGGATCAATGCCTTCTTCTCGGGATATGTCATCAGTAAGCCGACTGGTTCGTGTTTCTGACCATTGCTGATCTTGGCACAGTGAAACTACCTTTCCCGCTTACTCCTCAATTCAAGTCCATGCTTCAGTCCGGTGTCGGTACCCGCGATCTTGATGTGCGGTGGGTGTCGAGTCTGTCTTGGTATTTTTTGACCCTCTTTGGTCTTCAGCCGGTCTACAACTTCATTCTGGGCAACAATGGTATGTCGAATAGTTGTGCACTATCGACTTGAGAAGCTAACTTCCGAAAGCCGCAAGTCAAGTATCCCAGCAGATGGCACAAGCACAAATGGGAGGAGCCGGAATGGGAGCGCAGCAGGATCCTGACAAGGACTTCCTCAACGAGGCCGAGAACCTAGAGGTAGCACCTCACTACTACATTCTCGATGGCGTCGAGGACAGACTGCTCGACAGCCTGACGTAGACATTAGATACTGTACAGCCATAGATCATAGCGCAAGACTGAGTATTCGAATGCGAGTGGTCCGCGAGCCCTCAGGCGCACAGCGTGCATGGTCACAAACATTGTTGGCGCTCGCTCTCGGCCTCCGTTCAGCCCGAAATCCTGGTGGCACGAGCACGGAGTCGGCATTGCTTCCGCCGCGACGCTCGCGTCTTTGCCACACCGAAGGCTTGGAAAGGTTCTGTCTGTACAATTCGGCCGAGACGCCTGATTGGAGAAGGTTAATAGAGTAGAGGTTGCGGGGTTGTGATTCCAGATGAGCACGAGCATCAAGGCCCTGGCTGATGAGGGGTAGTAAAGCCAATCACTTCGAGAGTATCGCAGACGAGGGTCATGACATACTGACGGTGTGTGTCAAAGTTGACTGCAACTGTGCGAATGGGGATAAACTGCCTGTAACACTGCCTCTCGGCCGAAGGAGCGGAATAGTCATGGGACGGCATTGTTCCAGACTGACAAATTCACCAAACAACGTACATTGAAGTTGTAGTACAGACACAACCAAGCAGCGCTAGCTAAATAGCCATGGCCCCAACAATCAATACCCTCGAGGCAGAAGAACAGAATCAGAACTCCACTGCACCAAATTTACACGAGTCTCGAATCGAACAACATGCCTCTTCGCATAACAATTGCCGGCGCTGGCATAGCTGGGCTAACAGCAGCTATTGCTCTAGCTCCATCGAACCACACCATCACCATAGTAGAGAAGTCGTCCTTCGCAACCGAGATTGGAGCAGCTATCCACCTTAATCCGCCTGCAGTTCGTATTCTCTCGCGCCTTGGAGTTAACATAGCAGCCATGCGGCCTGTGGTATGCGAGAGATGGTGCCAGGCTGACGCAGAGACGCTCGCGGTTCACAAGACCAGATTCGTCCTGCGTGAGAAACAGGCAAGGCTCGGTATCAAGGAAGATGAGATAGCAGTCCATCGAGTGGATGCGCACAATGTCCTGAAGGAAAAAGCCTTGAGCTTTGCGAGTGTTCGATTAGTACTAGGCGGCGAAATACACAACGTCGATACTGTCTCCGGAACGGTCACTTTAGCTGACGGATCGACGATCGAGGCTGACGTTGTTATCGGGGCTGACGGTGTCCATTCTAGGACCGTCACTTCGGTCGATTCTCAAGTTGTACATGCAAAGCCTGCTGGCGTCAATATGTATAGGTGGCTGGTCAAGATCGCAGAGGCGAGGAAAGACCCGGAACTAGCGGTTTGGATGGATAAAATGGGCCTTCCATCCACACATTACACTCTTGGACTCGCCGATACGAAACACTTCTTGGTGTGCTATCCATGCCGTGACGGAGAGCTCCTGAACTGCGCCACCCTACAGCCAGCTACGGAAGACAAAGAGGAGCTTTCCGGTGAGAACCATCACTTCCCCGACACAGTCGAGGAAGTGGTGCATTTGATGAGAGCATGGCCAAAACAGTACAGTGCCTTGGCGAGATTGGGAATGGACGTGAAACGTTGGTCATTGCTGACGAGGGACGTCCCGAAGGCATACAACAAAAACCGCTTGGTATTGATCGGAGATGCGGCTCATCCATGTCACCCTACTTACGGAATCGGTGCCAATCTAGGTATTGAAGATGCTGGAGTGCTGGGGATGGTCCTCGATCCGGAAGTGAATACGGCGGCCGTCACGTCAAGATTGGATTTGTTCAATGATTTGCGGTACGAACGGACTGCCATGATCAAGAGAAAATCCGAGATGGTGCCAAACTTCAGAAGCAATGACACGAACAACGTGGCGAAGCAACTGCGCTCTGCTGCTTTCGCCGATGTGAGCCTGTCCATGGAAGACTTTGCTTGGCCGTTCGATGCCGTGTCCGAGGCACAGACAGCGGTTGTACAGTTTGTGGTGGGTTGAAATCGTGTTTTTTTCAGTGTTGAAGGGTCAATCAAGAGCTTCGAAAGATGCCGAGTGGAGAGATATTTTGAATCGTGATATAATTCTTGAGGGGAAAATCAATCCTTAGCTATGCCCGTGATCCGATATTGTACACATGTTGACTTCAAGAGCCTCGTTCTAAGTCATCCACCTTTTCCCACTGGGCGGAGCCCTCGCTACTGCTATCGTTGAGCTCAATGAGCCTGGGCTGTGTTTTGGAGCTGCGCGCCCTCGTGAGTCCCATCATCCACCCGACAAGATTGGCGGGAAGCCAGGAGCCAATTAGGTCATAAGTTAGACTACCCCTGCCAATGTGCCTCGTCCGCCACGGTCGTTTTGCTTGCAGAGCATCGAAGACGCTGTCGTGGAGTTGTCGGAGCGGGGTACCTTTGACGGTGTGCCGACCTTCCAACGATCGACTATGTGGTGCGGGAATCTCCAAGTGGCCGAGTCTGAAATGACAGAGGCTCAAGCTGTGCAGACGCAGTTCCGAAGCGAGCGAGGCAGAGAACCCTTGGATAGCGCCGGCGACTGTGCTTTGTATGGCGTGGTTAGGGGGATTGAGAGAAGGAACGATACTAGGTGTTAGCAGCAACACCCTGCTTCGGAAATCTGTGACCAGGGGCAACAGTTGTTGGGTGGTCAGTATCGTATGCAAAACTTTGGCATTAAGAGAGTTCGACCATGTCTCGGGCGGTACATCTGAGATGGGCCCAACGTGGAATTGTGCGTCGGGCACCAAAACAACACCAGCAAGGCTGAGCCTGTGGCCTTCCTCGCCCTCTATCGGGAAGTGGGACCGAGAGAGCTGCTCGTGCAAGCGAGAGACTTGATCATGAGCGTTCTCGGGCTAAGTTATGTAAGCAGGAATATTTAGACGGAAGAATAGTCAGCGGCACTCACGTAGACAGGGTCCAGGTTCAAGGGAAGGATGTCAACACGTGACTGGCTGCGCACATGCTGAGCATCTTCTTGGGTATAAGCGACAACGTAGACAATATAGCCACGCCTTTCGAGATCAAGGGCAAGGGCCGTAGTAAGAGGAGACGTAGGCGAGCCAGCCAACACCACAACCTCCGTGCGGGCCCCTGTAGCAGTCCGTCTGGCTCTCCGTTTCTGACGGTATGAGCGTCGCTGGAACAACAGATAGACTGCGCCGGTGCCAACAAAGGCGACGATGCCAGCTGTCAAAGCACGATTGCGTAGCGCCCAGGTTTGCAGGCTGCTCAAATAGGTTGCTGGTATGGATCGTTTCGGTGGTGGTGGAGGGACTATATGCTGCATGCGACGTGGCATCCAGTCACGAATCTGGTCTGCGACATTCTCAAAGTGTCGCTCGATAACCTCGGCGGTTTCATTGTACTGTCTGGCAGCCTGGAGCCTTGTCAGATAAGGCGAGTCAGCAATACGCCGGCCGCACTGACCAAGTCGAAGAGATATTGTGCATCCGTCATGGCTGCGATGAAGCCCTGATGCTCGCAAGCAGTTGTATGCCGGTGATCCCGAGGCGAAGTGCAGTCGACCTCTGCGGCGCTCGTGGCTTTCGGTGGTACGTGACAGTCAAGGGTTGAAGTGAGGTGCAGCAAGCAGAAGGCGGGGCACGTCCGGGCTTGGCGTGGCTTAACGCCGGACCCAATCAAGGTCGCGACGGCGGCTAAACTGGGTAAGGTCAGGTTGCATCCGATCTCCCGTGCTCTTTCTTTGTTGGGTTGGCATTTGCACAGCCGCCCAAAGGTTCTCAAAGGCTCTCAAGCCTCGCCAATCGCATCTCCGGATATTCCCAGCGATTGACACTTTTCCTGGCGCCGCAGTTTGAGCCACTGCCGCCCAGAAGTGCCCCATTAATTAAGTCAGCCTGGCGTGGTCCTAAAATCTCAAAATAAACCAGGCACCCTGCACCAAGAGTGTTTTGAGGAACGCCACACGCAAAGGATCATCTTCACTTTTCACTTATGGTTCGGTCTACATTCGTCCCTGTTTCCGTACCTGATATATAGACTTCTCTCCCGGAACCAGGCCTCCCATTTGACTGTCATGTCGCGGCCAGTCTCCAGCAGCGTCCTTCACACTGTGTGATTACGAATACCTTCTTCGCCACCACGCACTCGTAAACCAGCTGCAGCATCCGTCATGATTTTACGAGACACACGCATCACGCCTTCGAGTTTTGTTCCTTCTTCTGCGATAGATCGAGATACCCTACTTCAATTTCCTGTGGTGCCAGTGCTCCAATAGAAGAAAGAGATGGAGCCGTCATTCAGAGGGCCCGGCGGCAGTTGGGCAGGCGGTCCTTCACAGAGTCAAAGAAATTTTGCCTCCAATTTACATGAGCAGGACTCGCTCATATCCACATACGAGCATCTTACTAGTCTTCCAGACCCAGCAGAAGCTTTGTTGCGACTCCGAAAGATCGCCTCACTTGTCAAGCCCATCATGAGGAAGCGTGGATGGCACGTCGGCACCTTGACCGAATTCCTTCCCGAAGACCAGCGTCTACTAGGTCTTAATGTCAATCGCGGCCAGAAGATATGCATACGTCTGCGATACTCCAGTAGCCCTAAGCTCTTCCTTCCGATTGAGCAATGCGTCGATACCATGCTTCACGAACTATCCCATATCATTTTTGGACCTCATGATACCAAATTTCACGCGCTTTGGGATGAACTCAGAAGCGAGCACGAAACTCTCCTGCTTCGCGGCTACACTGGACAAGGTTTCCTGACCAAAGGACAAAGGCTTGGAGGTGGTCATATGCCACCAACCCAGGAAATTCGAAGACTTGCTCGCCAGAACGCAGAGAATACTCGCAAGTCACAGAAAGGGAAAGGTGCTCTTGGAGGCTTCAGGCTTGGGGGAAAGCGAATTCTTCCTGGCCAAGATCCTCGGAAGGTCATTGCTGATGCTATTGATCAGCGGAACACGATCAATCGAGGTTGTGCTTCCAACAATCCCGACGCTGACAGGCTGGCTTCGCAACCTACACAGCAGATCTTCAAGACTGTGTCCAAAGAGGATGATGCCAATGATCGTGCCATTGCTGAAGCTTTGCTGGAGTTGATGGAGGAAGAAGAATACCACAAATTGGAGCGTGGAGATTCGGCATATCAAGGCCTCTCTTGGAATCCCGAAACTGGCTTGTATCTCGACCCCAAAACTGGTCGACAATCGACTGCGGCTGTTGTGCACATGTCGGAAGAGGATCAAATGAGGTGGGCAATAAGCGAAAGCATGAAGGCTACGTCCTCTCGTCCTGGGAATTTGAGGAGCCGTTCAACGTCGCCAGGGCATTATCCTCCAAACATAAACCGGCCTGGCAGCGCCCCTCCACCTGACACTGACCATAGCTTCACTCACCCGTCCAAGCGCTCTCGCGGCCTGAATCGGGATCTCGAAGCTGCAGAACCCTCTTCCAGCAGCCTCGCACCACCGCCGTACGAGCAAGCCATCGCTGCTGGGTCGCCCAGGCACAGTCAATCTCCCGAAGGTCTCTCCGACCTCGCGGCTGCCATCACAGCCGCATCAGCTCCGACATGGAAGGCTGACGTTCAACGGATCAAGCGTAAACCGACCAATCGCAGTGTGACGGCCCCGGTGATAGTCCCGCGCTTGCACATTGATCCGCCGGAGTCGCCTAGCAAAGAAGATCCAGGTTGGACATGCGACATATGCACGTGCGTCAACAAGCCCGACTACCTTACTTGCGACGCATGCGGTCTGGAGCGCACACCTATCTCGATGAACGCCTCGCCTATGTCAGCGTCAGCACTGCCTTCCACGAACTTGCGCGGCTCCTCGGCTGCACAGAACCTCGACCGTGTCAATCGCCAGGCAGCTGTGCTGCGTACACCAGAAACTATGGGATGGACCTGCCGTCGTTGCGCCACTTTCATGGAGCACAAATACTGGACCTGTTCCGCTTGTGGCCTCATGAAGAGTGATTCGAGCGCAAACGAACATGCTGGCTAGATTGTCCGACGCATGCATTCCTTGGACTTGAAGTGCATATTTCGCGCATAAGAGCAGGGAAAACACGAAGCCTTCGCAAATCTGTCGCATGCAGGACATAAGGTACTGGAGAACAAAATTGTACACTATTGAGACTGATGGAATGCGGAAAATCGTGGTGCGAAGAACGACATAATACAAGTGATGCGGGATCAGAGATGATGAATATCCGCAACAGAGTCTCGACTATGTGGCCAAACACATATAGATGGACATGTTCTTTCTGATACAACCCAGCCAAATGAGAGAGATAGGGGCCACCAGATTGTCGACTACACAGCGGTCGATAGCGCTCCTTCTAATGTACAAATATGATGCGACCCCCCTTCGGTCACAATGCCTGATACCATTGCAAGTTCTCCGTCCCCACTTAATGAACTGATAAACTTGTTCTTGGTCGCATCATACCTCGTTGAGCTTGTAGAGTTCTAGAGATCGTGGCTCTCGATGTCGTGGTTGGGCTGGACTCTTGAAAGATGCCGCTGATAGTCCCCGAGCTGGTAGATCTATACGCATCCTTTCCTATCCCCACGAGCTAAGCTGGATCCGAACAACGTAGCCCGAGTTCGATTTATCATTCCTAAGTGGTGGCGATTTCACTCGTCAAACCCCTTGGGGACTTCCTTGCCTAGGGAGACGAGGTGTCAATGATGCTGCCCAAGTCGCTCCCTGTCGAATGAGCGACACAACATTTGATCCGACACGAATGCTCTGAAGTTCCTTACTTCGTGGGTGTTCAAATGCCACCTCCCCTCACAGTCCAAGTCCGGAACCCATAAGTCGTTGCGCATAACCGCACCTCACACCTCAAACATCACATCCCAGCCTTCCCCATAGTACCTCTCCATAATCTCGCGCCCACGACCCCTCCCACAACAGCAGCAATCAGGACCAACACAAGTAAAATCGCAGCCAGGATGACTCTCCAGCGCTGCATCTGCCATGTCGCCCTCGGCTGCGAGTGAATGCCTGCCTCCAACGCCGCAGGGTCCTTCTCGAGCGCAGGAAGGGCGTACATCTCCTTCGTGTCATCACTCTGCGTCTCCTTCCAAGTGCCGTCGGCAGGAACATGGGCATGAACGTCGGGGGTAGCGAGTGTGTTAGTGGAGAGAGTCTTCTCCAGCTTTCTCGGCGCTTCACAGTCTTCCTCAAGAGGTGGGGTCTCAGGGATAGACGCCAGACATGGCAACGGGACATGACAGGCGAGCTGGTGGAGGCGGTTGGAACGGGGCCGGTCCATGTCGATCAAGACCCAGATAGAGAGATGCCTAGCTGGTGAACAGAAGGGTAGAGAAGGGTGGGGAGACTCAGTGAGAGACCTGTCGTGCACAGGACGTTTCGCGAGTAAGGGAAGACAGGAGATGAGATATAACCTACCTTTCCATCCAATGTTACGTCCGTCATACCACCTCATTCAATCAAAGCCATGCTGCCAACCTCGATCGATCCCACCGCACGCACCCCTCACTTCAAGACAAGGCACCACAGGAGTCTCCGGCGGCGAATATCTCCTGCCGACTGCCGACAAGCACCTCATTCAGCTCGAGACAAGCACCCAGTTTCCACCTCAAGACAAGGCAGAACACGAAGGTCCTTGCTCGCCTCTCCGGCGGCGGCGATTGCGGCGACCACCTCCTCTCGGCGCCGACAAGCAATCCACCCACCAAGGCAGAGACACCACCTCGGGAGCGCTCGCCGCCTTCTCTCAACAGCTCCTGTCCGCCGGTGAAAAAACCCTCCAGTTGGTCGCCCAATCTCCCCGGGCGGCGCGGCACGTGGCATAAAGCACCGCCTTATACACCGTGACACGCCGAGCTCCACTACAACATCTGCGCAACATCCAAGACACACTGGCCCTGCGCTACGGACAATCGTTTGCGGCGGAAATTACATCCTGGACTGACCTCATCGTGCGTGAATTGTCGGATGCGTACGAGCCGCGGTGTGGCTCTGGCGGCAGGACACGATGGCCTGGAGTCTAGGAAGGGGAAGTCTGATCCGCCTCCTGCCACTTCAGTCAATGAGATCGTAGACAGAGTGACGTACACAACGTGTCAAGTACCTCGATCGAGGCTGGAGGCGATAAGTGCAAGTTTCAAACCCCTTACGCGGGACATGCATTCTCCGTGACTAGCGAACTACTGTACTTTCGAAATATTTCCGCCGCCTGAGACCGCCGAAAAGCGCTTGACTAATACTACAGCACTATGCCGCTCCTTTCCATGACTGTCGAATCTCTTCTTCTTTTCTCTACCGCTGTCTCCTGCTCTTGACTTGCAGTCGCTGACTGACACGACGCACTTACTCCGCTCATTTGGCGAAATGCAGGTCGTAGTTGAGCCACTTGCGAGCGAGGATCTGCTCCACGGACAATCCAGGCGCGCCATACGTCAGAGGAGCGAAGTAGAAGAAGCACCAAACAACAATCGACAGAATGGCGCCCGAAGCCGCCCAAGTGGCAAGCAAGCTCTGGGTAGCCAGTCTGTTCCTGAGCTGGCCTCCACGTCCGGCCGGGGCGGTGGTTGGCTTGCCCTGGTTTGAGGCCGCGATATTGTCCTCAATGTTGCCCGGGTCGATGTTGAAGATGAATTCTATCAGGCCACCCGTCACAAGGGCGCTGGCCAGATGAGCGGGGAGGTAGTGGTGTAGGAAGAGCTGACGGCCCATTATGAAGAAGGGCGCATAGTGGGCTGCCCAGGTGAGGAAGAAGAAACCGGTGCTGTTGTACAAATGTGCGCGAGTGCCTGGGTATTGTCAGCATTGAAATTTAGTCGTAGACGGATGAACGAGCACTCACGCTTGTCCATGGCATCGATGCCTCGGCGAAGAGACAGCTGGTCCGCACCAATGATTCCTGCAAAGACGGCAAGCAGCGAGCTGGCAATCCACCAGCCAATTGGGTTGCCGAGGAAGTAGATCTGCTGCCTGGTGTCGTTGTGAGTCCAGAAGGACACACCGCGGAACAAGAAAGGCCATTGGATGGGGAAGGAAGAGTAAGGGTGGCTGCTGGTCAAGGCGTTGTTGTGGAAGAACATGGCACGCTGCAGCTCAAGGTACTTGCTGAGGAAAGGCATGGTCTTGACCTTCTTGACCTCCTTGACAAGTCTAGGGCTACCCTCCTCGATACCAGCGATTTCTTCAGGGAACCACAAGTTGCTTGGCTGCATGACGTTCTTGTTACCGTTGATTTCAGCCTGCTTGAATGCCCACTCGGGTAGTGGCTTAGTGTGTGTCCACATGGCGACCTTGGAGGGGAAGTGAATCAGCTTGAATTGCGAAGACATGGTCTTGAAGTCCTGCCCGGGCTTGCCGCCTTCGACCCTGATCTCGAAGAGAGTATCGTTGAATCGTTCACCCTTGGCTTCAGCCATTGCGACAGTGGTAAATTCTTGGTTGGTAGGATAGTAAGGCGAGGCAACATCGTGCGAAAGCAGGTATGTGTCAGTAACCATATGGCGGAGCTGAACGACATCGCCGTTCTTAACCCTGTGACCGGGCTCAACAGGGATGTCCCTGGTAGGAATCATCTGCCACAGGTTGTTGGTGTCATTATGGGGGTATCCGGTGACTTGCTGTCCCTGACTGGAGATGCGTCCGTCCTCATATCTAAGAGGGTACTTGTCGGGGTGGCTGTGCAAGAAAACCTTTGTTTCCTTGTGTCTGAAAGAGACATGGTCGAAGTACTCAATGGCAATAGCTTTCTGGCTCATGAGGTTGTCGCTCAGAGTCTCCTGGAACTGGGGGCTCATGAAGTCGTCGCCTGGTCCTGAGCGGTTGAGGATGGCAAAGTGCACCTGGAACCAGAAGAGGTAGATGCAGAAAGGAACGATGATCAGACCAGTGACACGAGCCGCGAGGTGTTTGCCAAAGTCCACGAGGGTCAGAGCACCTTTCCTCCTGTTCACGTCCATCAAATCCCAGAGGTCGATAGCAACTGGGACGCCGATCGAGAAGAAGGTGAAAGCTCCAACATACTTTGTGGAGATGACGCAGCTGAGGTTGACACCGGTAAGGAGCAGCCACTTCCACCACTTGCGAGAGAATGGAGCGTTTCGGAGCTTGTAGAATCTGACATAGCTGAAGACAGACAATGCCATGAAAAGCACGAGGGTCGCATCCAGCAGAATCAGCCTGGTCTGGCCGATGTGAGCATTGTCGAACAAGACCAGGCCTGCGGCGAGAATGCATGCTGGGAGCGAGTACTCGGACTCCCACATGATCAAATACGTGGTGACCACAGTCAGAGCTCCCATGGTGGCGGGCATGGCTCTGTAGGCCACGTATGGCACCTTGTTGGTGATGTAAGAGTCTCCAATGTTTTCAAAGAGGAATTCTCCATTGTATCCGACCAACCAGCCTGCAAAGGCGAAGAGCAGCTTTCCGAAGGGAGGGTGGACATCGAAGAAGTACGTCCGCTGAAGGTAGTGCGATGCGAACTGAGAGGGAGAGACATTAGCAAACAGACAAGTAGGGTAGCCTGCTCCTGTGCTTACCTTGCCGAAATGCACCTCGTCGAAGACGACCTGATCAGGATGGCTAATGCCCCAGAAGCGGGTGACAAAGGCCAGGACTGTGATGACGACCAACGCAAGCTTGTAATCCCATTCATTCTTCACAGCCTGTGTCGCCTGTCGCTTCGCATCGTCGAGGAGCTGATCAGCTGTTCGGCCACCATTGGGTTGAGGGGTGGTGCCTCTCTTCCGACTGCCGGACTTTTCCATGCCGGTAGCTGTGCTCGACATTGCTGGAAAGGAAATGTGGCCGGCCCGAAATCAAGAAATGCCAATGCCCGGGTCGCTGGGGAGAGCAACGTCGAGCACGATTGGCACGGTAGAGACTAAGGAAAAGTTGGCAAAGAACGTGATGAAAAGGTGGTTATTCGAAAAGTTGATGGCGGAAGACGTGGACAGCTGTACTTGGACCATTCCCCGCCGAATCACAGACGCGCCAGGCCAGGGGGAAGCTCTAGCTGGCGCCGCCCTGAACATTCGCGTTCCTGCCAAATCTCGTAATTCATGAGTGTCTGCGCGATACACAAAATTCCTGCGGGGCCAACCATCCATGCAAGACTAATCTAGCCTCACAAATCTTGAGCCCCTTTTTACTGCTTTCACCTGAAAACCATGCAGACACGGGATTAGAACCCCTGCACAGGAGAAATGACTACTAATTCTATAGTTGGGTGAATGCTACTATGTGCCCATTTCTGTCGATTGGTCAATGTACCAATGCATAGCATGTAAGACGCAATAGGACATGAACGACGATCAACCAAGCATATGCTGTCACGTGTTGCAATTGCCCCCTAACAATCTCATTGATCACATTTACTTTCGTCTCTTTGAGATAGTAACATGCTCTACATATACCATCTGATATATTTCGGGCCACATAGCTCCACATACAACCGCCTCTCCTATGCGGGATGCGAGCAATTCTACGGTTATTCGCCCTTTTCTTCGGCCGGCTAACCAGAATCGTGCCCGTCGTCACTCGCCCACCGACCCATCACAGCCATTATATTCTGTCGCATTGACTCACCAATGCTGAACCTAGCCGATGAGGCAGGGACGTCAGTCCCGCCAGCTTGAGGAACTGGCATTGATGTTGGATCGGCCTCTACATCCACCACCCCTTCGGCATCTGATTGCTAAAAGTCGAACTGACCCCTGAACGAATCCAAGTCCATGCCTGGGCCAACCTTCTCCATCAAATCGCGGCGGTTCATCTGCCCGAATATGCGTCGAAGCGTGTCGTACAGATTTGTGCTTTGATTCTGTAGAAGTAGGCGGTCAATGTTGGCTTGGTCATTAGCGTCATCGCCCAGTAGCTCTCGAGCCTTATCGCGTCCTTCTTCGGCCACGACGCGGTGCATGTCCAAAGCGCCCAGCAGATGGCCTGCGGCTTCAGCGTAGCAGCCGATGTTGATGCATGACACACCAAGGTTGTAGCGAGCCCGGACAAAGTTGGGCCTTAGCTCAAGGGCGTGCGAGTATGCGTCGATCGCTTCTTCAGACTGTCCTGAGTTCGCCATGGTGGCTCCCAAACGGTTCCAAAGCAGATGGACTTCCGATCTTGAGTTCGTCACACCACTCTCTGTAGATGCCAGTGCTGCCTCGAAGCAATCGATGGCTTTGGAGTACTCTTCAGCTCCGTAGAAAAGGACGCCAAGGCCGACTTGAACGTCTGGATCCATTTGCTCGCCGGATGGCGACATTTGTGCCGCGCGGAGGAACAAATCTGTGACTTTCTGGTGCAGTGCTTGCCGGTCTGTGAAGCCAAACGCATCCTCACCCTTGTCAAATGACAGCGGGCCATCAACGAGAGAGGGGTATTTTGCGGCCACCCAGCGCTCTAGAGTTCGGTACGCTGTGCTGTCATATCCTTCGTTGGTATAGGATACTGCAAGCGACATGAGCGCCGGAAGATTCGAAGGATCGATCTTGACTGCCCTTTCGAGCGCACGTATCGCAGGTGTCTCCTTCTCGTTCTGTGCCTGGGCTTGACCCAGCGCCACCCATGCATCAACATGCTGGTCGTCATTCTGCACAGCCGCTTCAAACGCCAGGGCAGCCAATGACAAATTTCCGCCCTCGGTCATGATCCGCATACCTTCTTCGAATGCGTTGGGAATGGACTTGAAAAAGTTGTCCTTTTCGAAGAGGTAATCTCCGAGGTTAGGATCGAGCGCGTGTGTCTGGGGGTTGAGGCTATCGAAATTCGACCACTGCTCCATGTCGTCATGGAGGTTGAATTGGTCTTCTTGCTCGGCCATTTTCCTGAGCAATTCGTTTTCAGCTTGTATTCCCCGCCATATGGATTCAAAATCGCCGAAATGATCCGTTTCTGTGTAATCGGGATCTACTGACCTGTCGATGCCTGCAAGCTCCTCTTCCATGGCAGCGTTGGCTTCGCGATCAAGCGCATCTTGATCCGTCTGATCCAGCGCAGCAAATTGTGCTTCCCAATCGTTATCATCCAGCTCAACCATGCGGCCTTTTCCTTTCCCATCCGCAGTGGCTTGCGGCTGCTGTTGATGCTGCTGTTGACCAAACGCGGGACTGAACGAACTGCGCATGCCCATTCCATAGCCACCATAACCGCCGTACATTGATCCCATTGCCGGCCTGTAGCCACCCATCATGGGCTGTGATTGCATCGGGCTGGCGGACCTGGCAGATGAATTCTGCATCTGCTGGAATTTGGCAAAATCCCCCGAGCTGAACGCGCCGTTTGCTGGTCGAGCAAATCCAGCATCCATACCATTCTGCTGGGGTATCCCGGGATCAAACTCCTGAGCCCAGTTCGGCGATGCACTTCTTCGCTGCGTATTTTCGAGCTCTCTGCGCATCTGCTCCATGGCGAAAGGTTGTGCTGCCGGACCTTGAGGGAGTTGAGCATTTTGTTGCATGAATTCATCCATCATCTAAAGAAAGCGTAAACAACTTGAATGACTGGGACGACAGAGAAAGGCCTTACAGCGTCTTGTGGTCCCATGGACTGTGACCGCATGCTCTCTCCCATTCCGCCCGGCCCTCTGCCAACCAGCCGATCGCGTTGAAGTGACTTGTCATCTCCTACATGCTTGGTGAATTGGCTGAGTGGGTTCGCCGCCGTAGAGCACTCAGGCCCGCCGAGGAAGGACATGTCGACCGACCGCTTAACTCGGCACCAGTGGTTGGAACCGTGGGATAACGCAGGCTATGAGGTTATCGGGAGTGTATTCAGAAAAAAGAATGATTGAGAAGGCAGAACAAAAGTAGTGGGGTGAAACAGTTATCTCGTTGTGCGGCTTCTTTGATCTGTAATACACGTGGAGAAGCAGAAGCCGAGGCTGCGGTGGTCGTCATCGGCAAACTTCACACGCTGAAACTCAAATGTGATCCTGGGGAAATCCGCCACGCCACCGATCCCGAGGGTCCGCACGTGTCACGGAGTTCGAGAACAGATCAAGAATGGATGGCGACGGAGTAGAGAGTGCTTCTTCATTCACAGAGCATTTTTTTCACCAGAACGCCACATTGGGGACCCCTCGGATTCTGGGTATCACCATGTCTACCACTGCCTCCAATTACTGTACAATAAACGCCCCCAGCTTGCTATACATATTTATGTAGGTGGTGCCACCTATATTAATACATCAAGAGCAGGCATCTACTGGTCCCGAGGCCTTGTCGTCGAGCTCGGCAGGCCATAGTCGATCCTCAGCTGCCTGCCATAAACCACCTTGTTCTCAAGGAATTTCTTGGCAGTCTCTGCGCTCTCCTGGTCAGTAAAGTCTGCATGAGCGAAGCCTCTTGGTTGTCCGGAGCGTCTGTCAATAGCGACACGGACGTCCATCACATTCTTGACCTTGGTGAACAAGTCGTGCAGATCCTTGTCAGACATTTGAAACGACAGGTTGCCGATGAACAACGTCCGCGAAGGGGGGTTCTTCTGGGCCGGGCGACCAGTCGATTCCCTCGGACCCCGTCGGCGGTGGTATTGAACAGCCATGGGGCGGCCCTCCAGGTCCTGGCCATTGAGCTCTTCGATGGCTTTACCAGCGGACTCGAGGTTGTCGAATTCGACGTATCCAAAACTTGAGAACGAATCAGTATGGGAAATCCGAGCTGGAGACTAGCGACTTACCCCTTGCTCATGCCACTCGCGTCTGTGACAATCTTGACGTTGGTGATGGTGCCAAATTGTGAAAACTCCCGGCTCAATCGGTCGGGCGTCAGGTCGAAATAAAGGTTTCCGATGTAGAGGATCTTGCTGGGCTCAGCAGGCGGTTGGAATCCCCGTACGCGCTCCGAACCGCGATGAAGACCACGGTCCGTGGCCCCTCTGCGATCGAAACTGCGATCAGAACCCCCTCGGCGCTCAAAACCACGACCAGAATCCCGCCTCTCGGATCGGAAAGTATCAGTCGCTGACCGAACTGTCGATGCTACGGTATTGGCGGCATCAGAAACCTTCTCCTGGATGGCTTCGGTAGTGCTCTGCTGAGAGTCAACCGCCTCGGAGTTCGAGGTGGCGATCGACTCTTCCTTGATCTCCTTCTGCTCCTCCGCTGATGGCTCTCGGGTCACAGTCTGGCCACCCTCCTCCTCAGCTGGTGATGCGTTGGCCTTTTCAGCAGCGTCGCTATAAAGTCTAGCCTGATTCCATGAAATCTGAACCTTGTTCTGGCATTGAACAAAGCGAGATGAGAACGGGGAAGAACGAGCGGAGTTTGTGATGGCAACGGGTTGGGAACGAAGGCCACGAAGGGCAGCGCGACGGATGTGATGCCTATGGAATGTTAGTGATGGTCTGCAAGAGTGCTGCGATGATCGAACTCACATCTTGAATTGGAGGTGAAATTATCGAAGGAAAGGTTGATGTCGACGAATGGCACTCGTTGAAATTTCCCCAGAAGAAGCAGCTTCAAGCTCCGAACTTTTTTGGCCGCTACGGTGGACTAGAATGATGCCTATGTAGAATATACACAGCAAACAATGCAAACACGCTGCGTAATAGTATTTGGGATATCCTGATCGCATAACTCATGACTTCATGGTTGTCTACACTGCATGGCATTATTTTCGTATAATACAATAGAAGATACAAGAATGTACCGTTTCCCATCACCAACTTCCATCCTCCTCGAGTTCGTATAAGCCGTTCTTTTTCCTCTCCATCATCCATCTCTCACACCAGCCCTTCATCTTCTCTCGGCTCTTCGCGCTACCAACGTTGACCGTCGGAATGATCTTCTCTATCCTCAGTGCACAGCAGAACATGGTCAACTCTCTAAAACTGCTATGTTCACTGTAAGGAACGCCGAAGCAGCTTGCCCGGCTGGTGGAACCTCTCTGAGGTACAAGCTCCTTCATACTGTATCCGCTCTTCCAGTTGTCGCTGTGAAGGACAGTACTGACGCTCGGTGACTCGACGAATCGCGAATTGGGAGGTCTATAATTCCACCCAGAGGGTCGGAAACCTACAGCTCTGGCGAAATGATCCTTATAGTCTTTGAGGTAGTCATCCAGCGTATCGGCCCTGATTTCGAACAAGGGTGTCATGTGAACTTGGGCTTCTGTGGGGTCGTTGGTCAATAGAGATGCGAGTTCAGGATCCTCCAAAGCTCTACAAATCCGCAATTTAGCAGCAGGTGCATAGATCTTGCTTTTGAGAGCTCGTGCAATTCCAAGACATATTCGCTCCTTGCCAATGCTATACGTACCAACAACGACGAGAAGCCGTCCTCGGTGTTTCGCATTGGCTTTCTTGAGAACAGACATAGCGTCAAGATCTGGTTTCTCCTCATCATCGTTGGCGTCTTCTTGTTTGATTGAAATCTCCTCCGAGTCTTTCCGTATGAATTTGACCATCCCAGCACCTGCACGTTCACGCTTCATTGTTTCCCATCCATCACTCTCATCAGCTCGCACTCTTGATAGCGACACGCACATGTCTGCGCAAGCTTGTATGACTGCCTCCTGAGATGGAAAGGCGTATTTCGGATTTAGATACGTGGTGTCGAGATAGCAGACATCGATCTTCTGGTCGCGCTGCTTACCGCTGATCGCATCGATTACGGTTGGCATCAGTAGCGGATGCTCGATGTGCGCTCTGCACGCCCTAAAATCTCCACAGTGCAACACCCTTTGGACTTTGGGGTTCGGTCCTCGTCCGACAACTTTTTCATACAAGTACAGAGATGATCCAGGACAGTGATTTGCCGATATCATGGTGACACAGACGCCATTTGTTCCTGGAACTTCGACTTTTGTCTCCCAGTCAAGAGCGACGACATATTGAGGATCCACTCGAAGTTGCTGTTTGACTAGGTTTGCGGTCACTTTACTGCAGTAAATTGGTCCATGACACCATTGTGCAGTAAGGCCAACGTAGTGATCGCTGTGAAAATGGCTCAAGAAATAGGCCTTGCAACCCTCGACTGCACCGTATCGAAAAGCGTCCACGCAAATGTTGAATCCTGGTAAAATCTTGTAGAAGGGGCAAGTGCGCTGGTATGCTGGTTTGCCGAAGGACCGCTTTTCAGCCGCTGCTGCATCGGCCCATGCCGCATCTTCTGCATGGCCTGACATGAGTTTTGAGAACGCAGACCCTCCAGCATCGGCTGACTTTTCGCCCAAGGTGAAAGGATTGGCTTGACCTGGCTTTGGAGCCCTGGGAACCTTGCGGAACCTATCCACCTGCTTCAGAGTCTCGACATTCTCAGTCTTGACTGCGACTTCTTCAACTTTAGTAGGCAGAGGTGTAGGCTTTCCGTCCAGGCAATTGTTGACATGCACAGCTGCGTCTTGATCCGAGGCGCCGGCAAGAGCGATGTTGCATATTGGGCAAGCGGGTGCCGCATCGACCTCGGAACATTCTGCAGCAGATGGCTCGAGTGTGGCTTGTTCCGAATAATCACCAAATCCATTGTTCCCGTCCAGACCGGCTTGTTCGGCTTCCAATCTTGCCTGTTCCTCCATCCATCGCCTTTCGACGAATTCGTCCCCCTCTTCAAAGAGATCCTCCTCAAAATCCCCCATGTCCTGGAAGTCGGCAAAGTCACCAGGGCCAGCCATGCTCGTTTCTTCACGTTTAAGTGAGGGAGGCGCATCATCTTCAATATTGCCGTTAGTGGTTGCAATTTTTTGTGGCGTGACTGGACGCTGCTGTGCCGGGGCGACAATTGCTTTGTCTGACGAAATGACTGACTCTTGTTTGACTGCTGTGGCTGGGCTCTCTTCGTCGCTATCCGAGTCTTCCATGAACAAAGCTGTCGACTTTCTCGTCTGACTTTGTTTGACATCATTGCCTCCAAGCGCAAATCCCTTGGCTGTGAGCTGTTCAAATTGGTCCGTAGAGAGGGCACCGTCGCTATAGCTGTGGTTCTCGCCTTGCTCAGAGGCATTTTCGTGGGACAACTTCCTCTTTTTCACCGAGTTTCCATTCTCGTGGTACTGTTCGCCTTTTTCCTCGTCTTGCCCAAGACTACGGATGCGACCAGAGACTCGAGGTTGTGCCGGCGAAGAGGCCTTATTCTCTGTTGTGGCACTGCTCATGCCCATGCCCCGTGAAGGGACAAAGAGATCCTCATCAACATCCTCGGCTTTCTTGAAGAAAGTCAATATGCTGCCATTTGGCTTGCCCTTGGCCTGCTTGTTGGAGTTTGCATTGCTTTTCTTAGGATTGGTGCTGCCACGACCTATGGTCGGAATCGTTGTTGAACTGACTGTGGCCATGTTGGGTCGTTGAGGCTCGATCTTCACATCCCGAGCTGCAGCGATCGATCCGCAGGTGCGAGCCGTGGGTGGCGAAGGAGGGCGGCCGACAGAAGGTTGAATATATTCCGTTGAAAGTTTCTCTGCGTTCTCCCTTGGGTTGCGGAACATTCCCAAAATGTTTTCGTGGCCGGTAGCAGCAACAGGGCCAACTGTTCCTCCTTTAGACATGCATGTCTGTTGATCAAAATGGAGGGGTCATGGGCGGATTGCCGCCTGGAAAATGGTTCGCGCCAAGATGTGTTCCTGAGAGATGCGGGACACGATCACGTCCCCGCGTTATTGGAACATATCGGTTGACTGGAGCGAGGGAACACAATTAATTGCCACGATCAACGATATTGGTGCAGCCAAAGAGATTGGTATAATTTCGAGAAGCGTCACTTTGCAAAAACAGTGAAGGACTTTTCGCGTAATTTGGTAAATATTTTTAGCTAATGCCAGCATTGCTCTTCCTGACACAGTATACGTTGGCCCATGTGATTCAATAAGAGGGCAGTCTAAAGCCATTCTCAGGGGATATGAGATATAAAGAGGTGGTGTGTGCTTTGCTGTGGTCAAGATAGCAGCCGAACCTTTGGTTGGCAGCTTTGACCATGTTCAATCCGACCTCATTGTGCACACTATGCTGCTCGTTCCTCTTCCTACCGTAGCAATGTACGCATGCCATATCTCTCGTGACTTTCTGTAGGCTTCGGCCAGCGCCACGGTCTAGCTCGTCGGGGTGTGCCGCTGAAATCTTCAAAGTCGTGACCACATGAAACAATTATCCCTGCTTCGCCTTCTGTGCCGCCTGGGCTGCTTCTACTCCGGCGTCAGATACATTCTCTTGGTAGGTAATGGGAAGCTTACCTCGTCTTGCCGCATCCTCAAGCAGGGGTGTGTCCACAACATTCGCTGGCAAGTGTACATATCTGACAACGCTTCCTCTTATGAAAACGTTCTTGACAGAACTCTGTGACCCCAAGTCAGCTTATTGTGTTCTTTAGCGCCTCGGTCTCGCATCACACATCGCAATGTCCGGCGGGACAAGAATCGTGGACAAATATGCGACGGAATGTGCTTTATGAAGCGAGAGAGCTCCGTACCAAGTGCGGGTATTTTATGTCCTCGAGAACAGTTATGTCATCCAGCTTGATGTTCAGGTATTGATCCACGCTCTTCAAGGTCCCTCGTATTGAAATGTCGTTCTTGAGTTCCACGGTGACCTCATGGTTGACCAGAGTCTTGAAGAAGCTAAAAACATATCAGCGACCCGGGAGCGCGAGAGAGCTGATGGGTTCAGAATTCTCACCTGAAGAACAGCATTTCGAGAGCAGAGTTGTCGGAATGGAATTTGGGGATCGGATACGAAAGTGGTCATCGTCGTCGTTCAGTTGTGCTTGTACTTCTGCGCGGGGCGACGGGCCGTGCGCCGTTTGGGGACTTTGCCTTCAGATTAGAGATATTACCACGACGATTTCATTAATCATTCTTTTTCAATACTCCAATATCGCTAGATCCACTCCCTGTCATCTTTGACATCATCTCCACGAAAACCAAATGAGTCGAGCCAGCGCCCCATTTCTTCCACATCAGCGTCCTGACTCCATGGCTCCTTTAAACTAGCTTGATCATCCTCCACGGGCACATGCGACCCGGTATTCACAGAGTCGACCCAATTTACCCAATCCTGCACCACGCTTCGATCACCATTAGCTTTCCAGCCGACCGACTCTAGCATCTCCTTGAATTCAGCCGAGGTCATACTTCCCTCACGCTCCATGAGCGGAACAGGGGCGGGGGCTCCTGGTGGCAGCAACGGTGAATCATCACTATCATCACTGAAATGACTAGGGGTATCTCGCTCGACGGTGATCGTCATGCCGTTCACAGGATACTTGCGTGTATATGGTGGTTGCTGTGGACTGGGGACTGCTTCCACCCTAGGATTGATTGTCCGTCGCCGCGGAGGCTTGTTTGCTTCCACTGGAAGGATTGGAGGTTGAGGTCTGATTGGGGGGTAAGCTGAACGTACCATCACCTCACGCAAGTCACTTGGCTCTCTCTGGATATCTACTCGGTGCAATCCCGTATCTTGAGGCACACTGGCCTTCCTCGGCACTTCGATCGTAGACAAGAGTGCGGTATTTGTTTGACCTTTTCGTGGTTGCTGAATATGCTGCTGTTGCTCTTTCACTTTCTGTTTCTTCCTTTTCGTCTTTGATTTGAACTTCGCAATGACAGAGTTGAAGAACTCTGACTGGTCCTTGGAGTAAAGGTAGCCTGACTCCATACCCGCTACCACGACACAGAGTGACCAAAACTTTCGAAATGGCTTTCTGCAACTTTTCTGGACCCTGATGAACGTATAGATATTGCCGAGTCCTGTTGCAAACAAAGGAAATAATGCCCTTTGCGGAATGGGCGCAAATCCGCATGCAGCCGAGCATTTGTGCAACAGCATTCCACAATCCAATATTGTTGTATAGTAAGTTACGAAGCAAGGAATGTTCTCTGCTGGATCCTACAGCTGCAAGTAATCGCTTGACTACATACGTTGCATTATGACTGGCTATTGGAACAAAAATATGAATCATAGCGGTCAATTGTATATCTCGCAGCAGTGTATTTGAGTACATTGCACACAAAAATCACGGCCGTCAATGAGCTTGACTTCTGTCAAGGCCGTATCTTCCACTGTCGCCACAGAAAATGGAACAATAGTATCCACAGCCACAGGCAACACAGACCGCACCGCCAAAGCAACCTCAGTGTCGTCGCCGACCAACTCACCAACAAATTCCGCAACAAGCGGCGTCTTATGCCACGCAGGCAAGTCAAAGAACGGCCGCACAAACCAGACCAAAACACACGAAACCAGATAAACCACGAACAGCGTCCTTACCCAGGAGAGCAAATGGCCCAACCAGTGCCAGACGAAATGCGCCGCATCGCTACCAGCGACCATCTCCCACCACACCCCCCACCTATACCTCCACACCGCCTGTCCAACCCGCACCCCGCTGTGCACCCCATTAACCAACCCGTCCCTCAACCCGGCAGCTGCCGCATCTCTCGCTGCCGCCAGCCTCCTCTGCCGCTCAAAGAACCGGTCCAGAATATCCACCACGACCCGCCCCGGGAATCGCAGGGCAACCACTCCAGCAGGCAGCGCGACATCATGGTCCCCTCTCAGCTCCGCCTGCCGGATCTCATCCAGCCAGACGTACACCTCGACGGGGCTGGAGACGGTCTTAGCGACGTAGTTCCATAAGACTCGGGGGAGGCAGAGGAGGCTGTAGTCGCGGGCTCTGCCTGTCCTTGCTGACAGGCCGGGCTGGGGGCGCGTTAGTTCCGCACGGAGCGTCGGAGACGGGGACGCACCTGTGGCTGCTCATCGTCGTCGTCGTCGTCGTCGTCCGAGTCATTGGAGTCGGAGTCCTCGGTGGGTTCAATGCCCACTCTAGCCGAGGTGTTGCGCGACGGCACAGCCCGCGTCACGCGCGGACCTCCGCCTAATGCCCGGATCATCTGGTGCCATCCGTAGAGGAGGAAACGCACTAACACTAAGACGAGAAGCAGCGTTGCTGAGAGCGTCGCTAGGCCAGCGGAGAGGGAAAAAGGTGGAGGGTCAAGGGTGAGAGGCTCGTCTTGGATAGCGGCGAGCTGGGCCTCGGAGGCGAGGCGGGCGAGGTGGTAGCGGTCGTACCAGGACATAGAGGGGTCGATGTTGTCGTGCGTGCCTTCTTGGTCGTTGGTGGTGGCTCCAGGCGTTGGACTGGCGGCGAGGTGGGCGAGGTGATAGCGGTCGTAGTATGGATCGAAGGGGTCGGTCCAGTCGTACATACTATTGGCTGTGGCTGTTGATGCTGGAGGAGTGGTGAGGTCGAGAGCCATTGTTGCTGTTTCAGTGGTGGTGGTGGTGATAAGTAATGGGTTGGGAGTGGGTAGGCAATTAGTAGTTACGATGCGTTACAAAGGACGAAGGCATTTGGAGGAGCAGGAAGGAGATATATATGCACTTAGTCTGAGGGAGTTGTGGAAGGGACAATGGTTGCTCGAGGTTATAGAAGGCCATTGTGGATCGTCTTGTATCCGGAATGGAACTCTCGAATACCATACTTGCTATTGGAAGAGGGAATATGGTGATGTCCGGATTGTCTGTATGAATAGGAATGAAGTGGCATTCCTAGAGGACAATGGAGTTGGACAATAAGATAGGTGGTGGAACTTAGTGTAGGTGAAGCTTCACTCGCAATCCATCTGCATAGTCGGGAGAAGCCCTAATAATTTTTTTTTGGGGG